>CM048752.1:5023633-6223633 GCA_026315105.1 Locusta migratoria | reverse complement strand
ATCAGGCGAACAATTGCTGTCATGAATTAAACACCTACCACTCACGCTACAGGAGACACGAAGTCGTAAACTAAGATATTCTTGAATTACTGCAAAACCATGCGAAACATGTTCCTGCACCTCCTCCTCCAGTAGTGGACCGACTGCAGGCAAATTCGGTACACATACTGCTTACTATCAGGCGAATAACCGCTGTTATGAATTAAACACCACTCACGCTACAGGTGACACGAAGTCGTAAACTAAGATATTCTTCAATTACTGCAAAACCATGCGAGCCATCTTCCTGCACCTCCTCCTCCAGTAGTGGACCGACTGCAGGCAAACTCGGTACACATACTGATTACTATCAGGAGAAAAACCGCTGTCATGAATTAAACACCTACCACTCACGCTACAGGAGACACGATGTCGTAAACTACGATATTCTTGAATTACTGCAAAACCATGCGAGCCACCTTCCTGCACCTCCTCCTAAAGTAGTGGACCGGCTGCAACCAATCTCGCTTCACATACTGCTTACTGTCAGGCGAACAACCGCTGTCATGAATTAAACACCTACCACTCACGCTACAGGAGACACGAAATCGTAAACTACGATATTATAGAATTACTGCAAAACCATGCGAGCCATCTTCCTGCACCTCCAACAGCAGTGGACCGACTGCAACCAAACTCGGTACACATACTGGTTACTATCAGGCGAAAAACCGCTGTCATGAATTAAACACCTACCACTCACGCTACAGGAGACACGAAGTCGTAAACTACGATATTCTTGAATTACTGCAAAACCATGCGAGACATCTTCCTGCACCTCCTCCTAAAGTAGTGGACGACTGCAACCTAACTCGGTACACATACTGCTTACTATCAGGCGAACAACCGCTGTCTTGAATTAAACACCTACCACTCACGCTACAGGAGACACGAAGTCGTATATTACGATATTCTTGAATTACTGCAAAAACGTGCGAGCCATCCTTCTTTACCTCCTCCTCCAGTAGTGGACCGACTGCAAGCAAACTCGGTACACATACTGATTACTATCAGGCGAACAATTGCCGTCATGAATTAAACACCTACCACTCACGCTACAGGAGACACGAAGTCGTAAACTACGATATTCTTGAATTACTGCAAAACAATGCGAGCCATCTTCCTGCACCTCCTCCTCCAGTAGTGGACCGACTGCAAGCAAACTCGGTACACATACTGCTTACTATCAGGCGAACAACCGATATCATGAATTAAACACCACTCACGCTACAGGAGACACGAAGTCGTAAACTACGATATTCTTGAATTACTGCAAAACCATGCGAGCCATCTTATTGCACCTCCTCCTAAAGTAGTGGACCGACTGACACCAAACTCGGTACAGATACTGCTTAGTATCAGGCGAACAACCGCTGTCATGAAGTAAACACCTACCACTCACGCTACAGGAGACACGAAGTCGTAAACTACGATATTCTTGAATTACTGCAAAACCATGCGAGACATCTTCCTGCACCTCCTCCTAAAGTAGTGGACGACTGCAACCAAACTCGGTACACATACTGCTTACTATCAGGCGAACATCCGCTATCTTGAATTAAACACCTACCACACACGCTACAGGAGACACGAAGTCGTAAACTACGATATTCTTGAATTACTGCAAAACCATGCGAGCCATCCTTCTTCACCTCCTCCTCCAGTAGTGGACCGACTGCAAGCAAACTCGGTACACATACTGATTACTATCAGGCGAACAATTGCTGTCATGAATTAAACACCTACCACTCACGCTACAGGAGACACGAAGTCGTAAACTACGATATTCTTGAATTACTGCAAAACCATGCGAGCCATCTTCCTGCACCTCCTCCTCCAGTAGTGGACCGACTGCAAGCAAACTCGGTACACATACTGCTTACTATCAGGCGAACAACCGATATCATGAATTAAACACCACTCACGCTACAGGAGACACGAAGTCGTAAACTACGATATTCTTGAATTACTGCAAAACCATGCGAGCCATCTTCCTGCACCTCCTCCTAAAGTAGTGGACCGACTGACACCAAACTCGGTACAGATACTGCTTAGTATCAGGCGAACAACCGCTGTCATGAAGTAAACACCTACCACTCACGCTACAGGAGACACGAAGTCGTAAACTACGATATTCTTGAATTACTGCAAAACCATGCGAGCCATTTTCTTGCACCTCCTCCTAAAGTAGTGGACCGACTGCAACCAAACTCGGTACACATACTGCTTACTGCCAGGCGAACAACCGCTGTCTTGAATTAAACACCTACCACTCACGCTACAGGAGACACGAAGTCGTAAACTACGATATTCGTGAATTACTGCAAAACCATGCAAGCAATCCTCCTTCGCCTCCTCCTCCAGTAGTGGACCGACTGCAAGCAAACTCGGTACACATATTGATTACCATCAGGCGAACAATTGCTGTCATGAATTAAACACCTACCACTCACGCTACAGGAGACACGAAGTCGTAAACTACGATATTCTTGAATTACTGCAAAACCATGCGAGACATCTTCCTGCACCTGATCCTAAAGTAGTGGACGACTGCAACCTAACTCGGTACACATACTGCTTACTATCAGGCGAACAACCGCTGTCTTGAATTAAACACCTACCACTCACGCTACAGGAGACACGATGTCGTATATTACGATATTCTTGAATTACTGCAAAAACATGCGAGCCATCCTTCTTTACCTCCTCCTCCAGTAGTGGACCGACTGCAAGCAAACTCGGTACACATACTGATTACTATCAGGCGAACAATTGCCGTCATGAATTAAACACCTACCACTCACGCTACAGGAGACACGAAGTCGTAAACTACGATATTCTTGAATTACTGCAAAACCATGCGAGCCATCTTCCTGCACCTCCTCCTCCAGTAGTGGACCGACTGCAAGCAAACTCGGTACACATACTGCTTACTATCAGGCGAACAACCGATATCATGAATTAAACACCACTCACGCTACAGGAGACACGAAGTCGTAAACTAAGATATTCTTGAATTACTGCAAAACCATGCGAGCCATCCTTCTTCACCTCCTCCTCCAGTAGTGGACCGACTGCAAGCAAACTCGGTACACAAACTGATTACTATCAGGCGAACAATTGCTGTCATGAATTAAACACCTACCACTCACGCTACAGGAGACACGAAGTCGTAAACTACGATATTCTTGAATTACTGCAAAACCATGCGAGCCATCTTCCTGCACCTCCTCCTCCAGTAATGGACCGACTGCAAGCAAACTCGGTACACATACTGCTTACTATCAGGCGAACAACCGCTGTCATGAATTAAACACCACTCACGCTACAGGAGACACGGAGTCGTAAACTAAGATATTCTTGAATTACTGCAAAACCATGCGAGCCATCCTTCTTCACCTCCTCCTCTAGTAGTGGACCGACTGCAAGCAAACTCGGTACACATACTGATTACTATCAGGCGAACAATTGCTGTCATGAATTAAACACCTACCACTCACGCTACAAGAGACACGAAGTCGTAAACTACGATATTCTTGAATTACTGCAAAACCATGCGAGCCATCTTCCTGCACCTCCTCCTAAAGTAGTGGACCGACTGACACCAAACTCGGTACACATACTGCTTAGTATCAGGCGAACAACCGCTGTCATGAATTAAACACCTACCACTCACGCTACCGGAGACTCGAAGTCGTAAACTACGATATTCTTGAATTACTGCAAAACCATGCGAGCCATCTTCCTGCACCTCCTCCTAAAGTAGTGGACCGACTGCAACCAAACTCGGTACACATACTGCTTACTGTCAGGCGAACAACCTCTGTCTTGAATTAAACACCTACCACTCACGCTACAGGAGACACGAAGTCGTAAACTACGATATTCTTGAATTACTGCAAAACCATGCAAGCCATTCTCCTTCGCCTCCTCCTCCAGTAGTGGACCGACTGCAAGCAAACTCGGTACACATATTGATTACTATCAGGCGAACAATTGCTGTCATGAATTAAACACATACCACTCACGCTACAGGAGACACGAAGTCGTAAACTACGATACTCTTGAATTACTGCAAAACCATGCGAGACATCTTCCTGCACCTCCTCCTAAAGTAGTGGACGACTGCAACCAAACTCGGTACACATACTGCTTACTATCAGGCGAACATCCGCTATCTTGAATTAAACACCTACCACACACGCTACAGGAGACACGAAGTCGTAAACTACGATATTCTTGAATTACTGCAAAACCATGCGAGCCATCCTTCTTCACCTCCTCCTCTAGTAGTGGACCGACTGCAAGCAAACTCGGTACACATACTGATTACTATCAGGCGAACAATTGCTGTCATGAATTCAACACCTACCACTCACGCTACAGGAGACACGAAGTCGTAAACTACGATATTCTTGAATTATTGCTAAACCATGCGAGCCATCTTCCTGCACCTCCTCCTCCAGTAGTGGACCGACTGCAAGCAAACTCGGTACACATACTGCTTACTATCAGGCGAACAACCGATATCATGAATTAAACACCACTCACGCTACAGGAGACACGAAGTCGTAAACTAAGATATTCTTCAATTACTGCAAAACCATGCGAGCCATCTTCCTGCACCTCCTCCTCCAGTAGTGGACCGACTGCAAGCAAACTTGGTACACATAATGCTTAGTACCAGGCGAACAACCGCTGTCATGAATTAAAAACCTACCACTCACGCTAAAGGAGACACGAAGTCGTAAACTAAGATATTCTTCAATTACTGCAAAGCCATGCGAGCAATATTCCTGCACCTCCTCCTAAAGTAGTGTACCGACTACGACCAAACTCGGTACACATACTGCTTACTATCAGGCGAACAACCGCTGTCATGAATTAAATACCTAGCTCTCACGCTACAGGAGACTCGAAATCGTAAACTACGATATTCTTGAATTGTTGCAAAACCATGCAGGCCATCTTCCTGCACCTCCTCCTGAAGTAGTGTACTGACTGCAACCAAACTCGGTACACATACTGATTACTATCAGGAGAACAACCGCTGTCATGAATTAAACACCTACCACTCACGCTACAGGAGACACGATGTCGTAAACTACGATACTCTTGAATTACTGCAAAACCATGCGAGCAACCTTCCTGCACCTCCTCCTAAAGTAGTGGACCGGCTGCAACCAATCTCGCTTCACATACTGCTTACTGTCAGGCGAACAACCGCTGTCATGAATTAAACACCTACCACTCACGCTACAGGAGACACGAAATCGTAAACTACGGTATTATAGAATTACTGCAAAACCATGCGAGCCAACTTCCTGCACCTCCAACAGCAGTGGACCGACTGCAACCAAACTCGGTACACATACTGGTTACTATCAGGCGAAAAACCGCTGTCATGAATTAAACACCTACCACTCACGCTACAGGAGACACGAAGTCGTAAACTACGATATTCTTGAATTACTGCAAAACCATGCGAGACATCATCCTGCACCTCCTCCTAAAGTAGTGGACGACTGCAACAAAACTCGGTACACATACTGCTTACTATCAGGCGAACATCCGCTATCTTGAATTAAACACCTACCACACACGCTACAGGAGACACGAAGTCGTAAACTACGATATTCTTGAATTACTGCAAAACCAGGCGAGCCATCCTTCTTCACCTCCTCCTCCAGTAGTGGACCGACTGCAAGCATACTCAGTACACATAATGCTTAGTACCAGGCGAACAACCGCTGTCATGAATTAAACAACTACCACTCACGCTACAGGAGACACGAAGTCGTAAACTACGATATTCTTGAATTACTGCAAACCCATGCGAGCCATCTTCTTGCACCTCCTCCTAAAGTAGTGGACCGACTGCAACCAAACTCGGTACACATACTGCTTACTGTCAGGCGAACAACCGCTGTCTTGAATTAAACACCTACCACTCACGCTACAGGAGACACGAAGTCGTAAACTACGATATTCTTGAATTACTGCAAAACCATGCAAGCAATCCTCCTTCGCCTCCTCCTCCAGTAGTGGACCGACTGCAAGCAAACTCGGTACACATATTGATTACTATCAGGCGAACAATTGCTGTCATGAATTAAACACCTACCACTCACGCTACAGGAGACACGAAGTCGTAAACTACGATATTCTTGAATTACTGCAAAACCATGCGAACCATCTTCTTGCACCTCCTCCTAAAGTAGTGGACCGACTGCAACCAAACTCGGTACACATACTGCTTACTATCAGGCGAACAACCGCTGTCTTGAATTAAACACCTACCACTCACGCTACAGGAGACACGAAGTCGTATACTAAGATATTCTTGAATTACTGCAAAACCATGCGAGCCATCCTTCTTTACCTCCTCCTCCAGTAGTGGACCGACTGCAAGCAAACTCGGTACACATACTGATTACTATCAGGCGAACAATTGCTGTCATGAATTAAACACCTACCACTCACGCTACAGGAGACACGAATTCGTAAACTACGATATTCTTGAATTACTGCAAAAGCATGCGAGCCATCTTCCTGCACGCCCCCCCCCCCTAAAGTACTGAACCAACTGCAACCAAACTCGGTACACATACTGCTTACTATCAGGTGAACAACCGGTGTCATGAATTTAACACCTACCACTCACACTACAGCAGACACGAAGTCGTAAACTACGATATTCTTGAATTACTGCAAAACCATGTGAGACATTTCCTGCACCTCCACCTAAAGTAGTGGACCGACTGCAACCAAACTCGGTACACATACTGCTTACTATCAGGTGAACAACCGGTGTCATGAATTTAACACCTACCACTCACACTACAGGAGACACGAAGTCGTAAACTACGATATTCTTGAATTATTGCAAAACCATGCAGGCCATCTTCCTGCACCTCCTCCTAAAGTAGTGTACTGACTGCAACCAAACTCGCTACACATACTGATTACTATCAGGAGAACAACCTCCGTCATGAATTAAACACCTACCACTCACGCTACAGGAGACACGAAGTCGTAAACTACGATATTCTTGAATTACTGCAAAACCATGCGAGCCATCTTCCTGCACCTCCTCCTAAAGTAGTGGACCGACTGCAACCAATCTCGGTTCACATACTGCTTACTGTCAGGCGAACAACCGCTGTCATGAATTAAACACCTACCACTCACGCTACAGGAGACACGAAATCGTAAACTACGATATTATAGAATTACTGCAAAACCATGCGAGCCATCTTCCTGCACCTCCAACAGCAGTGGACCGACTGCAACCAAACTCGGTACACATACTGGTTACTATCAGGCGAAAAACCACTGTCATGAATTAAACACCTACCACTCACGCTACAGGAGACACGAAGTCGTAAACTACGATATTCTTGAATTACTGCAAAACCATGCGAGCCATCGTCCTGCACCCCCTCCTAAAGTAGTGGACCGACTGACACCAAACTCGGTACACATACTGATTACTATCAGGCGAACAATTGCTGTCATGAATTCAACACCTACCACTCACGCTACAGGAGACACGAAGTCGTAAACTACGATATTCTTGAATTACTGCAAAACCATGCGAGCCATCTTCCTGCACCTCCTCCTCCAGTAGTGGACCGACTGCAAGCAAACTCGGTACACATATTGATTACTATCAGGCGAACAATTGCTGTCATGAATTAAACACCTACCACTCACGCTACAGGAGACACGAAGTCGTAAACTACGATATTCTTGAATTACTGCAAAACCATGCGAGACATCTTCCTGCACCTCCTCCTGAAGTAGTGTACTGACTGCAACCAAACTCGGTACACATACTGATTACTATCAGGAGAACAACCGCTGTCATGAATTAAACACCTACCACTCACGCTACAGGAGACACGAAATCGTAAACTAAGATATTCTTCAATTACTGCAAAACCATGCGAGCGATCTTCCTGCACCTCCTCCTAAAGTAGTGTACCGACTACGACCAAACTCGGTACACATACTGCTTACTATCAGGCGAACAACCGCTGTCATGAATTAAATACCTACCTCTCACGCTACAGGAGACACGAAATCGTAAACTACGATATTCTTGAATTATTGCTAAACCATGCAGGCCATCTTCCTGCACCTCCTCCTGAAGTAGTGTACTGAATGCAACCAAACTCGGTACACATACTGATTACTATCAGGAGAACAACCGCTGTCATGAATTAAACACCTACCACTCACGCTACAGGAGACACGATGTCGTAAACTACGATACTCTTGAATTACTGCAAAACCATGCGAGCCACCTTCCTGCACCTCCTCCTAAAGTAGTGGACCGGCTGCAACCAATCTCGCTTCACATACTGCTTACTGTCAGGCGAACAACCGCTGTCATGAATTAAACACCTACCACTCACGCTACAGGAGACACGAAATCGTAAACTACGGTATTATAGAATTACTGCAAAACCATGCGAACCAACTTCCTGCACCTCCAACAGCAGTGGACCGACTGCAACCAAACTCGGTACACATACTGGTTACTATCAGGCGAAAAACCGCTGTCATGAATTAAACACCTACCACTCACGCTACAGGAGACACGAAGTCGTAAACTACGATATTCTTGAATTACTGCAAAACCATGCGAGACATCATCCTGCACCTCCTCCTAAAGTAGTGGACGACTGCAACCAAACTCGGTACACATACTGCTTACTATCAGGCGAACATCCGCTATCTTGAATTAAACACCTACCACACACGCTACAGGAGACACGAAGTCGTAAACTACGATATTCTTGAATTACTGCAAAACCAGGCGAGCCATCCTTCTTCACCTCCTCCTCCAGTAGTGGACCGACTGCAACCAAACTCGGTACACATACTGGTTACTATCAGGCGAAAAACCGCTGTCATGAATTAAACACCTACCACTCACGCTACAGGAGACACGAAGTCGTAAACTACGATATTCTTGAATTACTGCAAAACCATGCGAGACATCATCCTGCACCTCCTCCTAAAGTAGTGGACGACTGCAACAAAACTCGGTACACATACTGGTTACTATCAGGCGAAAAACCGCTGTCATGAATTAAACACCTACCACTCACGCTACAGGAGACACGAAGTCGTTAACTACGATATTCTTGAATTACTGCAAAACCATGCGAGCCATCGTCCTGCACCCCCTCCTAAAGTAGTGGACCGACTGACACCAAACTCGGTACACATACTGCTTAGTATCAGGCGAACAACCGCTGTCATGAATTAAACACCTACCACTCACGCTACAGGAGACACGAAGTCGTAAACTACGATATTCTTGAATTACTGCAAAACCATGCGAGCCATCTTCCTGCACCTCCTCCTAAAGTAGTGGACCGACTGCAACCAAACTCGGTACACAAACTGCTTACTGTCAGGCGAACAACCGCTGTCTTGAATTAAACACCTACCACTCACGCTACAGGAGACACGAAGTCGTAAACTACGATATTCTTGAATTACTGCAAAACCATGCAAGCCATCCTCCTTCGCCTCCTCCTCCAGAAGTGGACCGACTGCAAGCAAACTCGGTACACATATTGATTACTATCAGGCGAACTATTGCTGTCATGAATTAAACACCTACCACTCACGCTACGGGAAACACGAAGTCGTAAACTACGATATTCTTGAATTACTGCAAAACCATGCGAGCCATCTTCCTGCACCTCCTCCTCCAGTAATGGACCGACTGCAAGCAAACTCGGTACACATACTGCTTACTATCAGGCGAACAACCGCTGTCAGGAATTAAACACCACTCACGCTGCAGGAGACACGAAGTCGTAAACTAAGATATTCTTGAATTACGGCAAAACCATGCGAGCAATCCTTCTTCACCTCCTCCTCCAGTAGTGGACCGACTGCAAGCAAACTCGGTACACATACTGATTACTATCAGGCGAACAATTGCTGTCATGAATTAAACACCTACCACTCACGCTACAGGAGACACGATGTCGTAAACTACGATATTCTTGAATTACTGCAAAACCATGCGAGCCAACTTCCTGCACCTCCTCCTCCAGTAATGGACCGACTGCAAGCAAACTCGGTACACATACTGCTTACTATCAGGCGAACAACCGCTGTCATGAATTAAACACCACTCACGCTACAGGAGACACGAAGTCGTAAACTAAGATATTCTTGAATTACTGCAAAACCATGCAAGCCATCCTTCTTCACCTCCTCCTCCAGTAGTGGACCGACTGCAAGCAAACTCGGTACATATACTGATTACTATCAGGCGAACAATTGCTTTCATGAATTAAACACCTACCACTCACGCTACAGGAGACACGAAGTCGTAAACTAAGATATTCTTGAATTACTGCAAAACTATGCAAGCCATCTTCCTGCACCTCCTCCTCCAGTAGTGGACCGACTGCAGGCAAACTCGGTACCCATACTGCTTACTATCAGGCGAACAACCGCTGTCATGAATTAAACACCACTCACGCTACAGGTGACACGAAGTCGTAAACTACGATATTCTTGAATTACTGCAAAACCATGCGAGCCATCTTCCTGCACCTCCTCCTCCAGTAATGGACCGACTGCAAGCAAACTCGGTACACATACTGCTTACTATCAGGCGAACAACCGCTGTCATGAATTAAACACCACTCACGCTACAGGTGACACGAAGTCGTAAACTAAGATATTCTTCAATTACTGCAAAACCATGCGAGCCATCTTCCTGCACCTCCTCCTCCAGTAGTGGACCGACTGCAGGCAAACTCGGTACACATACTGATTACTATCAGGAGAAAAACCGCTGTCATGAATTAAACACCTACCACTCACGCTACAGGAGACACGATGTCGTAAACTACGATATTCTTGAATTACTGCAAAACCATGCGAGCCACCTTCCTGCACCTCCTCCTAAAGTAGTGCACTGGCTGCAACCAATCTCGCTTCACATACTGCTTACTGTCAGGCGAACAACCGCTGTCATGAATTAAACACCTACCACTCACGCTACAGGAGACACGAAATCGTAAACTACGATATTATAGAATTACTGCAAAACCATGCGAGCCATCTTCCTGCACCTCCAACAGCAGTGGACCGACTGCAACCAAACTCGGTACACATACTGGTTACTATCAGGCGAACAACCGCTGTCATGAATTAAACACCTACCACTCACGCTACAGGAGACACGAAGTCGTAAACTACGATATTCTTGAATTACTGCAAAACCATGCAAGCCATCCTCCTTCGCCTCCTCCTCCAGAAGTGGACCGACTGCAAGCAAACTCGGTACACATATTGATTACTATCAGGCGAGCAATTGCTGTCATGAATTAAACACCTACCACTCACGCTACAGGAGACACGAAGTCGTAAACTACGATACTCTTGAATTACTGCAAAACCATGCGAGACATCTTCCTGCACCTCCTCCTAAAGTAATGGACGACTGCAACCAAACTCGGTACACATACTGCTTACTATCAGGCGAACATCCGCTATCTTGAATTAAACACCTACCACACACGCTACAGGAGACACGAAGTCGTAAACTACGATATTCTTGAATTACTGCAAAACCATGCGAGCCATCTTCCTGCACCTCCTCCTAAAGTAGTGGACCGACTGAAACCAAACTCGGTACACATACTGCTTAGTATCAGGCGAACAACCGCTGTCATGAAGTAAACACCTACCACTCACGCTACAGGAGACACGAAGTCGTAAACTACGATATTCGTGAATTACTGCAAAACCATGCAAGCAATCCTCCTTCGCCTCCTCCGCCAGTAGTGGACCGACTGCAAGCAAACTCGGTACACATATTGATTACTATCAGGCGAACAATTGCTGTCATGAATTAAACACCTACCACTCACGCTACAGGAGACACGAAGTCGTAAACTACGATATTCTTGAATTACTGCAAAACCATGCGAGACATCTTCCTGCACCTCCTCCTAAAGTAGTGGACGACTGCAACCTAACTCGGTACACATACTGCTTACTATCAGGCGAACAACCGCTGTCTTGAATTAAACACCTACCACTCACGCTACAGGAGACACGAAGTCGTATACTACGATATTCTTGAATTACTGCAAAAACATGCGAGCCATCCTTCTTTACCTCCTCCTCCAGTAGTGGACCGACTGCAAGCAAACTCGGTACACATACTGATTACTATCAGGCGAACAATTGCCGTCATGAATTAAACACCTACCACTCACGCTACAGGAGACACGAAGTCGTAAACTACGATATTCTTGAATTACTGCAAAACCATGCGAGCCATCTTCCTGCACCTCCTCCTCCAGTAGTGGACCGACTGCAAGCAAACTCGGTACACATACTGCTTACTATCAGGCGAACAACCGATATCATTTATTAAACACCACTCACGCTACAGGAGACACGAAGTCGTAAACTAAGATATTCTTGAATTACTGCAAAACCATGCGAGCCATCCTTCTTCACCTCCTCCTCCAGTAGTGGACCGACTGCAAGCAAACTCGGTACACATACTGATTACTATCAGGCGAACAATTGCTGTCATGAATTAAACACCTACCACTCACGCTACAGGAGACACGAAGTCGTAAACTACGATATTCTTGAATTACTGCAAAACCATGCGAGCCATCTTCCTGCACCTCCTCCTCCAGTAATGGACCGACTGCAAGCAAACTCGGTACACATACTGCTTACTATCAGGCGAACAACCGCTGTCATGAATTAAACACCACTCACGCTACAGGAGACACGAAGTCGTAAACCAAGATATTCTTGAATTACTGCAAAACCATGCGAGCCATCCTTCTTCACCTCCTCCTCCAGTAGTGGACCGACTGCAAGCAAACGCGGTACACATACTGATTACTATCAGGCGAACAATTGCTGTCATGAATTAAACAACTACCACTCACGCTACAGGAGACACGAAGTCGTAAACTACGATATTCTTGAATTACTGCAAAACCATGCGAGACATCTTCCTGCACCTCCTCCTAAAGTAGTGGACCGACTGAAACCAAACTCGGTACACATACTGCTTAGTATCAGGCGAACAACCGCTGTCATGAAGTAAACACCTACCACTCACGCTACAGGAGACACGAAGTCGTAAACTACGATATTCGTGAATTACTGCAAAACCATGCAAGCAATCCTCCTTCGCCTCCTCCGCCAGTAGTGGACCGACTGCAAGCAAACTCGGTACACATATTGATTACTATCAGGCGAACAATTGCTGTCATGAATTAAACACCTACCACTCACGCTACAGGAGACACGAAGTCGTAAACTACGATATTCTTGAATTACTGCAAAACCATGCGAGACATCTTCCTGCACCTCCTCCTAAAGTAGTGGACGACTGCAACCTAACTCGGTACACATACTGCTTACTATCAGGCGAACAACCGCTGTCTTGAATTAAACACCTACCACTCACGCTACAGGAGACACGAAGTCGTATACTACGATATTCTTGAATTACTGCAAAAACATGCGAGCCATCCTTCTTTACCTCCTCCTCCAGTAGTGGACCGACTGCAAGCAAACTCGGTACACATACTGATTACTATCAGGCGAACAATTGCCGTCATGAATTAAACACCTACCACTCACGCTACAGGAGACACGAAGTCGTAAACTACGATATTCTTGAATTACTGCAAAACCATGCGAGCCATCTTCCTGCACCTCCTCCTCCAGTAGTGGACCGACTGCAAGCAAACTCGGTACACATACTGCTTACTATCAGGCGAACAACCGATATCATTTATTAAACACCACTCACGCTACAGGAGACACGAAGTCGTAAACTAAGATATTCTTGAATTACTGCAAAACCATGCGAGCCATCCTTCTTCACCTCCTCCTCCAGTAGTGGACCGACTGCAAGCAAACTCGGTACACATACTGATTACTATCAGGCGAACAATTGCTGTCATGAATTAAACACCTACCACTCACGCTACAGGAGACACGAAGTCGTAAACTACGATATTCTTGAATTACTGCAAAACCATGCGAGCCATCTTCCTGCACCTCCTCCTCCAGTAATGGACCGACTGCAAGCAAACTCGGTACACATACTGCTTACTATCAGGCGAACAACCGCTGTCATGAATTAAACACCACTCACGCTACAGGAGACACGAAGTCGTAAACCAAGATATTCTTGAATTACTGCAAAACCATGCGAGCCATCCTTCTTCACCTCCTCCTCCAGTAGTGGACCGACTGCAAGCAAACGCGGTACACATACTGATTACTATCAGGCGAACAATTGCTGTCATGAATTAAACAACTACCACTCACGCTACAGGAGACACGAAGTCGTAAACTACGATATTCTTGAATTACTGCAAAACCATGCGAGACATCTTCCTGCACCTCCTCCTCCAGTAGTGGACCGACTGCAGGCAAACTCGGTACACATACTGCTTACTATCAGGCGAACAACCGCTGTTATGAATTAAACACCACTCACGCTACAGGTGACACGAAGTCGTAAACTAAGATATTCTTCAATTACTGCAAAACCATGCGAGCCATCTTCCTGCACCTCCTCCTCCAGTAGTGTACCGACTGCAGGCAAACTCGGTACACATACTGATTACTATCAGGAGAACAACCGCTGTCATGAATTAAACACCTACCACTCACGCTACAGGAGACACGATGTCGTAAACTACGATATTCTTGAATTACTGCAAATCCATGCGAGCCACCTTCCTGCACCTCCTCCTAAAGTAGTGGACCGGCTGCAACCAATCTCGCTTCACATACTGCTTACTGTCAGGCGAACAACCGCTGTCATGAATTAAACACCTACCACTCACGCTACAGGAGACACGAAATCGTAAACTACGATATTATAGAATTACTGCAAAACCATGCGAGCCATCTTCCTGCACCTCCAACAGCAGTGGACCGACTGCAACCAAACTCGGTACACATACTGGTTACTATCAGGCGAAAAACCGCTGTCATGAATTAAACACCTACCACTCACGCTACAGGAGACACGAAGTCGTAAACTACGATATTCTTGAATTACTGCAAAACCATGCGAGCCATCTTCCTGCACCTCCTCCTAAAGTAGTGGACCGACTGACACCAAACTCGGCACACATACTGCTTAGTATCAGGCGAACAACCGCTGTCATGAATTAAACACCTACCACTCACGCTACCGGAGACTCGAAGTCGTAAACTACGATATTCTTGAATTACTGCAAAACCATGCGAGCCATCTTCCTGCACCTCCTCCTAAAGTAATGGACCGACTGCAACCAAACTCGGTACACATACTGCTTACTGTCAGGCGAACAACCTCTGTCTTGAATTAAACACCTACCACTCACGCTACAGGAGACACGAAGTCGTAAACTACGATATTCTTGAATTACTGCAAAACCATGCAAGCCATTCTCCTTCGCCTCCTCCTCCAGTAGTGGACCGACTGCAAGCAAACTCGGTACACATATTGATTACTATCAGGCGAACAATTGCTGTCATGAATTAAACACCTACCACTCATGCTACAGGAGACACGAAGTCGTAAACTACGATACTCTTGAATTACTGCAAAACCATGCGAGACATCTTCCTGCACCTCCTCCTAAAGTAGTGGACGACTGCAACCAAACTCGGTACACATACTGCTTACTATCAGGCCAACATCCGCTATCTTGAATTAAACACCTACCACACACGCTACAGGAGACACGAAGTCGTAAACTACGATATTCTTGAATTACTGCAAAACCATGCGAGCCATCTTCCTGCACCTCCTCCTAAAGTAGTGGACCGACTGAAACCAAACTCGGTACACATACTGCTTAGTATCAGGCGAACAACCGCTGTCATGAAGTAAACACCTACCACTCACGCTACAGGAGACACGAAGTCGTAAACTACGATATTCTTGAATTACTGCAAACCCATGCGAGCCATTTTCTTGCACCTCCTCCTAAAGTAGTGGACCGACTGCAACCAAACTCTGTACACATACTGCTTACTGCCAGGCGAACAACTGCTGTCTTGAATTAAACACCTACCACTCACGCTACAGGAGACACGAAGTCGTAAACTACGATATTCGTGAATTACTGCAAAACCATGCAAGCAATCCTCCTTCGCCTCCTCCGCCAGTAGTGGACCGACTGCAAGCAAACTCGGTACACATATTGATTACTATCAGGCGAACAATTGCTGTCATGAATTAAACACCTACCACTCACGCTACAGGAGACACGAAGTCGTAAACTACGATATTCTTGAATTACTGCAAAACCATGCGAGACATCTTCCTGCACCTCCTCCTAAAGTAGTGGACGACTGCAACCTAACTCGGTACACATACTGCTTACTATCAGGCGAACAACCGCTGTCTTGAATTAAACACCTACCACTCACGCTACAGGAGACACGAAGTCGTATACTACGATATTCTTGAATTACTGCAAAAACATGCGAGCCATCCTTCTTTACCTCCTCCTCCAGTATTGGACCGACTGCAAGCAAACTCGGTACACATACTGATTACTATCAGGCGAACAATTGCCGTCATGAATTAAACACCTACCACTCACGCTACAGGAGACACGAAGTCGTAAACTACGATATTCTTGAATTACTGCAAAACCATGCGAGCCATCTTCCTGCACCTCCTCCTCCAGTAGTGGACCGACTGCAAGCAAACTCGGTACACATACTGCTTACTATCAGGCGAACAACCGATATCATTTATTAAACACCACTCACGCTACAGGAGACACGAAGTCGTAAACTAAGATATTCTTGAATTACTGCAAAACCATGCGAGCCATCCTTCTTCACCTCCTCCTCCAGTAGTGGACCGACTGCAAGCAAACTCGGTACACATACTGATTACTATCAGGCGAACAATTGCTGTCATGAATTAAACACCTACCACTCACGCTACAGGAGACACGAAGTCGTAAACTACGATATTCTTGAATTACTGCAAAACCATGCGAGCCATCTTCCTGCACCTCCTCCTCCAGTAATGGACCGACTGCAAGCAAACGCGGTACACATACTGATTACTATCAGGCGAACAATTGCTGTCATGAATTAAACAACTACCACTCACGCTACAGGAGACACGAAGTCGTAAACTACGATATTCTTGAATTACTGCAAAACCATGCGAGACATCTTCCTGCACCTCCTCCTCCAGTAGTGGACCGACTGCAGGCAAACTCGGTACACATACTGCTTACTATCAGGCGAACAACCGCTGTTATGAATTAAACACCACTCACGCTACAGGTGACACGAAGTCGTAAACTAAGATATTCTTCAATTACTGCAAAACCATGCGAGCCATCTTCCTGCACCTCCTCCTCCAGTAGTGTACCGACTGCAGGCAAACTCGGTACACATACTGATTACTATCAGGAGAACAACCGCTGTCATGAATTAAACACCTACCACTCACGCTACAGGAGACACGATGTCGTAAACTACGATATTCTTGAATTACTGCAAATCCATGCGAGCCACCTTCCTGCACCTCCTCCTAAAGTAGTGGACCGGCTGCAACCAATCTCGCTTCACATACTGCTTACTGTCAGGCGAACAACCGCTGTCATGAATTAAACACCTACCACTCACGCTACAGGAGACACGAAATCGTAAACTACGATATTATAGAATTACTGCAAAACCATGCGAGCCATCTTCCTGCACCTCCAACAGCAGTGGACCGACTGCAACCAAACTCGGTACACATACTGGTTACTATCAGGCGAAAAACCGCTGTCATGAATTAAACACCTACCACTCACGCTACAGGAGACACGAAGTCGTATACTACGATATTCTTGAATTACTGCAAAACCATGCGAGCCATCTTCCTGCACCTCCTCCTAAAGTAGTGGACCGACTGACACCAAACTCGGCACACATACTGCTTAGTATCAGGCGAACAACCGCTGTCATGAATTAAACACCTACCACTCACGCTACCGGAGACTCGAAGTCGTAAACTACGATATTCTTGAATTACTGCAAAACCATGCGAGCCATCTTCCTGCACCTCCTCCTAAAGTAATGGACCGACTGCAACCAAACTCGGTACACATACTGCTTACTGTCAGGCGAACAACCTCTGTCTTGAATTAAACACCTACCACTCACGCTACAGGAGACACGAAGTCGTAAACTACGATATTCTTGAATTACTGCAAAACCATGCAAGCCATTCTCCTTCGCCTCCTCCTCCAGTAGTGGACCGACTGCAAGCAAACTCGGTACACATATTGATTACTATCAGGCGAACAATTGCTGTCATGAATTAAACACCTACCACTCATGCTACAGGAGACACGAAGTCGTAAACTACGATACTCTTGAATTACTGCAAAACCATGCGAGACATCTTCCTGCACCTCCTCCTAAAGTAGTGGACGACTGCAACCAAACTCGGTACACATACTGCTTACTATCAGGCCAACATCCGCTATCTTGAATTAAACACCTACCACACACGCTACAGGAGACACGAAGTCGTAAACTACGATATTCTTGAATTACTGCAAAACCATGCGAGCCATCTTCCTGCACCTCCTCCTCCAGTAGTGGACCGACTGCAAGCAAACTCGGTACACATAATGCTTAGTACCAGGCGAACAACCGCTGTCATGAATTAAACAACTACCACTCACGCTACAGGAGACACGAAGTCGTAAACTACGATATTCTTGAATTACTGCAAAACCATGCGAGCCATCTTCTTGCACCTCCTCCTAAAGTAGTGGACCGACTGCAACCAAACTCGGTACACATACTGCTTACTGCCAGGCGAACAACCGCTGTCTTGAATTAAACACCTACCACTCACGCTACAGGAGACACGAAGTCGTAAACTACGATACTCCTGAATTACTGCAAAACCATGCAAGCAATCCTCCTTCGCCTCCTCCTCCAGTAGTGGACCGACTGCAACCAAACTCGGTACACATACTGCATACTATCAGGCGAACAACCGCTGTCATGAATTAAATACCTACCTCTCACGCTACAGGAGACACGAAGTCGTAAACTACGATATTCTTGAATTACTGCAAAAGCATGCGAGCCATCTTCCTGCACGCCCCCCCCCCCCCCCCCCCCCTAAAGTAGTGAACCAACTGCAACCAAACTCGGTACACATACTGCTTACTATCAGGTGAACAACCGGTGTCATGAATTTAACACCTACCACTCACACTACAGCAGACACGAAGTCGTAAACTACGATATTCTTGAATTACTGCAAAACCATGTGAGACATTTCCTGCACCGCCACCTAAAGTAGTGGACCGACTGCAACCAAACTCGGTACACATACTGCTTACTATCAGGTGAACAACCGGTGTCATGAATTTAACACCTACCCCTCACACTACAGGAGACACGAAGTCGTAAACTACGATATTCTTGAATTATTGCAAAACCATGCAGGCAATCTTCCTGCACCTCCTCCTAAAGTAGTGTACTGACTGCAACCAAACTCGTCACACATACTGATTACTATCAGGAGAACAACCTCTGTCATGAATTAAACACCTACCACTCACGCTACAGGAGACACGAAGTCGTAAACTACGATATTCTTGAATTACTGCAAAACCATGCGAGCCACCTTCCTGCACCTCCTCCTCCAGTAATGGACCGACTGCAAGCAAACTCGGTACACATACTGCTTACTATCAGGCGAACAACCGCTGTCATGAATTAAACACCACTCACGCTACAGGAGACACGAATGCGTAAACTAAGATATTCTTGAATTACTGCAAAACCATGCAAGCCATCCTTCTTCACCTCCTCCTCCAGTAGTGGACCGACTGCAAGCAAACTCGGTACATATACTGATTACTATCAGGCGAACAATTGCTGTCATGAATTAAACACCTACCACTCACGCTACAGGATACACGAAGTCGTAAACTAAGATATTCTTGAATTACTGCAAAACTATGCAAGCAATCTTCCTGCACCTCCTCCTCCAGTACTGGACCGACTGCAGGCAAACTCGGTACCCATACTGCTTACTATCAGGCGAACAACCGCTGTCATGAATTAAACACCACTCACGCTACAGGTGACACGAAGTCGTAAACTACGATATTCTTGAATTACTGCAAAACCATGCGAGCCATCTTCCTGCACCTCCTCCTCCAGTAATGGACCGACTGCAAGCAAACTCGGTACACATACTGCTTACTATCAGGCGAACAACCGCTGTCATGAATTAAACACCACTCACGCTACAGGTGACACGAAGTCGTAAACTAAGATATTCTTCAATTACTGCAAAACCATGCGAGCCATCTTCCTGCACCTCCTCCTCCAGTAGTGGACCGACTGCAGGCAAACTCGGTACACATACTGATTACTATCAGGAGAAAAACCGCTGTCATGAATTAAACACCTACCACTCACGCTACAGGAGACACGAAGTCGTAAACTACGATACTCGTGAATTACTGCAAAACCATGCAAGCAATCCTCCTTCGCCTCCTCCTCCAGTAGTGGACCGACTGCAACCAATCTCGCTTCACATACTGCTTACTGTCAGGCGAACAACCGCTGTCATGAATTAAACACCTACCACTCACGCTACAGGAGACACGAAATCGTAAACTACGATATTATAGAATTACTGCAAAACCATGCGAGCCATCTTCCTGCACCTCCAACAGCAGTGGACCGACTGCAACAAACTCGGTACACATACTGGTTACTATCAGGCGAACAACCGCTGTCATGAATTAAACACCTACCACTCACGCTACAGGAGACACGAAATCGTAAACTACGATATTCTTGAATTACTGCAAAACCATGCAAGCCATCCTCCTTCGCCTCCTCCTCCAGAAGTGGACCGACTGCAAGGAAACTCGGTACACATATTGATTACTATCAGGCGAGCAATTGCTGTCATGAATTAAACACCTACCACTCACGCTACAGGAGACACGAAGTCGTAAACTACGATACTCTTGAATTACTGCAAAACCATGCGAGACATCTTCCTGCACCTCCTCCTAAAGTAGTGGACGACTGCAACCAAACTCGGTACACATACTGCTTACTATCAGGCGAACAACCGCTGTCATGAAGTAAACACCTACCACTCACGCTACAGGAGACACGAAGTCGTAAACTACGATATTCTTGAATTACTGCAAAACCATGCGAGCCATTTTCTTGCACCTCCTCCTAAAGTAGTGGACCGACTGCAACCAAACTCTGTACACATACTGCTTACTGCCAGGCGAACAACCGCTGTCTTGAATTAAACACCTACCACTCACGCTACAGGAGACACGAAGTCGTAAACTACGATATTCGTGAATTACTGCAAAACCATGCAAGCAATCCTCCTTCGCCTCCTCCGCCAGTAGTGGACCGACTGCAAGCAAACTCGGTACACATATTGATTACTATCAGGCGAACAATTGCTGTCATGAATTAAACACCTACCACTCACGCTACAGGAGACACGAAGTCGTAAACTACGATATTCTTGAATTACTGCAAAACCATGCGAGACATCTTCCTGCACCTCCTCCTAAAGTAGTGGACGACTGCAACCTAACTCGTTACACATACTGCTTACTATCAGGCGAACAACCGCTGTCTTGAATTAAACACCTACCACTCACGCTACAGGAGACACGAAGTCGTATACTACGATATTCTTGAATTACTGCAAAAACATGCGAGCCATCCTTCTTTACCTCCTCCTCCAGTAGTGGACCGACTGCAAGCAAACTCGGTACACATACTGATTACTATCAGGCGAACAATTGCCGTCATGAATTAAACACCTACCACTCACGCTACAGGAGACACGAAGTCGTAAACTACGATATTCTTGAATTACTGCAAAACAATGCGAGCCATCTTCCTGCACCTCCTCCTCCAGTAGTGGACCGACTGCAAGCAAACTCGGTACACATACTGCTTACTATCAGGCGAACAACCGATATCATGAATTAAACACCACTCACGCTACAGGAGACACGAAGTCGTAAACTAAGATATTCTTGAATTACTGCAAAACCATGCGAGCCATCCTTCTTCACCTCCTCCTCCAGTAGTGGACCGACTGCAAGCAAACTCGGTACACATACTGATTACTATCAGGCGAACAATTGCTGTCATGAATTAAACACCACTCACGCTACAGGAGACACGAAGTCGTAAACCAAGATATTCTTGAATTACTGCAAAACCATGCGGGCCATCCTTCTTCACCTCCTCCTCCAGTAGTGGACCGACTGCAAGCAAACGCGGTACACATACTGATTACTATCAGGCGAACAATAGCTGTCATGAATTAAACAACTACCACTCACGCTACAGGAGACACGAAGTCGTAAACTACGATATTCTTGAATTACTGCAAAACCATGCGAGACATCTTCCTGCACCTCCTCCTCCAGTAGTGGACCGACTGCAGGCAAACTCGGTACACATACTGCTTACTATCAGGCGAACAACCGCTGTTATGAATTAAACACCACTCACGCTACAGGTGACACGAAGTCATAAACTAAGATATTCTTCAATTACTGCAAAACCATGCGAGCCATCTTCCTGCACCTCCTCCTCCAGTAGTGTACCGACTGCAGGCAAACTCGGTACACATACTGATTACTATCAGGAGAACAACCGCTGTCATGAATTAAACACCTACCACTCACGCTACAGGAGACACGATGTCGTAAACTACGATATTCTTGAATTACTGCAAATCCATGCGAGCCACCTTCCTGCACCTCCTCCTAAAGTAGTGGACCGGCTGCAACCAATCTCGCTTCACATACTGCTTACTGTCAGGCGAACAACCGCTGTCATGATTTAAACACCTACCACTCACGCTACAGGAGACACGAAATCGTAAACTACGATATTATAGAATTACTGCAAAACCATGCGAGCCATCTTCCTGCACCTCCAACAGCAGTGGACCGACTGCAACCAAACTCGGTACACATACTGGTTACTATCAGGCGAAAAACCGCTGTCATGAATTAAACACCTACCACTCACGCTACAGGAGACACGAAGTCGTAAACTACGATATTCTTGAATTACTGCAAAACCATGCGAGCCATCTTCCTGCACCTCCTCCTAAAGTAGTGGACCGACTGACACCAAACTCGGCACACATACTGCTTAGTATCAGGCGAACAACCGCTGTCATGAATTAAACACCTACCACTCACGCTACCGGAGACTCGAAGTCGTAAACTACGATATTCTTGAATTACTGCAAAACCATGCGAGCCATCTTCCTGCACCTCCTCCTAAAGTAGTGGACCGACTGCAACCAAACTCGGTACACATACTGCTTACTGTCAGGCGAACAACCTCTGTCTTGAATTAAACACCTACCACTCACGCTACAGGAGACACGAAGTCGTAAACTACGATATTCTTGAATTACTGCAAAACCATGCAAGCCATTCTCCTTCGCCTCCTCCTCCAGTAGTGGACCGACTGCAAGCAAACTCGGTACACATATTGATTACTATCAGGCGAACAATTGCTGTCATGAATTAAACACCTACCACTCATGCTACAGGAGACACGAAGTCGTAAACTACGATACTCTTGAATTACTGCAAAACCATGCGAGACATCTTCCTGCACCTCCTCCTAAAGTAGTGGACGACTGCAACCAAACTCGGTACACATACTGCTTACTATCAGGCCAACATCCGCTATCTTGAATTAAACACCTACCACACACGCTACAGGAGACACGAAGTCGTAAACTACGATATTCTTGAATTACTGCAAAACCATGCGAGCCATCTTCCTGCACCTCCTCCTCCAGTAGTGGACCGACTGCAAGCAAACTCGGTACACATAATGCTTAGTACCAGGCGAACAACCGCTGTCATGAATTAAACAACTACCACTCACGCTACAGGAGACACGAAGTCGTAATCTACGATATTCTTGAATTACTGCAAAACCATGCGAGCCATCTTCTTGCACCTCCTCCTAAAGTAGTGGACCGACTGCAACCAAACTCGGTACACATACTGCTTACTGCCAGGCGAACAACCGCTGTCTTGAATTAAACACCTACCACTCACGCTACAGGAGACACGAAGTCGTAAACTACGATACTCGTGAATTACTGCAAAACCATGCAAGCAATCCTCCTTCGCCTCCTCCTCCAGTAGTGGACCGACTGCAACCAAACTCGGTACACATACTGCTTACTATCAGGTGAACAACCGGTGTCATGAATTTAACACCTACCACTCACACTACAGCAGACACGAAGTCGTAAACTACGATATTCTTGAATAACTGCAAAACCATGTGAGACATTTCCTGCACCGCCACCTAAAGTAGTGGACCGACTGCAACCAAACTCGGTACACATACTGCTTACTATCAGGTGAACAACCGGTGTCATGAATTTAACACCTACCCCTCACACTACAGGAGACACGAAGTCGTAAACTACGATATTCTTGAATTATTGCAAAACCATGCAGGCAATCTTCCTGCACCTCCTCCTAAAGTAGTGTACTGACTGCAACCAAACTCGTCACACATACTGATTACTATCAGGAGAACAACCTCTGTCATGAATTAAACACCTACCACTCACGCTACAGGAGACACGAAGTCGTAAACTACGATATTCTTGAATTACTGCAAAACCATGCGAGCCACCTTCCTGCACCTAATCCTAAAGTAGTGGACCGACTGCAACCAATCTCGGTTCACATACTGCTTACTGTCAGGCGAACAACCGCTGTCATGAATTAAACACCTACCACTCACGCTACAGGAGACACGAAATCGTAAACTACGGTATTCTTGAATTACTGCAAAACCATGCGAGCCATCCTTCTTCACCTCCTCCTCCAGTAGAGGACCGACTGCAAGCAAACTCGGTACACATACTGATTACTATCAGGCGAACAATTGCTGTCATGAATTAAACACCTACCACTCCCGTTACAGGAGACACGAAGTCGTAAAGTACGATATTCTTGAATCACTGCAAAACCATGCAAGCCATCTTCCTGCACCTCCTCCTCCAGTAGTGGACCGACTGCAAGCAAACTCGGTACACATACTGCTTACTATCAGGCGAACAACCGATGTCATGAATTAAACACCACTCACGCTACAGGAGACACGAAGTCGTAAACCAAGATATTCTTCAATTACTGCAAAACCATGCGAGCCATCTTCCTGCACCTCCTCCGCCATTATTGGACCGACTGCAAGCAAACTCGGTACACATAATGCTTAGTACCAGGCGAACAACCGCTGTCATGAATTAAACACCTACCACTCACGCTACAGGAGACACGAAGTCGTAAACTACGATATTCTTGAATCACTGCAAAACCATGCAAGCCATCATCCTGCACCTCCTCCTCCAGTAGTGGACCGACTGCAAGCAATCTCGGTACACATACTGCTTACTATCAGGCGAACAACCGATGTCATGAATTAAACACCACTCACGCTACAGGAGACACGAAGTCGTAAACTAAGATAATCTTGAATTACTGCAAAACCATGCGAGCCATCCTTCTTCACCTCCTCCTCCAGTAGTGGACCGACTGCAAGCAAACTCGGTACACATACTAATTACTATCAGGCGAACAATTGCTGTCATGAATTAAACACCTACCACTCACGCTACAGGAGACACGAAGTCGTAAACTACGATATTCTTGAATTACTGCAAAACCATGCGAGCCATCTTCCTGCACCTCCTCCTCCAGTAATGGACCGACTGCAAGCAAACTCGGTACACGTACTGCTTACTATCAGGCGAACAACCGGTGTCATGAATTAAACACCACTCACGCTACAGGAGACACGAAGTCGTAAACTAAGATATTCTTGAATTACTGCAAAACCATGCGAGCAATCCTTCTTCACCTCTTCCTCCAGTAGTGGACCGACTGCAAGCAAACTCGGTACACATACTGATTACTATCAGGCGAACAATTGCTGTCATGAATTAAACACCTACCACTCACGCTACAGGAGACACGAAGTCGTAAACTACGATAATCTTGAATTACTGCAAAACCATGCGAGACATCTTCCTGCACCTCCTCCTCCAGTAGGGGACCGACTGCAGGCAAACTCGGTACACATACTGCTTACTATCAGGCGAACAACCGCTGTTATGAATTAAACACCACTCACGCTACAGGTGACACGAAGTCGTAAACTAAGATATTCTTCAATTACTGCAAAACCATGCGAGCCATCTTCCTGCACCTCCTCCTCCAGTAGTGTACCGACTGCAGGCAAACTCGGTACACATACTGATTACTATCAGGAGAACAACCGATGTCATGAATTAAACACCTACCACTCACGCTACAGGAGACACGATTTCGTAAACTACGATATTCTTGAATTACTGCAAATCCATGCGAGCCACCTTCCTGCACCTCCTCCTAAAGTAGTGGACCGGCTGCAACCAATCTCGCTTCACATACTGCTTACTGTCAGGCGAACAACCGCTGTCATGAATTAAACACCTACCACTCACGCTACAGGAGATACGAAATCGTAAACTACGATATTATAGAATTACTGCAAAACCATGCGAGCCATCTTCCTGCACCTCCAACAGCAGTGGACCAACTGCAACCAAACTCGGTACACATACTGGTTACTATCAGGCGAAAAACCGCTGTCATGAATTAAACACCTACCACTCACGCTACAGGAGACACGAAGTCGTAAACTACGATATTCTTGAATTACTGCAAAACCATGCGAGCAATCTTCCTGCACCTCCTCCTAAAGTAGTGGACCGACTAACACCAAACTCGGTACACATACTGCTTAGTATCAGGCGAACAACCGCTGTCATGAATTAAACACCTACCACTCACGCTACCGGAGACTCGAAGTCGTAAACTACGATATTCTTGAATTACTGCAAAACCATGCGAGCCATCTTCCTGCACCTCCTCCTAAAGTAGTGGACCGACTGCAACCAAACTCGGTACACATACTGCTTACTGTCAGGCAAACAACCGCTGTCTTGAATGAAACACCTACCACTCACGCTACAGGAGACACGAAGTCGTAAACTACGATATTCTTGAATTACTGCAAAACCATGCAAGCCATTCTCCTTCGCCTCCTCCTCCAGTAGTGGACCGACTGCAAGCAAACTCGGTACACATATTGACTACTATCAGGCGAACAATTGCTGTCATGAATTAAACACCTACCACTCACGCTACAGGAGACACGAAGTCGTAAACTACGATAATCTTGAATTACTGCAAAACCATGCGAGACATCTTCCTGCACCTCCTCCTAAAGTAGTGGACGACTGCAACCAAACTCGGTACACATACTGCTTACTATCAGGCGAACATCCGCTATCTTGACTAAACACCTACCACACACGCTACAGGAGACACGAAGTCGTAAACTACGATATTCTTGAATTATTGCAAAACCATGCGAGCCATCCTTCTTCACCTCCTCCTCCAGTAGTGGACCGACTGCAAGCAAACTCGGTACACATACTGATTACTATTAGGCGAACAATTGCTGTCATGAATTCAACACCTACCACTCACGCTACAGGAGACACGAAGTCGTAAACTACGATATTCTTGAATTACTGCAAAACCATGCGAGCCATCTTCCTGCACCTCCTCCTCCAGTAGTGGACCGACTGCAAGCAAACTCGGTACACATACTGCTCACTATCAGGCGAACAACCGATATCATGAATTAAACACCACTCACGCTACAGGAGACACGAAGTCGTAAACTAAGATATTCTTCAATTACTGAAAACCATGCGAGCCATCTTCCTGCACCTCCTCCTCCAGTAGTGGACCGACTGCAAGCAAGCTCGGTACACATAATGCTTAGTACCAGGCGAACAACCGCTGTCATGAATTAAACAACTACCAGTCACGCTACAGGAGACACGAAGTCGTAAACTACGATATTCTTGAATTACTGCAAAACCATGCGAGCCATCTTCTTGCACTTCCTCCTAAAGTAGTGGACCGACTGCAACCTAACTCGGTACACATACTGCTTACTGCCAGGCGAACAACGCTGTCTTGAATTAAACACCTACCACTTACGCTACAGGAGACACGAAGACGTAAACTACGACATTCGTGAATTACTGCAAAACCATGCAAGCAATCCTCCTTCGCCTCCTCCTCCAGTAGTGGACAGACTGCAACCAAACTCGGTACACATACTGCATACTATCAGGCGAACAACCGCTGTCATGAATTAAATACCTACCTCTCACGCTACAGGAGACACGAAGTCGTAAACTACGATATTCTTGAATTACTGCAAAAGCATGCGAGCCATCTTCCTGCACGCCCCCCCCCCCCCTAAAGTAGTGAACCGACTGCAACCAAACTCGGTACACATACTGCTTACTATCAGGTGAACAACCGGTGTCATGAATTTAACACCTACCACTCACGCTACAGGAGACACGAAGTCGTAAACTACGATATTCTTGAATTACTGCAAAACCATGCAAGCAATCCTCCTTCGCCTCCTCCTCCAGTAGTGGACCGACTGCAGGCAAACTCGGTACACATATAGAGTACTATCAGGCGAACAATTGCTGTCATGAATTAAACACCTACCACTCACGCTACAGGAGACACGAAGTCGTAAACTACGATATACTTGAATTACTGCAAAACCATGCGAGACATTTTCCCGCACCTCCTCTTAAAGTAGTGGACGACTGCAACCAAACTCGGTACACATACTGCTTACTATCAGGCGAAAACCCGCTGTCATGAATTAAACACCTACCACTCACGCTACAGGAGACACGAAGTCGTAAACTACGATATTCTTGAATTACTGCAAAACCATGCGAGCCATCTTCTTGCACCTCCTCCTAAAGTAGTGGACCGACTGCAACCAAACTCAGTAAACATACTGCTTACTGTCAGGCGAACAACCGCTGTCTTGAATTAAACACCTACCACTCACGCTACAGGAGACACGAAGTCGTAAACTACGATATTCTTGAATTACTGCAAAACCATGCAAGCAATCCTCCTTCGCCTCCTCCTCCAGTAGTGGACCGACTGCAGGCAAACTCGGTACACATATAGATTACTATCAGGCGAACAATTGCTGTCATTAATTAAACACCTACCACTCACTCTACAGGAGACACGAAGTCGTAAACTACGATATACTTGAATTACTGCAAAACCATGCGAGACATTTTCCCGCACCTCCTCTTAAAGTAGTGGACGACTGCAACCAAACTCGGTACACATACTGCTTACTATCAGGCGAACAACCGCTGTCTTGAATTAAACACCTACCACTCACACTACAGGAGACACGAAGTCGTATACTACGATATTCTTGAATTACTGCAAAACCATGCGAGCCATCCTTCTTTACCTCCTCCTCCAGTAGTGGACCGACTGCAAGCAAACTCGGTACACATACTGATTACTATCAGGCGAACAATTGCTGTCATGAATTAAACACCTACCACTCACGCTACAGGAGACACGAATTCGTATACTACGATATTCTTGAATTGCTGCAAAACCATGCGAGCCATCTTCCTACACCTCCTCCTCCAGTAGTGGACCAACTGCAAGCTAAATCGGTACACATACTGATTACTATCAGGCGAACAATTGCTGTCATGAATTAAAAACCTACCACTCACGCTAAAGGAGACACGAAGTCGTAAACTAAGATATTCTTCAATTACTGCAAAACCATGCGAGCGATCTTCCTGCACCTCCTCCTAAAGTAGTGGACCGACTACTACCAAACTCGGTACACATACTGCTTACTATCAGGCGAACAACCGCTGTCATGAATTAAATACCTACCTCTCACGCTACAGGAGACACGAAGTCGTAAACTACGATATTCTTGAATTACTGCAAAAGCATGCGAGCCATCTTCCTGCACGCCCCCCCCCCCCTAAAGTAGTGAACCAACTGCAACCAAACTCGGTACACATACTGCTTACTATCAGGTGAACAACCGGTGTCATGAATTTAACACCTACCACTCACACTACAGGAGACACGAAGTCGTAAACTACGATATTCTTGAATTACTGCAGAACCATGTAAAACATTTCCTGCACCGCCACCTAAAGTGGTGGACCGACTGCAACCAAACTCAGTACACATACTGCTTACTATCAGGTGAACAACCGGTGTCATGAATTTAACACCTACCACTCACACTACAGGAGACACGAAGTCGTAAACTACGATATTCTTGAATTATTGCAAAACCATGCAGGCCATCATCCTGCACCTCCTCCTAAAGTAGTGTACTGACTGCAACCAAACTCGCTACACATATTGATTACTATCAGGCGAACAACCTCTGTCATGAATTAAACACCTACCACTCACGCTACAGGAGACACGAAGTCGTAAACTACGATATTCTTGAATTACTGCAAAACCATGCGAGCCACCTTCCTGCACCTCCTCCTAAAGTAGTGGACCGACTGCAACCAATCTCGGTTCACATACTGCTTACAGTCAGGCGAACAACCGCTGTCATGAATTAAACACCTACCACTCACGCTACAGGAGACACGAAATCGTAAACTACGGTATTCTTGAATTACTGCAAAACCATGCGAGCCATCCTTCTTCACCTCCTCCTCCAGTAGTGGACCGACTGCAAGCAAACTCGGTACACATACTGATTACTATCAGGCGAACAATTGCTGTCATGAATTAAACACCTACCACTCACGCTACAGGAGACACGAAGTCGTAAACTACGATATTCTTGAATTACTGCAAAACCATGCGAGCCATCTTCCTGCACCTCCTCCTCCAGTAGTGGACCGACTTCAAGCCAACTCGGTACACATACTGCTTACTATCAGGCGAACAACCGACGTCATGAATTAAACACCACTCACTCTACAGGAGACACGAAGTCGTAAACTAAGATATTCTTCAATTACTGCAAAACCATGCGAGCCATCTTCCTGCACCTCCTCCTCCATTATTGGACCGACTGCAAGCAATCTCGGTTCACATAATGCTTAGTACCAGGCGAACAACCGCTGTCATGAATTAAACAACTCTCACTAACGCTACAGGAGACACGAAGTCGTAAACTACGATATTCTTGAATTACTGCAAAACCATGCGAGCCATCTTCTTGCACCTCCTCCTAAAGTAGTGGACCGACTGCAACCAAACTCGGTACACATACTGCTTACTCTCAGGCGAACAACCGCTGTCTTGAATTAAACACCTACCACACACGCTACAGGAGACACGAAGTCGTAAACTACGATATTCTTGAATTACTGCAAAACCATGCAAGCAATCCTCCTTCGCCTCCTCCTCCAGTAGTGGACCGACTGCAAGCAAACTTGGTACACATATTGATTACTATCAGGCGAACAATTGCTGTCATGAATTAAACACCTACCACTCACGCTACATAAGACACGAAGTCGTAAACTACGATATACTTGAATTACTGCAAAACCATGCGAGACATCTTCCTGCACCTCCTCCTAAAGTAGTGGACGACTGCAACCAAACTCGGTACACATACTGCTTACTATCAGGCGAACAACCGCTATCTTGAATTAAACACCTACCACTCACGCTACAGGAGACACGAAGTCGTATACTACGATATTCTTGAATTACTGCAAAACCATGCGAGCCATCCTTCTTTACCTCCTCCTCCAATAGTGGACCGACTGCAAGCAAACTCGGTACACATACTGATTACTATCAGGCGAAAAATTGCTGTCATGAATTAAACACCTACCACTCACGCTACAGGAGACACGAATTCGTATACTACGATATTCTTGAATTACTGCAAAACCATGCGAGCCATCTTCCTACACCTCCTCCTCCAGTAGTGGACCGACTGCAAGCAAAATCGGTACACATACTGATTACTATCAGGCGAACAATTGCTGTCATGAATTAAAAACCTACCACTCACGCTAAAGGAGACACGAAGTCGTAAACTAAGATATTCTTCAATTACTGCAAAACCATGCGGGCGATCTTCCTGCACCTCCTCCTAAAGTAGTGGACCGACTACGACCAAACTCGGTACACATACTGCTTACTATCAGGCGAACAACCGCTGTCATGAATTAAATACCTACCTCTCACGCTACAGGAGACACGAAGTCGTAAACTACGATATTCTTGAATTACTGCAAAAGCATGCGAGCCATCTTCCTGCACGCCCCCCCCCCCCCTAAAGTAGTGAACCAACTGCAACCAAACTCGGTACACATACTGCTTACTATCAGGTGAACAACCGGTGTCATGAATTTAACACCTACCACTCACACTACAGCAGACACGAAGTCGTAAACTACGATATTCTTGAATTATTGCAAAACCATGTGAAACATTTCCTGCGCCGCCACCTAAAGTAGTGGACCGACTGCAACCAAACTCAGTACTCATACTGCTTACAATCAGGTGAACAACCAGTGTCATGAATTTAACACCTACCACTCACGCTACAGGAGACACGAAGTCGTAAACTACGATATTCTTGAATTATTGCAAACCCTGCAGGCCATCTTCCTGCACCTCCTCCTAAAGTAGTGTACTGACTGCAACCAAACTCGCTACACATACTGATTACTATCAGGAGAACAACCTCTGTCATGAATTAAACACCTACCACTCACGCTACAGGAGACACGAAGTCGTAAACTACGATATTCTTGAATAACTGCAAAACCATGCGAGCCACCTTCCTGCACCTCCTCCTAAAGTAGTGGACCGACTGCAACCAATCTCGGTTCACATACTGCTTACTGTCAGGCGATCAACCGCTGTCATGAATTAAACACCTACCACTCACGCTACAGGAGACACGAAATCGTAAACTACGATATTATAGAATTACTGCAAAACCATGCGAGCCATCTTCCTGCACCTCCAACAGCAGTGGACCGACTGCAACCAAACTCGGTACACATACTGGTTACTATCAGGCGAAAAACCGCTGTCATGAATTAAACACCTACCAATCACGCTACAGGAGACACGAAGTCGTAAACTACGATATTCTTGAATTACTGCAAAACCATGCGAGCCATCGTCCTGCACCTCCTCCTAAAGTAGTGGACCGACTGACACCAAACTCGGTACACATACTGCTTAGTATCAGGCGAACAACCGCTGTCATGAATTAAACACCTACCACTCACGCTACAGGAGACACGAAGTCGTAAACTACGATATTCTTGAATTACTGAAAAACCATGCGAGCCATCTTCCTGCACCTCCTCCTAAAGTAGTGGACCGACTGCAACCAAACTCGGTACACATACTGCTTACTGTCAGGCGAACAACCGCTGTCTTGAATTAAACACCTACCACTCACGCTACAGGAGACACGAAGTCGTAAACTACGATATTCTTGAATTACTGCAAAACCATGCAAGCAATCCTCCTTCGCCTCCTCCTCCAGTAGTGGACCGACTGCAGGCAAACTCGGTACACATATAGATTACTATCAGGCGAACAATTGCTGTCATTAATTAAACACCTACCACTCACGCTACAGGAGACACGAAGTCGTAAACTACGATATACTTGAATTACTGCAAAACCATGCGAGACATTTTCCCGCACCTCCTCTTAAAGTAGTGGACGTCTGCAACCAAACTCGGTACACATACTGCTTACTATCAGGCGAACAACCGCTGTCTTGAATTAAACACCTATTACTCACACTACAGGAGACACGAAGTCGTATACTACGATATTCTTGAATTACTGCAAAACCATGCGAGCCATCCTTCTTTACCTCCTCCTCCAGTAGTGGACCGACTGCAAGCAAACTCGGTACACATACTGATTACTATCAGGCGAACAATTGCTGTCATGAATTAAACACCTACCACTCACACTACAGGAGACACGAATTCGTATACTACGATATTCTTGAATTACTGCAAAACCATGCGAGCCATCTTCCTACACCTCCTCCTCCAGTAGTGGACCAACTGCAAGCAAAATCGGTACACATACTGATTACTATCAGGCGAACAATTGCTGTCATGAATTAAAAACCTACCACTCACGCTAAAGGAGACACGAAGTCGTAAACTAAGATATTCTTCAATTACTGCAAAACCATGCGAGCGATCTTCCTGCACCTCCTCCTAAAGTAGTGGACCGACTACTACCAAACTCGGTACACATACTGCTTACTATTAGGCGAACAACCGCTGTCATGAATTAAATACCTACCTCTCACGCTACAGGAGACACGAAGTCGTAAACTACGATATTCTTGAATTACTGCAAAAGCATGCGAGCCATCTTCCTGCACGCCCCCCCCCCCCCCTAAAGTAGTGAACCAACTGCAACCAAACTCGGTACACATACTGCTTACTATCAGGTGAACAACCGGTGTCATGAATTTAACACCTACCACTCACACTACAGGAGACACGAAGTCGTAAACTACGATATTCTTGAATTACTGCAGAACCATGTAAAACATTTCCTGCACCGCCACCTAAAGTAGTGGACCGACTGCAACCAAACTCAGTACACATACTGCTTACTATCAGGTGAACAACCGGTGTCATGAATTTAACACCTACCACTCACACTACAGGAGACACGAAGTCGTAAACTACGATATTCTTGAATTATTGCAAAACCATGCAGGCCATCATCCTGCACCTCCTCCTAAAGTAGTGTACTGACTGCAACCAAACTCGCTACACATACTGATTACTATCAGGAGAACAACCTCTGTCATGAATTAAACACCTACCACTCACGCTACAGGAGACACGAAGTCGTAAACTACGATATTCTTGAATTACTGCAAAACCATGCGAGCCACCTTCCTGCACCTCCTCCTAAAGTAGTGGACCGACTGCAACCAATCTCGGTTCACATACTGCTTACTGTCAGGCGAACAAACCGCTGTCATGAATTAAACACCTACCACTCACGCTACAGGAGACACGAAATCGTAAACTACGGTATTCTTGAATTACTGCAAAAGCATGCGAGCCATCCTTCTTCACCTCCTCCTCCAGTAGTGGACCGACTGCAAGCAAACTCGGTACACATACTGATTACTATCAGGCGAACAATTGCTGTCATGAATTAAACACCTACCACTCACGCTACAGGAGACACGAAGTCGTAAACTACGATATTCTTGAATTACTGCAAAACCATGCGAGCCATCTTCCTGCACCTCCTCCTCCAGTAGTGGACCGACTGCAAGCCAACTCGGTACACATACTGCTTACTATCAGGCGAACAACCGATGTCATGAATTAAACACCACTCACTCTACAGGAGACACGAAGTCGTAAACTAAGATATTCTTCAATTACTGCAAAACCATGCGAGCCATCTTCCTGCACCTCCTCCTCCATTATTGGACCGACTGCAAGCAAACTCGGTTCACATAATGCTTAGTACCAGGCGAACAACCGCTGTCATGAATTAAACAACTACCACTAACGCTACAGGAGACACGAAGTCGTAAACTACGATATTCTTGAATTACTGCAAAACCATGCGAGCCATCTTCTTGCACCTCCTCCTAAAGTAGTGGACCGACTGCAACCAAACTCGGTACACATACTGCTTACTGTCAGGCGAACAACCGCTGTCTTGAATTAAACACCTACCACACACGCTACAGGAGACACGAAGTCGTAAACTACGATATTCTTGAATTACTGCAAAACCATGCAAGCAATCCTCCTTCGCCTCCTCCTCCAGTAGTGGACCGACTGCAAGCAAACTCGGTACACATATTGATTACTATCAGGCGAACAATTGCTGTCATGAATTAAACACCTACCACTCACGCTACAGGAGACACGAAGTCGTAAACTACGATATACTTGAATTACTGCAAAACCATGCGAGACATCTTCCTGCACCTCCTCCTAAAGTAGTGGACGACTGCAACCAAACTCGGTACACATACTGCTTACTATCAGGCGAACAACCGCTATCTTGAATTAAACACCTACCACTCACGCTACAGGAGACACGAAGTCGTATACTACGATATTCTTGAATTACTGCAAAACCATGCGAGCCATCCTTCTTTACCTCCTCCTCCAATAGTGGACCGACTGCAAGCAAACTCGGTACACATACTGATTACTATCAGGCGAAAAATTGCTGTCATGAATTAAACACCTACCACTCACGCTACAGGAGACACGAATTCGTATACTACGATATTCTTGAATTACTGCAAAACCATGCGAGCCATCTTCCTACACCTCCTCCTCCAGTAGTGGACCGACTGCAAGCAAAATCGGTACACATACTGATTACTATCAGGCGAACAATTGCTGTCATGAATTAAAAACCTACCACTCACGCTAAAGGAGACACGAAGTCGTAAACTAAGATATTCTTCAATTACTGCAAAACCATGCGAGCGATCTTCCTGCACCTCCTCCTAAAGTAGTGGACCGACTACGACCAAACTCGGTACACATACTGCTTACTATCAGGCGAACAACCGCTGTCATGAATTAAATACCTACCTCTCACGCTACAGGAGACACGAAGTCGTAAACTACGATATTCTTGAATTACTGCAAAAGCATGCGAGCCATCTTCCTGCACGCCCCCCCCCCTAAAGTAGTGAACCAACTGCAACCAATCTCGGTACACATACTGCTTACTATCAGGTGAACAACCGGTGTCATGAATTTAACACCTACCACTCACACTACAGCAGACACGAAGTCGTAAACTACGATATTCTTGAATTATTGCAAAACCATGTGAAACATTTCCTGCGCCGCCACCTAAAGTAGTGGACCGACTGCAACCAAACTCAGTACACATACTGCTTACAATCAGGTGAACAACCAGTGTCATGAATTTAACACCTACCACTCACGCTACAGGAGACACGAAGTCGTAAACTACGAAATTCTTGAATTATTGCAAAACCATGCAGGCCATCTTCCTGCACCTCCTCCTAAAGTAGTGTACTGACTGCAACCAAACTCGCTACACATACTGATTACTATCAGGAGAACAACCTCTGTCATGAATTAAACACCTACCACTCACGCTACAGGAGACACGAAGTCGTAAACTACGATATTCTTGAATAACTGCAAAACCATGCGAGCCACCTTCCTGCACCTCCTCCTAAAGTAGTGGACCGACTGCAACCAATCTCGGTTCACATACTGCTTACTGTCAGGCGATCAACCGCTGTCATGAATTAAACACCTACCACTCACGCTACAGGAGACACGAAATCGTAAACTACGATATTATAGAATTACTGCAAAACCATGCGAGCCATCTTCCTGCACCTCCAACAGCAGTGGACCGACTGCAACCAAACTCGGTACACATACTGGTTACTATCAGGCGAAATACCGCTGTCATGAATTAAACACCTACCAATCACGCTACAGGAGACACGAAGTCGTAAACTACGATATTCTTGAATTACTGCAAAACCATGCGAGCCATCGTCCTGCACCTCCTCCTAAAGTAGTGGACCGACTGACACCAAACTCAGTACACATACTGCTTAGTATCAGGCGAACAACCGCTGTCACGAATTAAACACCTACCACTCACGCTACAGGAGACACGAAGTCGTAAACTACGATATTCTTGAATTACTGCAAAACCATGCGAGCCATCTTCCTGCACCTCCTCCTAAAGTAGTGGACCGACTGCAACCAAACTCGGTACACATACTGCTTACTGTCAGGCGAACAACCGCTGTCATGAATTAAACACCTACCACTCACGCTACAGGAGACACGAAGTCGTAAACTACGATATTCTTGAATTACTGCAAAACCATGCAAGCCATCCTCCTTCGCCTCCTCCTCCAGAAGTGGACCGACTGCAAGCAAACTCGGTACACATATTGATTACTATCAGGCGAACAATTGCTGTCAAGAATTAAACACCTACCACTCACGCTACAGGAGACACGATGTCGTAAACTACGATATTCTTGAATTACTGCAAAACCATGCGAGACATCTTCTTGCACCTCCTCCTAAAGTAGTGGACGACTGCAACCAAACTCGGTACACATACTGCTTACTATCAGGCGAACATCCGCTATCTTGAATTAAACACCTACCACTCACGCTACAGGAGACATGAAGTCGTAAACTACGATATTCTTGAATTACTGCAAAACCATGCGAGCCATCCTTCTTCACCTCCTCCTCCAGTAGTGGACCGACTGCAAGCAAACTCGGTACACATACTGATTACTATCAGGCGAACAATTGCTGTCATGTATTAATCACCTACCACTCACGCTACTGGAGACACGAAGTCGTAAACTACGATATTCTTGAATTACTGCAAAACCATGCGAGCCATCTTCCTGCACCTCCTCCTCCAGTAGTAGACCGACTGCAAGCAAACTCGGTACACATACTGCTTACTATCAGGCGAACAACCGCTGTCATGAATTAAACAGCACTCACGCTACAGGAGACACGAAGTCGTAAACTAATATATTCTTCAATTACTGCAAAACCACTCGAGCCATCTTCCTGCACCTCCTCCTCCAGTAGTGGACCGACTGCAAGCAAACTCGGTACAAATAATGCTTAGTACCAGGCGGACAACCGCTGTCATGAATTAAACAATTACCACTCTCGCTACAGGAGACACGAAGTCGTAAACTACGATATTCTTGAATTACAGCAAAACCATGCGAGCCATCTTCCTGCACCTCCTCCTAAAGTAGTGGACCGATTGCAACCAAACTCGGTACACATACTGCTTACTGTCAGGCGAACAACCGCTGTCTTGAATTAAACACCTACCACTCACGCTACAGGAGACACGAAGTCGTAAACTACGAAATTCTTGAATTACTGCAAAACCATGCAAGCAATCCGCCTTCGCCTCCTCCTCCAGTAATGGACCGACTGCAAGCAAACTCGGTACACATATTGATTACTATCAGGCGAACAATTGCTGTCATGAATTAAACACCTACCACTCACGCTACAGGAGACACGAATTCGTAAACTACGATATTCTTGAATTACTGCAAAACCATGCGAGCCACCTTCCTGCACCTCCTTCTAAAGTAGTGGACCGACTGCAACCAATCTCGGTACACATACTGCTTACAGTCAGGCGAACAACCGCTGTCATGTATTAAACACCTACCACTCACGCTACAGAAGACACGAAATCGTAAACTACGATATAATAGAATTACTGCAAAACCATGCGACCCATCTTCCTGCACCTCCAACAGCAGTGGACCGAATGCAACCAACTCGGTACACATACTGGTTACTATCAGGCAAAAAACCGCTGTCATGAATTAAACACCTACCACTCACGCTACAGGAGACACGAAGTCGTAAACTACGATATTCTTGAATTACTGCAAAACCATGCGAGCCATCGTCCTGCACCTCCTCCTAAAGTAGTGGACCGACTGACACCAAACTCGTTACACATAGTGCTTAGTATCAGGCGAACAATCGCTGTCATGAATTAAACACCTACCACTCACGCTACAGGAGACACGAAGTCGTAAAGTACGATATTCTTGAATTACTGCAAAACCATGCGAGCCATCTTCCTGCACCTCCTCCTAAAGTAGTGGACCGACTGCAACCAAACTCGGTACACCCTACTGCTTACTGTCAGGCGAACAACCGCTGTCTTGAATTGAACACCTACCACTCACGCTACAGGAGACACAAAGTCTTAAACTACGATAATCTTGAATTACTGCAAAACCATGCAAGCAATCCTCCTTCGCCTCCTCCTCCAGTAGTGGACCGACTGCAAGCAAACTCGGTACACATATTAATTACTATCAGGCGAACAATTGCTGTCATGAATTAAACACCTACCACTCACGCTACAGGAGACACGATGTCGTAAACTACGATATTCTTGAATTACTGCAAAACCATGCAAGACATCTTCCTGCACCTCCTCCTAAAGTAGTGGACGACTGCAACAAAACTCGGTACACATACTGCTTACTATCAGGCGAACATCCGCTATCTTGAATTAAACACCTACCACTCACGCTACAGGAGACACGAAGTCGTAAACTACGATATTCTTGAATTATTGCAAAAACATGCGAGCCATCCTTCTTCACCTCCTCCTCCAGTAGTGGACCGACTGCAAGCAAACTCGGTTCACATACTGATTACTATCGGGCGAACAATTGCTGTCATGAATTAAACACCAACCACTCACGCTACAGGAGACACGAAGTCGTAAACTACGATATTCTTGAATTACTGCAAAACCATGCGAGCCTTCTTCCAGCACCACCTCCTCCAGTAGTGGACCGACTGCAAGCAAACTCGGTACACATACTGCTTACTATCAGGCGAACAACCGCTGTCATGAATTAAACACCACTCTCGCTACAGGAGACACGAAGTCGTAAACTAAGGTATTCTTCAATTACTGCAAAACCACACGAGCCATCTTCCTGCACCTCCTCCTCCAGTAGTGGACCGAGTGCAAGCAAACTCGGTACACATAAAGCTTAGTACCATGCGGACAAGCGCTGTCATGAATTAAACAACTACCACTCCCGCTACAGGAGACACGAAGTCGTAAACTACGATATTCTTGAATTACTGCAAAACCATGCGAGCCATCTTCCTGCAGCTACTCCTAAAGTAGTGGACCGACTGCAACAAAACTCGATACACATACTGCTTACTGTCAGGCGAACAACCGCTGTCTTGAATTAAACACCTACCACTCACGCTACAGGAGACACGAAGACGTAAACTACGATATTCTTGAATTACTGCAAAACCATGCAAGCAATCCGCCATCGCCTCCTCCTCCAGTAGTGGACCGACTGCAAGCAAACTCGGTACACATACTGATTACTATCAGGCGAACAATTGCTGTCATAAATTAAAAACCTACCACTCACGCTAAAGGAGACACGTAGTCGTAAACTACGATATCCTTGAATTACTGCAAAGCATGCGGGCAATCTTCCTGCACCTCCTCCTAAAGTAGAGCACCGACTGCAACCAAACTCGGTACACATACTGCTTACTATCAGGCGAAACACCGCTGTCATGAATTAAACACCTACCACTCACGCTACAGGAGACACGAAGTCGTAAACTACGATATTCTTGAATTATTGCAAACCCATGCGAGCCATCTTCCTGCACCTCTTCCTAAAGTAGTGGACCGACTGCAACCAAACTCGGTACACATACTGCTTTCTATCAGGAGAACAACCGCTGTCATGAATTAAACACCACTCACGCTACAATAGACACGACCTCGTAAACTAAGATACTCTTCAATTACTGCAAAACCATGCGCGCCATCTTCCTGCACCTCCTCCTAAAGTAATGGACCGACTGCAACCAAACTCTGTACACATACTGCTTTCTATCAGGCGAACAACCGCTGTCATGAATTAAACACCTACGACTCACGCTACAAGAGACACGAAGTCATAAACTACGATATTCTTGAATTACTGCAAAACCATGCGAGCCATCTTCCTGCACCTCCTCCTAAAGTAGTGGACCGACTGCAACCAAACTCTGTGCACATACTGCTTACTATCAGGCGAACAACCGCTGACATGTATTAAACACCTACCACTCACGATACAGGAGACACGAAGTCGTAAACTACGATATTCTTGAGTTACTGAACAAACATGCGAGCCATCTTCCTGCACCTCCTCCTAAAGTAGTGGACCGACGGCAACTAAACTCGGTACACATACTGATTACTATCAGGCGAACAACCGCTGTCATGAATTAAACACCTGCCACTCACGCTACAGGTGACACGTAGTCGTAAACTACGATATTCTTGAATTACTGCAAAATCATGCAAGCAATCTTCCTGCACCTCCTCCTAAAGTAGTGGACCGACTGCAACCAAACTCGGTACACATACTGCTTACTATGAGGCGAACAACGGCTGTCATAAAGTAAACACCTACTACAAACGCTACAGGAGACACGAAGTCGTGAACTAAGATATTCTTGAATTACTGCAAATCCATGCGAGTCATCTTCCTGCACCTCCTCCTCCAGTAGTGGACCGACTGCAAGCAAACTCGGTACACATAATGCTTAGTACCAGGCGGACAACCGCTGTCATGAATTAAACAATTACCACTCTCGCTACAGGAGACACGAAGTCGTAAACTACGATATTCTTGAATTACAGCAATACCATGCGAGCCATCTTCCTGCACCTCCTCCTAAAGTAGTGGTACGATTGCAACCAAACTCGGTACACATACTGCTTACTGTCAGGCGAACAACCGCTGTCTTGAATTAAACACCTACCACTCACGCTACAGGAAACACGAAGTCGGAAACTACGAAATTCTTGAATTACTGCAAAACCATGCAAGCAATCCGCCTTCGCCTCCTCCTCCAGTAGTGGACCGACTGCAAGCAAACTCGGTCCACATATTGATTACTATCAGGCGAACAATTGCTGTCATGAATTAAACACCTACCACTCACGCTACAGGAGACACGAATTCGTAAACTACGATATTCTTGAATTACTGCAAAACCATGCGAGCCACCTTCCTGCACCTCCTTCTAAAGTAGTGGACCGACTGCAACCAATCTCGGTACACATACTGCTTACTGTCAGGCGAACAACCGCTGTCATGAATTAAACACCTACCACTCACGCTACAGAAGACACGAAATCGTAAACTGCAATATAATAGAATTACTGCAAAACCATGCGAGCCATCTTCCTGCACCTCCAACAGCAGTGGACCGACTGGAACCAAACTCGGTACACATACTGGTTACTATCAGGCAAAAAACCTCTGTCATGAATTAAACACCTACCACTCACGCTACAGGAGACACGAAGTCGTCAACTACGATATTCTTGAATTACTGCAAAACCATGCGAGCCATCGTCCTGCACCTCCTCCTAAAGTAGTGGACCGACTGACACCAAACTCGGAACACATACTGCTTAGTATCAGGCGAACAATCGCTGTCATGAATTAAACACCTACCACACACGCTACAGGAGACACGAAGTCGTAAACTACGATATTCTTGAATTACTGCAAAACCATGCAAGACATCTTCCTGCACCTTCTCCTAAAGTAGTGGACGACTGCAACAAAACTCGGTACACATACTGCTTACTATCAGGCGAACATCCGCTATCTTGAATTAAACACCCACCACTCACGCTACAGGAGACACGAAGTCGTAAACTACGTTATTCTTGAATTACTGCAAAAACATGCGAGCCATCCTTCTTCACCTCCTCTTCCAGTAGAGGACCGACTGCAAGCAAACTCGAAACACATAAAGCTTAGTACCAGGCGGACAAGCGCTGTCATGAATTAAACAACTACCACTCACGCTACAGGAGACACGAAGTCGTAAACTACGATATTCTTGAATTACTGCAAAACCATGCGAGCCATCTTCCTGCACCTCTTCCTAAAGTAGTGGACCGACTGCAACCAAACTCGGTACACATACTGCTTTCTATCAGGAGAACAACCGCTGTCATGGATTAAACACCACTCACGCTACAATAGACACGACCTCGTAAACTAAGATATTCTTCAATTACTGCAAAACCATGCGCGCCATCTTCCTGCACCTCCTCCTAATGTAGTGGACCGACTGCAACCAAACTCTGTGCACATACTGCTTACTATCAGGCGAACAACCGCTGACATGTATTAAACACCTACCACTCACGATACAGGAGACATGAAGTCGTAAACTACGATATTCTTGAGTTACTGAACAAACATGCGAGCCATCTTCCTGCACCTCCTCCTAAAGTAGTGGACCGACGGCAACCAAACTCGGTACATATACTGATTACTATCAGGCGAACAACCGCTGTCATGAATTAAACACCTGCCACTCACGCTACAGGAGACACGTAGTCGTAAACTACGATATTCTTGAATTACTGCAAAATCATGCGAGCAATCTTCCTGCACCTCCTCCTAAAGTAGTGGACCGACTGCAACCAAACTCGGTACACATACTGCTTTCTATCAGGCGAACAACCGCTGTCATGAATTAAACACCTACGACTCACGCTACAAGAGACACGAAGTCATAAACTACGATATTCTTGAATTACTGCAAAACAATGCGAGCCATCTTCCTGCACCTCCTCCTAAAGTAGTGGACCGACTGCAACCAAACTCTGTGCACATACTGCTTACTATCAGGCGAACAACCGCTGACATGTATTAAACACCTACCACTCACGATACAGGAGACACGAAGTCGTAAACTACGATATTCTTGAGTTACTGAACAAACATGCGAGCCATCTTCCTGCACCTCCTCCTAAAGTAGTGGACCGACGGCAACTAAACTCGGTACACATACTGATTACTATCAGGCGAACAACCGCTGTCATGAATTAAACACCTGCCACTCACGCTACAGGTGACACGTAGTCGTAAACTACGATATTCTTGAATTACTGCAAAATCATGCGAGCAATCTTCCTGCACCTCCTCCTAAAGTAGTGGACCGACTGCAACCAAACTCGGTACACATACTACTTCCTATGAGGCGAACAACGGCTATCATGAAGTAAACACCTACTACAAACGCTACAGGAGACACGAAGTCGTGAACTAAGATATTCTTGAATTACTGCAAATCCATGCGAGTCATCTTCCTGCACCTCCTCCTCCAGTAGTGGACCGACTGCAACCAAACTCGGTACACATACTGCTTACTATCAGGCGAACAACGGCTGTCATGAAGTAAACACCTACTACAAACGCTACAGGAGACACGAAGTCGTAAACTACGATATTCTTGAATTACTGCAAAACCATGCGAGCCACCTTCCTGCTCCTCCTTCTAAAGTAGTGGACCGACTGCAACCAATCTCGGTACACATACTGCTTACTGTCAGGCGAACAACCGCTGTCATGAATTAAACACCTACCACTCACGCTACAGAAGACACGAAATCGTAAACTACGATATAATAGAATTACTGCAAAACCATGCGAGCCATCATCCTGCACCTCCAACAGCAGTGGACCGACTGCAACCAAACTCGGTACACATACTGGTTACTATCAGGCAAAAAACCGCTGTCATGAATTAAACACCTACCACTCACGCTACAGGAGACACGAAGTCGTAAACTACGATATTCTTGAATTACTGCAAAACCATGCGAGCCATCGTCCTTCACCTCCTCCTAAAGTAGTGGACCGACTGACACCAAACTCGGTACACATACTGCTTAGTATCAGGCGAACAATCGCTGTCATGAATTAAACACCTACCACTCACGCTACAGGAGACACGAAGTCGTAAAGTACGATACTCTTGAATTACTGCAAAACCATGCGAGCCATCTTCCTGCACCTCCTCCTAAAGTAGTGGACCGACTGCAACCAAACTCGGTACACATACTGCTTACTGTCAGGCGAACAACCGCTGTCTTGAATTAAACACCTACCACTCACGCTACAGGAGACACGAAGTCGTAAACTACGATATTCTTGAATTACTGCAAAACCATGCAAGCCATCCTCCTTCGCCTCCTCCTCCAGTAGTGGACCGACTGCGAGCAAACTCGGTACACATATTAATTACTATCAGGCGAACAATTGCTGTCATGAATTAAACACCTACAACTCACGCTACAGGAGACACGAAGTCGTAAACTACGATATTCTTGAATTACTGCAAAACCATGCAAGACATCTTCCTGCACCTCCTCCTAAAGTAGTGGACGACTGCAACAAAACTCGGTACACATACTGCTTACTATCAGGCGAACATCCGCTATCTTGAATTAAACACCTACCACTCACGCTACAGGAGACACGAAGTCGTAAACTACGATATTCTTGAATTACTGCAAAAACATGCGAGCCATCCTTCTTCACCTCCTCCTCCAGTAGTGGACCGACTGCAAGCAAACTCGGTTCACATACTGATTACTATCAGGCGAACAATTGCTGTCATGAATTAAACACCTACCACGCACGCTACAGGAGACACGAAGTCGTAAACTACGATATTCTTGAATTACTGCAAAACCATGCGAGCTTTCTTCCTGCACCTCCTCCTCCAGTAGTGGACCGACTGCAAGCAAACTCGGTACACATACTGCTTACTATCAGGCGAACAACCGCTGTCATGAATTAAACACCACTCACGCTACAGGAGACACGAAGACGTAAACTAAGATATTCTTCAATTACTGCAAAACCACACGAGCCATCTTTCTGCACCTCCTCCTCCAGTAGTGGACCGACTGCAAGCAAACTCGGTACACATAAAGCTTAGTACCAGGCGGACAAGCGCTGTCATGAATTAAACAACTACCACTCACGCTACAGGAGACACGAAGTCGTAAACTACGATATTCTTGAATTACTGCAAACCCATGCGAGCCATCTTCCTGCACCTCTTCCTAAAGTAGTGGACCGACTGCAACCAAACTCGGTACACATACTGCTATCTATCAGGAGAACAACCGCTGTCATGAATTAAACACCACTCACGCTACAATAGACACGACCTCGTAAACTAAGATATTCTTCAATTACTGCAAAACCATGCGCGCCATCTTCCTGCACCTCCTCCTAAAGTAGTGGACCGACTGCAACCAAACTCTGTACACATACTGCTTTCTATCAGGCGAACAACCGCTGTCATGAATTAAACATCTACCACTCACGCTACAAGAGACACGAAGTCATAAACTACGATATTCTTGAATTACTGCAAAACCATTCGAGCCATCTTCCTGCACCTCCTCCTAAAGTATTGGACCGACTGCAACCAAACTCTGTGCACATACTGCTTACTATCAGGCGAACAACCGCTGACATGTATTAAACACCTACCACTCACGATACAGGAGACACGAAGTCGTAAACTACGATATTCTTGAGTTACGGAACAAACATGCGAGCCATCTTCCTGCACCTCCTCCTAAAGTAGTGGACCGACGGCAACCAAACTCGGTACACATACTGATTACTATCAGGCGAACAACCGCTGTCATAAATTAAACACCTGCAACTCACGCAACAGGAGACACGTAGTCGTAAACTACGATATTCTTGAATTACTGCAAAATCATGCGAGCAAACTTCCTGCACCTCCTCCTAAAGTAGTGGACCGACTGCAACCAAACTCGGTACACATACTGCTTACTATGAGGCGAACAACGGCTGTCATGAAGTAAACACCTACTACAAACGCTACAGGAGACACGAAGTCTTGAACTAAGATATTCTTGAATTACTGCAAATCCATGCGAGTCATCTTCCTGCACCTCCTCCTCCAGTAGTGGACAGACTGGAACCAAACTCGGTACACATACTGCTTACTATCAGGCGAACAACCGCTGTCATGAAGTAAACACCTACCACAAACGCTACAGGAGACACGAAGTCGTGAACTACGATATTCTTTAATTACTGCAAAATCATGCGAGCAATCTTCCTGCACCTCCTCCTAAAGTAGTGGACCGACTGCAACTAAAGTCGGTACACATACAGTTTACTACCAGGCGAACAACCGCTGTCATGAATTAAACACCTGGCACTCACGCTACAGGAGACACGAAGTCGTAAACTACGATATTCTTGAATTACTGCAAAACCATGCGAGGCATCCTCCTGCACCTCCTCCTAAAGTTGTGGACCGACTTCAGTCAAACTAGGTACACGTACTGCTCACTATAAGGCGAACAACCGCTATCATGAATTAAACACCTACCACTCACGCTACAGGAGACACGAAGTCGTAAACTACGATATTCTTGAATTACTGTAAAACTATGCGAGCCATCTTCCTGCACCTCCTCCTAAATTAGTGGACCGACTGCATCCAAAGTCGCTACAAGTACTGCGTACTATAAGGCGAACAACCGCTGTCATGAATTAAACACCTACCACTCACGCTACAGGAGACATGAAGTCGTAAACTACGATATTCTTGAATTACTGCAAACCCATGCGAGGCATCTTCCTGCACCTCCTCCTAAAGTAGTGGACCGACTGCAACCAACCTCGGTACACATACTGCTTTCTATCAGGCGAACTACCGCTGTAATGAATTAAACACCACGCACACTAGAGGAGACACGAAGTCGTATACTAAGGTATTCTTCTATTACTGCAAAACCATGCGAGCCATCTACCTGCACCTCCTCCTAAAGTATTGGACCGACTACGACCAAACTCGGTACACATACTGCTTACTGTCAGGCGATCAACCGCTGTCATGAATTAAACACCTACCACTCACGCTACAGGAGACACGAAATCGTAAACTACGATATTATAGAATTACTGCAAAACCATGCGAGCCATCTTCCTGCACCTCCAACAGCAGTGGACCGACTGCAACCAAACTCGGTACACATACTGGTTACTATCAGGCGAAAAACCGCTGTCATGAATTAAACACCTACCAATCACGCTACAGGAGACACGAAGTCGTAAACTACGATATTCTTGAATTACTGCAAAACCATGCGAGCCATCGTCCTGCACCTCCTCCTAAAGTAGTGGACCGACTGACACCAAACTCGGTACACATACTGCTTAGTATCAGGCGAACAACCGCTGTCATGAATTAAACACCTACCACTCACGCTACAGGAGACACGAAGTCGTAAACTACGATATTCTTGAATTACTGAAAAACCATGCGAGCCATCTTCCTGCACCTCCTCCTAAAGTAGTGGACCGACTGCAACCAAACTCGGTACACATACTGCTTACTGTCAGGCGAACAACCGCTGTCTTGAATTAAACACCTACCACTCACGCTACAGGAGACACGAAGTCGTAAACTACGATATTCTTGAATTACTGCAAAACCATGCAAGCAATCCTCCTTCGCCTCCTCCTCCAGTAGTGGACCGACTGCAGGCAAACTCGGTACACATATAGATTACTATCAGGCGAACAATTGCTGTCATTAATTAAACACCTACCACTCACGCTACAGGAGACACGAAGTCGTAAACTACGATATACTTGAATTACTGCAAAACCATGCGAGACATTTTCCCGCACCTCCTCTTAAAGTAGTGGACGTCTGCAACCAAACTCGGTACACATACTGCTTACTATCAGGCGAACAACCGCTGTCTTGAATTAAACACCTATTACTCACACTACAGGAGACACGAAGTCGTATACTACGATATTCTTGAATTACTGCAAAACCATGCGAGCCATCCTTCTTTACCTCCTCCTCCAGTAGTGGACCGACTGCAAGCAAACTCGGTACACATACTGATTACTATCAGGCGAACAATTGCTGTCATGAATTAAACACCTACCACTCACACTACAGGAGACACGAATTCGTATACTACGATATTCTTGAATTACTGCAAAACCATGCGAGCCATCTTCCTACACCTCCTCCTCCAGTAGTGGACCAACTGCAAGCAAAATCGGTACACATACTGATTACTATCAGGCGAACAATTGCTGTCATGAATTAAAAACCTACCACTCACGCTAAAGGAGACACGAAGTCGTAAACTAAGATATTCTTCAATTACTGCAAAACCATGCGAGCGATCTTCCTGCACCTCCTCCTAAAGTAGTGGACCGACTACTACCAAACTCGGTACACATACTGCTTACTATTAGGCGAACAACCGCTGTCATGAATTAAATACCTACCTCTCACGCTACAGGAGACACGAAGTCGTAAACTACGATATTCTTGAATTACTGCAAAAGCATGCGAGCCATCTTCCTGCACGCCCCCCCCCCCTAAAGTAGTGAACCAACTGCAACCAAACTCGGTACACATACTGCTTACTATCAGGTGAACAACCGGTGTCATGAATTTAACACCTACCACTCACACTACAGGAGACACGAAGTCGTAAACTACGATATTCTTGAATTACTGCAGAACCATGTAAAACATTTCCTGCACCGCCACCTAAAGTAGTGGACCGACTGCAACCAAACTCAGTACACATACTGCTTACTATCAGGTGAACAACCGGTGTCATGAATTTAACACCTACCACTCACACTACAGGAGACACGAAGTCGTAAACTACGATATTCTTGAATTATTGCAAAACCATGCAGGCCATCATCCTGCACCTCCTCCTAAAGTAGTGTACTGACTGCAACCAAACTCGCTACACATACTGATTACTATCAGGAGAACAACCTCTGTCATGAATTAAACACCTACCACTCACGCTACAGGAGACACGAAGTCGTAAACTACGATATTCTTGAATTACTGCAAAACCATGCGAGCCACCTTCCTGCACCTCCTCCTAAAGTAGTGGACCGACTGCAACCAATCTCGGTTCACATACTGCTTACTGTCAGGCGAACAAACCGCTGTCATGAATTAAACACCTACCACTCACGCTACAGGAGACACGAAATCGTAAACTACGGTATTCTTGAATTACTGCAAAAGCATGCGAGCCATTCTTCTTCACCTCCTCCTCCAGTAGTGGACCGACTGCAAGCAAACTCGGTACACATACTGATTACTATCAGGCGAACAATTGCTGTCATGAATTAAACACCTACCACTCACGCTACAGGAGACACGAAGTCGTAAACTACGATATTCTTGAATTACTGCAAAACCATGCGAGCCATCTTCCTGCACCTCCTCCTCCAGTAGTGGACCGACTGCAAGCCAACTCGGTACACATACTGCTTACTATCAGGCGAACAACCGATGTCATGAATTAAACACCACTCACTCTACAGGAGACACGAAGTCGTAAACTAAGATATTCTTCAATTACTGCAAAACCATGCGAGCCATCTTCCTGCACCTCCTCCTCCATTATTGGACCGACTGCAAGCAAACTCGGTTCACATAATGCTTAGTACCAGGCGAACAACCGCTGTCATGAATTAAACAACTACCACTAACGCTACAGGAGACACGAAGTCGTAAACTACGATATTCTTGAATTACTGCAAAACCATGCGAGCCATCTTCTTGCACCTCCTCCTAAAGTAGTGGACCGACTGCAACCAAACTCGGTACACATACTGCTTACTGTCAGGCGAACAACCGCTGTCTTGAATTAAACACCTACCACACACGCTACAGGAGACACGAAGTCGTAAACTACGATATTCTTGAATTACTGCAAAACCATGCAAGCAATCCTCCTTCGCCTCCTCCTCCAGTAGTGGACCGACTGCAAGCAAACTCGGTACACATATTGATTACTATCAGGCGAACAATTGCTGTCATGAATTAAACACCTACCACTCACGCTACAGGAGACACGAAGTCGTAAACTACGATATACTTGAATTACTGCAAAACCATGCGAGACATCTTCCTGCACCTCCTCCTAAAGTAGTGGACGACTGCAACCAAACTCGGTACACATACTGCTTACTATCAGGCGAACAACCGCTATCTTGAATTAAACACCTACCACTCACGCTACAGGAGACACGAAGTCGTATACTACGATATTCTTGAATTACTGCAAAACCATGCGAGCCATCCTTCTTTACCTCCTCCTCCAATAGTGGACCGACTGCAAGCAAACTCGGTACACATACTGATTACTATCAGGCGAAAAATTGCTGTCATGAATTAAACACCTACCACTCACGCTACAGGAGACACGAATTCGTATACTACGATATTCTTGAATTACTGCAAAACCATGCGAGCCATCTTCCTACACCTCCTCCTCCAGTAGTGGACCGACTGCAAGCAAAATCGGTACACATACTGATTACTATCAGGCGAACAATTGCTGTCATGAATTAAAAACCTACCACTCACGCTAAAGGAGACACGAAGTCGTAAACTAAGATATTCTTCAATTACTGCAAAACCATGCGAGCGATCTTCCTGCACCTCCTCCTAAAGTAGTGGACCGACTACGACCAAACTCGGTACACATACTGCTTACTATCAGGCGAACAACCGCTGTCATGAATTAAATACCTACCTCTCACGCTACAGGAGACACGAAGTCGTAAACTACGATATTCTTGAATTACTGCAAAAGCATGCGAGCCATCTTCCTGCACGCCCCCCCCCCCCCCCCTAAAGTAGTGAACCAACTGCAACCAATCTCGGTACACATACTGCTTACTATCAGGTGAACAACCGGTGTCATGAATTTAACACCTACCACTCACACTACAGCAGACACGAAGTCGTAAACTACGATATTCTTGAATTATTGCAAAACCATGTGAAACATTTCCTGCGCCGCCACCTAAAGTAGTGGACCGACTGCAACCAAACTCAGTACACATACTGCTTACAATCAGGTGAACAACCAGTGTCATGAATTTAACACCTACCACTCACGCTACAGGAGACACGAAGTCGTAAACTACGAAATTCTTGAATTATTGCAAAACCATGCAGGCCATCTTCCTGCACCTCCTCCTAAAGTAGTGTACTGACTGCAACCAAACTCGCTACACATACTGATTACTATCAGGAGAACAACCTCTGTCATGAATTAAACACCTACCACTCACGCTACAGGAGACACGAAGTCGTAAACTACGATATTCTTGAATAACTGCAAAACCATGCGAGCCACCTTCCTGCACCTCCTCCTAAAGTAGTGGACCGACTGCAACCAATCTCGGTTCACATACTGCTTACTGTCAGGCGATCAACCGCTGTCATGAATTAAACACCTACCACTCACGCTACAGGAGACACGAAATCGTAAACTACGATATTATAGAATTACTGCAAAACCATGCGAGCCATCTTCCTGCACCTCCAACAGCAGTGGACCGACTGCAACCAAACTCGGTACACATACTGGTTACTATCAGGCGAAATACCGCTGTCATGAATTAAACACCTACCAATCACGCTACAGGAGACACGAAGTCGTAAACTACGATATTCTTGAATTACTGCAAAACCATGCGAGCCATCGTCCTGCACCTCCTCCTAAAGTAGTGGACCGACTGACACCAAACTCAGTACACATACTGCTTAGTATCAGGCGAACAACCGCTGTCATGAATTAAACACCTACCACTCACGCTACAGGAGACACGAAGTCGTAAACTACGATATTCTTGAATTACTGCAAAACCATGCGAGCCATCTTCCTGCACCTCCTCCTAAAGTAGTGGACCGACTGCAACCAAACTCGGTACACATACTGCTTACTGTCAGGCGAACAACCGCTGTCATGAATTAAACACCTACCACTCACGCTACAGGAGACACGAAGTCGTAAACTACGATATTCTTGAATTACTGCAAAACCATGCAAGCCATCCTCCTTCGCCTCCTCCTCCAGAAGTGGACCGACTGCAAGCAAACTCGGTACACATATTGATTACTATCAGGCGAACAATTGCTGTCAAGAATTAAACACCTACCACTCACGCTACAGGAGACACGATGTCGTAAACTACGATATTCTTGAATTACTGCAAAACCATGCGAGACATCTTCTTGCACCTCCTCCTAAAGTAGTGGACGACTGCAACCAAACTCGGTACACATACTGCTTACTATCAGGCGAACATCCGCTATCTTGAATTAAACACCTACCACTCACGCTACAGGAGACATGAAGTCGTAAACTACGATATTCTTGAATTACTGCAAAACCATGCGAGCCATCCTTCTTCACCTCCTCCTCCAGTAGTGGACCGACTGCAAGCAAACTCGGTACACATACTGATTACTATCAGGCGAACAATTGCTGTCATGTATTAATCACCTACCACTCACGCTACTGGAGACACGAAGTCGTAAACTACGATATTCTTGAATTACTGCAAAACCATGCGAGCCATCTTCCTGCACCTCCTCCTCCAGTAGTAGACCGACTGCAAGCAAACTCGGTACACATACTGCTTACTATCAGGCGAACAACCGCTGTCATGAATTAAACAGCACTCACGCTACAGGAGACACGAAGTCGTAAACTAATATATTCTTCAATTACTGCAAAACCACTCGAGCCATCTTCCTGCACCTCCTCCTCCAGTAGTGGACCGACTGCAAGCAAACTCGGTACAAATAATGCTTAGTACCAGGCGGACAACCGCTGTCATGAATTAAACAATTACCACTCTCGCTACAGGAGACACGAAGTCGTAAACTACGATATTCTTGAATTACAGCAAAACCATGCGAGCCATCTTCCTGCACCTCCTCCTAAAGTAGTGGACCGATTGCAACCAAACTCGGTACACATACTGCTTACTGTCAGGCGAACAACCGCTGTCTTGAATTAAACACCTACCACTCACGCTACAGGAGACACGAAGTCGTAAACTACGAAATTCTTGAATTACTGCAAAACCATGCAAGCAATCCGCCTTCGCCTCCTCCTCCAGTAATGGACCGACTGCAAGCAAACTCGGTACACATATTGATTACTATCAGGCGAACAATTGCTGTCATGAATTAAACACCTACCACTCACGCTACAGGAGACACGAATTCGTAAACTACGATATTCTTGAATTACTGCAAAACCATGCGAGCCACCTTCCTGCACCTCCTTCTAAAGTAGTGGACCGACTGCAACCAATCTCGGTACACATACTGCTTACAGTCAGGCGAACAACCGCTGTCATGTATTAAACACCTACCACTCACGCTACAGAAGACACGAAATCGTAAACTACGATATAATAGAATTACTGCAAAACCATGCGACCCATCTTCCTGCACCTCCAACAGCAGTGGACCGAATGCAACCAACTCGGTACACATACTGGTTACTATCAGGCAAAAAACCGCTGTCATGAATTAAACACCTACCACTCACGCTACAGGAGACACGAAGTCGTAAACTACGATATTCTTGAATTACTGCAAAACCATGCGAGCCATCGTCCTGCACCTCCTCCTAAAGTAGTGGACCGACTGACACCAAACTCGTTACACATAGTGCTTAGTATCAGGCGAACAATCGCTGTCATGAATTAAACACCTACCACTCACGCTACAGGAGACACGAAGTCGTAAAGTACGATATTCTTGAATTACTGCAAAACCATGCGAGCCATCTTCCTGCACCTCCTCCTAAAGTAGTGGACCGACTGCAACCAAACTCGGTACACCCTACTGCTTACTGTCAGGCGAACAACCGCTGTCTTGAATTGAACACCTACCACTCACGCTACAGGAGACACAAAGTCTTAAACTACGATAATCTTGAATTACTGCAAAACCATGCAAGCAATCCTCCTTCGCCTCCTCCTCCAGTAGTGGACCGACTGCAAGCAAACTCGGTACACATATTAATTACTATCAGGCGAACAATTGCTGTCATGAATTAAACACCTACCACTCACGCTACAGGAGACACGATGTCGTAAACTACGATATTCTTGAATTACTGCAAAACCATGCAAGACATCTTCCTGCACCTCCTCCTAAAGTAGTGGACGACTGCAACAAAACTCGGTACACATACTGCTTACTATCAGGCGAACATCCGCTATCTTGAATTAAACACCTACCACTCACGCTACAGGAGACACGAAGTCGTAAACTACGATATTCTTGAATTATTGCAAAAACATGCGAGCCATCCTTCTTCACCTCCTCCTCCAGTAGTGGACCGACTGCAAGCAAACTCGGTTCACATACTGATTACTATCGGGCGAACAATTGCTGTCATGAATTAAACACCAACCACTCACGCTACAGGAGACACGAAGTCGTAAACTACGATATTCTTGAATTACTGCAAAACCATGCGAGCCTTCTTCCAGCACCACCTCCTCCAGTAGTGGACCGACTGCAAGCAAACTCGGTACACATACTGCTTACTATCAGGCGAACAACCGCTGTCATGAATTAAACACCACTCTCGCTACAGGAGACACGAAGTCGTAAACTAAGGTATTCTTCAATTACTGCAAAACCACACGAGCCATCTTCCTGCACCTCCTCCTCCAGTAGTGGACCGAGTGCAAGCAAACTCGGTACACATAAAGCTTAGTACCATGCGGACAAGCGCTGTCATGAATTAAACAACTACCACTCCCGCTACAGGAGACACGAAGTCGTAAACTACGATATTCTTGAATTACTGCAAAACCATGCGAGCCATCTTCCTGCAGCTACTCCTAAAGTAGTGGACCGACTGCAACAAAACTCGATACACATACTGCTTACTGTCAGGCGAACAACCGCTGTCTTGAATTAAACACCTACCACTCACGCTACAGGAGACACGAAGACGTAAACTACGATATTCTTGAATTACTGCAAAACCATGCAAGCAATCCGCCATCGCCTCCTCCTCCAGTAGTGGACCGACTGCAAGCAAACTCGGTACACATACTGATTACTATCAGGCGAACAATTGCTGTCATAAATTAAAAACCTACCACTCACGCTAAAGGAGACACGTAGTCGTAAACTACGATATCCTTGAATTACTGCAAAGCATGCGGGCAATCTTCCTGCACCTCCTCCTAAAGTAGAGCACCGACTGCAACCAAACTCGGTACACATACTGCTTACTATCAGGCGAAACACCGCTGTCATGAATTAAACACCTACCACTCACGCTACAGGAGACACGAAGTCGTAAACTACGATATTCTTGAATTATTGCAAACCCATGCGAGCCATCTTCCTGCACCTCTTCCTAAAGTAGTGGACCGACTGCAACCAAACTCGGTACACATACTGCTTTCTATCAGGAGAACAACCGCTGTCATGAATTAAACACCACTCACGCTACAATAGACACGACCTCGTAAACTAAGATACTCTTCAATTACTGCAAAACCATGCGCGCCATCTTCCTGCACCTCCTCCTAAAGTAATGGACCGACTGCAACCAAACTCTGTACACATACTGCTTTCTATCAGGCGAACAACCGCTGTCATGAATTAAACACCTACGACTCACGCTACAAGAGACACGAAGTCATAAACTACGATATTCTTGAATTACTGCAAAACCATGCGAGCCATCTTCCTGCACCTCCTCCTAAAGTAGTGGACCGACTGCAACCAAACTCTGTGCACATACTGCTTACTATCAGGCGAACAACCGCTGACATGTATTAAACACCTACCACTCACGATACAGGAGACACGAAGTCGTAAACTACGATATTCTTGAGTTACTGAACAAACATGCGAGCCATCTTCCTGCACCTCCTCCTAAAGTAGTGGACCGACGGCAACTAAACTCGGTACACATACTGATTACTATCAGGCGAACAACCGCTGTCATGAATTAAACACCTGCCACTCACGCTACAGGTGACACGTAGTCGTAAACTACGATATTCTTGAATTACTGCAAAATCATGCAAGCAATCTTCCTGCACCTCCTCCTAAAGTAGTGGACCGACTGCAACCAAACTCGGTACACATACTGCTTACTATGAGGCGAACAACGGCTGTCATAAAGTAAACACCTACTACAAACGCTACAGGAGACACGAAGTCGTGAACTAAGATATTCTTGAATTACTGCAAATCCATGCGAGTCATCTTCCTGCACCTCCTCCTCCAGTAGTGGACCGACTGCAAGCAAACTCGGTACACATAATGCTTAGTACCAGGCGGACAACCGCTGTCATGAATTAAACAATTACCACTCTCGCTACAGGAGACACGAAGTCGTAAACTACGATATTCTTGAATTACAGCAATACCATGCGAGCCATCTTCCTGCACCTCCTCCTAAAGTAGTGGTACGATTGCAACCAAACTCGGTACACATACTGCTTACTGTCAGGCGAACAACCGCTGTCTTGAATTAAACACCTACCACTCACGCTACAGGAGACACGAAGTCGTAAAGTACGATATTCTTGAATTACTGCAAAACCATGCGAGCCATCTTCCTGCACCTCCTCCTAAAGTAGTGGACCGACTGCAACCAAACTCGGTACACCCTACTGCTTACTGTCAGGCGAACAACCGCTGTCTTGAATTGAACACCTACCACTCACGCTACAGGAGACACAAAGTCTTAAACTACGATAATCTTGAATTACTGCAAAACCATGCAAGCAATCCTCCTTCGCCTCCTCCTCCAGTAGTGGACCGACTGCAAGCAAACTCGGTACACATATTAATTACTATCAGGCGAACAATTGCTGTCATGAATTAAACACCTACCACTCACGCTACAGGAGACACGATGTCGTAAACTACGATATTCTTGAATTACTGCAAAACCATGCAAGACATCTTCCTGCACCTCCTCCTAAAGTAGTGGACGACTGCAACAAAACTCGGTACACATACTGCTTACTATCAGGCGAACATCCGCTATCTTGAATTAAACACCTACCACTCACGCTACAGGAGACACGAAGTCGTAAACTACGATATTCTTGAATTATTGCAAAAACATGCGAGCCATCCTTCTTCACCTCCTCCTCCAGTAGTGGACCGACTGCAAGCAAACTCGGTTCACATACTGATTACTATCGGGCGAACAATTGCTGTCATGAATTAAACACCAACCACTCACGCTACAGGAGACACGAAGTCGTAAACTACGATATTCTTGAATTACTGCAAAACCATGCGAGCCTTCTTCCAGCACCACCTCCTCCAGTAGTGGACCGACTGCAAGCAAACTCGGTACACATACTGCTTACTATCAGGCGAACAACCGCTGTCATGAATTAAACACCACTCTCGCTACAGGAGACACGAAGTCGTAAACTAAGGTATTCTTCAATTACTGCAAAACCACACGAGCCATCTTCCTGCACCTCCTCCTCCAGTAGTGGACCGAGTGCAAGCAAACTCGGTACACATAAAGCTTAGTACCATGCGGACAAGCGCTGTCATGAATTAAACAACTACCACTCCCGCTACAGGAGACACGAAGTCGTAAACTACGATATTCTTGAATTACTGCAAAACCATGCGAGCCATCTTCCTGCAGCTACTCCTAAAGTAGTGGACCGACTGCAACAAAACTCGATACACATACTGCTTACTGTCAGGCGAACAACCGCTGTCTTGAATTAAACACCTACCACTCACGCTACAGGAGACACGAAGACGTAAACTACGATATTCTTGAATTACTGCAAAACCATGCAAGCAATCCGCCATCGCCTCCTCCTCCAGTAGTGGACCGACTGCAAGCAAACTCGGTACACATACTGATTACTATCAGGCGAACAATTGCTGTCATAAATTAAAAACCTACCACTCACGCTAAAGGAGACACGTAGTCGTAAACTACGATATCCTTGAATTACTGCAAAGCATGCGGGCAATCTTCCTGCACCTCCTCCTAAAGTAGAGCACCGACTGCAACCAAACTCGGTACACATACTGCTTACTATCAGGCGAAACACCGCTGTCATGAATTAAACACCTACCACTCACGCTACAGGAGACACGAAGTCGTAAACTACGATATTCTTGAATTATTGCAAACCCATGCGAGCCATCTTCCTGCACCTCTTCCTAAAGTAGTGGACCGACTGCAACCAAACTCGGTACACATACTGCTTTCTATCAGGAGAACAACCGCTGTCATGAATTAAACACCACTCACGCTACAATAGACACGACCTCGTAAACTAAGATACTCTTCAATTACTGCAAAACCATGCGCGCCATCTTCCTGCACCTCCTCCTAAAGTAATGGACCGACTGCAACCAAACTCTGTACACATACTGCTTTCTATCAGGCGAACAACCGCTGTCATGAATTAAACACCTACGACTCACGCTACAAGAGACACGAAGTCATAAACTACGATATTCTTGAATTACTGCAAAACCATGCGAGCCATCTTCCTGCACCTCCTCCTAAAGTAGTGGACCGACTGCAACCAAACTCTGTGCACATACTGCTTACTATCAGGCGAACAACCGCTGACATGTATTAAACACCTACCACTCACGATACAGGAGACACGAAGTCGTAAACTACGATATTCTTGAGTTACTGAACAAACATGCGAGCCATCTTCCTGCACCTCCTCCTAAAGTAGTGGACCGACGGCAACTAAACTCGGTACACATACTGATTACTATCAGGCGAACAACCGCTGTCATGAATTAAACACCTGCCACTCACGCTACAGGTGACACGTAGTCGTAAACTACGATATTCTTGAATTACTGCAAAATCATGCAAGCAATCTTCCTGCACCTCCTCCTAAAGTAGTGGACCGACTGCAACCAAACTCGGTACACATACTGCTTACTATGAGGCGAACAACGGCTGTCATAAAGTAAACACCTACTACAAACGCTACAGGAGACACGAAGTCGTGAACTAAGATATTCTTGAATTACTGCAAATCCATGCGAGTCATCTTCCTGCACCTCCTCCTCCAGTAGTGGACCGACTGCAAGCAAACTCGGTACACATAATGCTTAGTACCAGGCGGACAACCGCTGTCATGAATTAAACAATTACCACTCTCGCTACAGGAGACACGAAGTCGTAAACTACGATATTCTTGAATTACAGCAATACCATGCGAGCCATCTTCCTGCACCTCCTCCTAAAGTAGTGGTACGATTGCAACCAAACTCGGTACACATACTGCTTACTGTCAGGCGAACAACCGCTGTCTTGAATTAAACACCTACCACTCACGCTACAGGAAACACGAAGTCGGAAACTACGAAATTCTTGAATTACTGCAAAACCATGCAAGCAATCCGCCTTCGCCTCCTCCTCCAGTAGTGGACCGACTGCAAGCAAACTCGGTCCACATATTGATTACTATCAGGCGAACAATTGCTGTCATGAATTAAACACCTACCACTCACGCTACAGGAGACACGAATTCGTAAACTACGATATTCTTGAATTACTGCAAAACCATGCGAGCCACCTTCCTGCACCTCCTTCTAAAGTAGTGGACCGACTGCAACCAATCTCGGTACACATACTGCTTACTGTCAGGCGAACAACCGCTGTCATGAATTAAACACCTACCACTCACGCTACAGAAGACACGAAATCGTAAACTGCAATATAATAGAATTACTGCAAAACCATGCGAGCCATCTTCCTGCACCTCCAACAGCAGTGGACCGACTGGAACCAAACTCGGTACACATACTGGTTACTATCAGGCAAAAAACCTCTGTCATGAATTAAACACCTACCACTCACGCTACAGGAGACACGAAGTCGTCAACTACGATATTCTTGAATTACTGCAAAACCATGCGAGCCATCGTCCTGCACCTCCTCCTAAAGTAGTGGACCGACTGACACCAAACTCGGAACACATACTGCTTAGTATCAGGCGAACAATCGCTGTCATGAATTAAACACCTACCACACACGCTACAGGAGACACGAAGTCGTAAACTACGATATTCTTGAATTACTGCAAAACCATGCAAGACATCTTCCTGCACCTTCTCCTAAAGTAGTGGACGACTGCAACAAAACTCGGTACACATACTGCTTACTATCAGGCGAACATCCGCTATCTTGAATTAAACACCCACCACTCACGCTACAGGAGACACGAAGTCGTAAACTACGTTATTCTTGAATTACTGCAAAAACATGCGAGCCATCCTTCTTCACCTCCTCTTCCAGTAGAGGACCGACTGCAAGCAAACTCGAAACACATAAAGCTTAGTACCAGGCGGACAAGCGCTGTCATGAATTAAACAACTACCACTCACGCTACAGGAGACACGAAGTCGTAAACTACGATATTCTTGAATTACTGCAAAACCATGCGAGCCATCTTCCTGCACCTCTTCCTAAAGTAGTGGACCGACTGCAACCAAACTCGGTACACATACTGCTTTCTATCAGGAGAACAACCGCTGTCATGGATTAAACACCACTCACGCTACAATAGACACGACCTCGTAAACTAAGATATTCTTCAATTACTGCAAAACCATGCGCGCCATCTTCCTGCACCTCCTCCTAATGTAGTGGACCGACTGCAACCAAACTCTGTGCACATACTGCTTACTATCAGGCGAACAACCGCTGACATGTATTAAACACCTACCACTCACGATACAGGAGACATGAAGTCGTAAACTACGATATTCTTGAGTTACTGAACAAACATGCGAGCCATCTTCCTGCACCTCCTCCTAAAGTAGTGGACCGACGGCAACCAAACTCGGTACATATACTGATTACTATCAGGCGAACAACCGCTGTCATGAATTAAACACCTGCCACTCACGCTACAGGAGACACGTAGTCGTAAACTACGATATTCTTGAATTACTGCAAAATCATGCGAGCAATCTTCCTGCACCTCCTCCTAAAGTAGTGGACCGACTGCAACCAAACTCGGTACACATACTGCTTTCTATCAGGCGAACAACCGCTGTCATGAATTAAACACCTACGACTCACGCTACAAGAGACACGAAGTCATAAACTACGATATTCTTGAATTACTGCAAAACAATGCGAGCCATCTTCCTGCACCTCCTCCTAAAGTAGTGGACCGACTGCAACCAAACTCTGTGCACATACTGCTTACTATCAGGCGAACAACCGCTGACATGTATTAAACACCTACCACTCACGATACAGGAGACACGAAGTCGTAAACTACGATATTCTTGAGTTACTGAACAAACATGCGAGCCATCTTCCTGCACCTCCTCCTAAAGTAGTGGACCGACGGCAACTAAACTCGGTACACATACTGATTACTATCAGGCGAACAACCGCTGTCATGAATTAAACACCTGCCACTCACGCTACAGGTGACACGTAGTCGTAAACTACGATATTCTTGAATTACTGCAAAATCATGCGAGCAATCTTCCTGCACCTCCTCCTAAAGTAGTGGACCGACTGCAACCAAACTCGGTACACATACTACTTCCTATGAGGCGAACAACGGCTATCATGAAGTAAACACCTACTACAAACGCTACAGGAGACACGAAGTCGTGAACTAAGATATTCTTGAATTACTGCAAATCCATGCGAGTCATCTTCCTGCACCTCCTCCTCCAGTAGTGGACCGACTGCAACCAAACTCGGTACACATACTGCTTACTATCAGGCGAACAACGGCTGTCATGAAGTAAACACCTACTACAAACGCTACAGGAGACACGAAGTCGTAAACTACGATATTCTTGAATTACTGCAAAACCATGCGAGCCACCTTCCTGCTCCTCCTTCTAAAGTAGTGGACCGACTGCAACCAATCTCGGTACACATACTGCTTACTGTCAGGCGAACAACCGCTGTCATGAATTAAACACCTACCACTCACGCTACAGAAGACACGAAATCGTAAACTACGATATAATAGAATTACTGCAAAACCATGCGAGCCATCATCCTGCACCTCCAACAGCAGTGGACCGACTGCAACCAAACTCGGTACACATACTGGTTACTATCAGGCAAAAAACCGCTGTCATGAATTAAACACCTACCACTCACGCTACAGGAGACACGAAGTCGTAAACTACGATATTCTTGAATTACTGCAAAACCATGCGAGCCATCGTCCTTCACCTCCTCCTAAAGTAGTGGACCGACTGACACCAAACTCGGTACACATACTGCTTAGTATCAGGCGAACAATCGCTGTCATGAATTAAACACCTACCACTCACGCTACAGGAGACACGAAGTCGTAAAGTACGATACTCTTGAATTACTGCAAAACCATGCGAGCCATCTTCCTGCACCTCCTCCTAAAGTAGTGGACCGACTGCAACCAAACTCGGTACACATACTGCTTACTGTCAGGCGAACAACCGCTGTCTTGAATTAAACACCTACCACTCACGCTACAGGAGACACGAAGTCGTAAACTACGATATTCTTGAATTACTGCAAAACCATGCAAGCCATCCTCCTTCGCCTCCTCCTCCAGTAGTGGACCGACTGCGAGCAAACTCGGTACACATATTAATTACTATCAGGCGAACAATTGCTGTCATGAATTAAACACCTACAACTCACGCTACAGGAGACACGAAGTCGTAAACTACGATATTCTTGAATTACTGCAAAACCATGCAAGACATCTTCCTGCACCTCCTCCTAAAGTAGTGGACGACTGCAACAAAACTCGGTACACATACTGCTTACTATCAGGCGAACATCCGCTATCTTGAATTAAACACCTACCACTCACGCTACAGGAGACACGAAGTCGTAAACTACGATATTCTTGAATTACTGCAAAAACATGCGAGCCATCCTTCTTCACCTCCTCCTCCAGTAGTGGACCGACTGCAAGCAAACTCGGTTCACATACTGATTACTATCAGGCGAACAATTGCTGTCATGAATTAAACACCTACCACGCACGCTACAGGAGACACGAAGTCGTAAACTACGATATTCTTGAATTACTGCAAAACCATGCGAGCTTTCTTCCTGCACCTCCTCCTCCAGTAGTGGACCGACTGCAAGCAAACTCGGTACACATACTGCTTACTATCAGGCGAACAACCGCTGTCATGAATTAAACACCACTCACGCTACAGGAGACACGAAGACGTAAACTAAGATATTCTTCAATTACTGCAAAACCACACGAGCCATCTTTCTGCACCTCCTCCTCCAGTAGTGGACCGACTGCAAGCAAACTCGGTACACATAAAGCTTAGTACCAGGCGGACAAGCGCTGTCATGAATTAAACAACTACCACTCACGCTACAGGAGACACGAAGTCGTAAACTACGATATTCTTGAATTACTGCAAACCCATGCGAGCCATCTTCCTGCACCTCTTCCTAAAGTAGTGGACCGACTGCAACCAAACTCGGTACACATACTGCTATCTATCAGGAGAACAACCGCTGTCATGAATTAAACACCACTCACGCTACAATAGACACGACCTCGTAAACTAAGATATTCTTCAATTACTGCAAAACCATGCGCGCCATCTTCCTGCACCTCCTCCTAAAGTAGTGGACCGACTGCAACCAAACTCTGTACACATACTGCTTTCTATCAGGCGAACAACCGCTGTCATGAATTAAACATCTACCACTCACGCTACAAGAGACACGAAGTCATAAACTACGATATTCTTGAATTACTGCAAAACCATTCGAGCCATCTTCCTGCACCTCCTCCTAAAGTATTGGACCGACTGCAACCAAACTCTGTGCACATACTGCTTACTATCAGGCGAACAACCGCTGACATGTATTAAACACCTACCACTCACGATACAGGAGACACGAAGTCGTAAACTACGATATTCTTGAGTTACGGAACAAACATGCGAGCCATCTTCCTGCACCTCCTCCTAAAGTAGTGGACCGACGGCAACCAAACTCGGTACACATACTGATTACTATCAGGCGAACAACCGCTGTCATAAATTAAACACCTGCAACTCACGCAACAGGAGACACGTAGTCGTAAACTACGATATTCTTGAATTACTGCAAAATCATGCGAGCAAACTTCCTGCACCTCCTCCTAAAGTAGTGGACCGACTGCAACCAAACTCGGTACACATACTGCTTACTATGAGGCGAACAACGGCTGTCATGAAGTAAACACCTACTACAAACGCTACAGGAGACACGAAGTCTTGAACTAAGATATTCTTGAATTACTGCAAATCCATGCGAGTCATCTTCCTGCACCTCCTCCTCCAGTAGTGGACAGACTGGAACCAAACTCGGTACACATACTGCTTACTATCAGGCGAACAACCGCTGTCATGAAGTAAACACCTACCACAAACGCTACAGGAGACACGAAGTCGTGAACTACGATATTCTTTAATTACTGCAAAATCATGCGAGCAATCTTCCTGCACCTCCTCCTAAAGTAGTGGACCGACTGCAACTAAAGTCGGTACACATACAGTTTACTACCAGGCGAACAACCGCTGTCATGAATTAAACACCTGGCACTCACGCTACAGGAGACACGAAGTCGTAAACTACGATATTCTTGAATTACTGCAAAACCATGCGAGGCATCCTCCTGCACCTCCTCCTAAAGTTGTGGACCGACTTCAGTCAAACTAGGTACACGTACTGCTCACTATAAGGCGAACAACCGCTATCATGAATTAAACACCTACCACTCACGCTACAGGAGACACGAAGTCGTAAACTACGATATTCTTGAATTACTGTAAAACTATGCGAGCCATCTTCCTGCACCTCCTCCTAAATTAGTGGACCGACTGCATCCAAAGTCGCTACAAGTACTGCGTACTATAAGGCGAACAACCGCTGTCATGAATTAAACACCTACCACTCACGCTACAGGAGACATGAAGTCGTAAACTACGATATTCTTGAATTACTGCAAACCCATGCGAGGCATCTTCCTGCACCTCCTCCTAAAGTAGTGGACCGACTGCAACCAACCTCGGTACACATACTGCTTTCTATCAGGCGAACTACCGCTGTAATGAATTAAACACCACGCACACTAGAGGAGACACGAAGTCGTATACTAAGGTATTCTTCTATTACTGCAAAACCATGCGAGCCATCTACCTGCACCTCCTCCTAAAGTATTGGACCGACTACGACCAAACTCGGTACACATACTGCTTACTATCAGGCGAACAACCGCTGTCATGAATTAAACACCTAGCACTCACGCTACAGGAGACACGAAGTCGTAAACTACGATATTCTTGAATTACTGCAAAACCATGCGAGCCATCTTCCGGCACCTCCTTCTCCAGAAGTGGACCGACTGCAACCAAACTCGGTACACACACTGCTTACTATCAGGCGAACAACCGCTGTCATAAATTAAGCACGTACCACTCACGCTACAGGAGACACGAAGTCGTAAACTAAAGTATTCTTGAATTACTGCAAAACCATGCGAGACATCTTCCTGCACCTCCTCCTAAAGTAGTGGACGACTGCAACCAAACTCGGTACACATACTGCTTACTATCAGGCGAACAACCGCTGTCATGAATTAAACACCTACCACTCACGCTACCGGAGACACGAAGTCGTAAACTACGATATTCTTGAATTACTGCAAAACCATGCGAGCCATCCTCCTTCACCTCCTACTCCAGTAGTTGACCGACTGCAAGCAAACACGGTACACATACTGCTTACTATAAGGCGAACAACCGCTGTCATGAATTAATCACCTACCACTCACGCTACAAGAGACACGAAGTCGTAAAGTACGATATTCTTGAATTACTATAAAACCGTGCGAGCCATCTTACTGCACCTCCTCCTCCAGTAGTGGACCGACTGCAACCAAACTCGGTACACATACTGCTTACTATCAGGCGAACAACCGCTGTCATGAATTAAACACCTACCACTTACGCTACAGGAGACACGAAGACGTAAACTACGATATTCTTGAATTACAGCAAAACCATGCGAGGCATCCTCCAGCACCTCCTCCTAAAGTTGTGGACCGACTTCAACCAAACTAGGTACACATACTGCTTACTATGAGGCGAACAACCGCTGTCATGAATTAAACACCTACCACTCGAGCTACATGAGACACGAAGTCGTAAACTACGATATTCTTGAATTACTGCAAAACAATGCGAGCCACCTTCCTGCACCTCCTCCTAAAGTAGTGGACTGACTGCATCCAAACTCGCTACAAGTACTGCGTTCTATAAGGCGAACAACCGCTGTCATGAATTAAACACCTACCACTCACGCTACAGGAGACATGAAGTCGTAAACTACGATATTCTTGAATTACTGCAAACCCATGCGAGCCATCTTCCTGCACCTCCTACTAAAGTAGTAGACCGAATGCAACCAAACTCGGTACACATACTGCTTCCTATCAGGCGAACAACCGCTGTCATGAATTAAACACCACTCACGCTACAAGAGACACGATGTCGTAAACTAAGATAGTCTTCAATTACTGCAAAACCATGCGAGGCATTTTCCTGCACCTCCTCCTAAAGTAGTGGACCGACTACGACCAAACTCGGTACACATACTGCTTACTATCAGGCGAACAACCGCTGTCATGAATTAAATACCTACCTCTTACGCTACAGGAGACACGAAGTCGTAAACTACGATACTCTTGAATTACTGCAAAACCATGCGAGCCATCTTCCTGCAACTCCTCCTAAAGTACTGGACCGACTGCAACCGAACTCGGTACACATACTTCTTACTATCAGGCGAACAACCGCTGTCATGAATTAAACACCTACCACACACGCCACAGGAGACACGAAGTCGTAAACTACGATATTCTTGAATTACTGCAAAACAATGCGAGCCATCTTCCTTCACCTCCTCCTCCAGTAGTGGACCGACTGCAACCTAACTCGGTACACATACTGATCACTATCAGGCGAATAACCGCTGTCATGAATTAAACACCTACCACTCACGCTACAGCAGACACGAAGTCGTAAACTACGATACTCTTGAATTACTGCAAAACCATGTGAGCCATTTCCTGCACCTCCACCTGAAGTAGTGGACCGACTGCAACCAATCTCGGTACACATACTGCTTACTATCAGGTGAACAACCGGTGTCATAATTTAACACCTACCACTCACACTACAGGAGACACGATTTCGTAAACTACGATATTCTTGAATTATTGCAAAACCATACGGGCCATCTTCCTGCACCTCCTCCTAAAGTAGTGGACGAATGCAACCAAACTCGGTACACATACTGATTACTATCAGGCGAACAACCGCTGTTATGAATTAAACACCTACCACTCACGCTACAGGAGACACGAAGTCGTAAACTACGATATTCTTGAATTACTGCAAAACCATGCGAGCCATCTTCCTGCACCTCCTCCTAATGTAGTGGACCGACTGCAACCAAACTCGGTACACATACTGATTACTATCAGGCAAACAACCGCTGTCATGATTTAAACACCTACCACTCTTGCTACAGGAACACGAAGTCGTAAACTACGATATTCTTGAATTACTGCGAAACCATGTGTACCATCATCCTGCACCTCCTCCTAAAGTGTGGACCGACTGCAACCAAACTGGGTACACATACTGCTTACTGTCAGGCGAACAACCGCTGTCTTGAATTAAACACCTACCACTCACGCTACAGGAGACACGAAGTCGTAAACTACGATATTCTTGAATTACTGCAAAACCATGCGAGCCATCCTCTTTCACCTCCTCCTCCAGTAGTGGACCGACTGCAAGCAAACTCGGTACACATATTTATTACTATCAGGCGAACAATAGCTGTCATGAATTAAACACATACCACTCACGCTACAGGAGACACGAAGTCGTAAACTATGATATTCTTGAATTACTGCAAAACCATGAGAGACATCTTCCTGCACCTCCTCCTAAAATAGTGGACGACTGCAACCAAACTAGGTACACTTACTGCCTACTATCAGGCGAACAACCGCTGTCTTGAATTAAACACCAACCACTGACGCTACAGGAGACAAGAATTCGTAAACTACGATATTCTTGAATTACTGCAAAACCATGCGAGCGATCTTCCTGCACCTCCTCCTCCAGTAGTGGACCGACTGCAAGCAAACTCGGTACACATACTGATTACTATCAGGCGAACAACCGCTGTCATGAATGAAACACCTACCACTCACGCTACAAGAGACACGAAGTCGTAAACTACGATATTCTTGAATTACTATAAAACCGTGCGAGCCATCTTCCTGCACCTCCTCCTCCAGTAGTGGACCGACTGCAACCAAACTCGATACACATACTGCCTACTATCAGGCGAACAACCGCTGTCATGAATTAAACACCTACCACTTACGCTACAGGAGACACGAAGACGTAAACTACGATATTCTTGAATTACAGCAAAACCATGCAAGGCATCCTCCAGCACCTCCTCCTAAAGTTGTGGACCGACTTCAACCAAACTAGGTACACATACTGCTTACTATAAGGCGAACAACCGCTGTCATGAATTAAACACCTACCACTCACGCTACAGGAGACACGAAGTCGTAAACTACGATATTCTTGAATTACTGCAAAACTATGCGAGCCATCTTCCTGCACCTCCTCCTAACGTAGTGGACCGACTGCATCCAAACTCGCTACAAGTACTGCGTTCTATAAGGCGAACAACCGCTGTCATGAATTAAACACTTACCACTCACGCTACAGGAGACATGAAGTCGTAAACTACGATATTCTTGAATTACTGCAAACCCATGCGAGCCATCTTCCTGCACCTCCTCCTAAAGTAGTAGACCGAAGGCAACCAAACTCGGTACACATACTGCTTCCTATCAGGCGAACAACCGCTGTCATGAATTAAATACCTACCTCCCACGCTACAGGAGACACGAAGTCGTAAACTACGATATTCTTGAATTACTGCAAAACCATGCGAGCCATCTTCCTGCAACTCCTCCTAAAGTACTGGACCGACTGCAACCGAACTCGGTACACATACTTCTTACTATCAGGCGAACAACCGCTGTCATGAATTAAACACCTACCACACACGCTACAGGAGACACGAAGTCGTAAACTACGATATTCTTGAATTACTGCAAAACAATGCGAGCCATCTTCCTTTACCACCTCCTCCAGTAGTGGACCGACTGCAACCTAACACGGTACACATACTGATCACTATCAGGCGAATAACCACTGTCATGAATTAAACACCTGCAACTCACGCAACAGGAGACACGTAGTCGTAAACTACGATATTCTTGAATTACTGCAAAATCATGCGAGCAAACTTCCTGCACCTCCTCCTAAAGTAGTGGACCGACTGCAACCAAACTCGGTACACATACTGCTTACTATGAGGCGAACAACGGCTGTCATGAAGTAAACACCTACTACAAACGCTACAGGAGACACGAAGTCTTGAACTAAGATATTCTTGAATTACTGCAAATCCATGCGAGTCATCTTCCTGCACCTCCTCCTCCAGTAGTGGACAGACTGGAACCAAACTCGGTACACATACTGCTTACTATCAGGCGAACAACCGCTGTTATGAATTAAACACCTACCACTCACGCTACAGGAGACACGAAGTCGTAAACTACGATATTCTTGAATTACTGCAAAACCATGCGAGCCATCTTCCTGCACCTCCTCCTAATGTAGTGGACCGACTGCAACCAAACTCGGTACACATACTGAATACTATCAGGCAAACAACCGCTGTCATGATTTAAACACCTACCACTCTTGCTACAGGAACACGAAGTCGTAAACTACGATATTCTTGAATTACTGCGAAACCATGTGTAACATCATCCTGCACCTCCTCCTAAAGTGTGGACCGACTGCAACCAAACTGGGTACACATACTGCTTACTGTCAGGCGAACAACCGCTGTCTTGAATTAAACACCTACCACTCACGCTACAGGAGACACGAAGTCGTAAACTACGATATTCTTGAATTACTGCAAAACCATGCGAGCCATCCTCTTTCACCTCCTCCTCCAGTAGTGGACCGACTGCAAGCAAACTCGGTACACATATTGATTACTATCAGGCGAACAATAGCTGTCATGAATTAAACACATACCACTCACGCTACAGGACACACGAAGTCGTAAACTATAATATTCTTGAATTACTGCAAAACCATGAGAGACATCTTCCTGCACCTCCTCCTAAAATAGTGGACGACTGCAACCAAACTAGGTACACTTACTGCCTACTATCAGGCGAACAACCGCTGTCTTGAATTAAACACCAACCACTGACGCTACAGGAGACATGAAGTCGTAAACTACGAGATTCTTGAATTACTGCAAAACCATGCGAGCCATCCTCCTTCACCTCCTCCTCCAATAGTGGACCGACTGCAAGCAAACTCGGTACACATACTGATTACTATCAGGCGAACAATTGCTGTCATGAATGAAACACCTACCACTCACGCTACAGGAGACACGAAGTCGTAAACTACGATATTCTTGAATTACTGCAAAACCATGCGAGCCATCTTCCTGCACCTCCTCCTCCAGTAGTGGACCGACTGCAAGCAAACTCGGTACACATACTGATTACTATCAGGCGAACAACCGCTGTCATGAATGAAACACCTACCACTCACGCTACAGGAGACACGAAGTCGTAAACTACGATATTCTTGAATTACTGCAAAACCATGCGAGCCATCCTCCTTCACCTACTCCTAAAGTTGTGGACCGACTTCAATCAAACTAGGTACACGTACTGCTTACTATAAGGCGAACAACCGCTATCATGAATTAAACACCTACCACTCACGCTACAGGAGACACGAAGTCGTAAACTACGATATTCTTGAATTACTGTAAAACTATGCGAGCCATCTTCCTGCACCTCCTCCTAAATTAGTGGACCGACTGCATCCAAAGTCGCTACAAGTACTGCGTACTATAAGGCGAACAACCGCTGTCATGAATTAAACACCTACCACTCACGCTACAGGAGACATGAAGTCGTAAACTACGATATTCTTGAATTACTGCAAACCCATGCGAGCCATCTTCCTGCACCTCCTCCTAAAGTAGTGGACCGACTGCAACCAACCTCGGTACACATACTGCTTTCTATCAGGCGAACTACCGCTGTAATGAATTAAACACCACGCACACTACAGGAGACACGAAGTCGTATACTAAGGTATTCTTCAATTACTGCAAAACCATGCGAGCCATCTACCTGCACCTCCTCCTAAAGTATTGGACCGACTACGACCAAACTCGGTACACATACTGCTTACTATCAGGCGAACAACCGCTGTCATGAATTAAACACCTAGCACTCACGCTACAGGAGACACGAAGTCGTAAACTACGATATTCTTGAATTACTGCAAAACCATGCGAGCCATCTTCCGGCACCTCCTTCTCCAGAAGTGGACCGACTGCAACCAAACTCGGTACACACACTGCTTACTATCAGGCGAACAACCGCTGTCATAAATTAAGCACCTACCACTCACGCTACAGGAGACACGAAGTCGTAAACTAAAGTATTCTTGAATTACTGCAAAACCATGCGAGCCATCTTCCTGCACCTCCTCCTAAAGTAGTGGACGACTGCAACCAAATTCGGTACACATACTGCTTACTATCAGGCGAACAACCGCTGTCATGAATTAAACACCTACCACTCACGCTACCGGAGACACGAAGTCGTAAACTACGATATTCTTGAATTACTGCAAAACCATGCGAGCCATCCTCCTTCACCTCCTACTCCAGTAGTTGACCGACTGCAAGCAAACACGGTACACATACTGCTTACTATAAGGCGAACAACCGCTGTCATGAATTAATCACCTACCACTCACGCTACAAGAGACACGAAGTCGTAAAGTACGATATTCTTGAATTACTATAAAACCGTGCGAGCCATCTTCCTGCACCTCCTCCTCCAGTAGTGGACCGACTGCAACCAAACTCGGTACACATACTGCTTACTATCAGGCGAACAACCGCTGTCATGAATTAAACACTTACCACTTACGCTACAGGAGACACGAAGACGTAAACTACGATATTCTTGAATTACAGCAAAACCATGCGAGGCATCCTCCAGCACCTCCTCCTAAAGTTGTGGACCGACTTCAACCAAACTAGGTACACATACTGCTTACTATAAGGCGAACAACCGCTGTCATGAATTAAACACCTACCACTCGAGCTACATGAGACACGAAGTCGTAAACTACGATATTCTTGAATTACTGCAAAACAATGCGAGCCACCTTCCTGCACCTCCTCCTAAAGTAGTGGACTGACTGCATCCAAACTCGCTACAAGTACTGCGTTCTATAAGGCGAACAACCGCTGTCATGAATTAAACACCTACCACTCACGCTACAGGAGACATGAAGTCGTAAACTACGATATTCTTGAATTACTGCAAACCCATGCGAGCCATCTTCCTGCACCTCCTCCTCCAGTAGTGGACCGACTGCAACCAAACTCGGTACACATACTGCTTACTATCAGGAGAACAACCGCTGTCATGAATTAAACACCTACCACTCACGCTACAGGAGACACGAAGTCGTAAACAAGGATATTCTTGAATTACTGCAAAACCATGCGAGCCATCTTCCTGCACCTCCTCCTCCAGTAGTGGACCGACTGCAACCAAACTCAGTACACATACTGCTTAGTAACATTCGAACAACCGCTGTCATGAATTAAACACCTACCACTCACGCTACAATAGACACGAAGTCGTAAACTACGATATTCTTGAATTACTGCAAAACCATTCGAGCCATCTTCCTGCACCTCCTCCTCCAGTAGTGGACCGACTGCAACCATACTCGGTACACATACTGCTTACTATCAGGCGAACAACCGCTGTTATGAATGAAACACCTACCACTCACGCTACAGGAGACAAGAAATCGTAAACTACGATATTCGTGAATTACTGCAAATTCATGCGAGCAATCTTCCTTCACCTCCCCCTAAGGTATTGGACTGACTGCAACCAAACTCAGTACACATACTGCGTACTATCAGGCGAACAACCGCTGACATGAATTAAACACCTACTACTCACGCTAGAGGAGACACGAAGTCGTAAACTACGATATTCTTAAAATACTGCAAGACCATGCGAGCCATCTTCCTTAACCTCCTAATCCAGTAGTGGACCGACTGCAAAACAAACTCGGTACTCATACTGCTTACTATCAGGCGAAATACCGCTGTCATGAATTAAACACCTACCACTCACGGTACAGGAGACACGAAGTCGTAAACTACGATATTCTTGAATTACTGCAAAACAATGCGACGCATTTTCCTTAACCTTCTAATCCAGTAGTGGACCTACTGCATCCAAACTCGGTACACATACTGCTTACTATCAGGCGAACAACCGCTGTCATGAATTAAACACCTACCACTCACGCTACAGGAGACACGAAGTCGTAAACTGCGATATTCTTGAATTACTGCAAAACCATGCGAGCCATCTTCCTGCACCTCCTCCTAAAGTAGTGGACCGTCTGCAACCAAACTCGGTACACATACCGCTTACAATCAGGCGAACAACCGCTGTCATTAATTTAACACCTACCACTCACGCTACAGGAGACACGAAGTCGTAAACTACGATATTCTTGAATTACTGCAAACCATGCGAGCCATCTTCCTGCACCTACTCCTAAAGTAGTGGACCGACTGCAACCAAACACGGTGTACATACTGCTCACTATCAAGTGAACAACCAATGTCATGAAATAAACACCTACCACTCACGGTACAGGAATCACGAAGTCGTAATCTACGATATTCTTGAATAACTGCAAAAGCATGCGAGCCATCTTCCTGCACTTCCTCCTCCAGTAGTGGACCGACTGCAACCAAACTCGGTACACATACTGCTTACTAACAGGCGAACAACCGCTGTCATGAATTAAACACCTACCACTCACGCTACAGGAGACACGAAGTCGTAAACTACGATATTCTTGAATTACTGCAAAACCATGCGAGCCATCTTCCTGCACCTCCTCCTAAAGTAGTGGACCAAATGCATCCAAACTCGGTACACACACTGCTTACTATCAGGCGAACTACCGCTGTCATGAATTAAACACTTACCACTCACACTACAGGAGACACGAAGTCGTAAACTACGATATTCGTGAATAACGGCAAAACCATGCCAGCCAACTTACTGCACCTCCCCCTCCAGTAGTGTGCCTACTGGAATCAATCTCGGTACACATACTGCTTACTATCAGGCGAACAACCGCTGTCATGAATTAAACACCTACCTCTCTCGCTACAGGATACACGAATTCGTAAACTACGATACTCTTGAATTACTGCAAAACCATGCGAACCATCTTCCTGCAACTCTTCCTAAATTAGTGGACCGACTGCAATCAAACTCGGTACATATACTGCTTACTATCAGGCGAACAACCGCTGTCACTAATTAAACACTTACCACTCACGCTACAGGAGACACGAAGTCGTAAACTACGATATTCTTGTATTACGGCAAAATCATGCCAGCCATCCTACTGCACCTCCCCCTCCAGTAGTGGGCCTACTGGAGTCTATCTCGGTACACATACTGCTTACTATCAGGCGAACAACCGCTGTCATGAATTAAACACCTACCACTCACGGTACAGGAGACACGAAGTCGTAATCTACGATATTCTTGAATAACTGCAAAACCATTCGCGCCATCTTCCATCACCTCCTCCTCCAGTAGTGGACCGACTGCAACCAAACTCGGTACACATACTGCTTACTATCAGGCGAACAACCGCTGTAATGAATTAAACATCTACCACTCACGCTAAAGGAGACACGAAGTCGTAATCTACGATTTTCTTGAATTATTGCAAATTCATGCGAGCCATCTTCCTGCACCTCCTCCTAAAGTAGTGGACCGACTGCAACCAATCTCGGTACACATACTGCTTACTATCAGGCGAACAACCGCTGTCATGAATTAAACACCTACCACTCACGCTACAGGAGACACGAAGTCGTAAACTACGATATTTTTGAATTACTGCAAAACCATGCGAACCATCTTCCTGCACCTCATCCTCCAGTAGTGGACCGACTGCAGCCAATCTCGGTACACATACTGCTTACTATCAGGCGAACAACCGCTGTCATGAATTTAACATCTACCTCTCACGCTACAGGAGACACGATGTCGTAAACTACGATATTCTTGAATTACTGCAAAATCATGCGAGCCATCTTTCGGCACCTCCTCCTAAAGTAGTCAACCGGCTGCAACCAAACTCGGTACACATACTGCTTACTATCATGCGAACAACCGCAGTCATGAATTAAACACCTACCACTCACGCTACAGGAGACATGAAGTCGTTAACTACGATATTCTTCAATTACTGCAAAACAATTCGAGCCATTTTCCTACACCTCCTCTTAAAGTAACGGACCGACTGCAACCAATCTCGCTACACATACTGCTTACTATCAGGCGAACAACCGCTGTCATGATTTAAGCACTTACCACTCACGCTACAGGAGACACGAATTCGTAAACTAGGATAATCTTGAATTACTGCAAAACTATGCGAGCCATCTTCATGCACCTACTCCTAAAGTATTTGACCGACTGCAACCAAACTCGGTACACATACTGCTTACTATCAGGCAAACAACCGCTGTCAAGAATTAAACACCTACCGCACACGCTACAGGAGACACGAAGTCGTAAACAAGGATATTCTTGAATTACTGCAAAACCATGCGAGCCATCTTCCTGCACCTCCTCCTAAAGTATTTGACCGACTGCAACCAAACTCGGTACACATACTGCTTACTATCAGGCGAACAACCGCTGTCATGAATCAAACTCCTACCACTCACGCTACAGCAGACTCGATGTCGTAAACTAGGATATTCCTGAATTACTGCAAAATCATCTTCCTGCACCTCCTCCTAAAGTAGTGGACCGACTGCAACCAATGTCGGTACACATACTCCTTACTATCAGGCGAATAACCGCTGTCATGAATTAAGCACCTACCACTCACGGTACAGGAGACACGAAGTCGTAAACTACAATATTCTTGAATTACTGCAAAACTATGCGAGCCAACTTCCTGCACCTCCTCCTAAAGTAGTGGACCGACTGCAACCAAACTCGGTACACATACTGCTTACTATCAGGCGAACAACAGCTGTCATGAAGTAAACACTTACCACTCACGCTACAGGAGACACGAAGTCGTAAACTACGATATTTTTAAATTAATGCAAAACCATGCGAGAAATCTTCCGGCACCTCCTCCTAAAGTAGTGGACCGACTGCAACCAAACTCGGTACACATACTGCTTACCTTCAGGCGAACAACCGCAGTTATGAATTAAACACCTACCACTCACGCTACAGGCGACACGAAGTCGTAAACTACGATATTCTTGAACAACTGCAAGATCATTCGAGCCATCTTCCTGCACTTCCTCCTAAAGTAGTCAACCGGCTGCAACCAAACTCAGGAAAACATTCTGCTTACTGTCAGGCGAACAACCGCTGTCATGAATTATACACCTACCACTCACGCTACAAGAGACACGAAGTCGTAAACTACGATATTCTTGAATTACTGCAATACCATGCGAGCAATCTTCCTGCACCTCCTTCTCCAGTAATGGACCTACTGCAATCAAACTCGGTACACACACTGCTTACTATCAGGCGAACAACCGCTGTCATGAATTAAACACCTACCACTCACGCTACAGGAGACGAGAAGTCGTAAACAATTATATTGTTGAATTACTGCAAAACCATGCGATCCATCTTCCTGCACCTCCTCCTAAAGTAGTGGACCGACTGCAACCAAACTCGGTACACATACTGCTTACTATCAGGCGAACCACCGCTGTCATGAATTAAACACCTACCACTCACGCTACAGGAGACACGAAGTCGAAAACTACGATATTCTTCAATTACTGCAAAACTATGCAAGCAACTTTCCTGCACCTCCTCTTAATGTAATGGACCGACTGCAACCAAACTCAATACACATACTGCTTACTATCAGGCGAACAACCGCTGTCATGGATTAAACACCTGCCACTCACGGTACAGGAGACACGAAGTCGTAAACTACGATATTCGTGAATAACTGCAAAATCATGCGAGCCATCTTCCTGCACCTCCTCATAAAATAGTGTACCGACTGCAACCAAACTCGGTACACATACTGCTTACTATCAGGCGAAGAACCGCTGTCAAGAATAAAACTCCTACCACTCACGCTACAGGAGACACGAAGTCGTAAACTACGATATTCTTGAATTACTTCAAAACCATGCGAGACATCTTCCTGCACCTCCTCCTAATGTAGTGGACCGACTGCAACCTAACGCGGTACACATACTGCTTACTATCAGGCGAACCACCGCTGTCATGATTTAAACACCTACCACTCACGCTACAGGAGACACGAAGTCGTAAAATACGATATTCTTGAATTACTGCAAAACCATGCGAGCAATCTTCCTGCACCTACTCCTAAAGTAGTGGACCGACTGCAACCAAACTCGGTGTACATACTGCCCACTACAGGCGAACAACCGCTGTCATGAATTAAACACCTACCACTCACGGTACAGGAGACACGAAGTCGTAAACTACAATAATCTTGAATTACTGCAAAACTATGCGAGCCATCTTCCGGCACCTCCTCCTAAAGTATTGGACCGACTGCAACCAAACTCGGTACACATTTCGCATACTATCAGGCGAACAACCGCTGTCATGAATAAAACACCTGCCACTCACGCGACAAGCAACACGAAGTCGTAAACTACGATATTCTTGAATTACTGAATAACATGCGAGATATTTTCCTGCACCTCCTCCTGAAGTAGTGGACCGACTGCAACCAAACTCGGTACACATACTGCTTCCTATCAGGCGAACAACCGCTGTTATGAATTTAACACCTACCACTCACGATACAGGTGACACGAAGTCGTAATCTACGATATTCTTGAATAACTGCAAAACCATTCGCGCCATCTTCCATCACCTCCTCCTCCAGTAGTGGACCGACTGCAACCAAACTCGGTACACATATTGCTTACCATCAGGTGAACAACCGCTGTAATGAATTAAACATCTACCACTCACGCTAAAGGAGACACGAAGTCGTAATCTACGATTTTCTTGAATTATTGCAAATTCATGCGAGCCATCTTCCTGCACCTCCTCCTAAAGTAGTGGACCGACTGCAACCAATCTCGGTACACATACTGCTTACTATCAGGCGAACAACCGCTGTCATGAATTAAACACCTACCACTCACGCTACAGGAGACACGAAGTCGTAAACTACGATATTTTTGAATTACTGCAAAACCATGCGAACCATCTTCCTGCACCTCATCCTCCAGTAGTGGACCGACTGCAGCCAATCTCGGTACACATACTGCTTACTATCAGGCGAACAACCGCTGTCATGAATTTAATATCTACCTCTCACGCTACAGGAGACACGATGTCGTAAACTACGATATTCTTGAATTACTGCAAAATCATGCGAGCCATCTTTCTGCACCTCCTCCTAAAGTAGTCAACCGGCTGCAACCAAACTCGGTACACATACTGCTTACTATCATGCGAACAACCGCAGTCATGAATTAAACACCTACCACTCACGCTACAGGAGACATGAAGTCGTTAACTACGATATTCTTCCATTACTGCAAAACGATTCGAGCCATTTTCCTACACCTCCTCTTAAAGTAACGGACCGACTGCAACCAATCTCGCTACACATACTGCTTACTATCAGGCGAACAACCGCTGTCATGATTTAAGCACTTACCACTCACGCTACAGGAGACACGAAGTCGTAAACTAGGATAATCTTGAATTACTGCAAAACTATGCGAGCCATCTTCATGCACCTACTCCTAAAGTATTTGACCGACTGCAACCAAACTCGGTACACATACTGCTTACTATCAGGCAAACAACCGCTGTCAAGAATTAAACACCTACCACACACGCTACAGGAGACACGAAGTCGTAAACAAGGATATTCTTGAATTACTGCAAAACCATGCGAGCCATCTTCCTGCACCTCCTCCTAAAGTATTTGACCGACTGCAACCAAACTCGGTACACATACTGCTTACTATCAGGCGAACAACCGCTGTCATGAATCAAACTCCTACCACTCACGCTACAGCAGACTCGATGTCGTAAACTAGGATATTCCTGAATTACTGCAAAACCATCTTCCTGCACCTCCTCCTAAAGTAGTGGACCGACTGCAACCAATGTCGGTACACATACTCCTTACTATCAGGCGAATAACCGCTGTCATGAATTAAGCACCTACCACTCACGGTACAGGAGACACGAAGTCGTAAACTACAATATTCTTGAATTACTGCAAAACTATGCGAGCCAACTTCCTGCACCTCCTCCTAAAGTAGTGGACCGACTGCAACCAAACTCGGTACACATACTGCTTACTATCAGGCGAACAACAGCTGTCATGAAGTAAACACTTACCACTCACGCTACAGGAGACACGAAGTCGTAAACTACGATATTTTTAAATTAATGCAAAACCATGCGAGAAATCTTCCGGCACCTCCTCCTAAAGTAGTGGACCGACTGCAACCAAACTCGGTACACATACTGCTTACCGTCAGGCGAACAACCGCAGTTTTGAATTAAACACCTACCACTCACGCTACAGGTGACACGAAGTCGCAAACTACGATATTCTTGAATAACTGCAAGACAATTCGAGCCATCTTCCTGCACTTCCTCCTAAAGTAATGGACCGACTGCAACCAAACTCGGTACACATTCTGCTTACTGTCAGGCGAACAACCGCTGTCATGAATTATACACCTACCACTCACGCTACAAGAGACACGAAGTCGTAAACTACGATATTCTTGAATTACTGCAATACCATGCGAGCAATCTTCCTGCACCTCCTTCTCCAGTAATGGACCTACTGCAATCAAACTCGGTACACACACTGCTTACTATCAGGCGAACAACCGCTGTCATGAATTAAACACCTACCACTCACGCTACAGGAGACGAGAAGTCGTAAACAATTATATTGTTGAATTACTGCAAAACCATGCGATCCATCTTCCTGCACCTCCTCCTAAAGTAGTGGACCGACTGCAACCAAACTCGGTACACATACTGCTTACTATCAGGCGAACCACCGCAGTCATGAATTAAACACCTACCACTCACGCTACAGGAGACACGAAGTCGAAAACTACGATATTCTTCAATTACTGCAAAACTATGCAAGCAACTTTCCTGCACCTCCTCTTAATGTAATGGACCGACTGCAACCAAACTCGATACACATACTGCTTACTATCAGGAGAACAACCGCTGTCATGAATTAAACACCTACCACTCACGCTACAGGAGACACGAAGTCGTAAACAAGGATATTCTTGAATTACTGCAAAACCATGCGAGCCATCTTCCTGCACCTCCTCCTCCAGTAGTGGACCGACTGCAACCAAACTCAGTACACATACTGCTTAGAAACATTCGAACAACCGCTGTCATGAATTAAACACCTACCACTCACGCTACAATAGACACGAAGTCGTAAACTACGATATTCTTGAATTACTGCAAAACCATGCGAGCCATCTACCTGCACTTCCTCCTAAAGTAGTGGACCAAATGCAACCAAACTCGGTACACATACTGCTTACTATCAGGCGAACAACCGCTGTCATAAATTTAACTTTTACCACTCACGCTACAGGAGACACGAAGTCGTAAACTACGATACTCATGAATTACTGCAAAACCATGCGAACGATCTTCCTGCAACCCTTCCTAAATTAGTGGACCGACTGCAACCAAACTCGGTACACATTTTGCTTACAATCAGGCGAACAAACGCTGTCATGAATTAAACACCTACCACTCACGCTACAGGAGACTCGAAGTCGTAAACTAGGATATTCTTGAATTACTGCAAAACCATCTTCCTGCACCTCCTCCTAAAGTATTGGACCGACTGCAACCAATGTCGGTACACATACTCCTTACTATCAGACGAACAACGGCTGTCATGAATTAAGCACCTACCACTCACGCTACAGGAGACTCGAAGTCGTAAACTATGATATTCTTGAATTACTGCAAAACCATCTTCCTGCACCTCCTCCTAAAGTATTGGACCGACTGCAGCCAATGTCGGTACACATACACCTTACTATCAGGCGAACAATCGCTGTCAAAAATTAAACAGCTACCACTCTCGCTACAGAAGACACGAAATCGTAAACTACGATATTCTTGAATTACTGCAAAACCATGCGAGCCATCTTCCTGCACCTCCTCCTAAATTAGTGGACCGACTGCAACCAAACTTGGTACACATACTGCTTACAATCAGGCGAACAACCGCTGTAATGAATTAAACATCTATCACTCACGCTAATGGAGACACGAAGTCGTAATCCACGATTTTCTTGAATTATTGCAAACCCATGCGAGCCATCTTCCTGCACCTCCTCCTAGAGTAGTGGACCGACTACAAACAATCTCGGTACACATACTGCTTACTATCAGGCGAACAACCGCTGTTATGAATTAAACACCTACCACTCACGCTACAGGAGACTCGAAGTCGTAAACTAGGATATTCTTGAATTACTGCAAAACCATCTTCCTGCACCTCCTCCTAAAGTATTGGACCGACTGCAACCAATGTCGGTACACATACTCCTTACTATCAGACGAACAACGGCTGTCATGAATTAAGCACCTACCACTCACGCTACAGGAGACTCGAAGTCGTAAACTATGATATTCTTGAATTACTGCAAAACCATCTTCCTGCACCTCCTCCTAAAGTATTGGACCGACTGCAACCAATGTCGGTACACATACACCTTACTATCAGGCGAACAATCGCTGTCAAAAATTAAACAGCTACCACTCTCGCTACAGAAGACACGAAATCGTAAACTACGATATTCTTGAATTACTGCAAAACCATGCGAGCCATCTTCCTGCACCTCCTCCTACAGTTGTGGACCGACTGCAACCAAACTCGGTACACATACTGCTTACTATCAGGCGAACAACCGCTTTCATGAATTTAACATCTACCACTCACGCTACAGGAGAAACGAAGTCGCAAACTACGATATTCTTGAATTACTGCAAAACCATGCGAGCCATCTTCCTGCACCTCCTCCTAAAGTAGTGGACCGACCACAACCAAACTCGGTACACATACTGCTTACTATCAGGCGAACAACCGCTGTCATGAATAAAACACATACAACTCACACTACAGGCAACACGAAGTCGTAAACTACGATATTCTTGAATTACTGAAAACCATGCGAGATATTTTCCTGCACCTCCTCCTGAAGTAGTGGACCGACTGCAACCAAACTCGGTACACATACTGCTTACTATCAGGCTAACAACCGCTGTCATAAATTAAACACTTACCACTCACGCTACAGGAGAAACGAAGTCGTAAACTACGATATTCTTGAATTTCTTGAAAACAATGCGAGCCATCTTCCTGCACCTCCTCCTAAAGTAGTGGACGGACTGCAGCCAAACTCGGTACACATACTGCTTACTATCAGGCGAACAACCGCTGTCATGAATTAAACACCTACAACTCACGCTACAGGAGACACGAAGTCGTAAACTACAATATTCTTAAAATACTGCAAAACCATTCGAGCCAACTTCCTTAACCTCCAAATCCAGTAGTGAACCGACTGCAAACAAACTCGGTACTCATACTGCTTACTATCAGGCGAACTACCGCTGTCATGAATTAAACACCTACCACTCACGGTACACGAGACACGAAGTCGTAAACTACGTTATTCTTGAATTACTGCAAAACAATGCGAGGCATTTTCCTTAACCTCCTAATCCAGTAGTGGACCGACTGCAACCAAACTCGGTACACATTTTGCTTACAATCAGGCGAACAAACGCTGTCATGAATTAAACACCTACCACTCACGCTACAGGAGACTCGAAGTCGTAAACTAGGATATTCTTGAATTACTGCAAAACCATCTTCCTGCACCTCCTCCTAAAGTATTGGACCGACTGCAACCAATGTCGGTACACATACTCCTTACTATCAGACGAACAACGGCTGTCATGAATTAAGCACCTACCACTCACGCTACAGGAGACTCGAAGTCGTAAACTATGATATTCTTGAATTACTGCAAAACCATCTTCCTGCACCTCCTCCTAAAGTATTGGACCGACTGCAGCCAATGTCGGTACACATACACCTTACTATCAGGCGAACAATCGCTGTCAAAAATTAAACAGCTACCACTCTCGCTACAGAAGACACGAAATCGTAAACTACGATATTCTTGAATTACTGCAAAACCATGCGAGCCATCTTCCTGCACCTCCTCCTAAATTAGTGGACCGACTGCAACCAAACTTGGTACACATACTGCTTACAATCAGGCGAACAACCGCTGTAATGAATTAAACATCTATCACTCACGCTAAAGGAGACACGAAGTCGTAATCCACGATTTTCTTGAATTATTGCAAACCCATGCGAGCCATCTTCCTGCACCTCCTCCTAGAGTAGTGGACCGACTACAAACAATCTCGGTACACATACTGCTTACTATCAGGCGAACAACCGCTGTTATGAATTAAACACCTACCACTCACGCTACAGGTGACACGAAGTCGTCAACTTTGATATTCTTGAATTACTGCAAAACCATGTGAGCAATCTTCCTGCACCTTCTCCTAAAGTAGTGGACCGACTACAACCAAACTCGGTACACATACTTCTTACTATCAGGCGAACAACCGCTGTCAAGAATTAAACACCTACCACTCACGCTACAGGAGACACGAAGTCGTAAACAAGGATATTCTTGAATTACTGCAAAACCATGCGAGCCATTTTCCTGCACCTCCTCCTCCAGTAGTGGACCGACTGCAACCAAACTCAGTACACATACTGCTTAGTAACATTCGAACAACCGCTGTCATGAATTAAACACCTACCACTCACGCTACAATAGACACGAAGTCGTAAACTACGATATTCTTGAATTACTGCAAAACCATGCGAGCCATCTACCTGCACTTCCTCCTAAAGTAGTGGACCAAATGCAACCAAACTCGGTACACATACTGCTTACTATCAGGCGAACAACCGCTGTCATAAATTTAACTTTTACCACTCACGCTACAGGAGACACGAAGTCGTAAACTACGATACTCATGAATTACTGCAAAACCATGCGAACGATCTTCCTGCAACTCTTCCTAAATTAGTGGACCGACTGCAACCAAACTCGGTACACATTTTGCTTACAATCAGGCGAACAAACGCTGTCATGAATTAAACACCTACCACTCACGCTACAGGAGACTCGAAGTCGTAAACTAGGATATTCTTGAATTACTGCAAAACCATCTTCCTGCACCTCCTCCTAAAGTATTGGACCGACTGCAACCAATGTCGGTACACATACACCTTACTATCAGGCGAACAATCGCTGTCAAAAATTAAACAGCTACCACTCTCGCTACAGAAGACACGAAATCGTAAACTACGATATTCTTGAATTACTGCAAAACCATGCGAGCCATCTTCCTGCACCTCCTCCTACAGTTGTGGACCGACTGCAACCAAACTCGGTACACATACTGCTTACTATCAGGCGAACAACCGCTGTCATGAATTTAACATCTACCACTCACGCTACAGGAGAAACGAAGTTGCAAACTACGATATTCTTGAATTACTGCAAAACCATGCGAGCCATCTTCCTGCACCTCCTCCTAAAGTAGTGGACCGACCACAACCAAACACGGTACACATACTGCTTACTATCAGGCGAACAACCGCTATCATGAATAAAACACCTACAACTCACACTACAGGCAACACGAAGTCGTAAACTACGATATTCTTGAATTACTGAAAACCATGCGAGATATTTTCCTGCACCTCCTCCTAAAGTAGTGGACCGACTGCAACCAAACTCGGTACACATACTGCTTACTATCAGGCTAACAACCGCTGTCATAAATTAAACACTTACCACTCACGCTACAGGAGAAACGAAGTCGTAAACTACGATATTCTTGAATTTCTTGAAAACAATGCGAGCCATCTTCCTGCACCTCCTCCTAAAGTAGTGGACGGACTGCAGCCAAACTCGGTACACATACTGCTTACTATCAGGCGAACAACCGCTATCATGAATTAAACACCTACAACTCACGCTACAGGAGACACGAAGTCGTAAACTACAATATTCTTAAAATACTGCAAAACCATTCGAGCCAACTTCCTTAACCTCCAAATCCAGTAGTGAACCGACTGCAAACAAACTCGGTACTCATACTGCTTACTATCAGGCGAACTACCGCTGTCATGAATTAAACACCTACCACTCACGGTACACGAGACACGAAGTCGTAAACTACGTTATTCTTGAATTACTGCAAAACAATGCGAGGCATTTTCCTTAACCTCCTAATCCAGTAGTGGACCTACTGCATCCAAACTCGGTACACATACTGCTTACTATCAGGCGAACAACCGCTGTCATGAATTAAACACCTACCACTCACGCTACAGGAGACACGAAGTCGTAAACTGCGATATTCTTGAATTACTGCAAAACAATGCGAGCCGCATTCCTGCACCTCCTCCTAAAGTAGTGGACCGACTGCAAACAAACTCGGTACACATACTGCTTACTATCAGGCTAACAACCGCTGTCATGAATTAAACACCTACCACTCACGCTACAGGAGACACGAACTCGTAAACTACGATATTCTTGAATTACTGCAAATCCACGAGAGCCATCTTTCTGCACCTCCTCCTAAAGTATTCTACCGACTGCAACCAAACTCGGTACACATACTGCTTACTATCAGGCGAATGACCGCTGTCATGAATTAAACACCTACCACTCACGCTACAGGAGACACGAAGTCGTAAACTACGATATTCTTGAATTACTGCAAAACCATGCGAGCAATCTTCCTGCACCTCCTCCTAAATTAGTGGCCCGACTGCAACCAAACTCGGTAAACATACTGCTTACTATCAGGGGAACAACCGCTTTCATGAATTAAACACCTACCACTCACGCTACAGGAGACACGAAGTCGTAAACTAGGATATTCTTGAATTACTGGAAAACCATAAGGGCCATCTTCCTGCACCTCCTCCTCCAGTAGTGGACCTACCGCAACCAAACTCGGTACACACACTGCCTACTATCTAGCGAACAACCGCTGTCATGAATTAAACACCTACCACTCACGCTACAGGAGACACGAAGTCGTAAACTACGATATTCTTGAATTACTGTAAAACCATGCGAGCCATCTTCCTGCACCTCCTCCTAAAGTGGTGGACCGACTGCAACCAAAGTCGGTACACATACTGCTTACTATTAGGCGAACAACTGCTGTCATGAATTAAGCACCTACCACTCACGCTACAGGAGACACGAAGTCGTAAACTACGATATTCTTGAATTACTGCAAAACCCTGCGAGCCATTTTCCTTCACCTCCTCCTCCAGTAGTGGACCTACTGCAACCAAACTCGGTACACATACTGCTTACTATCAGGCGAATAACCACTGTCATGAATTAAACACCTACCACTCACGCCACAGGAGACACGAATTCGTAAACTACGATATTCTTGAATTACTGCAAAACCATGCGAGCCATCTTCTTGCCCCTCCTCCTAAAATAGTGGACGGACTGCAACCAAACTCGGTACACATATTGCATACTATCAGGCGAACAACCGCTGTCATGAATTAAACACCTACCACTCACGCTACAGGAGACACGAAGTCGTAAACTACGATATTCTTGAATTACTGCAAAATCATGCGAGCCATCTTCCTGTACTTCCTCCTAAAGTAGTGGACCCACAGCAACCAATCTCGGTACACATACCGCTTACTATCAGGCGAACAACCGCTATGATGAATTAAACACCTACCACTCACGCTACAGGAAACACGAAGTCGTAAACTACGATATTCTTGAATTACTGCAAAACCATGCGAGCCATCTTCCTTTACCTCCTAATCCAGTAGTGGACCGACTGCAACCAAACTCGGTACACATATTGCTTATTATCAGGCGAACAACCGCTGTCATGAATTAAACACCTACCACTCACACTACAGGAGACACGAATTCGTAAACTACGATATTCTTAAATAACTGCAAAACCATGCGAGCCATCTTCCTGCACCTCCTCCTAAAGTAGTGGACCGACTGCAACCAAACTCGGTACACATAATGCTTACTTTTGTGTCCCGACTTCGTCGCCGCTTTTGTGTCCCAGCCTCGTCGTAGGTGTCGGTAGCCGAGTGAAACGAGACCGACACGCTGGTGCAGGTACGGAGGGGAGCAGCCAGAAACTATAAACACTCGAGTAAATTAGAAAGATATATATTGCACAGAATGTAACAATACTTAACTTTTACATAGTACTGCAGAATGTTGATACATAGTTGTTGGAGGCCTGCCTAGTGCCTGTACAATAGCGAAGTCTTCAATCGTGCCTATCTGATTACGAAGGTCGTAACTGTTTGCTAGCTCAGTCCGAAGTGACCCGTGTCTTTTCAGTGGTGGCCACGAGCGGGGTCCCAGCAGAGAGCGCTCGTGGCTGTCGTCGGAAGAACGCCGCGCCGTGCATGCATGGCGGCGCGCGGCGAAAGTAGGTGGCGCGCACATTGTACTTGTGCGACACCACACTTACTATCAGGAGAACAACCGCTGTCTTGAATCAAACACCTACCACTCACGCTACAGAAGACACGAAATCGTAAAATACGATATTCTTGAATTACTGCAAAACCATGCGAGCCATTTTCCTGCACCTCCTCCTAATTTTGTGGACTGACTGCAACCAAAATCGACACACATACTGCTTACTATCAGGCGAACAACCGCTGTCATGACTTAAACACCTGCCACTCACGCTACAGGAGACACGAAGTCGTAAACTAATATATACTTCAATTACTGCAAAACAAAACGAGCCATCTTCCTACACCCCTCCTCCAGTAGTGGACCTACTGCAACCAAACTCGGTACACATACCTCCTACTATCTAGCGAACAACCGCTGTCATGAATTAAATACCTACCACTCACGCTACAGGAGATTCGAAGTCGTAAACTAGGATATACTTGAATTACTGCAAATCATGCGGGCTATCTTCCTGCACCTCCTCCTAAAGTAGTGGACCGACTGCATCTAAACTCGGTACACATACTGCTTACTATCAGACGAACAACCGCTGTCATGAATTAAACACCTACCACTCACGCTACAGGGACACGAAGTCGTAAACTACGATAGTCTTGAATTAATGCAAAAACATGCGAGCCATCTTCCGGCACCTCCTCCTAAAGTAGTGGACGGACTGCAACCAAACTCGGTACACATACTGCTTACTATCAGGCGAACAACCGCTGTCATGAATTAAACACCTACCACTCACGCTACAGGAGACACGAAGTCGTAAACTACGATATTCTTCAATTACTGCAAAACCACACGAGCCATCTTCCTGAACCTCCTCCACCAGTAGTGGACCTACTGCAACCAAACACGGTACACATACTGCTCACTATCAGGCGAATAACCGCTGTCATGAATTAAACACCTACCACTCACGCCACAGGAGACACGAATTCGTAAACTACGATATTCTTGTATTACTGCAAAACCATGCGAGCCATCTTCCTGCACCTCCTCCTAAAGTAATGGACGGACTGCAACCAAACTAGGTACACATAGTGCTTACTTTCAGGCGAACAACCGCTGTCTTGAATTAAACACCTACCACTCACGCTAATGGAGACACGAAGTCGTAAACTACGATATTCTGGATTTACTGCAAAACCATGCGAGCCATCTTCCTGCACCTCCTCCTCCAGTAGTGGACCTACTGACACCAAACTCGGTACACAAACTGCTTACTATCAGGCGAACAACCGCTGTCATGAATTAAACACTTACCACTCACGCTACAGGAGAAACGAAGTCGTAAACTACGATATTCCTGAATTACTGCAAAACCATGCGAGCCATCTTCCTGCACCTCCTAGTAAATTAGTGGACCGACTGCAACCAAACTCGGTAAACGTACTGCTTACTATCAGGAAAAACAACCGCTGTCATGAATTAAACACCTACCATTCCCGCTACAGGAGACACGAGGTCGTAAACTACGATATTTTTGAATTACTGCAAAACCATGCGAACCATCTTCCTGCACCTCATCCTCCAGTAGTTGACCGACTGCAACCAAACTCGGTACACATACTGCTTACTATCAGGAGAACAACCGCTGTCATGAATTAAACACCTACCACTCACGCTACAGGAGACACGAAGTCGTAAACTGCGATATTCTTGAATTACTGCAAAACCATGTGAGCAATCTTCCTGCACCTTCTCCTAAAGTAGTGGACCGACTACAACCAAACTCGGTTCACATACTTCTTACTATCAGGCGAACAACCGCTGTCAAGAATTAAACACCTACCACTCACGCTACAGAAGACACGAAGTCGTAAACAAGGATATTCTTGAATTACTGCAAAACCATGCGAGCCATCTTCCTGCACCTCCTCCTCCAGTAGTGGACCGACTGCAACCAAACTCAGTACACATACTGCTTAGTAACATTCGAACAACCGCTGTCATGAATTAAACACCTACCCCTCACGCTACAGTAGACACGAAGTCGTAAACTACGATATTCATGAATTTCTGCAAAACCAAGCGAGCCATCTTCCTGCACTTCCTCCTAAAGTAGTGGACCAAATGCAACCAAACTCGGTACACATACTGCTTACTATCAGGCGAACAACCGCTGTCATAAATTTAACTTTTACCATTCACGCTACAGGAGACACGAAGTCGTAAACTACGATATTCTTGAATAACTGCAAAACCATGCGAGCCATCTTACTGCACCTCCCCCTCCAGTAGTGGGCCTACTGGAATCAAACTCGGTACACATACTGCTTACTATCAGGCGAACAACCGCTGTCATGAATTAAACACCTACCTCTCTCGCTACAGGAGACATGAAGTCGTAAACTACGATACTCTTGAATTACTGCAAAACCATGCGAACGATCTTCCTGCAACTCTTCCTAAATTAGTGGACCGACTGCAACCAAACTTGGTACACATACTGCTTACAATCAGGCGAACAACCGTTGTAATGAATTAAACATCTATCACTCACGCTAAAGGAGACACGAAGTCGTAATCCACGATTTTCTTGAATTATTGCAAACCCATGCGAGCCATCTTCCTGCACCTCCTCCAAGAGTAGTGGACCGACTGCAAACAATCTCGGTACACATACTGCTTGCTATCAGGCGAACAACCGCTGTTATGAAATAAACACCTACCACTCACGCTACAGGTGACACGAAGTCGTAAACTATGATATTCTTGAATTACTGCAAAACCATTCGAGCCATCTTCCTGCACCTCCTCCTCCAGTAGTGGACCGACTGCAACCACTCTCGGTACACATGCTGCTTACTATCAGGCGAACAACCGCTGTTATGAATGAAACACCTACCACTCACGCTACAGGAGACAAGAAATCGTAAACTACGATATTCGTGAATTACTGCAAATTCATGCGAGCAATCTTCCTTCACCTCCCCCTACGGTATTAGACCGACTGCAACCAAACTCAGTACACATACTGCGTACTATCAGGCGAACTACCGCTGTCATGAATTAAACACCTACCACTCACGGTACAGGAGACACGAAGTCGTAAACTACGATATTCTTGAATTACTGCAAAACCATGCGAGGCATTTTCCTTAACCTCCTAATCCAGTAGTGGACCTACTGCATCAAAACTCGGTACACATACCGCTTACTATCAGGCGAACAACCGCTGTCATTAATTAAACACCTACCACACACGCTACAGGAGACACGAAGTCGTAATCTGCGATATTCTTGAATTACTGCAAAACCATGCGAGCCATCTTCCTGCACCTCCTCCTAAAGTAGTGGACCGACTGCAACCAAACTCAGTACACATACTGCTTACTATCAGGCGAACAACCGCTGTCATGAATTAAACACCTACCACTCACGCTACAGGAGACACGAAGTCGTAAACTAAGATATTCTTAAATTACTGCAAAACCATGCGCGCCATTTCCTGCACCTCCTCCTAAAGTAGTGGACCGACTGCAACCAAACTCGGTACACATTCTGCATACTATCAGGCGAACAACTGCTGTCATGAATAAAACACCTACCACTCACACCACATGAAACACGAAGTCGTAAACTACGATATTCTTGAATTACTGCAAAATAATGCGAGCCATTTTCCTGCACCTCCTCCTCCAGTAGTGGACCTACTGCAACCAAACTCGGTACACATACTGCTTACTATCAGGCGAACAACCGCTGTCATGAATTAAACACCTACAACTCACGCTACAGGAGACACGAAGTCGTAAACTACAATATTCTTAAAATACTGCAAAACCATGGGAGCCAACTTCCTTAACCTCCTAATCCAGTAGTGGACCGACTGCAAACAAACTCGGTACTCATACTGCTTACTATCAGGCGAACTACCGCTGTCATGAATTAAACACCTACCACTCACGGTACACGAGACACGAAGTCGTAAACTACGTTATTCTTGAATTACTGCAAAACAATGCTAGGCATTTTCCTTAACCTCCTAATCCAGTAGTGGACCGACTGCAAACAAACTCGGTACTCATACTGCTTACTATCAGGCGAACAACCGCTGTCATGAATTAAACACCTACCACTCACGCTACAGGAGACACGAAGTCGTAAACTGCGATACTCTTGAATTACTGCAAAACAATGCGAGCCATATTCCTGCACCTCCTCCTAAAGTAGTGGACCGACTGCAAACAAACTCGGTACACATACTGCTTACTATCAGGCTAACAACCGCTGTCATGAATTAAACACCTACCACTCACGCTACAGGAGACACGAAGTCGTAAACTACGATATTCTTGAATTACTGCAAATCCACGAGAGCCATCTTTCTGCACCCCTCCTAAAGTATTCTACCGACTGCAACCAAACTCGGTACACATACTGCTTACTATCAGGCGAATGACCGCTGTCATGAATTAAACACCTACCACTCACGCTACAGGAGACACGAAGTCGTAAACTACGATATTCTTGAATTACTGCAAAACCATGCGAGCAATCTTCCTGCACCTCCTCCTAAATTAGTGGCCCGACTGCAACCAAACTCGGTAAACATACTGCTTACTATCAGGGGAACAACCGCTTTCATGAATTAAACACCTACCACTCACGCTACAGGAGACACGTAGTCGTAAACTACGATATTCTTGAATTAATGCAAAACCATGCGAGATATCTTCCTGCACCTCCTCCTAAAGTAGTGGACCGACTGCAACTAAACTCGGTACACATACTGCTTACTATCAGGCGAGCAACCACTGTCATGAATTAAACACCTACCACTCACGCTACAGGAGACACGAAGTCGTAAACTACGATATTCTTGAATTACTGTAAAACCATGCGAGCCATCTTCCTGCACCTCCTCCTAAAGTGGTGGACCGACTGCAACCAAAGTCGGTACACATACTGCTTACTATTAGGCGAACAACTGCTGTCATGAATTAAGCACCTACCACTCACGCTACAGGAGACACGAAGTCGTAAACTACGATATGCTTGAATTACTGCAAAACCATGCGAGCCATTTTCCTTCATCTCCTCCTCCAGTAGTGGACCTACTGCAACCAAACTCGGTACACATACTGCTTACTATCAGGCGAATAACCTCTGTCATGAATTAAACACCTACCACTCACGCCACAGGAGACACGAATTCGTAAACTACGATATTCTTGAATTACTGCAAAACCATGCGAGCCATCTTCTTGCCCCTCCTCCTAAAATAGTGGACGGACTGCAACCAAACTCGGTACACATATTGCATACTATCAGGCGAACAACCGCTGTCATGAATTAAACACCTACCACTCACGCTACAGGAGACACGAAGTCGTAAACTACGATATTCTTGAATTACTGCAAAATCATGCGAGCGATCTACCTGTACCTCCTCCTAAAGTAGTGGACCGACAGCAACCAATCTCGGTACACATACCGCTTACTATCAGGCGAACAACCGCTATGATGAATTAAACACCTACCACTCACGCTACAGGAGACACGAAGTCGTAAACTACGATATTCTTGAATTACTGCAAAACCATGCGAGCCATCTTCCTTTAACTCCTAATCCAGTAGTGGACCGACTGCAACCAAACTCGGTACACATATTGCTTATTATCAGGCGAACAACCGCTGTCATGAATTAAACACCTACCACTCACACTACAGGAGACACGAATTCGTAAACTACGATATTCTTAAATAACTGCAAAACCATGCGAGCCATCTTCCTGCACCTCCTCCTAAAGTAGTGGACCGACTGCAACCAAACTCGGTACACATAATGCTTACTTTTGTGTCCCGACTTCGTCGCCGCTTTTGTGTCCCAGCCTCGTCGTAGGTGTCGGTAGCCGAGTGAAACGAGACCGACACGCTGGTGCAGGTACGGAGGGGAGCAGCCAGAAACTATAAACACTCGAGTAAATTAGAAAGATATATATTGCACAGAATGTAACAATACTTAACTTTTACATAGTACTGCAGAATGTTGATACATAGTTGTTGGAGGCCTGCCTAGTGCCTGTACAATAGCGAAGTCTTCAATCGTGCCTATCTGATTACGAAGGTCGTAACTGTTAACTGAATTAAACACCTACCACTCACGCTACAGGAGACACGAAATCGTAAACTACGATATTCTTGAATTACTGCAAAACCATGCGAGCCATCTTCCTGCACCTCCTCCTAAATTTGTGGACTGACTGCAACCAAACTCGACACACATACTGCTTACTATCAGGCGAACAACCGCTGTCATGACTTAAACACCTGCCACTCACGCTACAGGAGACACGAAGTCGTAAACTAATATATACTTCAATTACTGCAAAACAAAACGAGACATCTTCCTACACCCCTCCTCCAGTAGTGGACCTACTGCAACCAAACTCGGTACACATACCTCCTACTATCTAGCGAACAACCGCTGTCATGAATTAAACACCTACCACTCACGCTACAGGAGATTCGAAGTCGTAAACTAGGATATACTTGAATTACTGCAAATCATGCGGGCTATCTTCCTGCACCTCCTCCTAAAGTAGTGGACCGACTGCATCTAAACTCGGTACACATACTGCTTACTATCAGACGAACAACCGCTGTCATGAATTAAACACCTACCACTCACGCTACAGGGACACGAAGTCGTAAACTACGATAGTCTTGAATTAATGCAAAAACATGCGAGCCATCTTCCGGCACCTCCTCCTAAAGTAGTGGACGGACTGCAACCAAACTCGGTACACATACTGCTTACTATCAGGCGAACAACCGCTGTCATGAATTAAACACCTACCACTCACGCTACAGGAGACACGAAGTCGTAAACTACGATATTCTTGAATTACTGCAAAACCACACGAGCCATCTTCCTGAACCTCCTCCACCAGTAGTGGACCTACTGCAACCAAACGCGGTACACATACTGCTTACTATCAGGCGAATAACCGCTGTCATGAATTAAACACCTACCACTCACGCCACAGGAGACACGAATTCGTAAACTACGATATTCTTGAATTACTGCAAAACCATGCGAGCAATCTTCCTGCACCTCCTCCTAAAGTAATGGACGGACTGCAACCAAACTAGGTACACATAGTGCTTACTTTCAGGCGAACAACCGCTGTCATGAATTAAACACCTACCACTCACGCTAATGGAGACACGAAGTCGTAAACTACGATATTCTTGAATTACTGCAAAACCATGCGAGCAATCTCCCTGCACCTCCTCCTCCAGTAGTGGACTTACTGCAACCAAACTCGGTACACAAACTGCTTTCTATCAGGCGAACAACCGCTGTCATGAATTAAACACTTACCACTCACGCTACAGGAGAAACGAAGTTGAAAACTACGATATTCCTGAATTACTGCAAAACCATGCGAGCCATCTTCCTGCACCTCCTAGTAAATTAGTGGACCGACTGCAACCAAACTCGGTAAACGTACTGCTTACTATCAGGAAAAACAACCGCTGTCATGAATTAAACACCTACCACTCACGCTACAGGAGACACGAGGTCGTAAACTACAATATTCTTGAATTAATGCAAAACCATGCCAGCCATCTTCCTGCACCTCCTCCTCCAGTAGTGGACCCACTGCAACCAAACTCGGTACACATACTGCTTACTATCGGGCGAATAACCGCTGTCATGAATTAATCACCTACCACTCACGCCACAGGAGACACGAATTCGTAAACTACGAAATTCTTGAATTACTGCAAAACCATGCGAGCCATCATCCTGCACCTCCTCCTAAAGTATTGGACGGACCGCAACAAAACTCGGTACACATACTGCTTACTATCAGGCGAACAACCGCTGTCATGAATTAAACACCTGCCACTCACGATACAGGAGAAACGAAGTCGTAAACTAGGATATTCTTGAATTACTGCAAAACAATACGAGCCATCTTCCTGCACCTCCTCCTCCAGTAGTGGACCTACTGCAACCAAACTCGGTACACATACTGCTTACTGTCTAGCGAACAACCGCTGTCATGAATTAAACACCTACCACTCACGCCACAGGAGACACGAATTCGTAAACTACGATATTCTTGAATTACTGCAAAACCATGCGAGCTATCTTCCTGCACCTCCTCCTAAAGTAGTGGACGGACTGCAACCAAACTAGGTACACATACTGCTTACTATCAGGCTTTCTACCTCTGTCATGAATTAAACACCTACCACTCACGCTACACGAGACACGAAGTCGTAAACTACGATATTCTTGAATTACTGCAAAACCATGCGAGCCATCTTCCTGCACCTCCTCCTAAAGTAGTGGACCGACTGCAACCAAAGTCGGTACACATACTGCTTACTATTAGGCGAACAACAGCTGTCATGAATTAAACACCTACCACTTACGCTACAGGAGACACGAAGTCGTAAACTACGATATTCTTGAATAACTGCAAAACCATTCGAGCTATCTTCCTGCACCTCCTCCTCCAGTAGTGGACCGACTGCAACCAAACTTGGTACACATACTGCTTACAATCAGGCGAACAACCGCTGTAATGAATTAAACATCTATCACTCACGCTAAAGGAGACACGAAGTCGTAATCCACGATTTTCTTGAATTATTGCAAACCCATGCGAGCCATCTTCCTGCACCTCCTCCTAGAGTAGTGGACCGGCTGCAACTAATCTCGGTACACATACTGCTTACTATCAGGCGAACAACCGCTGTTATGAATTAAACACGTACCACACACGCTACAGGTGACACGAAGTCGTAAACTATGATATTCTTGAATTACTGCAAAACCATTCGAGCCATCTTCCTGCACCTCCTCCTCCAGTAGTGGACCGACTGCAACCATACTCGGTACACATACTGCTTACTATCAGGCGAACAACCTCTGATATGAATGAAACACCTACCACTCACGCTACAGGAGACAAGAAATCGTAAACTACAATATTCGTGAATTACTGCAAATTCATGCGAGCAATCTTCCTTCACCTCCCCCTAAGGTATTGGACCCACTGCAACCAAACTCAGTACACATACTGCGTACTATCAGGCGAACAACCGCTGACATGAATTAAACACCTACTACTCACGCTATAGGAGACACGAAGTCGTAAACTACGATATTCTTAAAATACTGCAAAACCATGCGAGCCATCTTCCTTAACCTCCTAATCCAGTAGTGGACCGACTGCAAAACAAACTCGGTACTCATACTGCTTACTATCAGGCGAACCACCGCTGTCATGAATTAAACACCTACCACTCACGGTACAGGAGACACGAAGTCGTAAACTACGACATTCTTGAATTACTGCAAAACCATGCGAGGCATTTTCCTTAACCTCCTAATCCAGTAGTAGACCTACAGCATCCAAACTCGATACACATACTGCTTACTATCAGCCGAACAACCGCTGTCATGAATTAAACACCTACCACTCACGCTACAGGAGACACGAAGTCGTAAACTGCGATATTCTTGAATTACTGCAAAACCATGCGAGACATCTTCCTGCACCTCCTCCTAAAGTAGTGGACCGACTGCAACCAAACTCAGTACACATACTGCTTACTATCAGGCTAACAACCGCTGTCATGAATTAAACACCTACTACTCACGCTACAGGAGACACGAAGTCGTAAACTACGATATTCTTAAATTACTGCAAAACCATGCGAGAAATTTCCTGCACCTCCTCCTAAAGTAGTGGACCGACTGCAACCAAACTCGGTACACATTCTGCTTACGATCAGGCGAACAACTGCTGTCATGAATACAACACCTACCACTCACACCACATGAAACACGAAGTCGTAAACTACGATATTCTTGAATTACTGCAAAATAATGCGAGCCATTTTCCTGCACCTCCTCCTCCAGTAGTGGACCTACTGCAACCAAACTCGGTACACATACTGCTTACTATCAGGCTAACAACCGCTGTCATGAATTAAACACTTACCACTCACGCTACAGGAGACACGAAGTCGTAAACTACGATATTCTTGAATTTCTTGAAAACAATGCGAGCCATCTTCCTGCACCTCCTCCTAAAGTAGTGGACGGACTGCAACCAAACTCGGTACACATACTGCTTACTATCAGGCGAACAACCGCTGTCATGAATTAAACACCTACCACTCATGCTACAGGAGACACGAAGTCGTAAACTACAATATTCTTAAAATACTATAAAACCATGCGAGCCATCTTCCTTAACCTCCTAATCCAGTAGTGGACCGACTGCAAACAAACTCGGTACTCATACTGCTTACTATCAGGCAAACTACCGCTGTCATGAATTAAACACCTACGACTCACGGTACACGAGACACGAAGTCGTAAACTACGATATTCTTGAATTACTGCAAAAGAATGCGAGGTATTTTCCTTAACCTCCTAATCCAGTAGTGGACCTACTGCATCCAAACTCGGTACACATACTGCTTACTATCAGGCGAACAACCGCTGTCATGAATTAAACACCTGCCACTCACGATACAGGAGACACGAAGTCGTAAACTAGGATATTCTTGAATTACTGCAAAACAATACGAGCCATCTTCCTGCACCTCCTCCTCCAGTAGTGGACCTACTGCAACCAAACTCGGTACACATACTGCTTACTGTCTAGCGAACAACCGCTGTCATTAATTAAACACCTACCACTCACGCCACAGGAGACACGAATTCGTAAACTACGATATTCTTGAATTACTGCAAAACCATGCGAGCCATCTTCCTGCACCTCCTCCTAAAGTAGTGGACGGACTGCAACCAAACTCGGTACACATACTGCTTACTATCAGGCTTTCAACCTCTGTCATGAATTAAACACCTACCAATCACGCTACACGAGACACGAAGTCGTAAAGTACGATATTCTTGAATTACTGCAAAACCATGCGAGCCATCTTCCTGCACCTCCTCCAAAAGTAGTGGACCGACTGCAACCAAAGTCGGTACACATACTGGATCACTATTAGGCGAACAACAGCTGTCATGAATTAAACACCTACCACTCACGCTAATGGAGACACGAAGTCGTAAACTACGATATTCTTGAATTACTGCAAAACCATGCGAGCCATCTTCCTGCACCTCCTCCAAAAGTAGTGGACCGACTGCAACCAAAGTCGGTACACATACTGGATCACTATTAGGCGAACAACAGCTGTCATGAATTAAACACCTACCACTCACGCTAATGGAGACACGAAGTCGTAAACTACGATATTCTTGAATTACTGCAAAACCATGCGAGCCATCTTCCTGCACCTCCTCCTCCAGTAGTGGACCTACTGCAACCAAACTCGGTACACAAACTGCTTACTATCAGGCGAACAACCGCTGTCATGAATTAAACACTTACCACTCACGCTACAGGAGAAACGAAGTCGTAAACTACGATATTCTTGAATTACTGCAAAACCATGCGAGCCATCTTCCTGCACCTCCTAGTAAATTAGTGGACCGACTGCAACCAAACTCGGTAAACGTACTGCTTACTATCAGGAAAAACAACCGCTGTCATGAATTAAACACCTACCACTCACGCTACAGGAGACACGAAGTCGTAAACTACGATATTCTTGAATTAATGCAAATCCATGCGAGCTATCTTCCTGCACCTCCTCCTCCAGTAGTGGACCTACTGCAACCAAACTCGGTACACATACTGCTTACTATCGGGCGAATAACCGCTGTCATGAATTAATCACCTACCACTCACGCCACAGGAGACACGAATTCGTAAACTACGAAATTCTTGAATTACTGCAAAACCATGCGAGACATCTTCCTGCACCTCCTCCTAAAGTATTGGACGGACCGCAACAAACCTCGGTACACATACTGCTTACTATCAGGCGAACAACCGCTGTCATGAATTAAACACCTGCCACTCACGATACAGGAGACACGAAGTCGTAAACTAGGATATTCTTGAATTACTGCAAAACAATACGAGCCATCTTCCTGCACCTCCTCCTCCAGTAGTGGACCTACTGCAACCAAACTCGGTACACATACTGCTTACTGTCTAGCGAACAACCGCTGTCATGAATTAAACACCTACCACTCACGCCACAGGAGACACGAATTCGTAAACTACGATATTCTTGAATTACTGCAAAACCATGCGAGCCATCTTCCTGCACCTCCTCCTAAAGTAGTGGACGGACTGCAACCAAACTCGGTACACATACTGCTTACTATCAGGCTTTCAACCTCTGTCATGAATTAAACACCTACCACTCACGCTACACGAGACACGAAGTCGTAAACTACGATATTCTTGAATTACTGCAAAACCATGCGAGCCATCTTCCTGCACCTCCTCCTAAAGTAGTGGACCGACTGCAACCAAAGTCGGTACACATACTGCTTACTATTAGGCGAACAACAGCTGTCATGAATTAAACACCTACCACTTACGCTACAGGAGACACAAAGTCGTAAACTACGATATTCTTGAATTACTGCGAAACCACGCGAGCAAACTTCCTGCACCTCCATCTCCAGCAGTGAACCTACTGCAACCAAACTCGGTACACATACTGCATACTATCAGGCGAATAACCGTTGTCATGATTTAAACACCTACCACTCACACCACAGGAGACACGAAGTCGTAAACTACGATATTCTTGAATAACTGCAAAACCATTCGAGCTATCTTCCTGCACCTCCTCCTCCAGTAGTGGACCGACTGCAACCAAACTTGGTACACATACTGCTTACAATCAGGCGAACAACCGCTGTAATGAATTAAACATCTATCACTCACGCTAAAGGAGACACGAAGTCGTAAACCACGATTTTCATTAATTATTGCAAACCCATGCGAGCCATCTTCCTGCACCTCCTCCTAGATTAGTGGACCGACTGCAACCAATCTCGGTACTCATACTGCTTACTATCAGGCGAACTACCGCTGTCATGAATTAAACACCTACCACTCACGGTACAGGAGACACGAAGTCGTAAACTACGATATTCTTGAATTACTGAAAAACCATGCGAGCCATCTTCCTGCACCTCCTCCTAAATTAGTGGACTGACTGCAACCAAACTCGACACACATACTGCTTACTATCAGGCGAACAACCGCTGTCATGACTTAAACACCTGCCACTCACGCTACAGGAGACACGAAGTCGTAAACTAATATATACTTCAATTACTGCAAAACAAAACGAGCCATCTTCCTACACCTCCTCCTCCAGTAGTGGACCTACTGCAACCAAACTCGGTACACATACCTCCTACTATCTAGCGAACAACCGCTGTCATGAATTAAACACCTACCACTCACGCTACAGGAGATTCGAAGTCGTAAACTAGGATATACTTGAATTACTGCAAATCATGCGGGCCATCTTCCTGCACCTCCTCCTAAAGTAGTGGACCGACTGCATCTAAGCTCGGTACACATACTGCTTACTATCAGACGAACAACCGCTGTCATGAATTAAACACCTACCACTCACGCTACAGGGACACGAAGTCGTAAACTACGATAGTCTTGAATTAATGCAAAAACATGCGAGCCATCATCCTGCACCTCCTCCTCCAGTAGGGCACCGACTGCAACCAAACTCGGTACACATACATCTTACTATCAGGCGAACAACCGCTGTCATGAATTAAACACCTAACACTCACGCTACAGGAGACACGAAGTCGTAAACTACGATATTCTTGAATTACTGCAAAACCGTGCGAGCCATCTTCCTGCACCTCCTCCTAAAGTAGTGGACCGACTGCAACCAAAGTCGGTACACATACTGCTTACTATTAGGCGAACAACAGCTGTCATGAATTAAACACCTACCACTTACGCTACAGGAGACACAAAGTCGTAAACTACGATATTCTTGAATTACTGCGAAACCACGCGAGCCATCTTCCTGCACCTCCTCCTAAAGTAGTGGACGGACTGCAACCAAACTCGGTACACATACAGCTTACTATCAGGCTTTCAACCTCTGTCATGAATTAAACACCTACCACTCACGCTACACGAGACACGAAGTCGTAAACTACGATATTCTTGAATTACTGCAAAACCATGCGAGCCATCTTCCTGCACCTCCTCCTAAAGTAGTGGACCGACTGCAACCAAAGTCGGTACACATACTGCTTACTATTAGGCGAACAACAGCTGTCATGAATTAAACACCTACCACTTACGCTACAGGAGACACAAAGTCGTAAACTACGATATTCTTGAATTACTGCGAAACCACGCGAGCAAACTTCCTGCACCTCCTCCTCCAGCAGTGAACCTACTGCAACCAAACTCGGTACACATACTGCATACTATCAGGCGAATAACCGTTGTCATGATTTAAACACCTACCACTCACGCCACAGGAGACACGAAGTCGTAAACTACGATATTCTTGAATAACTGCAAAACCATTCGAGCTATCTTCCTGCACATCCTCCTCCAGTAGTGGACCGACTGCAACCAAACTTGGTACACATACTGCTTACAATCAGGCGAACAACCGCTGTAATGAATTAAACATCTATCACTCACGCTAAAGGAGACACGAAGTCGTAATCCACGATTTTCTTGAATTATTGCAAACCCATGCGAGACATCTTCCTGCACCTCCTCCTAGAGTAGTGGACCGACTGCAACCAATCTCGGTACTCATACTGCTTACTATCAGGCGAACTACCGCTGTCATGAATTAAACACCTACCACTCACGGTACAGGAGACACGAAGTCGTAAACTACGATATTCTTGAATTACTGAAAAACCATGCGAGCCATCTTCCTGCACCTCCTCCTAAATTAGTGGACTGACTGCAACCAAACTCGACACACATACTGCTTACTATCAGGCGAACAACCGCTGTCATGACTTAAACACCTGCCACTCACGCTAGTGAGACACGAAGTCGTAAACTAATATATACTTCAATTACTGCAAAACAAAACGAGCCATCTTCCTACACCTCCTCCTCCAGTAGTGGACCTACTGCAACCAAACTCGGTACACATACCTCCTACTATCTAGCGAACAACCGCTGTCATGAATTAAACACCTACCACTCACGCTACAGGAGATTCGAAGTCGTAAACTAGGATATACTTGAATTACTGCAAATCATGCGGGCCATCTTCCTGCACCTCCTCCTAAAGTAGTGGACCGACTGCATCTAAACTCGGTACACTTACTGCTTACTATCAGACGAACAACCGCTGTCATGAATTAAACACCTACCACTCACGCTACAGGGACACGAAGTCGTAAACTACGATAGTCTTGAATTAATGCAAAAACATGCGAGCCATCTTCCGGCACCTCCTCCTAAAGAAGTGGACGGACTGCAACCAAACTCGGTACACATACTGCTTACTATCAGGTGAACAACCGCTGTCATGAATTAAACACCTACCACTCACGCTACAGGAGACACGAAGTCGTAAACTACGATATTCTTGAATTACTGCTAAACCACGCGAGACATCTTCCTGAACCTCCTCCACCAGTATTGGACCTACTGTCACCAAACACGGTACACATACTGCTTACTATCAGGCGAATAACCGCTGTCATGAATTAAACACCTACCACTCACGCCACAGGAGACACGAATTCGTAAACTACGATATTCTTGAATTACTGCAAAACCATGCGAGCCATCTTCCTGCACCTCCTCCTAAAGTAATGGACGGACTGCAACCAAACTAGGTACACATAGTGCTTACTTTCAGGCGAACAACCTCTGTCTTGAATTAAACACCTACCACTCACGCTAATGGAGACACGAAGTCGTAAACTACGATATTCTTGAATTACTGCAAAACCATGCGAGCCATCTTCCTGCACCTCCTAGTAAATTAGTAAACCGACTGCAACCAAACTCGGTAAACGTACTGCTTACTATCAGGAAAAACAACCGCTGTTATGAATTAAACACCTACCACTCACGCTACAGGAGACACGAAGTCGTAAACTACGATATTCTTGAATTAATGCAAAACCATGCGAGCCATCTTCCTGCACCTCCTCCTCCAGTAGTGGACCTACTGCAACCAAACTCGGTACACATACTGCTTACTATCGGGCGAATAACCGCTGTCATGAATTAATCACCTACCACTCACGCCACAGGAGACACGAATTCGTAAACTACGAAATTCTTGAATTACTGCAAAACCATGCGAGCCATCTTCCTGCACCTCCTCCTAAAGTATTGGACGGACCGCAACAAAACTCGGTACACATACTGCTTACTATCAGGCGAACAACCGCTGTCATGAATTAAACACCTGCCACTCACGATACAGGAGACACGAAGTCGTAAACTAGGATATTCTTGAATTACTGCAAAACAATACGAGCAATCTTCCTGCACCTCCTCCTCCAGTAGTGGACCTACTGCAACCAAACTCGGTACACATACTGCTTACTGTCTAGCGAACAACCGCTGTCATGAATTAAACACCTACCACTCACGCCACAGGAGACACGAATTCGTAAAATACGATATTCTTGAATTACTGCAAAACCATGCGAGCCATCTTCCTGCACCTCCTCCTAAAGTAGTGGACGGACTGCAACCAAACTCGGTACACATACTGCTTACTATCAGGCTTTCAACCTCTGTCATGAATTAAACACCTACCACTCACGCTACACGAGACACGAAGTCGTAAACTACGATATTCTTGAATTACTGCAAAACCATGCGAGCCATCTTCCTGCACCTCCTCCTAAAGTAGTGGACCGACTGCAACCAAAGTCGGTACACATACTGCTTACTATTAGGCGAACAACAGCTGTCATGAATTAAACACCTACCACTTACGCTACAGGAGACACGAAGTCGTAAACTACGATATTCTTGAATTACTGCGAAACCACGCGAGCCAACTTCCTGCACCTCCTCCTCCAGCAGTGAACCTACTGCAACCAAACTCGGTACACATACTGCATACTATCAGGCGAATAACCGTTGTCATGAATTAAACACCTACCACTCACGCCACAGGAGACACGAAGTCGTAAACTACGAAATTCTTGAATAACTGCAAAACCATTCGAGCTATCTTCCTGCACCTCCTCCTCCAGTAGTGGACCGACTGCAACCAAACTTGGTACACATACTGCTTACAATCAGGCGAACAACCGCTGTAATGAATTAAACATCTATCACTCACGCTAAAGGAGACACGAAGTCGTAATCCACGATTTTCTTGAATTATTGCAAACCCATGCGAGCCATCTTCCTGCACCTCCTCCTAGAGTAGTGGACCGACTGCAACCAATCTCGGTACACATACTGCTCACTATCAGGCGAACAACCGCTGTTATGAATTAAACACCTACCACACACGCTACAGGTGACACGAAGTCGTAAACAATGATATTCTTGAATTACTGCAAAACCATTCGAGCAATCTTCCTGCACCTCCTCCTCCAGTAGTGGACCGACTGCAACCATACTCGGTACACATACTGCTCACTATCAGGCGAACAACCGCTGATGTGAATGAAACACCTACCACTCACGCTACGGGAGACACGAAGTCGTAAACTACGATATTCGTGAATTACTGCAAATTCATGCGAGCAATCATCCTTCACCTCCCCCTAAGGTATTGGACCCACTGCAACCAAACTCAGTACACATACTGCGTACTATCAGGCGAACAACCGCTGGCATGAATTAAACACCTACTACTCACGCTATAGGAGACACGAAGTCGTAAACTACGATATTCTTAAAATACTGCAAAACCATGCGAGCCATCTTCCTTAACCTCTTAATCCAGTAGTGGACCGACTGCAAAACAAACTCGGTACTCATACTGCTTACTATCAGGCGAACTACCGCTGTCATGAATTAAACACCTACCACTCACGGTACAGGAGACACGAAGTCGTAAACTACGATATTCTTGAATTACTACAAAACCATGCGAGGCATTTTCCATAACCTCCTAATCCAGTAGTGGACCTACTGCATCCAAACTCGGTACACATACTGCTTACTATCAGGCGAACAACCGCTGTCATGAATTAAACACCTACCACTCACGCTACAGGAGACACGAAGTCGTAAACTGCGATATTCTTGAATTACTGCAAAACCATGCGACACATCTTCCTGCACCTCCTCCTAAAGTAGTGGACCGACTGCAACCAAACTCAGTACACATACTGCTTACTATCAGGCGAACAACCGCTGACATGAATTAAACACCTACCACTCACGGTACAGGAGACACGAAGTCGTAAACTACGATATTCTTAAATTACTGCAAAACCATGCGAGAAATTTCCTGCACCTCCTCCTAAAGTAGTGGACCGACTGCAACCAAACTCGGTACACATTCTGCTTACGATCAGGCGAGCAACTGCTGTCATGAATACAACACCTACCACTCACACCACATGAAACACGAAGTCGTAAACTACGATATTTTTGAATTACTGCAAAATAATGCGAGCCATTTTCCTGCACCTCCTCCTCCAGTAGTGGACCTAGTGCAACCAAACTCGGTACACATACTGCTTACTATCAGGCTAACAACCGCTGTCATGAATTAAACACTTACCACTCACGCTACAGGAGACACGAAGTCGTAAACTACGATATTCTTGAATTTCTTGAAAACAATGCGAGCCATCTTCCTGCACCTCCTCCTAAAGTAGTGGACGGACTGCAACCAAACTCGGTACACATACTGCTTACTATCAGGCGAACAACCGCTCTCATGAATTAAACACCTACCACTCACGCTACAGGAGACCCGAAGTCGTAAACTACAATATTCTTAAAATACTGCAAATCCATGCGAGCCATCTTCCTTAACCTCCTAATCCAGTAGTGGACCGACTGCAAACAAACACGGTACTCATACTGCTTACTATCAGGCGAACTACCGCTGTCATGAATTAAACACCTACCACTCACGGTACACGAGACACGAAGTCGTAAACTACGATATTCTTGAATTACTGCAAAACAATGCGAGGTATTTTCCTTAACCTCCTAATCCAGTAGTGGACCTACTGCATCCAAACTCGGTACACATACTGCTTACTATCAGGCGAACAACCGCTGTCATGAATTAAACACCTACCACTCACGCTACAGGAGACACGAAGTCGTAAACTGCGATATTCTTGAATTACTGCAAAACATTGCGAGCCATATTCCTGCACGTCCTCCTAAAGTAGTGGACTGACTGCAAACAAACTCGGTACACATACTGCTTACAATCAGGCTAACAACCGCTGTCATGAATAAAACACCTACCATTCACGCTACAGGAGACACGAAGTCGTAAACTACGATATTCTTGAATTACTGCAAATCCATGAGAGCCATCTTTCTGCACCTCCTCCTAAAGAATTCTACCGACTGCAACCAAACTCGGTACACATACTGCTTACTATCAGGCGAATGACCGCTGTCATGAATTAAACACCTACCACTCACGCTACAGGAGACACGAAGTCGTAAACTACGATATTCTTGAATTACTGAAAACCATGCGAGGCATCTTCCAGCACCTCCTCCTAAATTAGTGGCCCGACTGCAACCAAACTCAGTAAACATACTGCTTACTATCAGGCGAACAACCGCTTTCATGAATTAAATACCTACCACTCACGCTACAGGAGACACGAAGTCGTAAACTACGATATTCTTGAATTACTGCAAAAACATGCGAGATATCTTCCTGCACCTCCTCCTAAAGTGGTGGACCGACTGCAACCAAAGTCGGTACACATATTGCTTACTATTAGGCGAACAACAGCTGTCATGAATTAAACACCTACCACTCACGCTACAGGAGACACGAAGTCGTAAACTACGATATTCTTGAATTACTGCAAAAACATGCAAGCCATCTTCCTGCACCTCCTCCTCCAGTAGTGGACCTACTGCAACCAAACTCGGTACACATACTGCTTACTATCAGGCGAATAACCGCTGTCATGAATTAAACATCTACCACTCACGCCACAGGAGACACGAATTCGTAAACTACGATATTCTTGAAGTACTGCAAAACCATGCGAGCCATCTTCCTGCCCCTCCTCCTAAAATAGTGGACGGACTGCAACCAAACTCGGTACACATATTGCATACTATCAGGCGAACAACCGCTGTCATGAATTAAACACCTACCACCCACGCTACAGGAGACACGAAGTCGTAAACTACGATATTCTTGAATTACTGCAAAATCATGCGAGCGATCTTCCTGTACCTCCTCCTAAAGTAGTGGACCGACAGCAACCAATCTCGGTACACATACCGCTTACTATCAGGCGAACAACCGCTATGATGAATGAAACACCTACCACTCACGCTACAGGAGACACGAAGTCGTAAACTACGATATTCTTGAATTACTGCAAAACCATGCGAGCCATCTTCCTATACTTCCTAATCCAGTAGTGGACCGACTGCAACCAAACTCGGTACACATATTGCTTATTATCAGGCGAGCAACCGCTGTCATGAATTAAACACCTACCACTCACACTACAGGAGACACGAATTCGTAAACTACGATACTCTTAAATAACTGCAAATCCATGCGAGCCATCTTCCTGCACCTCCTCCTAAAGTATTGGACCGACTGCAAATAAACTCGATACACATAATGCTTACTATCAGGAGAACAACCGCTGTCTTGAATCAAACACTTACCACTCACGCTACAGGAGACACGAAGTCGTAAATTACGATACTCTTGTATTACTGCAAAACCATGCGAGCCATCTTCCTGCACATCCTCCTCCTGTAGTGGACCTACTGCAATCAAACTCGGTACACAAACTGCGTACTATCAGTCGAACATCCGCTGTCATGAATTAAACATTTACCACTCACGCTACAGGAGACAAGAAATTGTAAACTACGATATTCTTGAATTACTGCAAAACCATGCGAGCCATCTTCCTGCACCTCCTCCTAAATTAGTGGACTGACTGCAACCAAACTCGGTAAACATACTGCTTACTATCAGGCGAACAACCGCTGTCATTACTTAAACACCTGCCACTCACGCTACAGGAGACACAAAGTCGTAAACTAATATATACTTCAATTACTGCAAAACAAAACGAGCCATCTTCCTACACCTCCTCCTCCAGTAGTGGACCTACTGCAACCAAACTCGGTACACATACCTCCTACTATCTAGCGAACAACCGCTGTCATGAATTAAACACCCACCACTCACGCTACAGGAGACACGAAGTCGTAAACTAGGATATACTTGAATTACTGCAAATCATGTGGGCCATCTTCCTGCACCTCCTGCTAAAGTAGTGGACCGACTGCATCTAAACTCGGTACACATACTGCTTACTATCAGACGAACAACCGCTGTCATGAATTAAACACCTACCACTCACGCTACAGGGACACGAAGTCGTAAACTAAGATAGTCTTGAATTAATGCAAAACCATGCGAGCCATCTTCCGGCACCTCCTCCTAAAGTATTGGACCGACTGCAACCATAATCGGTACACATACTGCTTTAAACACCTACAACTCACGCTACAGGAGACACGACGTCGTAAACTACGATATTCTTGAATTACTGCAAAACCATGCGAGCCATCTTCCTGCACCTCCTCCTAAAGTAGTGGACCGACTGCAACCAAAGTCGGTACACATACTGCTTACTATTAGGCGAACAACAGCTGACATGAATTAAACACCTACCACTCACGCTACAGGAGACACGAAGTCGTAAACTACGATATTCTTGAATTACTGCAAAACCACGCGAGCCATCTTCCTGCACCTCCTCTTCCAGCAGTGAACCTACTGCAACCAAACTCGGTACACATACTGCTTACTACCAGGCGAATAACCGTTGTCATGAATTAAACACCTACCACTCACGCCACAGGAGACACGAATTCGTAAACTATGACATTCTTGAATTACTGCAAATCTATGCGAGCCATCTTCCTGCACCTCCTCCTAAAGCTGTGGACGGACTGCAACCAAACTCGGTACACATACTGCTTATTATCAGGCGAACAACCGCTGTCATGAATTAAACACCTACCACTCACGCCACAGGAGACACGAATTGGTATACTACGATATTCTTGAATTACTGCAAAACCACGCGAACCATCTTCCTGAACCTCCTCCACCAGTAGTGGACCTACTGCAACCAAACACGGTACACATACTGCTTACTATCAGGCGAATAACCGCTGTCATGAATTAAACACCTACCACTCTCGCCACAGGAGACACGATTCGTAAACTACGATATTCTTGAATTACTGCAAAACCATGCGAGCAATCTTCCTGCACCTCCTCCTAAAGTAGTGGACGGACTGCAACCAAACTCGGTACACATACTGCTTACTATCAGGCGAACAACCGCTGTCATGAATTAAACACCTACCACTCACGCTACAGGAGACACGAAGTCGTAAACTACGATATTCTTGAATTACTGCAAAACCATGCGAGCCATCTTCCTGCGCCTCCTCCTAAAGTAGTGGACCGACTGCAACCAAAGTCGGTACACATACTGTTTACTATTAAACGAACAACAGATGTCATGAATTAAGCACCTACCACCCACGCTACAGGAGCCACGAAGTCGTAAACTACGATATTCTTGAATTACTGCAAAACCATGCGAGCCATCTTCCTGCACCTCCTCCTAAAGTAGTGGACGGACTGCAACCAAACTCGGTACACACACTGCTTACTATCTAGCGAACAACCGCTGTCATGAATTAAACACCTACCACTCACGCTACAGGAGACACGAAGTCGTAAACTACGATATTCTTGAATTACTGCAAAACCATGCGAGCCATCTTCCTGCGCCTCCTCCTAAAGTAGTGGACCGACTGCAACCAAAGTCGGTACACATACTGTTTACTATTAGGCGAACAACAAATGTCATGAATTAAGCACCTACCACTCACGCTACAGGAGCCACGAAGTCGTAAACTACGATATTCTTGAATTACTGCAAAACCATGCGAGCCATCTTCCTGCACCTCCTCCTAAAGTAGTGGACGGACTGCAACCAAACTCGGTACACATACTGCTTACTATCAGGCGAACAACCGCTGTCATGAATTAAACACCTACCACTCACGCTACAGGAGACACGAAGTCGTAAACTACGATATTCTTGAATTACTGCAAAACCATGCGAGCCATCTTCCTGCACCTCCTCCTAAATTAGTGGCCCGACTGCAACCAAACTCGGTAAACATACTGCTTACTATCAGGCGAACAACCGCTGTCATGAATTAAACACCTACCACTCACGCTACAGGAGACACGAAATCGTAAACTAGGATATTCTTGAATTACAGCAAAACCATGCGAGCCATCTTCCTGCGCCTCCTCCTCCAGTAGTGGACCTACTGCAACCAAACTCGGTACACATACTGCTTACTATCAGGCGAACAACCGCTAACATCAATTAAACACCAACCACTCACGCTACAGGAGACACGAAGTCGTAAACTAGGATATTCTTGAATTACTGCAAAAACATACGGGCCATCTTCCTGCACCTCCTCCTCCAGTAGTGGACCTACTGCAACCAAACTCGGTACACACACTGCTAACTATCTAGCGAACAACCGCTGTCATGAATTAAACACCTACCACTCACGCTACAGGAGACACGAAGTCGTAAACTACGATATTCTTGAATTACTGCAAAACCATGCGAGCCATCTTCCTGCGCCTCCTCCTAAAGTAGTGGACCGACTGCAACCAAAGTCGGTACACATACTGTTTACTATTAGGCGAACAACAGATGTCATGAATTAAGCACCTACCACTCACGCTACAGGAGCCACGAAGTCGTAAACTACGATATTCTTGAATTACTGCAAAACCATGCGAGCCATCTTCCTGCACCTCCTCCAAAAGTAGTGGACGGACTGCAACCAAACTCGGTACACATACTGCTTACTATCAGACGAACAACCGCTGTCATGAATTAAACACCTACCACTCACGCTACAGGAGACACGAAGTCGTAAACTACGATATTCTTGAATTAATGCAAAATCGTGCGAGCCATCTTCCTGCACCTCCTCCTAAAGTAGTGGACCGACTGCAACCAAAATCTGTACACATACTGCTTACTATCAGGCGAACAAACGCTGTCATGAATTAAACAACTACCACTCACGCTACAGGAGACACGAAGTCGTAAACTACGATATTCTTGAATTACTGCAAAACCATGCGAGCCATCTTCCTGCACCTCCTCCTAAATTAGTGGACCGACTGCAACCAAACTCGGTACACATTCTGCTTAATATCAGGCGAACAACCGCTGTCATGAATTAAACACCTACCACTCACGCTACAGGAGACACGAAGTCGTAAACTACGATATTCTTGAATTACTGCAAACCATGCGAACAATCTTCCTGCACCTCCTCCTAAAGAAGTGGACCGACTGCATCCAAACTCGGTACACATACTGCTTACTATCAGACGAACAACCGCTGTCTTGAATTAAACACCTACCACCCACGCTACAGGAGACACGAAGTCGTAAACTACGATATTCTTGAATTAATGCAAAACCATGCGAGCCATCTTCCTGCACCTCCTCCTAAAGTAGTAGACCGACACTAACCAAACTCGGTACACATACTGTTTACTATTAGGCGAACAACAGATGTCATGAATTAAGCACCTACCACTCACGCTACAGGAGCCACGAAGTCGTAAACTACGATATTCTTGAATTACTGCAAAACAATGCGAGCCATCTTCCTGCACCTCCTCCTAAAGTAGTGGACGGACTGCAACCAAACTCGGTACACATACTGCTTACTATCAGGCGAACAACCGCTGTCATGAATTAAACACCTACCACTCACGCTACAGGAGACACGAAGTCGTAAACTATGATATTCTTGAATTACTGCAAAACCATGCGAGCCATCTTCCTGCACCTCCTCCTAAATTAGTGGCGCGACTGCAACCAAACTCGGTAAACATACTGCTTACTATCAGGCGAACAACCGCTGTCATGAATATAACACCTACCACTCACGCTATAGGAGACACGAAGTCGTAAACTAGGATATTCTTGAATTACTGCAAAACCATACGGGCCATCTTCCTGCACCTCCTCCTCCAGTAGTGGACCTACTGCAACCAAACTCGGTACACACTCTGCTTACTATCTAGCGAACAACCGCTGTCATGAATTCAACACCTACCACTCACGCTACAGGAGACACGAAGTCGTAAACTACGATATTCTTGAATTAATGGAAAACCGTGCGAGCCATCTTCCTGCACCTCCTCCTAAAGTAGTGGACCGACTGCAACCAAAATCGGTACACATACTGCTTACTATCAGGCGAACAAACGGTGTCATGAATTAAACAACTACCACTCACGCTACAGGAGACACGAAGTCGTAAACTACGATATTCTTGAATTACTGCAAAACCATGCGAGCCATCTTCCTGCACCTCCTCCTAAAGTAGTGGACCGACTGCAACCAAAGTCAGTACACATACTGCTTACTATTAGGAACAACAGCTGTCATGAATTAAACACCTACCACTCACGCAACAGGAGACACGAAGTCGTAAACTACGATATTCTTGAATTACAGCAAAACCATGCGAGCAATCTTCCTGCACCTCCACCTAAAGTAGTGGACCGACTGCAACCAAACTCGGTACACATACTGTTTACTATTAGGCGAACAACAGCTGTCATGAATTAAGCACCTACCACTCACGCTAAAGGAGACAAGAAGTCGTAAACTACGATATTCTTGAATTACTGCAAAACCATGCGAGCCATCTTCCTGCACCTCCTCCTAAATTAGTGGCCCAACTGCAACCAAACTCGGTAAACATACTGCTTCCTATCAGGCGAACAACCGCTGTCATGAATTAAACACCTACCACTCACGCTACAGGAGACACGAATTCGTAAACTACGATATTCTTGAATTACAGCAAAACCATTCGAGCCATTTTCCTGCACCTCCTCCTAAATTAGTGGACCGACTGCAACCAAACTCGGTACACATTCTGCTTAATATCAGGCGAACAACCGCTGTCATGAATTAAACACCTACCACTCACGCTACAGGAGACACGAAGTCCTAAACTAGGATATTCTTGAATTACTGCAAACCATGCGAACAATCTTCCTGCACCTCCTCCTAAAGAAGTGGACCGACTGCATCCAAACTCGGTACACATACTGCTTACTATCAGATGAACAACCGCTGTCTTGAATTAAACACCTACCACTCACGCTACAGGAGACACGAAGTCGTAAACTACGATATTCTTGAATTAATGCAAAACCATGCGAGCCATCTTCCTGCACCTCCTAAAGTAGTGGACCGACACTAACCAAACTCGGTACACATACTGTTTACTATTAGGCGAACAACAGATGTCATGAATTAAGCACCTACCACTCACGCTACAGGAGCCACGAAGTCGTAAACTACGATATTCTTGAATTACTGCAAAACCATGCGAGCCATCTTCCTGCACCTCCTCCTAAATTAGTCGGCCGACTGCAACCAAACTCGGTAAACATACTGCTTACTATCAGGCAAACAACCGCTGTCATGAATTAAACACCTGCCACTCACGCTACAGGAGGCACGAATTCCTAAACTAGGATATCCTTGAATTACTGCAAAACAATACGAGCCATCTTCCTGCGCCCCCTCCTAATGTAGTGGACGGACTGCAACCAAACTCGGTACACGTACTGCTTACTATCAGGCGAATAACCGCTGTCATGAATTAAACACCTACCACTCACGCTACAGGAGACACCAAGTCGTAAACTACGATATTCTTGAATTACTGCAAAACCATGCGAGCAATCTTCCTGCACCTCCTCCTAAATTAGTCGACCGACAGCAACCAAACTCGGTAAACATACTGCTTACTATCAGGCAAATAGCCGCTGTCATGAATTAAACACCTGCCACTCACGCCACAGGAGGCACGAATTCCTAAACTAGGATATTCTTGAATTACTGCAAAAGCATGCGAGCCATCTTCCCGCACCTCCTCCTCCAGTAGTGGACCTACTGCAACCAAACTCGGTACACATACTGCTTACTATCAGGCGAATAACCGCTGTCATGAATTAAACACCTACCACTCACGCTACAGGAGACACAAAGTCGTAATCTACGATATTCTTGAAATACTGCAAAACAATACGAGCCATCTTCCTGCACCTCCTCCTCCAGTAGTGGACCTACTGCAACCAAACAAGGTACACAAACTGCTTACTATCTGGCGAACAACCGCTGTCATGAATTAAACACTTACCACTCACGCTAAAGGAGACACGAAGTCGTAAACTACGATATTCTTGAATTACTGCAAAACCATGCGAGCCATCTTCCTGCACCTCCTCCTAAATTAGTGGCGCGACTGCAACCAAACTCGGTAAACATACTGCTTACTATCAGGCGAACAACCGCTGTCATGAATAAAACACCTACCACTCACGCTATAGGAGACACGAAGTCGTAAACTAGGATATTCTTGAATTACTGCAAAACCATACGGGCCATCTTCCTGCACCTCCTCCTCCAGTAGTGGACCTACTGCAACCAAACTCGGTACACACTCTGCTTAGTATCTAGCGAACAACCGCTGTCATGAATTCAACACCTACCACTCACGCTACAGGAGACACGAAGTCGTAAACTACGATATTCTTGAATTACTGCAAAACCATGCGAGCCATCTTCCTGCGCCTCCTCCTAAAGTAGTATACCGACTGCATCCAAACTCGGTACACATACTGCTTACTATCAGACGAACAACCGCTGTCATGAATTAAACACTTACCACTCACACTACAGGAGACACGAAGTCGTAAACTACGATATTCTTGAATTAATGCAAAACCGTGCGAGCCATCTTCCTGCACCTCCTCCTAAAGTAGTGGACCGACTGCAACCAAAATCGGTAAACATACTGCTTACTATCAGGCGAACAAACGGTGTCATGAATTAAACAACTACCACTCACGCTACAGGAGACACGAAGTCGTAAACTACGATATTCTTAAATTACTGCAAAACCATGCGAGCCATCTTCCTGCACCTCCTCCTAAAGTAGTGGACCGACTGCAACCAAAGTCAGTACACATACTGCTTACTATTAGGAACAACAGCTGTCATGAATTAAACACCTACCACTCACGCAACAGGAGACACGAAGTCGTAAACTACGATATTCTTGAATTACTGCAAAACCATGCGAGCAATCTTCCTGCACCTCCTCCTCCAGTAGTGGACCTACTGCAAACAAACTCGGTACACATACTGCTTACTATCAGCCGAATAACCGCTGTCATGAATTAAACACCTAACACTCACGCCACAGGAGACACGAATTCGTAAACTACGATATTCTTGAATTACTGCAAAACCATGCGAGCCATCTTCTTGCACCTCCTCCTAAAGTAGTAGACCAACTGCAACCAAACTCGGTACACATACTGCTTACTATCAGGCGAACAAACGGTGTCATGAATTAAACAACTACCACTCACGCTACAGGAGACACGAAGTCGTAAACTACGATATTCTTGAATTACTGCAAAACCGTGCGAGCCATCTTCCTGCACCTCCTCCTAAAGTAGTGGACCGACTGCAACCAAAATCGGTACACATACTGCTTACTATCAGGCGAACAAACGGTGTCATGAATTAAACAACTACCACTCACGCTACAGGAGACACGAAGTCGTAAACTACGATATTCTTGAATTACTGCAAAACCATGCGAGCCATCTTCCTGCACCTCCTCCTAAAGTAGTGGACCGACTGCAACCAAAGTCAGTACACATACTGCTTACTATTAGGAACAACAGCTGTCATGAATTAAACACCTACCACTCACGCAACAGGAGACACGAAGTCGTAAACTACGATATTCTTGAATTACAGCAAAACCATGCGAGCAATCTTCCTGCACCTCCACCTAAAGTAGTGGACCGACTGCAACCAAACTCGGTACACATACTGTTTACTATTAGGCGAACAACAGCTGTCATGAATTAAGCACCTACCACTCACGCTAAAGGAGACAAGAAGTCGTAAACTACGATATTCTTGAATTACTGCAAAACCATGCGAGCCATCTTCCTGCACCTCCTCCTAAATTAGTGGCCCAACTGCAACCAAACTCGGTAAACATACTGCTTCCTATCAGGCGAACAACCGCTGTCATGAATTAAACACCTACCACTCACGCTACAGGAGACACGAATTCGTAAACTACGATATTCTTGAATTACAGCAAAACCATTCGAGCCATTTTCCTGCACCTCCTCCTAAATTAGTGGACCGACTGCAACCAAACTCGGTACACATTCTGCTTAATATCAGGCGAACAACCGCTGTCATGAATTAAACACCTACCACTCACGCTACAGGAGACACGAAGTCCTAAACTAGGATATTCTTGAATTACTGCAAACCATGCGAACAATCTTCCTGCACCTCCTCCTAAAGAAGTGGACCGACTGCATCCAAACTCGGTACACATACTGCTTACTATCAGATGAACAACCGCTGTCTTGAATTAAACACCTACCACTCACGCTACAGGAGACACGAAGTCGTAAACTACGATATTCTTGAATTAATGCAAAACCATGCGAGCCATCTTCCTGCACCTCCTAAAGTAGTGGACCGACACTAACCAAACTCGGTACACATACTGTTTACTATTAGGCGAACAACAGATGTCATGAATTAAGCACCTACCACTCACGCTACAGGAGCCACGAAGTCGTAAACTACGATATTCTTGAATTACTGCAAAACCATGCGAGCCATCTTCCTGCACCTCCTCCTAAATTAGTCGGCCGACTGCAACCAAACTCGGTAAACATACTGCTTACTATCAGGCAAACAACCGCTGTCATGAATTAAACACCTGCCACTCACGCTACAGGAGGCACGAATTCCTAAACTAGGATATCCTTGAATTACTGCAAAACAATACGAGCCATCTTCCTGCGCCCCCTCCTAATGTAGTGGACGGACTGCAACCAAACTCGGTACACGTACTGCTTACTATCAGGCGAATAACCGCTGTCATGAATTAAACACCTACCACTCACGCTACAGGAGACACCAAGTCGTAAACTACGATATTCTTGAATTACTGCAAAACCATGCGAGCAATCTTCCTGCACCTCCTCCTAAATTAGTCGACCGACAGCAACCAAACTCGGTAAACATACTGCTTACTATCAGGCAAATAGCCGCTGTCATGAATTAAACACCTGCCACTCACGCCACAGGAGGCACGAATTCCTAAACTAGGATATTCTTGAATTACTGCAAAAGCATGCGAGCCATCTTCCCGCACCTCCTCCTCCAGTAGTGGACCTACTGCAACCAAACTCGGTACACATACTGCTTACTATCAGGCGAATAACCGCTGTCATGAATTAAACACCTACCACTCACGCTACAGGAGACACAAAGTCGTAATCTACGATATTCTTGAAATACTGCAAAACAATACGAGCCATCTTCCTGCACCTCCTCCTCCAGTAGTGGACCTACTGCAACCAAACAAGGTACACAAACTGCTTACTATCTGGCGAACAACCGCTGTCATGAATTAAACACTTACCACTCACGCTAAAGGAGACACGAAGTCGTAAACTACGATATTCTTGAATTACTGCAAAACCATGCGAGCCATCTTCCTGCACCTCCTCCTAAATTAGTGGCGCGACTGCAACCAAACTCGGTAAACATACTGCTTACTATCAGGCGAACAACCGCTGTCATGAATAAAACACCTACCACTCACGCTATAGGAGACACGAAGTCGTAAACTAGGATATTCTTGAATTACTGCAAAACCATACGGGCCATCTTCCTGCACCTCCTCCTCCAGTAGTGGACCTACTGCAACCAAACTCGGTACACACTCTGCTTAGTATCTAGCGAACAACCGCTGTCATGAATTCAACACCTACCACTCACGCTACAGGAGACACGAAGTCGTAAACTACGATATTCTTGAATTACTGCAAAACCATGCGAGCCATCTTCCTGCGCCTCCTCCTAAAGTAGTATACCGACTGCATCCAAACTCGGTACACATACTGCTTACTATCAGACGAACAACCGCTGTCATGAATTAAACACTTACCACTCACACTACAGGAGACACGAAGTCGTAAACTACGATATTCTTGAATTAATGCAAAACCGTGCGAGCCATCTTCCTGCACCTCCTCCTAAAGTAGTGGACCGACTGCAACCAAAATCGGTAAACATACTGCTTACTATCAGGCGAACAAACGGTGTCATGAATTAAACAACTACCACTCACGCTACAGGAGACACGAAGTCGTAAACTACGATATTCTTAAATTACTGCAAAACCATGCGAGCCATCTTCCTGCACCTCCTCCTAAAGTAGTGGACCGACTGCAACCAAAGTCAGTACACATACTGCTTACTATTAGGAACAACAGCTGTCATGAATTAAACACCTACCACTCACGCAACAGGAGACACGAAGTCGTAAACTACGATATTCTTGAATTACTGCAAAACCATGCGAGCAATCTTCCTGCACCTCCTCCTCCAGTAGTGGACCTACTGCAAACAAACTCGGTACACATACTGCTTACTATCAGCCGAATAACCGCTGTCATGAATTAAACACCTAACACTCACGCCACAGGAGACACGAATTCGTAAACTACGATATTCTTGAATTACTGCAAAACCATGCGAGCCATCTTCTTGCACCTCCTCCTAAAGTAGTAGACCAACTGCAACCAAACTCGGTACACATACTGCTTACTATCAGGCGAACAACCGCTGTCATGAATTAATCACTTACCACTCACGCTACAGGATAACCGAAGTCGTAAACTACGATATTCTTGAATTACTGCAAAACCATTCGAGCCATCTTCCTGCACCTCCTCCTAAATTAGTGGACCGACTGCAACCAAACACGGTACACATTCTGCTTAATATCAGGCGAACAACCGCTGTCATGAATTAAACACCTGCCACTCACGCTACAGGAGACACGAAGTCGTAAACTAGGATATTCTTGAATTACTGCAAAACAATACGAGCCGTCTTCCTGCACCTCCTCCTACAGTAGTGGACCTACTGCAACCAAACTCGGTACACATACTGCTTACTATCTAGCGAACAACCGCTGTCATGAATTAAACACCTACCACTCACGCTACAGGAGACACGAAGTCGTAAACTAGGATATTCTTGAATTACTGTAAACCATGCGAACAATCTTCCTGCACCTCCTCCTAAAGTAGTGGACCGACTGCATCCAAAATCGGTACACATACTGCTTACTATCAGTCGAACAACCGCTGTCATGAATTAAACACCTACCACTCACGCTACAGGAGACACGAAGTCGTAAACTAAGATATTCTTGAATTACTGCAAAACCATGCGAGCCATCTTCCTGCACCACCTCCTAAAGTAGTGGAACGACTGCAACCAAAATCGGTACACATACTGCTTACTATCAGACGAACAACCGCTGTCATGAAATAAACACCTACCACTCACGCTACAGGAGACACCAAGTCGTAAACTACGATATTCTTGAATTACTGCAAAACCATGCGAGCCATCTTCCTGCACCTCCTCCTAAAGTAGTGGACCGACTGCAACCAAAGTCGGTACACATACTGTTTACTATTAGGCGAACAACAGCTGTCATGAATTAAGCACCTACCACTCACGCTACAGGAGCCACGAAGTCGTAAACTACGATATTCTTGAATTTCTGCAAAACCATGCGAGCCATCTTCCTGCACCTCCTCCTCCAGTAGTGGACCTACTGCCACCAAACTCGGTACACATACTGCTTACTATCAGGCGAACAACCGCTGTCAAGAATTAAACACTTACCACTCACGCTAAAGGAGACACGAATCGTAAACTACGATATTCTTGAATTACTGCAAAACCATGCGATCCATCTTCCTGCACCTCCTCCTAAAGTAATGGACCGACTGCAACCAAAGTCGGTACACATACTGCTTACTATTAGGAACAACAGCTGTCATGAATTAAACACCTACCACTCACGCAACAGGAGACACGAAGTCGTAAACTACGATATTCTTGAATTACTGCAAAACCATGCGAGCAATCTTCCTGCACCTCTTCCTCCAGTAGTGGAACTACTGCAACCAAACTCAGTACACATACTGCTTACTATCAGGCGACTAACCACTGTCATGAATTAAACACCTACCACTCACGCCACAGGAGACACGAATTCGTAAACTACTATATTCTTGAATTACTGCAAAACCATGCGAGCCATCTTCTTGCACCTCCTCCTAAAGTATCAGACCAACTGCAACCAAACTCGGTACACATACTGCTTACTATCAGGCGAACAACCGCTGTCATGAATTCAATACCTACCACTCACGCTACAGGAGACACGAAGTCGTAAATTACGATATTCTTGAATTACTGCAAAACCATGCGAGCCATCTTCCTGCGCCTCCTCCTAAAGTAGTATACCGACTGCATCCAAACTCGGTACACATACTGCTTACTATCAGACGAACAACCGCTGTCATGAATTAAACACTTACCACTCACGCTACAGGAGACACGAAGTCGTAAACTACGATATTCTTGAATTAATGCAAAACCGTACGAGCCATCTTCCTGCACCTCCTCCTAAAGTAGTGGACCGACTGCAACCAAAATCGGTACACATACTGCTTACTATCAGGCGAACAAACGGTGTCATGAATTAAACAACTACCACTCACGCTACAGGAGAAACGAAGTCGTAAACTACGATATTCTTGAATTACTGCAAAACCATGCGAGCCATCTTCCTGCACCACCTCCTAAAGTAGTGGAACGACTGCAACCAAAATCGGTACACATACTGCTTACTATCAGACGAACAACCGCTGTCATGAAATAAACACCTACCACTCACGCTACAGGAGACACCAAGTCGTAAACTACGATATTCTTGAATTACTGCAAAACCATGCGAGCCATCTTCCTGCACCTCCTCCTAAAGTAGTGGACCGACTGCAACCAAAGTCGGTACACATACTGTTTACTATTAGGCGAACAACAGCTGTCATGAATTAAGCACCTACCACTCACGCTACAGGAGCCACGAAGTCGTAAACTACGATATTCTTGAATTACTGCAAAACCATGCGAGCCATCTTCCTGCACCTCCTCCTCCAGTAGTGGACCTACTGCAACCAAACTCGGTACACATACTGCTTACTATCAGGCGAACAACCGCTGTCAAGAATTAAACACTTACCACTCACGCTAAAGGAGACACGAATCGTAAACTACGATATTCTTGAATTACTGCAAAACCATGCGATCCATCTTCCTGCACCTCCTCCTAAAGTAATGGACCGACTGCAACCAAAGTCGGTACACATACTGCTTACTATTAGGAACAACAGCTGTCATGAATTAAACACCTACCACTCACGCAACAGGAGACACGAAGTCGTAAACTACGATATTCTTGAATTACTGCAAAACCATGCGAGCAATCTTCCTGCACCTCTTCCTCCAGTAGTGGACCTACTGCAACCAAACTCAGTACACATACTGCTTACTATCAGGCGACTAACCACTGTCATGAATTAAACACCTACCACTCACGCCACAGGAGACACGAATTCGTAAACTACTATATTCTTGAATTACTGCAAAACCATGCGAGCCATCTTCTTGCACCTCCTCCTAAAGTATCAGACCAACTGCAACCAAACTCGGTACACATACTGCTTACTATCAGGCGAACAACCGCTGTCATGAATTCAATACCTACCACTCACGCTACAGGAGACACGAAGTCGTAAATTACGATATTCTTGAATTACTGCAAAACCATGCGAGCCATCTTCCTGCGCCTCCTCCTAAAGTAGTATACCGACTGCATCCAAACTCGGTACACATACTGCTTACTATCAGACGAACAACCGCTGTCATGAATTAAACACTTACCACTCACGCTACAGGAGACACGAAGTCGTAAACTACGATATTCTTGATTTAATGCAAAACCGTACGAGCCATCTTCCTGCACCTCCTCCTAAAGTAGTGGACCGACTGCAACCAAAATCGGTACACATACTGCTTACTATCAGGCGAACAAACGGTGTCATGAATTAAACAACTACCACTCACGCTACAGGAGACACGAAGTCGTAAACTACGATATTCTTGAATTACTGCAAAACCATGCGAGCCATCTTCCTGCACCTCCTCCTAAAGTAGTGGACCGACTGCAACCAAAGTCAGTACACATACTGCATACTATTAGGAACAACAGCTGTCATGAATTAAACACCTACCACTCACGCAACAGGAGACACGAAGTCGTAAACTACGATATTCTAGAACTACTGCAAAACCATGCGAGCAATCTTCCTGCACCTCCTCCTCCAGTAGTGGACCTACTGCAACCAAACTCGGTACACATACTGCTTACTATCAGGCGAATAACCGCTGTCATGAATTAAACACCTAACACTCACGCCACAGGAGACACGAATTCGTAAACTACGATATTCTTGAATTACTGCAAAACCATGCGATCCATCTTCCTGCACCTCCTCCTAAAGTAATGGACCGACTGCAACCAAAGTCGGTACACATACTGCTTACTATTAGGAACAACAGCTGTCATGAATTAAACACCTACCACTCACGCAACAGGAGACACGAAGTCGTAAACTACGATATTCTTGAATTACTGCAAAACCATGCGAGCAATCTTCCTGCACCTCTTCCTCCAGTAGTGGACCTACTGCAACCAAACTCAGTACACATACTGCTTACTATCAGGCGACTAACCACTGTCATGAATTAAACACCTACCACTCACGCCACAGGAGACACGAATTCGTAAACTACTATATTCTTGAATTACTGCAAAACCATGCGAGCCATCTTCTTGCACCTCCTCCTAAAGTATCAGACCAACTGCAACCAAACTCGGTACACATACTGCTTACTATCAGGCGAACAACCGCTGTCATGAATTCAATACCTACCACTCACGCTACAGGAGACACGAAGTCGTAAATTACGATATTCTTGAATTACTGCAAAACCATGCGAGCCATCTTCCTGCGCCTCCTCCTAAAGTAGTATACCGACTGCATCCAAACTCGGTACACATACTGCTTACTATCAGACGAACAACCGCTGTCATGAATTAAACACTTACCACTCACGCTACAGGAGACACGAAGTCGTAAACTACGATATTCTTGAATTAATGCAAAACCGTACGAGCCATCTTCCTGCACCTCCTCCTAAAGTAGTGGACCGACTGCAACCAAAATCGGTACACATACTGCTTACTATCAGGCGAACAAACGGTGTCATGAATTAAACAACTACCATTCACGCTACAGGAGACACGAAGTCGTAAACTACGATATTCTTGAATTACTGCAAAACCATGCGAGCCATCTTCCTGCACCTCCTCCTAAAGTAGTGGACCGACTGCAACCAAAGTCAGTACACATACTGCATACTATTAGGAACAACAGCTGTCATGAATTAAACACCTACCACTCACGCAACAGGAGACACGAAGTCGTAAACTACGATATTCTAGAACTACTGCAAAACCATGCGAGCAATCTTCCTGCACCTCCTCCTCCAGTAGTGGACCTACTGCAACCAAACTCGGTACACATACTGCTTACTATCAGGCGAATAACCGCTGTCATGAATTAAACACCTAACACTCACGCCACAGGAGACACGAATTCGTAAACTACGATATTCTTGAATTACTGCAAAACCATGCGAGCCATCTTCTTGCACCTCCTCCTAAAGTAGTAGACCAACTGCAACCAAACTCGGTACACATACTGCTTACTATCAGGCGAACAACCGCTGTCATGAATTAATCACTTACCACTCACGCTACAGGATAACCGAAGTCGTAAACTACGATATTCTTGAATTACTGCAAAACCATTCGAGCCATCTTCCTGCACCTCCTCCTAAATTATTGGACCGACTGCAACCAAACACGGTACACATTCTGCTTAATATCAGGCGAACAACCGCTGTCATGAATTAAACACCTGCCACTCACGCTACAGGAGACACGAAGTCGTAAACTAGGATATTCTTGAATTACTGCAAAACAATACGAGCCGTCTTCCTGCACCTCCTCCTACAGTAGTGGACCTACTGCAACCAAACTCGGTACACATACTGCTTACTATCTAGCGAACAACCGCTGTCATGAATTAAACACCTACCACTCACGCTACAGGAGACACGAAGTCGTAAACTAGGATATTCTTGAATTACTGTAAACCATGCGATCAATCTTCCTGCACCTCCTCCTAAAGTAGTGGACCGACTGCATCCAAACTCGGTACACATACTGCTTACTATCAGTCGAACAACCGCTGTCATGAATTAAACACCTACCACTCACGCTACAGGAGACACGAAGTCGTAAACTACGATATTCTTGAATTACTGCAAAACCATGCGAGCCATCTTCCTGCACCTCCTCCTAAAGTAGTGGAACGACTGCAACCAAAATCGGTACACATACTGCTTACTATCAGGCGAACAACCGCTGTCATGAAATAAACACCTACCACTCACGCTACAGGAGACACGAAGTCGTAAACTACGATATTCTTGAATTACTGCAAAACCAGTCGAGCCATCTTCCTGCACCTCCTCCTAAAGTAGTGGACCGACTGCAACCAAAGTCGGTACACATACTGTTTACTATTAGGCGAACAACAGCTGTCATGAATTAAGCACCTACCACTCACGCTACAGGAGCCACGAAGTCGTAAACTACGATATTCTTGAGTTACTGCAAAACCATGCGAGCCATCTTCCTGCACCTCCTCCTAAAGTAGTGGACCGACTGCAACCAAACTCGGTACACATACTGCTTACTATCAGGCGAACAACCGCTGTCATGAATTAAACACCAACCACTCTTGCTACAGGTGACACCAAGTCGTAAACTACGATATTCTTGAATTACTGCAAAACCATGCGAGCCATCTTCCTGCACCTCCTCCTAAATTAGTCGACCGACTGCAACCAATCTCGGTAAACATACTGCTTACTATCAGGCAAACAACCGCTGTCATGAATTAAACACCTGCCACTCACGCTACAGGAGGCACGACTTCCTAAACTAGGATATTCTTGAATTACTGCAAAACCATGCGAGCCATCTTCCTGCACCTCCTCCTCCAGTAGTGGACCTACTGCAACCAAACTCGGTACACATACTGCTTACTATCAGGCGAATAACCGCTGTCATGAATTAAACACCTACCACTCACGCTACAGGAGACACAAAGTCGTAAACTACGATATTCTTGAATTACTGCAAAACCATACGAGCCATCTTCCTGCACCTCCTCCTCCAGTAGTGGACCTACTGCAACCAAACTCGGTACACAAACTGCTTACTATCAGGCGAACAACCGCTGTCAAGAATTAAACACTTACCACTCACGCTAAAGGAGACACGAATCGTAAACTACGATATTCTTGAATTACTGCAAAACCATGCGAGCCATCTTCCTGCACCTCCTCCTAAAGTAGTGGACCGACTGCAACCAAAGTCGGTACACATACTGCTTACTATTAGGAACAACAGCTGTCATGAATTAAACACCTACCACTCACGCAACAGGAGACACGAAGTCGTAAACTACGATATTCTTGAATTACTGCAAAACCATGCGAGCAATCTTCCTGCACCTCTTCCTCCAGTAGTGGACCTACTGCAACCAAACTCGGTACACATACTGCTTACTATCAGGCGACTAACCACTGTCATGAATTAAACACCTACCACTCACGCCACAGGAGACACGAATTCGTAAACTACTATATTCTTGAATTACTGCAAAACCATGCGAGCCATCTTCTTGCACCTCCTCCTAAAGTATCAGACCAACTGCAACCAAACTCGGTACACATACTGCTTACTATCAGGCGAACAACCGCTGTCATGAATTAAACACTTACCACTCACGCTACAGGATAACCGAAGTCGTAAACTACGATATTCTTGAAATACTGCAAAACCATTCGAGCCATCTTCCTGCACCTCCTCCTAAATTAGTGGACCGACTGCAACCAAACTCGGTACACATTCTGCTTAATACCAGGCGAACAACCGCTGTCATGAATTAAACACCTGCTACTCACGCTACAGGAGACACGAAGTCGTAAACTAGGATATTCTTGATTTACTGCTAAACAATACGAGCCGTCTTCCTGCACCTCCTCCTACAGTAGTGGACCTACTGCAACCAAACTCGGTACACATACTGCTTACTATCAGTCGAACAACCGCTGTCATCATTTATACACCTACCACTCACGCTACAGGAGACACGAAGTCGTACACTACGATATTCTTGAATTACTGCAAAACCATGCGAGCAATCATTCTGCACCTCCCACCCCAGTAGTGGATCGACTGCAACCAATATCGGTACACATACTGCTTACTATCAGTCGAACAACCGCTGTCATGAATTAAACACCTACCACTCACGCTACGGGAGACACGAAGTCATAAATTACGATATTCTTGAATTAATGCAAAACCATGCGAGCCATCTTCCTGCACCTCCTCCTAAAGTAGTGGAACGACTACAACCAAAATCGGTACACATACTGTTTACTATTAGGCGAACAACAGCTGTCATGAATTAAGCACATAACACTCACGCTACAGGAGCCACGATGTCGTAAACTACGATATTCTTGAATTACTGCAAAACCATGCGAGCCATCTTCCTGCACTACCTCCTAAAGTAGTGGACCGACAGCAACCAAAGTCGGTACACTTACTGTTTACTATTAGGCGAACAACAGCTGTCATGAATTAAACACCTACCACTCACTCTACAGGAGCCACGAAGTCGTAAACTACGATATTCTTGAATTACTGCAATACCATCGAGCCATCTTCCTGCACCTCCTCCTCCAGTAGTGGACGGACTGCAACCAAACTCGGTACACATACTGCTTACTATCAGGCGAACAACCGCTGTCATGAATTAAACACCTGCCACTCACGCTGCAGGAGGCACGAATTCCTAAACTAGGATATTATTGAATTACTGCAAAACAATACGAGCCATCTTCCTGCGCCTCCTCCTAAAGTAGTGGACGGCCTGCAACCAAATTCGGTACACATACTGCTTACTATCAGGCGAACAACCGCTGTCATGAATTAAACACCAACCGCTCTTGCTACAGGAGACACCAAGTCGTAAACTACGATATTCTTGATTTACTGCAAAACCATGCGAGCCATCTTCCTGCAACTCCTTTTAAATTAGTCGACCGACTGCAACCAAACTCGGTACACATACTGCTTACTATCAGGCGAATAACCGCTGTCATGAATTAAACACCTACCACTCACGCTACAGGAGACACAAAGTCGTAAACTACGATATTCTTGAATTACTGCAAAACCATACGAGCCATCTTCCTGCACCTCCTCCTCCAGTAGTGGACCTACTGCAACCAAACTCGGTACACAAACTGCTTACTATCAGGCGAACAACCGCTGTCAAGAATTAACCACTTACCACTCACGCTAAAGGAGACACGAATCGTAAACTACGATATTCTTGAATTACTGCAAAACCATGCGAGCCATCATCCTGCACCTCCTCCTAAATTAGTGGCCCGACTGCAACCAAACTCGGTCAACATACTGCTTACTATCAGGCGAACAAACGGTGTCATGAATTAAACAACTACCACTCACGCTACAGGAGACACGAAGTCGTAAACTACGATATTCTTGAATTACTGCAAAACCATGCGTGCCATCTTCCTGCACCTCCTCCTAAAGTAGTGGACCGACTGCAACCAAAGTCGGTACACATACTGCTTACTATTAGGAACAACAGCTGTCATGAATTAAGCACATAACACTCACGCTACAGGAGCCACGAAGTCGTAAACTACGATATTCTTGAATTACTGCAAAACCATGTGAGACATCTTCCTGCACCACCTCCTAAAGTAGTGGACCTACTGCAACCAAACTCGGTACACATACTGCTTACTATCAGGCGAACAACCGCTGTCATGAATTAAACACCTACCACTCACGCTACAGGAGGCACGAATTCCTAAACTAGGATATTCTTGAATTACTGCAAAACAATACGAGCCATATTCCTGCACCTCCTCCTCCAGTAGTGGACCTACTGCAACCATACTCGGTACATTTACTGCTTACTATCAGACGAACAACCGCTGTCATGAATTACACACCTACCACTCACGCTACAGGAGACACGAAGTCGTAAACTACGATATTCTTGAATTAATGCAAAACCATGCGAGCCATCTACCTGCACCTCCTCCTAAAGTAGTGGACCGACTGCAACCAAAATCGGTACACATACTGCTTACTATCAGGCGAACAACCGCTGTCAATAATTAAACACCTACCACTCTCGCTACAGGAGACACGATGTCGTAAAATACGATATCCTTGAATTACTTCAAAACCATGCGAGCCATCTTCCTGCACATCCTCCTAAAGTAGTGGACCGACAGCAACCAATCTCGGTACACATACTGCTTACTATCAGGCGAACAACCGCTGTCATCAATTAAACACCTACCACTCACACTACAGGAGACACCAAGTCGTAAACTACGATATTCTTGAATTACTGCAAAACCATGCGAGCCATCTTCCTGCACCTCCTCCTATAGTAGTGGACCGACTGCAACCAAACTCATTACACATAATGCTTACTATCAGGCGAACAACCGCTGTTTTGAATTAAACACCTACCACTCACGCTACAGGAGACACAAAGTCGTAAACTACGATATTCTTGAATTACTGCAAAACCATACGAGCCATCTTCCTACACCTCCTCCTCCAGTAGTGGACCTACTGCAACCAAACTCGGTACACAAACTCCTTACTATCAGGCGAACAACCGCTGTCATGAATTAAACACTTACCACTCACGCTAAAGGAGACACGAAGTGGTAAACTACGATATTCTTGAATTACTGCAAAACCATGCGAGCCATCTTCCTGCACCTCCTCCTAAATTAGTGGCCCGACTTCAACCAAACTCGGTAAACATACTGCTTACTATCAGACGAACAACCGCTGTCATGAATTAAACACCTACCACTCACGCTACAGGAGACACGAAGTCGTAAACTAGGATATTCTTGAATTACTGCAAAGCAATACGAGCCGTCTTCCTGCACCTCCTCCTACAGTAGTGGACCTACTGCAACCAAACTCGGTACACATACTGCTTACTATCAGACGAACAACCGCTGTCATGAATTAAACACCTACCACTCACGCTACAGGAGACACGAATCGTAAACTACGATACTCTTGAATTACTGCAAACCATGCGAACAATCTTCCTGCACCTCCTCCTAAAGTAGTGGACCGACTGCATCCAAACTCGGTACACATACTGCTTACTATCAGACGAACAACCGCTGTCATGAATTAAAAACCTACCACTCACGCTACAGGAGACACGAAGTCGTAAACTACGATATTCTTGAATTAATGCAAAACCATGCGAGCCATCTTCCTGCACCTCCTCCTAAAGTAGTGGACCGACTGCAACCAAAATCGGTACACATACTGGTTACTATCAGGCGAACAACCGCTGTCATGAATTAAACACCTACCACTCACGCTACAGGAGACACGAAGTCGTAAACTACGATATTCTTGAATTACTGCAAAACCATGCGGGCCATCTTCCTGCACCTCCTCCTCCAGTAGTGGACCTACTGCAACCAAACTCGGTACACATACTGCTTACTATAAGGCGAATAACCGCTGTCATGAATTAAACACCTACCACTCACGCCACAGGAGACACGAATTCGTAAACTACGATATTCTTGAATTACTGCAAAACCATGCGAGCCATCTTCCTGCACCTCCTCCTAAAGTAGTGGACGGACTGCAACCAAACTCGGTACACATACTGCTTACTATCAGGCGAACAACTGCTGTCATGAATTAAACACCTACCACTCACGCTACAGGAGACACGAAGTCGTAAACTACGATATTCTTGAATTACTGCAAAACCAGGCGAGCCATCTTCCTGCACATCCTCCTAAATTAATGGACCGACTGCAACCAAACTCGGTAAACATACTGCTTACCATCAGGCGAACAACCGCTGTCATGAATTGAAACACCTGCCACTCACGCTAAAGGAGACACGAAGTCGTAAATTACGATATTCTTGAATTACTGCAAACCATGCGAACCATCTTCCTACACCTCCTCCTAAAGTAGTGGACCGACTGCATCCAAACTCGGTACACATACGGCTAACTATCAGACGAACAACCGCTGTCATGAATAACACAAGTACCACTCACGCTACAGGAGACACGAAGTCGTAAACTACGATATTCTTGAATTAATGCAAATCCATGCGAGCCATCTTCCTGCACCTCCTCCTAAAGTAGTGCACCGACTGCAACCAAATTCGGCAAACTTACTGCTTACTATCAGGCAAACAACCGCTGTCATGAATTAAACACCTACCACTCACGCTACTGGAGACACGAAGTCGTAAACAACGATATTCTTGAATTACTGAAAAACCATACGTTCCATCTTCCTGCACCTCCTCCACCAGTAGTGGACCTACTACAACCAAACTCGGTACACACACTGCTTACTATCTAGCGAACAACCGCTGTCATGAATTAAACACCTACCACTCACGCTACAGGAGACACGAAGTCGTAAACTACGATATTCTTGAATTACTGCAAAACCATGCGAGCCATCTTCCTGCGCCTCCTCCTAACGTAGTATACCGACTGCATCCAAACTCGGTACACATACTGCTTACTATCAGACGAACAACCGCTGTCATGAATTAAACACCTACCACTCACGCTACAGGAGACACGAAGTCGTAAACCACGATATTCTTGAATTAATGCAAAACAGTGCGAGCCATCTTCCTGCACCTCCTCCTAAAGTAGTGGACCGACTGCAACCAAAATCGGTACACATACTGGTTACTATCAGGCGAACAACCGCTGTCAAGAATTAAACACCTACCACTCACGCTACAGGAGACACGAAGTCGTAAACTACGATATTCTTGTATTACTGCAAAACCATGCGAGCCATCTTCCTGCACCTCCTCCTAAAGTAGTGGACCGACTGCAACCAAAGTCGGTACACATACTGCTTTCTATTAGGCGAACAACAGCTGTCATTAATTAAACACCTACCACTCTCGCTACAGGAGACACGAAGTCGTAAACTATGATATTCTTCAATTACTGCAAAACCATGCGAGCCATATTCCTGCACCTCCTCCTCCAGGAGTGGACCTACTGCAACCAAACTCGGTACACATACTGCTTACTATCAGGCGAATAACCGCTGTCTTGAATTAAACACCTACTACTCACGCCACAGGAGACACGAATTCGTAAACTACGATATTCTTGAATTACTGCAAAACCATGCGAGCCATCTTCCTGCACCAACTCCTAAAGTAGTGGACGGACTGCAACAAAACTCGGTACACATTCTGCTTACTATCAGGCGAACAACCGCTGTCATGAATTAAACACTTACCTCTCACGGTACTGGAGAACTGAAGTCGTAAACTACGATATTCTTGAATTACTGCAAAACCATTCGAGCCATCTTCCTGCACCTCCTCCTAAAGTAGTGGACAGACTGAATCCAACCTTGGTACACATACTACTTCCTATCAGACGAACAACCGCTGCCATGAATTAGACAAGTACCACTCACGCTACAGGAGACACGAAGTCGTAAACTACGATATTCTTGCATTAATGCAAAACCATGCGAGCTATCTTCCTGCACCTCCTCCTAAAGTAGTAGACCGACTGCAACCAAAATCGGTACACGTACTGCTTACTATCAGGCGAACAACCGCTGTCATGAATTAAACACCTACCACTCACGCTACAGGAGCCACGATGTCGTAAACTACGATATTCTCGAATTACTGCAAAACCATGCGAGCCATCTTCCTGCACCTCCTCCTCCAGCAGTGGACCTACTGCAACCAAACTCGGTACAAATACTGCTTACTATCAGGCGAATAACCGCTGTCATGAATTAAACACCTACCACTCACGCCACAAGAGACACAAATTCGTAAACTTCCATATTCTTGAATTACTGCAAATCCATGCGAGCCACCTTCCTGCACCTCCTCCTAAAGTATTGGACCGACTGCAACCAAACTCGGTACACAAACTGCTTACTATCAGGTGAACAACCGCTGTCATGAATTAAACACCTACCACTCACGCTACAGGAGACACGAAGTCGTAAACTACGATATTCTTGAATTACTGCAAAACCATGAGGGCCATCTTCCTGCACCTCCTCCTAAAGTAGTGGACCGACTGCAAACAAAGTCGGTACACATACTGCTTACTATCAGACGAACAACCGCTGTCATGAATTAGACAAGTACCACTCACGCTACAGGAGACACGAAGTCGTAAACTACGATCTTCTTGAATTAATGCAAAACCATGCGAGCCATCTTCCTGCACCTCCTCCTAAAGTAGTGGACCGACTGCAACCAAAATCGGTACACATACTGCTTACTATCTAGCGAACAACCGCTGTCATGATTAAACACCTACCACTCACGCTACAGGAGACACGAAGTCGTAAACTACGATATTCTTGAATTACTGCAAACCATGCGAACAATCTTCCTGCACCTCCTCCTAAAGTAGTGGACCGACTGCATCCAAACTTGGTACACATACTGCTTACTATCAGACGAACAACCGCTGTCATGAATTAAACACCTACCACTCACGCTACAGGAGACACGAAGTCGTAAACTACGATATTCTTGAATTAATGCAAAACCATGCGAGCCATCTTCCTGCACCTTCTCCTAAAGTAGTTGACCGACTGCAACCAAAATCGGTACACATACTGCTTACTATCAGTCGAACAACCGCTGTCATGAATTAAACACCCACCACTCACGCTACAGGAGACAAGAAGTCGTAAACTACGATATTCTTGAATTACTGCAAAACCATGCGAGACATCTTCCTGCACCTCCTCCTCCAGTAGTGGACCTACTGCAACCAAACTCGGTACACATACTGCTTACTATAAGGCGAATAACCGCTGTCATGAATTAAACACCTACCACTCACGCCACAGGAGACACGAATTCGTAAACTACGATATTCTTGAATTACTGCAAAACCATGCGAGCCATCTTCCTGCACCTCCTCCTAAAGTAGTGGACGGACTGCAACCAAACTCGGTACACATACTGCTTACTATCAGGCGAACAACCGCTGTCATGAATTAAACACCTACCACTCACGCTACAGGAGACACGAAGTGGTAAACTACGATATTCTTGAATTACTGCAAAACCAGGCGAGCCATCTTCCTGCACCTCCTCCTAAATTAATGGACCGACTGCAACCAAACTCGGTAAACATACTGCTTACCATCAGGCGAACAACCGCTGTCATGAATTTAAACACCAGCCACTCACGCTAAAGGAGACACGAAGTCGTAAACTACGATATTCTTGAATTACTGCAAACCATGCGAACCATCTTCCTACACCTCCTCCTAAAGTAGTGGACCGACTGCATCCAAACTCGGTACACATGCGGCTTACTATCAGACGAACAACCGCTGTCATGAATTAGACAAGTACCACTCACGCTACAGGAGACACGAAGTCGTAAACTACGATATTCTTGAATTAATGCAAATCCATGCGAGCAATCTTCCTGCACCTCCTCCTAAAGTAGTGGACCGACTGCAACCAAATTCGGCAAACATACTGCTTACTATCAGGCAAACAACCGCTGTCATGAATTAAACACCTACCACTCACGCTACTGGAGACACGAAGTCGTAAACAACGATATTCTTGAATTACTGAAAAACCATACGTTCCATCTTCCTGCACCTCCTCCACCAGGAGTGGACCGACTGCAACCAAAATCGGTACACATACTGGTTACTATCAGGCGAACAACCGCTGTCATGAATTAAACACCTACCACACACGCTACAGGAGACACGAAGTCGTAAACTACGATATTCTTGAATTACTGCAAAACCATGCGAGCCACCTTCCTGCACCTCCTCCTAAAGTAGTGGACCGACTGCAACCAAAGTCGGTACACATACTGCTTACTATTAGGCGAACAACAGCTGTCATTAATTAAACACCTACCACTCTCGCTACAGGAGACACGAAGTCGTAAACTATGATATTCTTGAATTACTGCAAAACCATACGAGCAATCTACCTGCACCTCCTCCTCCAGTAGTGGACCTACTGCAACCAAACTCGGTACATATACTGCTTACTATCAGGCGAATAACCGCTGTCTTGAATTAAACACCTACCACTCACGCCACAGGAGACACGAATTCGTAAACTACGATATTCTTGAATTACTGCAAAACCATGCGAGCCATCTTCCTGCACCTACTCCTAAAGTAGTGGACGGACTGCAACCAAACTCGGTACACATACTGCTTATTATCAGGCGAACAACCGCTGTCATGAATTAAACACTTACCTCTCACGCTACTGGAGAACCGAAGTCGTAAACTACGATATTCTTGAATTACTGCAAAACCATTCGAGCCATCTTCCTGCACCTCCTCCTAAAGTAGTGGACAGACTGAATCCAACATTGGTACACTTTCTACTTACTATCAGACGAACCACCGCTGTCATGAAGTAGACAAGTACCACTCACGCTACAGGAGACACGAAGTCGTAAACTACGATATTCTTGCATTAATGCAAAACCATGCGAGCAATCTTCCTGCACCTCCTCCTAAAGTAGTAGACCGACTGCAACCAAAATCGGTACACGTACTGCTTACTATCAGGCGAACAACCGCTGTCATCAATTAAACACCTACCACTCACGCTACAGGAGCCACGATGTCGTAAACTACGATATTCTCGAATTATTGCAAAACCATGCGAGCCATCTTCCTGCACCTCCTCCTCCAGCAGTGGACCTACTGCAACCAAACTCGGTTAATATACTGCTTACTATCAGGCGAATAACCGCTGTCATGAATTAAACACCTACCACTCACGCCACAAGAGACACAAATTCGTAAACTACGATATTCTTGAATTACTGCAAATCCATGCGAGCCATCTTCCTGCACCTCCTTGTAAATTAGTGGACCGACTGCAACCAAACTCGGTAAACATACTGCTTACTGTCAGGCGAACAACCACTGTCATGAATTAAACACCTACCACTCACGCTACAGGAGACACGAAGTCGTAAACTACGATATTCTTGAATAACTGCAAAACCATGCGAGCCATCTTCCTGCACCTCCTCCTAAAGTATGGACCGACTGCAACCAAAGTCGGTACACATACTGCTTACTATCAGACGAACAACCGCTGTCATGAATTAGACAAGTACCACTCACGCTACAGGAGACACGAAGTCGTAAATTACGATATCTTGAATTAATGCAAAACCATGCGAGCCATCTTCCAGCACCTCCTCCTAAAGTAGTGGACCGACTGCAACCAAAATCGGTACACATACTGCTTACTATCAGGCAAACAACCGCTGTCATGAATTAAACACCTACCACTCACGCTACAGGAGAAACGAAGTCGTAAACTACGATATTCTTGAATTACTGCAAAACCATGCGAGCCATCTTCCTGCACCTCCTCCTAAAGTAGTTGACCGACTGCAACCAAAGTCGGTACACATACTGCTTACTATTAGGCGAACAACAGCTGTCATGAATTAAACACCTACCACTCACGCTACAGGAGCCACGAAGTCGTAAACTACGATATTCTCGAATTACTGCAAAACCATGCGAGCAATCTTCCTGCACCTCCTCTTCCAGCAGTGGACCTACTGCAACCAAACTCGGTACAAATACTGCTTACTATCAGACGAATAACCGCTGTCATGAATTAAACACCTACCACTCACGCCACAGGAGACACGAATTCGTAAACTACGATATTCCTGAATTACTGCAAAACCATGCGAGCAATCTTCCTGCACCTCCTCCTCCAGTAGTGGACCTACTGCAACCAAACTCGGTAAACATACTGCTTACTATCTAGCGAACAACCGCTGCCATGAATTAAACACCTACCACTCACGCTACAGGAGACACGAAGTCGTAAACTACGATATTCTTGAATTACTGCAAAACCATGCGAGCCATCTTCCTGCGCCTCCTCCTAAAGTAAAATACCGACTGCATCCAAACTCGGTACACATACTGCTTACTATCAGACGAACAACCGCTGTCATGAATTAAACACCTACCACTCACGCTACAAGAGACACGAAGTCGTAAACTACGATATTCTTGAATTAATGCAAAACCGTGCGAATCATCTTCCTGCACCTCCTCCTCCAGTAGTGGACTTACTGCAACCAAACTCGGTACACATACTGATTACTATCAGGCGAATAACCGCTGTCATGAATTAAACACCTACCACTCACGCCACAGGAGACACGAATTCCTAAACTATGATATTCTTGAATTACTGCAAAACAATACGAGCCATCTTCCTGCACCACCTCCTCCAGTAGTGGACCTACTGCAACCAAACTCGGTACACAAACTGCTTACTATCAGGCGAACAACCGCTGTCATGAATTAAACACTTACCACTCACGCTAAAGGAGACACGAAGTCGTAAACTACGATATTCTTGAATTACTGCAAAACCATGCGAGCCATCTTCCTGCACCTCCTCCTAAATTAGTGGCCCGACTGCAACCAAACTCGGTAAACATACTGCTTACTATCAGGCGAACAACCGCTGTCATGAATTAAACACCTACCACTCACGCTACAGGAGACACGAAGTCGTAAACTAGGATATTCTTGAATTACTGCAAAACCATACGGGCCATCTTCCTGCACCTCCTCCTCCAGTAGTGGACCTACTGCAACCAAACTCGGTACACACACTGCTTACTATCTATCGAACAACCGCTGTCATGAATTAAACACCTGCCACTCACGCTACAGGAGACACGAAGTCGTAAACTAGGATATTCTTGAATTACTGCAAAGCAATACGAGCAGTCTTCCTGCACCTCCTCCTACAGTAGTGGACCTACTGCAACCAAACTTGGTACACATACTGCTTACTATCTAGCGAACAACCGCTGTCATGAATTAAACACCTACCACTCACGCTACAGGAGACACGAAGTCGTAAACTAGGATATTCTTGAATTACTGCAAAGCAATACGAGCAGTCTTCCATCACCTCCTCCTAAAGTAGTGGACCGACTGCAACCAAAATCGGTACACATACTGCTTACTATCAGTCGAACAACCGCTGTCATGAATTAAACACCTACCACTCACGCTACAGGAGACACGAAGTCGTAAACTACGGTATTTTTGAATTACTGCAAAACCATGCGGGCCATCTTCCTGCACCTCCTCCTCCAGTAGTGGACTTACTGCAACCAAACTCGGTACACATACTGCTTACTATAAGGCGAATAACCGCTGTCATGAATTAAACACCTACCACTCACGCCACAGGAGACACGAATTCGTAAACTACGATATTCTTGAATTACTTCAAAACCATGCGAGCCATCTTCCTGCACCTCCTCCTAAAGTAGTGGACGGACTGCAACCAAACTCGGTACACATACTGCTTACTATCAGGCGAACAACAGCTGTCATGAATTAAACACCTACCACTCACGCTACAGGAGACACGAAGTCGTAAACTACGATATTCTTGAATTACTGCAAAACCAGGCGAGCCATCTTCCTGCACCTCCTCCTAAATTAATGGACCGACTACAACCAAACTCGGTAAACATATTGCTTACCATCAGGCGAACAACCGCTGTCATGAATTGAAACACCTGCCACTCACGCTAAAGGAGACACGAAGTCGTAAACTACGATATTCTTGAATTACTGCAAACCATGCGAACCATCTTCCTACACCTCCTCCTAAAGTAGTGGACCGACTGCATCCAAACTCGGTACACATACGGCTAACTATCAGACGAACAACAGCTGTCATGAATTACACAAGTACCACTCACGCTACAGGAGACACGAAGTCGTAAACTACGATATTCTTGAATTAATGCAAATCCATGCGAGCCATCTTCCTGCACCTCCTCCTAAAGTAGTGCACCGACTGCAACCAAATTCGGCAAACATACTGCTTACTATCAGGCAAACAACCGCTGTCATGAATTAAACACCTACCACTCACGCTACTGGAGACACGAAGTCGTAAACAACGATATTCTTGAATTACTGAAAAACCATACGTTCCATCTTCCTGCACCTCCTCCACCAGTAGTGGACCTACTGCAACCAAACTCGGTACACACACTGCTTACTATCTAGCGAACAACCGCTGTCATGAATTAAACACCTACCACTCACGTTACATGAGACACGAAGTCGTAAACTACGATATTCTTGAATTACTGCAAAACCATGCGAGCCATCTTCCTGCACCTCCTCCTAAAGTAGTGGACCGACTGCAACCAAAATCGGTACACATACTGCTTACTATCAGGCGAACAACCGCTGTCATGAATTAAACACCTACCACTCACGCTACAGGAGACACGAAGTCGTAAACTACGATATTCTTGAATTACTGCAAAACCATGCGAGCCATCTTCCTGCACCTCCTCCTAAAGTAGTGGACCGACTGCAACCAAAGTCGGTACACATACTGCTTACTATTAGGCGAACAACAGCTGTCATTAATTAAACACCTACCACTCTCGCTACAGGAGACACGAAGTCGTAAACTATGATATTCTTGAATTACTGCAAAACCATGCGAGCAATCTTCCTGCACCTCCTCCTCCAGTAGTGGACCTACTGCAACCAAACTCGGTACACATACTGCTTACTATCAGGCGAATAACAGCTGTCTTGAATTAAACACCTACCACTCACGCCACAGGAGACACGAATTCGTAAACAACGATATTCTTGAATTACTGCAAAACCATGCGAGCCATCTTCCTGCACCTACTCCTAAAGTAGTGGACGGACTGCAACAAAACTCGGTACACATACTGCTTACTATCAGGCGAACAACCGCTGTCATGAATTAAACACTTACCTCTCACGCTACTGGAGAACTGAAGTCGTAAACTACGATATTCTTGCATTAATGCAAAACCATGCGAGCTATCTTCCTGCACCTCCTCCTAAAGTAGTAGACCGACTGCAACCAAAATCGGTACACGTACTGCTTACTATCAGGCGAACAACCGCTGTCATCAATTAAACACCTCCTAAAGTAGTGGACAGACTGAATCCAACCTTGGTACACATACTACTTACTATCAGACGAACAACCGCTGCCATGAATTAGACAAGTACCACTCACGCTACAGGAGACACGAAGTCGTAAACTACGATATTCTTGCATTAATGCAAAACGATGCGATCTATCTTCCTGCACCTCCTCCTAAAGTAGTAGACCGACTGCAACCAAAATCGGTACACGTACTGCTTACTATCAGGCGAACAACCGCTGTCATCAATTAAACACCTACCACTCACGCTACAGGAGCCACGATGTCGTAAACTACGATATTCTCGAATTACTGCAAAACCATGCGAGCTATCTTCCTGCACCTCCTCCTAAAGTAGTAGACCGACTGCAACCAAAATCGGTACACGTACTGCTTACTATCAGGCGAACAACCGCTGTCATCAATTAAACACCTCCTAAAGTAGTGGACAGACTGAATCCAACCTTGGTACACATACTACTTACTATCAGACGAACAACCGCTGCCATGAATTAGACAAGTACCACTCACGCTACAGGAGACACGAAGTCGTAAACTACGATATTCTTGCATTAATGCAAAACCATGCGAGCTATCTTCCTGCACCTCCTCCTAAAGTAGTGGACCGACTGCAACCAAACTCGGTACACATAATGCTTACTATCAGGCGAACAACAGCTGCCTTGAATTAAACACCTACCACTCACGCTACAGGAAACACATAGTCGTAAACTACGATATTCTTGAATTACTGCAAAACCATGCGAGCCGTCTTCCTGCACCTCCTCCTCCAGTAGTGGACCTACTGCAACTAAACTCGGTACACAAACTGCTTACTATCAGGCGAACAACCGCTGTCATGAATTAAACACCTACCACTCACGCTACAGGAGACACGAAGTCGTAAACTACGACATTCTTGAATTACTGCAAAACCATGAGAGCCATCTTCCTGCACCTCCTTTTAAATTAGTGGACCGACTGCAACCAAACTCGGTAAACATACTGCTTACTGTCAGGCGAACAACCGCTGTCATGAATTAAACACCTACCACTCACGCTACAGGAGACACGAAGTCGTAAACTACGATATTCTTGAATTACTGCAAAACCATGCGAGCCATCTTCCTGCACCTCCTCCTAAAGTAGTGGACCGACTGCAAACAAAGTCGGTACACATACTGCTTACTATCAGGCGAACAACCGCTGTCATCAATTAAACACCTACCACTCACGCTACAGGAGCCACGATGTCGTAAACTACGATATTCTCGAATTACTGCAAAACCATGCGAGCCATCTTCCTGCACCTCCTCCTCCAGCAGTGGACCTACTGCAACCAAACTCGGTACAAATACTGCTTACTATCAGGCGAATAACCGCTGTCATGAATTAAACACCTACCACTCACGCCACAAGAGACACAAATTCGTAAACTTCGATATTCTTGCATTAATGCAAAACCATGCGAGCTATCTTCCTGCACCTCCTCCTAAAGTAGAAGACCGACTGCAACCAAAATCGGTACACGTAGTGCTTACTATCAGGCGAACAACCGCTGTCATCAATTAAACACCTACCACTCACGCTACAGGAGCCACGATGTCGTAAACTACGATATTCTCCAATTACTGCAAAACCATGCGAGCTATCTTCCTGCACCTCCTCCTAAAGTAGTAGACCGACTGCAACCAAAATCGGTACACGTACTGCTTACTATCAGGCGAACAACCGCTGTCATCAATTAAACACCTCCTAAAGTAGTGGACAGACTGAATCCAACCTTGGTACACATACTACTTACTATCAGACGAACAACCGCTGCCATGAATTAGACAAGTACCACTCACGCTACAGGAGACACGAAGTCGTAAACTACGATATTCTTGCATTAATGCAAAACCATGCGAGATATCTTCCTGCACCTCCTCCTAAAGTAGTGGACCGACTGCAACCAAACTCGGTACACATACTGCTTACTATCAAGCGAACAACCGCTGTCATGAATTAAACACCTACCACTCACGTTACAGGAGACACGAAGTCGTAAACTACGATACTCTTGAATTACTGCAAAACCAGGCGAGCCATCTTCCTGCACCTCCTCCTAAATTAATGGACCGACTGCAACCAAACTCGGTAAACATACTGCTTACCATCAGGCGAACAACCGCTGTCATGAATTTAAACACCAGCCACTCACGCTAAAGGAGACACGAAGTCGTAAACTACGATATTCTTGAATTACTGCAAACCATGCGAACCATCTTCCTACACCTCCTCCTAAAGTAGTGGACCGACTGCATCCAAACTCGGTACACATACGGCTTACTATCAGACGAACAACCGCTGTCATGAATTAGACAAGTACCACTCACGCTACAGGAGACACGAAGTCGTAAACTACGATATTCTTGAATAATGGAAATCCATGCGAGCCATCTTCCTGCACCTCCTCCTAAAGTAGTGGACCGACTGCAACCAAATTCGGCAAACATACTGCTTACTATCAGGCAAACAACCGCTGTCATGAATTAAACCCCTACCACTCACGCTACTGGAGACACGAAGTCGTAAACAACGATATTCTTGAATTACTGAAAAACCATACGTTCCATCTTCCTGCACTTCCTCCACCAGGAGTGGACCTACTGCAACCAAACTCGGTGCACACACTGCTTACTATCTAGCGAACAACCGCTGTCATGAATTAAACACCTACCACTCACGCTACAGGAGACACGAAGTCGTAAACTACGATATTCTTGAATTACTGCAAAACCATGCGAGCCATCTTCCTGCACCTCCTCCTAAAGTAGTGGACCTACTGCAACTAAACCCGGTACACATACTGCTTACTATCAGCCGAATAACCGCTGTCTTTAATTAAACACCTACCACTCACGCCACAGGAGACACGAATTCGTAAACTACGATATTCTTGAATTACTGCAAAACCATGCGAGCCATCTTCCTGCACCTCCTCCTAAAGTAGTGGACGGACTGCAACCAAACTCGGTACACATACTGCTTACTATCAGGCGAACAACCGCTGTCATGAATTAAACACTTACCTCTCACGCTACTGGAGAACCGAAGTCGTAAACTACGATATTCTTGAATTACTGCAAAACCATTCGAGCCATCTTCCTGCACCTCCTCCTAAAGTAGTGGACAGACTGAATCCAACCTTGGAACACATACTACTTACTATCAGGCGAACAACCGCTGTCATCAATTAAACACCTACCATTCACGCTACAGGAGCCACGATGTCGTAAACTACGATATTCTCGAATTACTGCAAAACCATGCGAGCCATCTTCCTGCACCTCCTCCTCCAGCAGTGGACCTACTGCAACCAAACGCGGTACATATACTGCTTACTATCAGGCGAATAACCGCTGTCATGAATTAAACACCTACCACTCACGCCACAAGAGACACAAATTCGTAAACTACGATATTCTTGAATTACTGAAAATCCATGCGAGCCATCTTCCTGCACCTCCTCCTAAAGTAGTGGACCGACTGCAACCAAACTTGGTACACATAATGCTTACTATCAGGCGAACAACAGCTGCCTTGAATTAAACACCTACCACTCACGCTACAGGAAACACGTAGTCGTAAACTACGATATTATTGAATTACTGCAAAACCATGCGAGCCGTTTTCCCGCACCTCCTCCTCCAGTAATGGACCTACTGCAACTAAACTCGGTACACAAACTGCTTACTATCAGTCGAACAACAGCTGTCATGAATTAAACACCTACCACTCACGCTACAGGAGACACGAAGTCGTAAACTACGATATACTTGAATAACTGCAAAACCATGCGAGCCATCTTTCTGCACCTCCTCCTAAAGTAGTGGACCGACTGCAACCAAAGTCGGTACACATACTGCTTACTATCAGACGAACAACCGCTGTCATGAATTAGACAAGTACCACTCACGCTACAGGAGACACGAAGTCGTAAATTACGATATTCTTGAATTAATGCAAATCCATGCGAGCCATCTTCCTGCACCTCCTCCTAAAGTAGTGGACCGACTGCAACCAAAATCGGTACACATACTGCTTACTATCAGGCAAACAACCGCTGTCATGAATTAAACACCTACCACTCACGCTACAGGAGAAACGAAGTCGTAAACTACGATATTCTTGAATTACTGCAAAACCATGCGAGCCATCTTCCTGCACCTCCTCCTAAAGTAGTGGACCGACTGCAACCAAAGTCGGTACACATACTGCTTACTATTAGGCGAACAACAGCTGTCATGAATTAAACACCTACCACTCACGCTACAGGAGCCACGAAGTCGTAAACTACGATATTCTCGAATTACTGCAAAACCATGCGAGCAATCTTCCTGCACCTCCTCTTCCAGCAGTGGACCTACTGCAAACAAACTCGGTACAAATACTGCTTACTATCAGACGAATAACCGCTGTCATGAATTAAACACCTACCACTCACGCCTCAGGAGACACGAATTCGTAAACTACGATATTCGTGAATTACTGCAAAACCATGCGAGCCATCTTCCTGCACCTCCTCCACCAGTAGTGGACCTACTGCAACCAAACTCGGAAAACATACTGCTTACTATCTAGCGAACAACCGCTGCCATGATTTAAACACCTACCACTCACGCTACAGGAGACACGAAGTCGTAAACTACGATATTCTTGAATTACTGCAAAACCATGCGAGCCATCTTCCTGCACCTCCTCCTAAAGTAGTATACCGACTGCATCGAAACTCGGTACACATACTGCTTACTATCAGACGAACAACCGCTGTCATGAATTAAACACCTACCACTCACGCTACAGGAGACACGAAGTCGTAAACTACGATATTCTTGAATTAACGCAAAACCGTGCGAATCATCTTCCTGCACCTCCTCCTCCAGTAGTGGACTTACTGCAACCAAACTCGGTACACATACTGCTTACTATCAGACGAATAACCGCTGTCATGAATTAAACACCTACCACTCACGCCACAGGAGACACGAATTCCTAAACTAGGATATTCTTGAATTACTGCAAAACAATACGTGCCATCTTCCTGCACCTCCTCCACCAGTAGTGGACCTACATCAACCATACTCGGCACATATACTGCTTACTATCAGACGAACAACCGCTGTCATGAATTAAACACCTACCACTCACGCTACAGGTGACACGAAGTCGTAAACTACGATATTCTTGAATTAATGCAAAACCATGCGAGCCATCTATTTGCACCTCCTCCTAATGTAGTGGACCGACTGCAACCAAAATCGGTACACATACTGCTTACTATCAGGCGAACAACCGCTGTCGAGAATTAAACACCTACCACTCACGCTACAGGAAACACGAAGTCGTAGACTGCGATATTCTTGAATTACTGCAAAACCATGCGAGCAATCTTCCTGCACCTCCTCCAAAATTAATGGACAGACTGCAACCAATCTCGGTAGACATACTGCTAACTATCAGTGAACAACCGCTGTCATGAATTTAAACACCTGCCACTCACGCTACAGGAGACACGGAGTCGTAAACTACGATATTTTGAAATAATGCAAAACAATGCGAGCCATCTTCCTGCACCTCCTCATAAAGTAGTGGACCGACTGCAACCAAAATCGGTACACATACTGCTTACTATCAGTCGAACAACCGCTGTCATGAATTAAACACCTACCACTCACGCTACAGGAAACACGAAGTCGTAGACTGCGATATTCTTGAATTACTGCAAAACCATGCGAGCAATCTTCCTGCACCTCCTCCAAAATTAATGGACAGACTGCAACCAATCTCGGTAGACATACTGCTAACTATCAGTGAACAACCGCTGTCATGAATTTAAACACCTGCCACTCACGCTACAGGAGACACGGAGTCGTAAACTAGGATATTCTTGAATTACTGCAAACCATGCGAACCATCTTCCTGCACCTCCTCCTATAGTAGTGGACAGACTGCATCCAAACTTGGTACACATACTACTTACTGTCAGACGAACAACCGCTGTCATGAATTAGACAAGTACCACTCACGCTACAGGAGACACGAAGTCGTAAACTACGATATTCTTGCATTATGCAAAACCATGCGAGCTATCTTCCTGCACCTCCTCCTAAAGTAGTAGACCGACTGCAACCAAAATCGGTACACGTACTGCTTACTATCAGGCGAACAACCGCTGTCATCAATTAAACACCTACCACTCACGCTACAGGAGCCACGATGTCGTAAACTACGATATTCTCGAATTACTGCAAAACCATGCGAGCCATCTTCCTGCACCTCCTCCTCCAGCAGTGGACCTACTGCAACCAAACTCGGTACAAATACTGCTTTCTATCAGGCGAATAACCGCTGTCATGAATTAAACACCTACCACTCACGCCACAAGAGACACAAATTCGTGAACTACGATATTCTTGAATTACTGCAAAGCCATGCGAGCGATCTTCCTGCACCTCCTCCTAAAGTAGTGGACCGACTGCAACCAAACTCGGTACACATAATGCTTACTATCAGGCGAACAACAGCTGCCTTGAATTAAACACCTACCACTCACGCTACAGGAAACACGAAGTCGTAAACTACGATATTCTTGAATTACTGCAAAACCATGAGTGCCATCTTCCTGCACCTACTTTTAAATTAGTGGACCGACTGCAACCAAACTCGGTAAATATACTGCTTACTGTCAGGCGAACAACCGCTGTCATGAATTAAACACCTACCACTCACGCTACAGGAGACACGAAGTCGGAAACTAGGATATTCTTGAATTACTGCAAACCATGCGAACAATCTTCCTGCACCTACTCCTAAAGTAGTGGACCTACTGCAACCAAACTCGGTACAAATACTGCTTTCTCTCAGGCGAATAACCGCTGTCAAGAATTAAACACCTACCACTCACGCCACAAGAGACACAAATTCGTGAACTACGATATTCTTGAATTACTGCAAAGCCATGCGAGCGATCTTCCTGCACCTCCTCCTAAAGTAGTGGACCGACTGCAACCAAACTCGGTACACATAATGCTTACTATCAGGCGAACAACAGCTGCCTTGAATTAAACACCTACCACTCACGCTACAGGAAACACGAAGTCGTAAACTACGATATTCTTGAATTACTGCAAAACCATGAGTGCCATCTTCCTGCACCTACTTTTAAATTAGTGGACCGACTGCAACCAAACTCGGTAAATATACTGCTTACTGTCAGGCGAACAACCGCTGTCATGAATTAAACACCTACCACTCACGCTACAGGAGACACGAAGTCGGAAACTAGGATATTCTTGAATTACTGCAAACCATGCGAACAATCTTCCTGCACCTACTCCTAAAGTAGTGGACCGACTGCAACCAAAGTCGGTACACATACTGCTTACTATCAGACGAACAACCGCTGTCATGAATTAGACAAGTACCACTCACGCTACAGGAGACACGAAGTCGTAAACTACGATATTCTTGAATAAATGCAAAACCATGCGAGCCATCTTCCTGCACCTCCTCCTAAAGTAGAGGACCGACTGCAACCAAAATCGGTACACATACTGCTTACTATCAGGCAAACAACCGCTGTCATGAATTAAACACCTACCACTCACGCTACAGGAGAAACGAAGTCGTAAACTACGATATTCTTGAATTACTGCATTACCATGCGAGCCATCTTCCTGCACCTCCTCCTAAAGTAGTGGACCGACTGCAACCAAAGTCGGTACACATACTGCTTACTATTAGGCGAACAACAGCTGTCATGAATTAAACACCTACCACTCACGCTACAGGAGCCACGAAGTCGTAAACTACGATATTCTCGAATTACTGCAAAACCATGCGAGCAATCTTCCTGCACCTCCTTTTCCAGCAGTGGACCTACTGCAACCAAACTCGGTAAAAATACTGCTTACTATCAGGCGAATAACCGCTGTCATGAATTAAACACCTACCACTCACGCCACAGGAGACACGAATTCGTAAACTACGATATTCGTGAATTACTGCAAAACCATGCGAGCCATCTTCCTGCACCTCTTCCTCCAGTAGTGGACCTACTGCAACCAAACTCGGTAAACATACTGCTTACTATCTAGCGAACAACCGCTGCCATGAATTAAACACCTACCACTCACGCTACAGGAGACACGAAGTCGTAAACTACGATATTCTTGAATTACTGCAAAACCATGCGAGCCATCTTCCTGCGCCTCCTCCTAAAGTAGTATACCGACTGCATCGAAACTCGGTACACATACTGCTTACTATCAGACGAACAACCGCTGTCATGAATTAAACACCCACCACTCACGCTACAGGAGACACGAAGTCGTAAACTACGATATTCTTGAATTAACGCAAAACCGTGCGAATCATCTTCCTGCACCTCCTCCTCCAGTAGTGGACTTACTGCAACCAAACTCGGTACACATACTGCTTACTATCAGACGAATAACCGCTGTCATGAATTAAACACCTACCACTCACGCCACAGGAGACACGAATTCCTAAACTAGGATATTCTTGAATTACTGCAAAACAATACGAGCCATCTTCCTGCACCTCCTCCACCAGTAGTGGACCTACATCAACCATACTCGGCACATATACTGCTTACTATCAGACGAACAACCGCTGTCATGAATTAAACACCTACCACTCACGCTACAGGTGACACGAAGTCGTAAACTACGATATTCTTGAATTAATGCAAAACCATGCGAGCCATCTACCTGCACCTCCTCCTAATGTAGTGGACCGACTGCAACCAAAATCGGTACACATACTGCTTACTATCAGGCGAACAACCGCTGTCGAGAATTAAACACCTACCACTCACGCTACAGGAAACACGAAGTCGTAGACTGCGATATTCTTGAATTACTGCAAAACCATGCGAGCAATCTTCCTGCACCTCCTCCAAAATTAATGGACAGACTGCTACCAATCTCGGTAGACATACTGCTAACTATCAGTGAACAACCGCTGTCATGAATTTAAACACCTGCCACTCACGCTACAGGAGACACGGAGTCGTAAACTACGATATTTTGAAATAATGCAAAAAAATGCGAGCCATCTTCCTGCACCTCCTCATAAAGTAGTGGACCGACTGCAACCAAAATCGGTACACATACTGCTTACTATCAGTCGAACAACCGCTGTCATGAATTAAACACCTACCACTCACGCTACAGGAAACACGAAGTCGTAGACTGCGATATTCTTGAATTACTGCAAAACCATGCGAGCAATCTTCCTGCACCTCCTCCAAAATTAATGGACAGACTGCAACCAATCTCGGTAGACATACTGCTAACTATCAGTGAACAACCGCTGTCATGAATTTAAACACCTGCCACTCACGCTACAGGAGACACGGAGTCGTAAACTAGGATATTCTTGAATTACTGCAAACCATGCGAACAATCTTCCTGCACCTACTCCTAAAGTAGTGGACCGACTGCAACCAAAGTCGGTACACATACTGCTTACTATCAGACGAACAACCGCTGTCATGAATTAGACAAGTACCACTCACGCTACAGGAGACACGAAGTCGTAAACTACGATATTCTTGAATTAATGCAAAACCATGCGAGCCATCTTCCTGCACCTCCTCCTAAAGTAGAGGACCGACTGCAACCAAAATCGGTACACATACTGCTTACTATCAGGCAAACAACCGCTGTCATGAATTAAACACCTACCACACACGCTACAGGAGAAACGAAGTCGTAAACTACGATATTCTTGAATTACTGCATTACCATGCGAGCCATCTTCCTGCACCTCCTCCTAAAGTAGTGGACCGACTGCAACCAAAGTCGGTACACATACTGATTACTATTAGGCGAACAACAGCTGTCATGAATTAAACACCTACCACTCACGCTACAGGAGCCACGAAGTCGTAAACTACGATATTCTCGAATTACTGCAAAACCATGCGAGCAATCTTCCTGCACCTCCTTTTCCAGCAGTGGACCTACTGCAACCAAACTCGGTACAAATACTGCTTACTATCAGGCGAATAACCGCTGTCATGAATTAAACACCTACCACTCACGCCACAGGAGACACGAATTCGTAAACTACGATATTCGTGAATTACTGCAAAACCATGCGAGCCATCTTCCTGCACCTCTTCCTCCAGTAGTGGACCTACTGCAACCAAACTCGGTAAACATACTGCTTACTATCTAGCGAACAACCGCTGCCATGAATTAAACACCTACCACTCACGCTACAGGAGACACGAAGTCGTAAACTACGATATTCTTGAATTACTGCAAAACCATGCAAGCCATCTTCCTGCGCCTCCTCCTAAAGTAGTATACCGACTGCATCGAAACTCGGTACACATACTGCTTACTATCAGACGAACAACCGCTGTCATGAATTAAACACCTACCACTCACGCTACAGGAGACACGAAGTCGTAAACTACGATATTCTTGAATTAACGCAAAACCGTGCGAATCATCTTCCTGCACCTCCTCCTCCAGTAGTGGACTTACTGCAACCAAACTCGGTACACATACTTCTTACTATCAGACGAATAACCGCTGTCATGAATTAAACACCTACCACTCACGCCACAGGAGACACGAATTCCTAAACTAGGATATTCTTGAATTACTGCAAAACAATACGAGCCATCTTCCTGCACCTCCTCCACCAGTAGTGGACCTACATCAACCATACTCGGCACATATACTGCTTACTATCAGACGAACAACCGCTGTCATGAATTAAACACCTACCACTCACGCTACAGGTGACACGAAGTCGTAAACTACGATATTCTTGAATTAATGCAAAACCATGCGAGCCATCTACCTGCACCTCCTCCTAATGTAGTGGACCGACTGCAACCAAAATCGGTACACATACTGCTTACTATCAGGCGAACAACCGCTGTCGAGAATTAAACACCTACCACTCACGCTACAGGAAACACGAAGTCGTAGACTGCGATATTCTTGAATTACTGCAAAACCATGCGAGCAATCTTCCTGCACCTCCTCCAAAATTAATGGACAGACTGCAACCAATCTCGGTAGACATACTGCTAACTATCAGTGAACAACCGCTGTCATGAATTTAAACACCTGCCACTCACGCTACAGGAGACACGGAGTCGTAAACTACGATATTTTGAAATAATGCAAAACAATGCGAGCCATCTTCCTGCACCTCCTCATAAAGTAGTGGACCGACTGCAACCAAAATCGGTACACATACTGCTTACTATCAGTCGAACAACCGCTGTCATGAATTAAACACCTACCACTCACGCTACAGGAAACACGAAGTCGTAGACTGCGATATTCTTGAATTACTGCAAAACCATGCGAGCAATCTTCCTGCACCTCCTCCAAAATTAATGGACAGACTGCAACCAATCTCGGTAGACATACTGCTAACTATCAGTGAACAACCGCTGTCATGAATTTAAACACCTGCCACTCACGCTACAGGAGACACGGAGTCGTAAACTAGGATATTCTTGAATTACTGCAAACCATGCGAACCATCTTCCTGCACCTCCTCCTATAGTAGTGGACAGACTGCATCCAAACTTGGTACACATACTACTTACTATCAGACGAACAACCGCTGTCATGAATTAGACAAGTACCACTCACGCTACAGGAGACACGAAGTCGTAAACTACGATATTCTTGCATTATGCAAAACCATGCGAGCTATCTTCCTGCACCTCCTCCTAAAGTAGTAGACCGACTGCAACCAAAATCGGTACACGTACTGCTTACTATCAGGCGAACAACCGCTGTCATCAATTAAACACCTACCACTCACGCTACAGGAGCCACGATGTCGTAAACTACGATATTCTCGAATTACTGCAAAACCATGCGAGCCATCTTCCTGCACCTCCTCCTCCAGCAGTGGACCTACTGCAACCTAACTCGGTACAAATACTGCTTTCTATCAGGCGAATAACCGCTGTCATGAATTAAACACCTACCACTCACGCCACAAGAGACACAAATTCGTGAACTACGTTATTCTTGAATTACTGCAAAGCCATGCGAGCGATCTTCCTGCACCTCCTCCTAAAGTAGTGGACCGACTGCAACCAAACTCGGTACACATAATGCTTACTATCAGGCGAACAACAGCTGCCTTGAATTAAACACCTACCACTCACGCTACAGGAAACACGAAGTCGTAAACTACGATATTCTTGAATTACTGCAAAACCATGAGTGCCATCTTCCTGCACCTACTTTTAAATTAGTGGACCGACTGCAACCAAACTCGGTAAATATACTGCTTACTGTCAGGCGAACAACCGCTGTCATGAATTAAACACCTACCACTCACGCTACAGGAGACACGAAGTCGGAAACTAGGATATTCTTGAATTACTGCAAACCATGCGAACAATCTTCCTGCACCTACTCCTAAAGTAGTGGACCTACTGCAACCAAACTCGGTACAAATACTGCTTTCTCTCAGGCGAATAACCGCTGTCAAGAATTAAACACCTACCACTCACGCCACAAGAGACACAAATTCGTGAACTACGATATTCTTGAATTACTGCAAAGCCATGCGAGCGATCTTCCTGCACCTCCTCCTAAAGTAGTGGACCGACTGCAACCAAACTCGGTACACATAATGCTTACTATCAGGCGAACAACAGCTGCCTTGAATTAAACACCTACCACTCACGCTACAGGAAACACGAAGTCGTAAACTACGATATTCTTGAATTACTGCAAAACCATGAGTGCCATCTTCCTGCACCTACTTTTAAATTAGTGGACCGACTGCAACCAAACTCAGTAAATATACTGCTTACTGTCAGGCGAACAACCGCTGTCATGAATTAAACACCTACCACTCACGCTACAGGAGACACGAAGTCGGAAACTAGGATATTCTTGAATTACTGCAAACCATGCGAACAATCTTCCTGCACCTACTCCTAAAGTAGTGGACCGACTGCAACCAAAGTCGGTACACATACTGCTTACTATCAGAGGAACAACCGCTGTCATGAATTAGACAAGTACCACTCACGCTACAGGAGACACGAAGTCGTAAACTACGATATTCTTGAATTAATGCAAAACCATGCGAGCCATCTTCCTGCACCTCCTCCTAAAGTAGAGGACCGACTGCAACCAAAATCGGTACACATACTGCTTACTATCAGGCAAACAACCGCTGTCATGAATTAAACACCTACCACTCACGCTACAGGAGAAACGAAGTCGTAAACTACGATATTCTTGAATTACTGCATTACCATGCGAGCCATCTTCCTGCACCTCCTCCTAAAGTAGTGGACCGACTGCAACCAAAGTCGGTACACATACTGCTTACTATTAGGCGAACAACAGCTGTCATGAATTAAACACCTACCACTCACGCTACAGGAGCCACGAAGTCGTAAACTACGATATTCTCGAATTACTGCAAAACCATGCGAGCAATCTTCCTGCACCTCCTTTTCCAGCAGTGGACCTACTGCAACCAAACTCGGTACAAATACTGCTTACTATCAGGCGAATAACCGCTGTCATGAATTAAACACCTACCACTCACGCCACAGGAGACACGAATTCGTAAACTACGATATTCGTGAATTACTGCAAAACCATGCGAGCCATCTTCCTGCACCTCTTCCTCCAGTAGTGGACCTACTGCAACCAAACTCGGTAAACATACTGCTTACTATCTAGCGAACAACCGCTGCCATGAATTAAACACCTACCACTCACGCTACAGGAGACACGAAGTCGTAAACTACGATATTCTTGAATTACTGCAAAACCATGCGAGCCATCTTCCTGCGCCTCCTCCTAAAGTAGTATACCGACTGCATCCAAACTCGGTACACATACTGCTTACTATCAGACGAACAACCGCTGTCATGAATTAGACAAGTACCACTCACGCTACAGGAGACACGAAGTCGTAAACTACGATTTTCTTGCATTAATGCAAAACCATGCGAGCTATCTTCCTGCACCTCCTCCTAAAGTAGTATACCGACTGCATCCAAACTCGGTACACATACTGCTTACTATCAGACGAACAACCGCTGTCATGAATTAAACACCTACCACTCACGCTACAGGAGACACGAAGTCGTAAACAACGACATTCTTGAATGAATGCAAAACCGTGCGAATCATCTTCCTGCACCTCCTCCTCCAGTAGTGGACTTACTGCAACCAAACTCGGTACACATACTGCTTACTATCAGGCGAATAACCGCTGTCATGAATTAAACACCTACCACTCACGCCACAGGAGACACGAATTCCTAAACTAGGATCTTCTTGAATTACTGCAAAACAATACGAGCCATCTTCCTGCACCTCCTCCTCCAGTAGTGGACCTACTTCAACCATACTCGGTACATATACTGCTTACTATCAGACGAAAAACCGCTGTCATGAATTAAACACCTACCACTCACGCTACAGGTGACACGAAGTCGTAAACTACGATATTCTTGAATTAATGCAAAACCATGCGAGACATCTACCTGCACCTCCTCCTAATGTAGTGGACCGACTGCAACCAAAATCGGTACACATACTGCTTACTATCAGGCGAACAACCGCTGTCATGAATTAAACACCTACCACTCTCGCTACAGGAGACACGAATTCGTAAACTACGATATTTTGAAATAATGCAAAACTATGCGAGCCATCTTCCTGCACCTCCTCATAAAGTAGTGGACCGACTGCAACCAAAATCGGTACACATACTGCTTACTATCAGTCGAACAACCGCTGTCATGAATTAAACACCTACGACTCACGCTACAGGAAACACGAAGTCGTAGACTGCGATATTCTTGAATTACTGCAAAACCATGCGAGCAATCTTCCTGCACCTCCTCCTAAATTAATGGACAGACTGCATCCAAACTTGGTACACATACTACTTACTATCAGACGAACAACCGCTGTCATGAATTAGACAAGTACCACTCAAGCTACAGGAGACACGAAGTCGTAAACTACGATAATCTTCCATTAATGCAAAACCATGCGAGCTATCTTCCTGCACCTCCTCCTAAAGTAGTAGACCGACTTCAACCAAAATCGGTACACGTACTGCTTACTATCAGGCGAACAACCGCTGTCGAGAATGAAACACCTACCACTCACGCCACAGGAGACACGAATTCCTAAACTAGGATCTCCTTGAATTACTGCAAAACAATACGAGCCATCTTCCTGCACCTCCTCCTCCAGTAGTGGACCTACTTCAACCATACTCGGTACATATACTGCTTACTATCAGACGAACTACCGCTGTCATGAATTAAACACCTACCACTCACGCTACAGGTGACACGAAGTCGTAAACTACGATATTCTTGAATTAATGCAAAACCATGCGAGCCATGTACCTGCACCTCCTCCTAATGTAGTGGACCGACTGCAACCAAAATCGGTACACATACTGCTTACTATCAGGCGAACAACCGCTGTCGAGAATTAAACACCTACCACTCTCGCTACAGGAGACACGAATTCGTAAACTACGATATTTTGAAATAATGCAAAACAATGCGAGCCATCTTCCTGCACCTCCTCATAAAGTAGTGGACCGACTGCAACCAAAATCGGTACACATACTGCTTACTATCAGTCGAACAACCGCTGTCATGAATTAAACACCTACCACTCACGCTACAGGAAACACGAAGTCGTAGACTGCGATAATCTTGAATTACTGCAAAACCATGCGAGCAATCTTCCTGCACCTCCTCCAAAATTAATGGACAGACTGCAACCAATCTCGGTAGACATACTGCTAACTATCAGTGAACAACCGCTGTCATGAATTTAAACACCTGCCACTCACGCTACAGGAGACACGGAGTCGTAAACTAGGATATTCTTGAATTACTGCAAACCATGCGAACCATCTTCCTGCACCTCCTCCTATAGTAGTGGACAGACTGCATCCAAACTTGGTACACATACTACTTACTATCAGACGAACAACCGCTGTCATGAATTAGACAAGTACCACTCACGCTACAGGAGACACGAAGTCGTAAACTACGATTTTCTTGCATTAATGCAAAACCATGCGAGCTATCTTCCTGCACCTCCTCCTAAAGTAGTAGACCGACTGCAACCAAAATCGGTACACGTACTGCTTACTATCAGGCGAACAACCGCTGTCATCAATTAAACACCTACCACTCACGCTACAGGAGCCACGATGTCGTAAACTACGATGTTCTCGAATTACTGCAAAACCATGCGAGCCATCTTCCTGCACCTCCTCCTCCAGCAGTGGACCTACTGCAACCAAACTCGGTACAAATACTGCTTTCTATCAGGCGAATAACCGCTGTCATGAATTAAACACCTACCACTCACGCCACAAGAGACACAAATTCGTGAACTACGATATTCTTGAATTACTGCAAAGCCATGCGAGCCATCTTCCTGCACCTCCTCCTAAAGTAGTGGACCGACTGCAACCAAACTCAGTACACATAATGCTTACTATCAGGCGAACAACAGCTGCCTTGAATTAAACACCTACCACTCACGCTACAGGAAACACGAAGTCGTAAACTACGATATTCTTGAATTACTGCAAAGCCATGAGAGCCATCTTCCTGCACCTACTTTTAAATTAGTGGACCGACTGCAACCAAACTCGGTAAATATACTGCTTACTGTCAGGCGAACAACCGCTGTCATGAATTAAACACCTACCACTCACGCTACAGGAGACACGAAGTCGGAAACTAGGATATTCTTGAATTACTGCAAACCATGCGAACCATCTTCCTGCACCTACTCCTAAAGTAGTGGACCAACTGCAACCAAAGTCGGTACACATACTGCTTACTATCAGACGAACAACCGCTGTCATGAATTAGACAAGTACCACTCACGCTACAGGAGACACGAAGTCGTAAACTACGATATTCTTGCATTAATGCAAAACCATGCGAGCCATCTTCCTGCACCTCCTCCTAAAGTAGAGGACCGACTGCAACCAAAATCGGTACACATACTGCTTACTATCAGGCAAACAACCGCTGTCATGAATTAAACACCTACCACTCACGCTACAGGAGAAACGAAGTCGTAAACTACGATATTCTTGAATTACTGCAAAACCATGCGAGCCATCTTCCTGCACCTCCTCCTAAAGTAGTGGACCGACTGCAACCAAAGTCGGTACACATACTGCTTACTATTAGGCGAACAACAGCTGTCATGAATTAAACACCTACCACTCACGCTACAGGAGCCACGAAGTCGTAAACTACGATATTCTCGAATTACTGCAAAACCATGCGAGCAATCTTCCTGCACCTCCTTTTCCTGCAGTGGACCTACTGCAACCAAACTCGGTACAAATACTGCTTACTATCAGGCGAATAACCGCTGTCATGAATTAAACACCTACCACTCACGCCACAGGAGACACGAATTCGTAAACTACGATAATCGTGAATTACTGCAAAACCATGCGAGCCATCTTCCTGCACCTCCTCCTCCAGTAGTGGACCTACTGCAACCAAACTCGGTAAACATACTGCTTACTATCTAGCGAACAACCGCTGCCATGAATTAAACACCTACCACTCACGCTACAGGAGACACGAAGTCGTAAACTACGATATTCTTGAATTACTGCAAAACCATGCGAGCCATCTTCCTGCGCCTCCTCCTAAAGTAGTATACCGACTGCATCCAAACTCGGTACACATACTGCTTACTATCAGACGAACAACCGCTGTCATGAATTAAACACCTACCACTCACGCTACAGGAGACACGAAGTCGTAAACTACGACATTCTTGAATTAATGCAAAACCGTGCGAATCATCTTCCTGCACCTCCTCCTAAAGTAGTATACCGACTGCATCCAAACTCGGTACACATACTGCTTACTATCAGACGAACAACCGCTGTCATGAATTAAACACCTACCACTCACGCCACAGGAGACACGAATTCCTAAACTAGGATCTTCTTGAATTACTGCAAAACAATACGAGCCATCTTCCTGCACCTCCTCCTCCAGTAGTGGACCTACTTCAACCATACTCGGTACATATACTGCTTACTATCAGACGAACAACCGCTGTCATGAATTAAACACCTACCACTCACGCTACAGGTGACACGAAGTCGTAAACTACGATATTTTGAAATAATGCAAAACAATGCGAGCCATCTTCCTGCACCTCCTCATAAAGTAGTGGACCGACTGCAACCAAAATCGGTACACATACTGCTTACTATCAGTCGAACAACCGCTGTCATGAATTAAACACCTACCACTCACGCTACAGGAAACACGAAGTCGTAGACTGCGATAATCTTGAATTACTGCAAAACCATGCGAGCAATCTTCCTGCACCTCCTCCAAAATTAATGGACAGACTGCAACCAATCTCGGTAGACATACTGCTAACTATCAGTGAACAACCGCTGTCATGAATTTAAACACCTGCCACTCACGCTACAGGAGACACGGAGTCGTAAACTAGGATATTCTTGAATTACTGCAAACCATGCGAACCATCTTCCTGCACCTCCTCCTATAGTAGTGGACAGACTGCATCCAAACTTGGTACACATACTACTTACTATCAGACGAACAACCGCTGTCATGAATTAGACAAGTACCACTCACGCTACAGGAGACACGAAGTCGTAAACTACGATTTTCTTGCATTAATGCAAAACCATGCGAGCTATCTTCCTGCACCTCCTCCTAAAGTAGTAGACCGACTGCAACCAAAATCGGTACACGTACTGCTTACTATCAGGCGAACAACCGCTGTCATCAATTAAACACCTACCACTCACGCTACAGGAGCCACGATGTCGTAAACTACGATGTTCTCGAATTACTGCAAAACCATGCGAGCCATCTTCCTGCACCTCCTCCTCCAGCAGTGGACCTACTGCAACCAAACTCGGTACAAATACTGCTTTCTATCAGGCGAATAACCGCTGTCATGAATTAAACACCTACCACTCACGCCACAAGAGACACAAATTCGTGAACTACGATATTCTTGAATTACTGCAAAGCCATGCGAGCCATCTTCCTGCACCTCCTCCTAAAGTAGTGGACCGACTGCAACCAAACTCAGTACACATAATGCTTACTATCAGGCGAACAACAGCTGCCTTGAATTAAACACCTACCACTCACGCTACAGGAAACACGAAGTCGTAAACTACGATATTCTTGAATTACTGCAAAGCCATGAGAGCCATCTTCCTGCACCTACTTTTAAATTAGTGGACCGACTGCAACCAAACTCGGTAAATATACTGCTTACTGTCAGGCGAACAACCGCTGTCATGAATTAAACACCTACCACTCACGCTACAGGAGACACGAAGTCGGAAACTAGGATATTCTTGAATTACTGCAAACCATGCGAACCATCTTCCTGCACCTACTCCTAAAGTAGTGGACCAACTGCAACCAAAGTCGGTACACATACTGCTTACTATCAGACGAACAACCGCTGTCATGAATTAGACAAGTACCACTCACGCTACAGGAGACACGAAGTCGTAAACTACGATATTCTTGCATTAATGCAAAACCATGCGAGCCATCTTCCTGCACCTCCTCCTAAAGTAGAGGACCGACTGCAACCAAAATCGGTACACATACTGCTTACTATCAGGCAAACAACCGCTGTCATGAATTAAACACCTACCACTCACGCTACAGGAGAAACGAAGTCGTAAACTACGATATTCTTGAATTACTGCAAAACCATGCGAGCCATCTTCCTGCACCTCCTCCTAAAGTAGTGGACCGACTGCAACCAAAGTCGGTACACATACTGCTTACTATTAGGCGAACAACAGCTGTCATGAATTAAACACCTACCACTCACGCTACAGGAGCCACGAAGTCGTAAACTACGATATTCTCGAATTACTGCAAAACCATGCGAGCAATCTTCCTGCACCTCCTTTTCCTGCAGTGGACCTACTGCAACCAAACTCGGTACAAATACTGCTTACTATCAGGCGAATAACCGCTGTCATGAATTAAACACCTACCACTCACGCCACAGGAGACACGAATTCGTAAACTACGATAATCGTGAATTACTGCAAAACCATGCGAGCCATCTTCCTGCACCTCCTCCTCCAGTAGTGGACCTACTGCAACCAAACTCGGTAAACATACTGCTTACTATCTAGCGAACAACCGCTGCCATGAATTAAACACCTACCACTCACGCTACAGGAGACACGAAGTCGTAAACTACGATATTCTTGAATTACTGCAAAACCATGCGAGCCATCTTCCTGCGCCTCCTCCTAAAGTAGTATACCGACTGCATCCAAACTCGGTACACATACTGCTTACTATCAGACGAACAACCGCTGTCATGAATTAAACACCTACCACTCACGCTACAGGAGACACGAAGTCGTAAACTACGACATTCTTGAATTAATGCAAAACCGTGCGAATCATCTTCCTGCACCTCCTCCTAAAGTAGTATACCGACTGCATCCAAACTCGGTACACATACTGCTTACTATCAGACGAACAACCGCTGTCATGAATTAAACACCTACCACTCACGCCACAGGAGACACGAATTCCTAAACTAGGATCTTCTTGAATTACTGCAAAACAATACGAGCCATCTTCCTGCACCTCCTCCTCCAGTAGTGGACCTACTTCAACCATACTCGGTACATATACTGCTTACTATCAGACGAACAACCGCTGTCATGAATTAAACACCTACCACTCACGCTACAGGTGACACGAAGTCGTAAACTACGATATTCTTGAATTATTGCAAAACCATGCGAGCCATCTACCTGCACCTCCTCCTAATGTAATGGACCGACTGCAACCAAAATCGGTACACATACTGCTTACTATCAGGCGAACAACCGCTGTCATGAATTAAACACCTACCACTCTCGCTACAGGAGACACGAATTCGTAAACTACGATATTTTGAAATAATGCAAAACTATGCGAGCCATCTTCCTGCACCTCCTCATAAAGTAGTGGACCGACTGCAACCAAAATCGGTACACATACTGCTTACTATCAGTCGAACAACCGCTGTCATGAATTAAACACCTACCACTCACGCTACAGGAAACACGAAGTCGTAGACTGCGATATTCTTGAATTACTGCAAAACCATGCGAGCAATCTTCCTGCACCTCCTCCTAAATTAATGGACAGACTGCATCCAAACTTGGTACACATACTACTTACTATCAGACGAACAACCGCTGTCATGAATTAGACAAGTACCACTCACGCTACAGGAGACACGAAGTCGTAAACTACGAAAATCTTGCATTAATGCAAAACCATGCGAGCTATCTTCCTGCACCTCCTCCTAAAGTAGTAGACCGACTTCAACCAAAATCGGTACACGTACTGCTTACTATCAGGCGAACAACCGCTGTCGAGAATTAAACACCTACCACTCACGCCACAGGAGACACGAATTCCTAAACTAGGATCTTCTTGAATTACTGCAAAACAATACGAGCCATCTTCCTGCACCTCCTCCTCCAGTAGTGGACCTACTTCAACCATACTCGGTACATATACTGCTTACTATCAGACGAACAACCGCTGTCATGAATTAAACACCTACCACTCACGCTACAGGTGACACGAAGTCGTAAACTACGATATTCTTGAATTAATGCAAAACCATGCGAGCCATGTACCTGCACCTCCTCCTAATGTAGTGGACCGACTGCAACCAAAATCGGTACACATACTGCTTACTATCAGGCGAACAACCGCTGTCGAGAATTAAACACCTACCACTCTCGCTACAGGAGACACGAATTCGTAAACTACGATATTTTGAAATAATGCAAAACAATGCGAGCCATCTTCCTGCACCTCCTCATAAAGTAGTGGACCGACTGCAACCAAAATCGGTACACATACTGCTTACTATCAGTCGAACAACCGCTGTCATGAATTAAACACCTACCACTCACGCTACAGGAAACACGAAGTCGTAGACTGCGATAATCTTGAATTACTGCAAAACCATGCGAGCAATCTTCCTGCACCTCCTCCAAAATTAATGGACAGACTGCAACCAATCTCGGTAGACATACTGCTAACTATCAGTGAACAACCGCTGTCATGAATTTAAACACCTGCCACTCACGCTACAGGAGACACGGAGTCGTAAACTAGGATATTCTTGAATTACTGCAAACCATGCGAACCATCTTCCTGCACCTCCTCCTATAGTAGTGGACAGACTGCATCCAAACTTGGTACACATACTACTTACTATCAGACAAAATACCGCTGTCATGAATTAGACAAGTACCACTCACGCTACAGGAGACACGAAGTCGTAAACTACGATTTTCTTGCATTAATGCAAAACCATGCGAGCTATCTTCCTGCACCTCCTCCTAAAGTAGTAGACCGACTGCAACCAAAATCGGTACACGTACTGCTTACTATCAGGCGAACAACCGCTGTCATCAATTAAACACCTACCACTCACGCTACAGGAGCCACGACGTCGTAAACTACGATGTTCTCGAATTACTGCAAAACCATGCGAGCCATCTTCCTGCACCTCCTCCTCCAGCAGTGGACCTACTGCAACCAAACTCGGTACAAATACTGCTTTCTATCAGGCGAATAACCGCTGTCATGAATTAAACACCTACCACTCACGCCACAAGAGACACAAATTCGTGAACTACGATATTCTTGAATTACTGCAAAGCCATGCGAGCCATCTTCCTGCACCTCCTCCTAAAGTATTGGACCGACTGCAACCAAACTCGGTACACATAATGCTTACTATCAGGCGAACAACAGCTGCCTTGAATTAAACACCTACCACTCACGCTACAGGAAACACGAAGTCGTAAACTACGATATTCTTGAATTACTGCAAAGCCATGAGAGCCATCTTCCTGCACCTACTTTTAAATTAGTGGACCGACTGCAACCAAACTCGGTAAATATACTGCTTACTGTCAGGCGAACAACCGCTGTCATGAATTAAACACCTACCACTCACGCTACAGGAGACACGAAGTCGGAAACTAGGATATTCTTGAATTACTGCAAACCATGCGAACCATCTTCCTGCACCTACTCCTAAAGTAGTGGACCGACTGCAACCAAAGTCGGTACACATACTGCTTACTATCAGACGAACAACCGCTGTCATGAATTAGACAAGTACCACTCACGCTACAGGAGACACGAAGTCGTAAACTACGATATTCTTGAATTAATGCAAAACCATGCGAGCCATCTTCCTGCACCTCCTCCTAAAGTAGAGGACCGACTGCAACCAAAATCGGAACACATACTGCTTACTATCAGGCAAACCCCGGCTGTCATGAATTAAACACCTACCACTCACGCTACAGGAGAAACGAAGTCGTAAACTACGATATTCTTGAATTACTGCAAAACCATGCGAGCCATCTTCCTGCACCTCCTCCTAAAGTAGTGGACCGACTGCAACCAAAGTCGGTACACATACTGCTTACTATTAGGCGAACAACAGCTGTCATGAATTAAACACCTACCACTCACGCTACAGGAGCCACGAAGTCGTAAACTACGATATTCTCGAATTACTGCAAATCCATGCGAGTAATCTTCCTGCACCTCCTTTTCAGCAGTGGACCTACTGCAACCAAACTCGGTACAAATACTGCTTACTATCAGGCGAATAACCGCTGTCATGAATTAAACACCTACCACTCACGCCACAGGAGACACGAATTCGTAAACTACGATAATCGTGAATTACTGCAAAACCATGCGAGCCATCTTCCTGCACCTCCTCCTCCAGTAGTGGACCTACTGCAACCAAACTCGGTAAACATACTGCTTACTATCTAGCGAACAACCGCTGCCATGAATTAAACACCTACCACTCACGCTACAGGAGACACGAAGTCGTAAACTACGATAGTCTTGAATTACTGCAAAACCATGCGAGCCATCTTCCTGCGCCTCCTCCTAAAGTAGTATACCGACTGCATCCAAACTCGGTACACATACTGCTTACTATCAGACGAACAACCGCTGTCATGAATTAAACACCTACCACTCACGCTACAGGAGACACGAAGTCGTAAACTACGACATTCTTGAATTAATGCAAAACCGTGCGAATCATCTTCCTGCACCTCCTCCTAAAGTAGTATACCGACTGCATCCAAACTCGGTACACATACTGCTTACTATCAGACGAACAACCGCTGTCATGAATTAAACACCTACCACTCACGCCACAGGAGACACGAATTCCTAAACTAGGATCTTCTTGAATTACTGCAAAACAATACGAGCCATCTTCCTGCACCTCCTCCTCCAGTAGTGGACCTACTTCAACCATACTCGGTACATATACTGCTTACTATCAGACGAACAACCGCTGTCATGAATTAAACACCTACCACTCACGCTACAGGTGACACGAAGTCGTAAACTACGATATTCTTGAATTAATGCAAAACCATGCGAGCCATCTACCTGCACCTCCTCCTAATGTAGTGGACCGACTGCAACCAAAATCGGTACATATACTGCTTACTATCAGGCGAACAACCGCTGTCATGAATTAAACACCTACCACTCTCGCTACAGGAGACACGAATTCGTAAACTACGATATTTTGAAATAATGCAAAACTATGCGAGCCATCTTCCTGCACCTCCTCATAAAGTAGTGGACCGACTGCAACCAAAATCGGTACACATACTGCTTACTATCAGTCGAACAACCGCTGTCATGAATTAAACACCTACCACTCACGCTACAGGAAACACGAAGTCGTAGACTGCGATATTCTTGAATTACTGCAAAACCATGCGAGCAATCTTCCTGCACCTCCTCCTAAATTAATGGACAGACTGCATCCAAACTTGGTACACATACTACTTACTATCAGACGAACAACCGCTGTCATGAATTAGACAAGTACCACTCACGCTACAGGAGACACGAAGTCGTAAACTACGATAATCTTGCATTAATGCAAAACAATGCGAGCTATCTTCCTGCACCTCCTCCTAAAGTAGTAGACCGACTGCAACCAAAATCGGTACACGTACTGCTTACTATCAGGCGATCAACCGCTGTCATCAATTAAACACCTACCACTCACGCTACAGGAGCCACGATGTCGTAAACTACGATATTCTCGAATTACTGCAAAACCATGCGAGCCATCTTCCTGCACCTCCTCCTCCAGCAGTGGACTACTGCAACCAAACTCGGTACAAATACTGCTTTCTATCAGGCGAATAACCGCTGTCATGAATTAAACACCTACCACTCACGCTACAAGAGACACAAATTCGTAAACTACGATATTCTTGAATTACTGCAAAGCCATGCGAGCCATCTTCCTGCACCTCCTCCTAAAGTAGTGGACCGACTGCAACCAAACTCGGTACACATAATGCTTACTATCAGGCGAACAACAGCTGCCTTGAATTAAACACCTACCACTCACGCTACAGGAAACACGAAGTCGTAAACTACGATATTCTTGAGTTACTGCAAAAACATGTGAGCCGTCTTCCTGCACCTCCTCCTCCAGTAGTGGACCTACAGCAACTAAACTCGGTACACAAACTGCTTACTATCAGGCGAACAACCGCTGTCATGAATTAAACACCTACCACTCACGCTACAGGAGACACGAAGTCGTAAACTACGATATTCTTGAATTAATGCAAAACCATGAGAGCCATCTTCCTGCACCTCCTCCTAAAGTAGAGGACCGACTGCAACCAAAATCGGTACACATACTGCTTACTATCAGGCAAACAACCGCTGTCATGAATTAAACACCTACCACTCACGCTACAGGAGAAACGAAGTCGTAAACTACGATATTCTTGAATTACTGCAAAACCATGCGAGCAATCTTCCTGCACCTCCTCCTAAAGTAGTGGACCGACTGCAACCAAAGTCGGTACACATACTGCTTACTATTAGGCGAACAACAGCTGTCATGAATTAAACACCTACCACTCACGCTACAGGAGCCACGAAGTCGTAAACTACGATATTCTCGAATTACTGCAAAACCATGCGAGCAATCTTCCTGCACCTCCTCTTCCAGCAGTGGACCTACTGCAACCAAACTCGGTACAAATACTGCTTACTATCAGGCGAATAACCGCTGTCATGAATTAAACACTTACCACTCACGCCACAGGAGACACGAATTCGTAAACTACGATATTCGTGAATTACTGCAAAACCATGCGAGCCATCTTCCTGCACCTCCTCCTCCAGTAGTGGACCTACTGCAACCAAACTCGGTAAACATACTGCTTACTATCTAGCGAACAACCGCTGCCATGAATTAAACACCTACCACTCACGCTACAGGAGACACGAAGTCGTAAACTACGATATTCTTGAATTACTGCAAAACCATGCGAGCCATCTTCCTGCGCCTCCTCCTAAAGTAGTATACCGACTGCATCCAAACTCGGTACACATACTGTTTACTATCAGACGAACAACCGCTGTCATGAATTAAACACCTACCACTCACGCTACAGGAGACACGAAGTCGTAAACTACGATATTCTTGAATTAATGCAAAACCGTTCGAATCATCTTCCTGCACCTCCTCCTCCAGTAGTGGACTTACTGCAACCAAACTCGGTACACATACTGCTTACTATCAGGCGAATAACCGCTGTCATGAATTAAACACCTACCACTCACGCCACAGGAGACACGAATTCCTAAACTAGGATCTTCTTGAATTACTGCAAAACAATACGAGCCATCTTCCTGCACCTCCTCCTCCAGTAGTGGACCTACTTCAACCATACTCGGTACATATACTGCTTACTATCAGACGAACAACCGCTGTCATGAATTAAACACCTACCACTCACGCTACAGGTGACACGAAGTCGTAAACTACGATATTCTTGAATTACTGCAAAACCATGCGAGCCATCTTCCTGCACCTCCTCCTAAAGTAATGGACCGACTGCAACCAAAGTCGGTACACATACTGGCTACTATTAGGCGAACAACAGCTGTCATGAATTAAACACCTACAACTCACGCTACAGGAGCCACGAAGTCGTAAACTACGATATTCTCGAATTACTGCAAAACCATGCGAGCAATCTTCCTGCACCTCCTCTTCCAGCAGTGGACCTACTGCAACCAAACTCGGTACAAATACTGCTTACTATCAGGCGAATAACCGCTGTCATGAATTAAACACCTACCACTCACGCCACAGGAGACACGAATTCGTAAACTACGATATTCGTGAATTACTGCAAAACCATGCGAGCCATCTTCCTGCACCTCCTCCTCCAGTAGTGGACCTACTGCAACCAAACTCGGTAAACATACTGCTTACTATCTAGCGAACAACCGCTGCCATGAATTAAACACCTACCACTCACGCTACAGGAGACACGAAGTCGTAAACTACGATATTCTTGAATTACTGCAAAACCATGCGAGCCATCTTCCTGCGCCTCCTCCTAAAGTAGTATACCGAAAGCATCCAAACTCGGTACACATACTGCTTACTATCAGACGAACAACCGCTGTCATGAATTAAACACCTACCACTCACGCTACAGGTGACACGAAGTCGTAAACTACGATATTCTTGAATTAATGCAAAACCGTGCGAATCATATTCCTGCACCTCCTCCTCCAGTAGTGGACTTACTGCAACCAAACTCGGTACACATACTGTTTACTATCAGGCGAATAACCGCTGTCATGAATTAAACACCTACCACTCACGCCACAGGAGACACGAATTCCTAAACTAGGATCTTCTTGAATTACTGCAAAACAATACGAGCCATCTTCCTGCACCTCCTCCTCCAGTAGTGGACCTACTTCAACCATACTCGGTACATATACTGCTTACTATCAGACGAACAACCGCTGTCATGAATTAAACACCTACCACTCACGCTACAGGTGACACGAAGTCGTAAACTACGATATTCTTGAATTAATGCAAAACCATGCGAGCCATCTACCTGCACCTCCTCCTGATGTAGTGGACCGGCTGCAACCAAAATCGGTACACATACTGCTTACTATCAGGCGAACAACCGCTGTCATGAATTAAACACCTACCACTCTCGCTACAGGAGACACGAATTCGTAAACTACGATATTTTGAAATAATGCAAAACTATGCGAGCAATCTTCCTGCACCTCCTCATAAAGTAGTGGACCGACTGCAACCAAAATCGGTACACATACTGCTTACAATCAGTCGAACAACCGCTGTCATGAATTAAACACCTACCACTCACGCTACAGGAAACACGAAGTCGTAGACTGCGATATTCTTGAATTACTGCAAAACCAAGCGAGCAATTTTCCTGCACCTCCTCCTAAATTAATGGACAGACTGCAACCAATCTCGGTAAACATACTGCTTACTATCAGGTGAACAACCGCTGTCATGAATTTAAACACCTGCCACTCACGCTACAGGAGACACGAAGTCGTAAACTAGGATATTCTTGAATTACTGCAAACCATGCGAACCATCTTCCTGCACCTCCTCCTATAGTAGTGGACAGACTGCATCCAAACTTGGTACACATACTACTTACTATCAGACGAACAACCGCTGTCATGAATTAGACAAATACCACTCACGCTACAGGAGACACGAAGTCGTAAACTACGATATTCTTGCATTAATGCAAAACCATGCGAGCTATCTTCCTGCACCTCCTCCTAAAGTAGTAGACCGACTGCAACCAAAATCGGTACACGTACTGCTTACTATCAGGCGAACAACCGCTGTCATCAATTAAACACCTACCACTCACGCTACAGGAGCCACGATGTCGTAAACTACGATATTCTCGAATTACTGCAAAACCATGCGAGCCATCTTCCTGCACCTCCTCCTCCAGCAATGGACTACTGCAACCAAACTCGGTACAAATACTGCTTTCTATCAGGCGAACAACCGCTGTCATGAATTAAACACCTGCCACTCACGCTACAGGAGACACGAAATCGTAAACTAGGATATTCTTGAATTACTGAAAAACAATACGAGCCATCTTCCTGCACCACCTCCTCCAGCAGTGGACTACTGCAACCAAACTCGGTACACATAATGCTTACTATCAGGCGAACAACAGCTGCCTTGAATTAAACACCTACCACTCACGCTACAGGAAACACGAATTCGTAAACTACGATATTCTTGAGTTACTGCAAAACCATGCGAGCCGTCTTCCTGCACCTCCTCCTCCAGTAGTGGACCTACAGCAACTAAACTCGGAACACAAACTGCTTACTATCAGGCGAACAACCGCTGACATGAATTAAACACCTACCACTCACGCTACAGGAGACACGAAGTCGTAAACTACGATATTCTTGAATTACTGCAAAACCATGCGAGCCATCTTCCTGCACCTCCTTTTAAATTAGTGGACCGACTGCAACCAATCTCGGTAAACATACTGCTTACTGTCAGGCGAACAACCGCTGTCATGAATTAAACACCTGCCACTCACGCTACAGGAGACACGAAATCGTAAACTAGGATATTCTTGAATTACTGAAAAACAATACGAGCCATCTTCCTGCACCTCCTCCTCCCGTAGTGGACCTACTGCAACCAAACTCGGTACACATACTGCTTACTGTCTAGCGAATAACCGCTGTCATGAATTAAACACCTACCACTCACGCTCCAGGAGACATGAAGTCGTAAACTAGGATATTCTTGAATTACTGCAAACCATGCGAACAATCTTCCTGCACCTCCTCCTAAAGTAGTGGACCGACTACATCCGAACTCGGTACACATACTGCTTACTATAAGGCGAACAACCGCTGTCATGAAATACACACCTACCACTTACGCTACAGGAGACACGAAGTCGTAAACTACGATATTCTTGAATTACTGCAAAACCATGCGAGCCATCTTCCTGCACCTCCTCCTAAAGTAGTGAACCGACTGCAACCAAAGTCGGTACACATACTGCTTACTACTAGGCGAACAACAGCTGTCATTAATTAAACACCTACCACTCACGCTACAGGAGCCACAAAGTCGTAAACTACGATATTCTTGAGTTACTGCAAAACCATGCGAGCCATCTTCCTGCACCTCCTCCACCAGTAGTGGACCTACTGCAACCAGACTCGGTACACATACTGGTTACTATCTGGCGAATAACCGCTGTCATGAATTAAACACCTACCACTCACGCCACAGGAGACACGAATTCGTAAACTACGATATTCTTGAATTACTGTAAATCCATGCGAGCCTTCTTCCTGCACCTCCTCCTAAAGTAGTGGACGGACTGCAACCAAACTCGGTACACATACTGCTTAAATCAGGCGAACAACCGCTGTCATGAATTAAACACCTACCACTCACGCTACAGGAGACACCAAGTCGTTAACTACGATATTCTTAAATTACTGCAAAACAATGCGAGCAACCTTTCCTCACGTCCTCCTAAATTAGTGGACCGACTGCAACCAAACTCGGTAAACATACTGCTTACTATCAGGCGAAAAACCGCTGTCATGAATTAAACACCTGCCACTCTCGCTACAGGAGGCACGAAGTCGTAAACTAGGATATTCTTGAATTACTGCAAAACAATACGAGCCATCTTCCTGCACCTCCTCCTCCAGTAGTGGACCTACTGCAACCAAACTCGGTACACATACTGCTTACTATCAGGCGAATAACCGCTGTCATGAATTAAACACCTACCACTCACGCCCAGGAGACACGAATTCGTGAACTACGATATTCTTGAATTACTGCAATACCATGCGAGCCTCTTCCTGCACCTCCTCCTAAAGTAGTGGACGGACTGCAACCAAACCCGGTACACATACTGCTTACTATCAGGCGAACAACCGCTGTCATCAATTAAACACCTACCACTCACGCTACAGGAGACACCAAGTCGTAAACTACGACATTCTTGAATTACTGCAAATTTATGCGAGCCATCTTCCTGCACCTCCTCCTAAAGTAGTGGACCGACTGCAACCAAACTCGGTACACATAATGCTTACTATCAGGAGAACAACAGCTGCCTTGAATTAAACACCTACCACGCACACTACAGGAACCACGAAGTCGTAAACTACGATATTCTTGAATTACTGAAAAACAATACGAGCCATCTTCCTGCACCTCCTCCTCCAGTAGTGGACCTACTGCAACCAAACTCGGTACACATACTGCTTACTGTCTAGCGAACAACAGCTGTCATGAATTAAACACCTACCACTCACGCTACAGGAGACACGAATTCGTAAACTAGGATATTCTTGAATTACTGCTAACCATGCGAGCAATCTTCCTGCACCTCCTCCTATAGTAGTGGACCGACTACATCCGAACTCGGTACACATACTGCTTACTATCAGGCGAACAACCGCTGTCATGAAATAAACACCTACCACTTACGCTACAGGAGACACGAAGTCCTAAACTACGATATTCTTGAATTACTGCAAAACCATGCGAGCCATCTTCCTGCACCTCCTCCTAAAGTAGTGAACCGACTGCAACCAAAGTCGGTACACATACTGCTTACTACTAGGCGAACAACAGCTGTCATGAATTAAACACCTACCACTCACGCTACAGGAGCCAAAAAGTCGTAAATTACGATATTCTTGAGTTACTGCAAAACCATGCGAGCCATCTTCCTGCACCTCCTCCACCAGTAGTGGACCTACTGCAACCAAACTCGGTACACATACTGGTTACTATCTGGCGAATAACCGCTGTCATGAATTAAACACCTACCACTCACGCCACAGGAGACACGAATTCGTAAACTACGATATTCTTGAATTACTGTAAATCCATGCGAGGCATCTTCCTGCACCTCCTCCTAAAGTAGTGGACGGACTGCAACCAAACTCGGTACACATACTGCTTAAATCAGGCGAACAACCGCTGTCATGAATTAAACACCTACCACTCACGCTACAGGAGACACCAAGTCATTAACTACGATATTCTTAAATTACTGCAAATCCATGCGAGCCATCTTCCTGCACCTCCTCCTAAAGTAGTGGACCGACTGCAACCAAACTCGGTACACATAATGCTTACTATCAGGAGAACAACAGCTGCCTTGAATTAAACACCTACCACTCACGCCACAGGAAACACGAAGTCGTAAACTACGATATTCTTGAATTACTGCAATACCATGCGAGCCGTCTTCCTGCACCTCCTCCTCCAGTAGAGGACCTACTGCAACTAATCTCGGTACACAAACTGCATACTATCAGGCGAACAACCGCTGTCATGAATTAAACACCTTCCACTCACGCTACAGGAGACACGAACTCGTAAACTAGGATATTCTTGAATTACTGCAAAACCATGCGAGCCATCTTCCTGCACCTCCTCCTCCAGTAGTGGACCTACTGCAACCAAACTCGGTACACATACTGCTTACTATCGGGCGAATAACCGCTGTCATGAATTAAACACCTACCACTCACGCCACAGGAGACACGAATTCGTAAACTACGATATTCTTGAATTACTGCAAAACCATGCGAGCCATCTTCCTGCGCCTCCTCCTAAAGTAGTATACTGAAAGCATCCAAACTCGGTACACATACTGCTTACTATCAGACGAACAACCGCTGTCACTAATTAAACACCTACCACTCACGCTACAGGAGACACGAAGTCGTAAACTACGATATTCTTGAATTAATGCAAAACCGTGCGAATCATATTCCTGCACCTCCTCCTCCAGTAGTGGACTTACTGCAACCAAACTCGGTACACATACTGCTTACTATCAGGCGAATAACCGCTGTCATGAATTAAACACCTACCACTCACGCCACAGGAGACACGAATTCCTAAACTAGGATCTTCTTGAATTACTGCAAAACAATACGAGCCATCTTCCTGCACCTCCTCCTCCAGTAGTGGACCTACTTCAACCATACTCGGTACATATACTGCTTACTATCAGACGAACAACCGCTGTCATGAATTAAACACCTACCACTCACGCTACAGGTGACACGAAGTCGTAAACTACGATATTCTTGAATTAATGCAAAACCATGCGAGCCATCTACCTGCACCTCCTCCTAATGTAGTGGACCGACTGCAACCAAAATCGGTACACATACTGCTTACTATCAGGCGAACAACCGCTGTCATGAATTAAACACCTACCACTCTCGCTACAGGAGACACGAATTCGTAAACTACGATATTTTGAAATAATGCAAAACTATGCGAGCAATCTTCCTGCACCTCCTCATAAAGTAGTGGACCGACTGCAACCAAAATCGGTACACATACTGCTTACTATCAGTCGAACAACCGCTGTCATGAATTAAACACCTACCACTCACGCTACAGGAAACACGAAGTCGTAGACTGCGATATTCTTGAATTACTGCAAAACCAAGCGAGCAATCTTCCTGCACCTCCTCCTAAATTAATGGACAGACTGCAACCAATCTCGGTAAACATACTGCTTACTATCAGGTGAACAACCGCTGTCATGAATTTAAACACCTGCCACTCACGCTACAGGAGACACGAAGTCGTAAACTAGGATATTCTTGAATTACTGCAAACCATGCGAACCATCTTCCTGCACATCCTCCTATAGTAGTGGACAGACTGCATCCAAACCTGGTACACATACTACTTACTATCAGACGAACAACCGCTGTCATGAATTAGACAAGTACCACTCACGCTACAGGAGACACGCAGTCGTAAACTACGATATTCTTGCATTAATGCAAAACCATGCGAGCTATCTTCCTGCACCTCCTCCTAAAGTAGTAGACCGACTGCAACCAAAATCGGTACACGTACTGCTTACTATCAGGCGAACAACCGCTGTCATCAATTAAACACCTACCACTCACGCTACAGGAGCCACGATGTCGTAAACTACGATATTCTCGAATTACTGCAAAACCATGCGAGCCATCTTCCTGCACCTCCACCTCCAGCAGTGGACTACTGCAACCAAACACGGTACAAATACTGCTTTCTATCAGGCGAACAACCGCTGTCATGAATTAAACACCTGCCACTCACGCTACAGGAGACACGAAATCGTAAACTAGGATATTCTTGAATTACTGAAAAACAATACGAGCCATCTTCCTGCACCTCCTCCTCCAGCAGTGGACTACTGCAACCAAACTCGGTACACATAATGCTTACTATCAGGCGAACAACAGCTGCCTTGAATTAAACACCTACCACTCACGCTACAGGAAACACGAGGTCGTAAACTACGATATTCTTGAGTTACTGCAAAACCATGCGAGCCGTCTTCCTGCACCTCCTCCTCCAGTAGTGGACCTACAGCAACTAAACTCGGTACACAAACTGCTTACTATCAGGCGAACAACCGCTGTCATGAATTAAACACCTACCACTCACGCTACAGGAGACACGAAGTCGTAAACTACGATATTCTTGAATTACTGCAAAACCATGCGAGCCATCTTCCTGCACCTCCTCCTAAAGTAGTGAACCGACTGCAACCAAAGTCGGTACACATACTGCTTACTACTAGGTGAACACCAGCTGTCATGAATTAAACACCTACCACTCACGCTACAGGAGCCACAAAGTCGTAAACTACGATATTCTTGAGTTACTGCAAAACCATGCAAGCCATCTTCCTGCACCTCCTCCACCAGTAGTGGACCTACTGCAACCAGACTCGGTACACATACTGGTTACTATCTGGCGAATAACCGCTGTCATGAATTAAACACCTACCACTCACGCCACAGGAGACACGAATTCGTAAACTACGATATTCTTGAATTACTGTAAATCCATGCGAGCCATCTTCCTGCACCTCCTCCTAAAGTAGTGGACGGACTGCAACCAAACTCGGTACACATACTGCTTAAATCAGGCGAACAACCGCTGTCATGAATTAAACACCTACCACTCACGCTACAGGAGACACCAAGTCGTTAACTACGATATTCTTAAATTACTGCAAAACAATGCGAGCAACCTTTCCTCACGTCCTCCTAAATTTGTGGACCGACTGCAACCAAACTCGGTAAACATACTGCTTACTATCAGGCGAAAAACCGCTGTTATGAATTAAACACCTGCCACTCTCGCTACAGGAGGCACGAAGTCGTAAACTAGGATATTCTTGAATTACTGCAAAACAATACGAGCCATCTTCCTGCACCTCCTCCGCCAGTATTGGACCTACTGCAACCATACTCGGTCCACATACTGCTTACTATCAGACGAACAATCGCTGTCATGAATTAAACACCTACCACTCACGCTACAGGAATCACAAAGTCGTAATCTACGATATTCTTGAATTAATGCAAAACCATGCGAGCCATCTTCCTGCACCTCCTCCTAAAGTAGTGAACCGACTGCAACCAAAATCGGTACACATACTGCTTACTATCAGGCGAACAACCGCTGTCATGAAATAAACACCTACCACTCACGCTACAGGAGCCACGAAGTCGTAAACTACGATATTCTTGAATTACTGCAAAAGCATGCGAGCCATCTTCCTGCACCTCCTCCTCCAGTAGTGGACCTACTGCAACCAAACTCGGTACACATACTGCTTACTATCAGGCGAATAACCGCTGTCATGAATTAAACACCTACCACTCACGCCCAGGAGACACGAATTCGTGAACTACCATATTCTTGAATTACTGCAATACCTTGCGAGCCTCTTCCTGCACCTCCTCCTAAAGTAGTGGACGGACTGCAACCAAACCCGGTACACATACTGCTTACTATCAGGCGAACAACCGCTGTCATCAATTAAACACCTACCACTCACGCTACAGGAGACACCAAGTCGTAAACTACGACATTCTTGAATTACTGCAAATCCATGCGAGCCATCTTCCTGCACCTCCTCCTAAAGTAGTGGACCGACTGCAACCAAACTCGGTACACATAATGCTTACTATCAGGAGAACAACAGCTGCCTTGAATTAAACACCTACCACTCACGCTACAGGAACCACGAAGTCGTAAACTACGATATTCTTGAATTACTGAAAAACAATACGAGCCATCTTCCTGCACCTCCTGCTCCAGTAGTGGACCTACTGCAACCAAACTCGGTACACATACTGCTTACTGTCTAGCGAACAACAGCTGTCATGAATTAAACACCTACCACTCACGCTACAGGAGACACGAATTCGTAAACTAGGATATTCTTGAATTACTGCTAACCATTCGAACCATCTTCCTGCACCTCCTCCTATAGTAGTGGACCGACTACATCCAAACTCGGTACACATACTGCTTACTATCAGGCGAACAACCGCTGTCATGAAATAAACACCTACCACTTACGCTACAGGAGACACGAAGTCGTAAACTACGATATTCTTGAATTACTGCAAAACCATGCGAGCAATCTTCCTGCACCTCCTCCTAAAGTAGTGAACCGACTGCAACCAAAGTCGGTACACATACTGCTTACTACTAGGCGAACAACAGCTGTCATGAATTAAACACCTACCACTCACGCTACAGGAGCCAAAAAGTCGTAAATTACGATATTCTTGAGTTACTGCAAAACCATGCGAGCCATCTTCCTGCACCTCCTCCACCAGTAGTGGACCTACTGCAACCAAACTCGGTACACATACTGGATACTATCTGGCGAATAACCGCTGTCATGAATTAAACACCTACCACTCACGCCACAGGAGACACGAATTCGTAAACTACGATATTCTTGAATTACTGTAAATCCATGCGAGCAATCTTCCTGCACCTCCTCCTAAAGTAGTGGACGGACTGCAACCAAACTCGGTACACATAATGCTTACTATCAGGAGAACAACAGCTGCCTTGAATTAAACACCTACCACTCACGCTACAGGAAACACGAAGTCGTAAACTACGATATTCTTGAATTACTGCAATACCATGCGAGCCGTCTTCCTGCACCTCCTCCTCCAGTAGTGGACCTACTGCAACCAAACTCGGTACACATACTGCATACTATCAGGCGAACAACCGCTGTCATGAATTAAACACCTTCCACTCACGCTACAGGAGACACGAACTCGTAAACTAGGATATTCTTGAATTACTGAAAAACAATACGAGCCATCTTCCTGCACCTCCTCCTCCAGTAGTGGACCTACTGCAACCAAACTCGGTACACATACTGCTTACTGTCTAGCGAGCAACCGCTGTCATGAATTAAACACCTACCACTCACGCTACAGGAGACACGAAGTCGTAAACTAGGATATTCTTGAATTACTGCAAACCATGCGAACCATCTTCCTGCACCTCCTCCTAAAGTAGTGGACCGACTACTTCCGAACTCGGTACACATACTGCTTACTATCAGGCGAACAACCGCTGTCATGAAATAAACACCTACCACTTACGCTACAGGAGACACGAAGTCGTAAACCACGATATTCTTGAATTACTGCAAAACCATGTGAGCCATCTTCCTGCACCTCCTCCTAAAGTAGTGAACCGACTGCAACCAAAGTCGGTACACATACTGCTTACTACTAGGCGAAAAACAGCTGTCATGAATTAAACACCTACCACTCACGCTACAGGATCCACGAAGTCGTAAACTACGATATTCTTGAGTTACTGCAAAACCATGCGAGCCATCTTCCTTAACCTCCTCCACCAGTAGTGGACCTACTGCAACCAAACTCGGTACACATACTGGTTACTATCTGGCGAATAACCGCTGTCATGAATTAAACACCTACCACTCACGCCACAGGAGACACGAATTCGTAAACTACGATATTCTTGAATTACTGTAAAACAATGCGAGCCATCTTCCTGCACCTCCTCCTAAAGTAGTGGACCGACTACTTCCGAACTCGGTACACATACTGCTTACTATCAGGCGAACAACCGCTGTCATGAAATAAACACCTACCACTTACGCTACAGGAGACACGATGTCATAAACTACGATATTCTTGAATTTCTTCAAGGCCATGCGAGCCATTTTCCTGCACCTCCTCCTATAGTAGTGGACAGACAGCAACCAATCTCGGTACACATACTGCTTACTATCAGGCGAACAACCGCTGTCATGAATTAAACACCTACCACTCACGCTACAGGAGACACGAAGTCGTAAACTACGATATTCTTGAATTAATGCAAAACCATGCGAGCCATCTTCCTGCACCTCCTTTTAAATTAGTGGACCGACTGCAACCAAACTCGGTAAACATACTGCTTACTGTCAGGCGAACAACCGCTGTCATGAATTAAACACCTGCCACTCACGCTACAGGAGACACGAAATCGTAAACTAGGATAGTCTTGAATAACTGAAAAAGAATACGAGCCATCTTCCTGCACCTCCTCCTCCAGTAGTGGACCTACTGCAACCAAACTCGGTACACATACTGCTTACTGTCTAGCGAACAACCGCTGTCATGAATTAAACACCTACCACTCACGCTACAGGAGACACGAAGTCGTAAACTAGGATATTCTTGAATTACTGAAACCCATCCGAACTATCTTCCTGCACCTCCTCCTAAAGTAATGGACCGACTGCATCCAAACTCGGTACACATACTGCTTACTATCAGACGAACAACCGCTGTCATGAATTAAACACCTACCACTCACGCTACAGGAGACACGAAGTCGTAAACTACGATATTTTGAAATAATGCAAAACTGTGCGAGCCATCTTCCTGCACCACCTCCTAAAGTAGTGGACCGACTGCAACCAAAATCGGTACACATACTGCTTACTATCAGTCGAACAACCGCTGTCATGATTTAAACACCTACCACTCACGCTACAGGAGACACGAAGTCGTAAACTACGATATTCTTGAATTACTGCAAAACCATGCGAGCCATCTTCCTGCACCTCCTCCTCCAGTAATGGACCTACTGCAACCAAACTCGGTACACATACTGCTTACTATCAGGCGAACAAACGCTGTCATGAATTAAACACCTACCACTCACGCTACAGGAGACACGAAGTCGTAAACTGCGATATTCTTGAATTACTGCAAAACCATGCGAGCCACCTTCCTGCACCTCCTCCTAAATTAATGGACCGACTGCAACCAATCTCGGTAAACATACTGCTTACTATCAGGCGAACAACCGCTGTCATGAATTTAAACACCTGCCACTCACGCTACAGGAGACACCAATTCGTAAACTAGGATATTCTTGAATTACTGCAAAACATGCGAACCATCTTCCTGCACCTCCTCCTAAAGTAGTGGACAGACTGCATCCAAACTTAGTACACATACTACTTACTATCAGACGAACAACCGCTGTCATGAATTAGACAAGTACCACTCACGCTACAGGAGACACGAAGTCGTAAACTACGATAATCTTGCATTAATGCAAAACCATGCGAGCTATCTTCCTGCGCCTCCTCCTAAAGTAGTAGACCGACTGCAACCAAAATCGGTACACGTACTGCTTACTATCAGGCGAACAACCGCTGTCATCAATTAAACACCTCCCACTCACGCTACAGGATACACCAAGTCGTAAACTACGATATTCTTGAATTACTGAAAAACCATGCGAGCCATCATCCTGCACCTCCTCCTAAAGTAGTGGACCGACTGCAATCAAACTCGGTACACATACTGCTTACTATCGGGCGAATAACCGCTGTCATGAATTAAACACCTACCACTCACGCCACAGGAGACACGAATTCGTAAACTACGATATTCTTGAATTACTGCAAAACCATGCGAGCCATCTTCTTGCACCTCCTTTTAAATTAGTGGACCGACTGCAACCAAACTCGGTAAACATACTGCTTACTATTAGGCGAACAGCAGCTGTCATGAAATAAACAAATACCACTCACGCTACAGGAGCCACGATGTCGTAAACTACGATATTCTCGAATTACCGCAAAACCATGCGAGCCATCTTCCTGCACCTCCTCCTCCAGCAGTGGACCTACTGCAACCAAACTCAGTACAAATACTGCTTCCTATCAGGCGAATAACCGCTGTCATGAATTAAACACCTACCACTCACGCCACAGGAGACACAAATTCATAAACTACGATATTCTTGAATTACTGCAAATCCATGCGAGCCATCTTCCACCACCTCCTCCTAAAGTAGTGGACCGACTGCAACCAAACTCGGTACACATAATGCTTACTATCAGGCGAACAACAGCTTCCTTGAATTAAACACCTACGACTCACACTACAGGAAACACGAAGTCGTAAACTACGATATTCTTGAATTACTGCAAAACCATGCGAGCCGTCTTCCTGCACCTCCTCCTCCAGTAGTGGACCTACTGCAACTAAACTCGGTACACAAACTGCTTACTGTCAGGCGAACAACCGCTGTCATGAATTAAACACCTGCCACTCACTGTACAGGAGACACCAAGTCGTAAACTACGATATTCTTGAATTACTGAAAAACGATGCGAGCCATCTTCCTGCACCTCCTCCTAAAGTAGTGGACCTACTGCAACCAAAATCGGTACACATACTGCTTACTATCAGGCGAACAACCGCCGTCATGAATTAAACACCTACCACTCTCGCTACAGGAGACACGATGTCGTAAACTACGATATTCTTGAATTTCTTCAAAACAATGCGAGCCATCTTCCTGCACCTCCTCCTAAAGTAGTGGACCGACAGCAACCAATCTCGGTACACATACTGCTTACTATCAGGCGAACAACCGCTGTCATGAATTAAACACCTACCACTCACGCTACAGGAGACACGAAGTCGTAAACTACGATATTCTTGAATTAATGCAAAACCATGCGAGCCATCTTCCTGCACCTCGTTTTAAATTAGTGGACCGACTGCAACCAAACTCGGTAAACATACTGCTTACTGTCAGGAGTACAACCGCTGTCATGAATTAAACACCTGCCACTCACGCTACAGGAGACACGAAATCGTAAACTAGGATAGTCTTGAATTACTGAAAAAGAATACGAGCCATCTTCCTGCACCTCCTCCTCCAGTAGTGGACCTACTGCAACCAAACTCGGTACACATACTGCTTACTGTCTAGCGAACAACCGCTGTCATGGATTAAACACCTACCACTCACGCTACAGGAGACACGAAGTCGTAAACTAGGATATTCTAGAATTACTGCAAACCATGCGAACTATCTTCCTGCACCTCCTCCTAAAGTAATGGACCGACTGCATCCAAACTCGGTACACATACTGCTTACTATCAGACGAACAATCGCTGTCATGAATTAAACACCAACCACTCACGCTACAGGAGACACGAAGTCGTAAACTGCGATATTTTGAAATAATGCAAAACTATGCGAGCCATCTTCCTCCACCTCCTCCTAAAGTAGTGGACCGACTGCAACCAAAATCGGTACACATACTGCTTACTATCAGTCGAACAACCGCTGTCATGAATTAAACACCTACCACTCACGCTACAGGAGACACGAAGTCGTAAACTACGATATTCTTGAATTACTGCAAAACCATGCGAGCCATCTTCCTGCACCTCCTCCTCCAGTAATGGACCTACTGCAACCAAACTCGGTACACATACTGCTTACTATCAGGCGAACAAACGCTGTCATGAATTAAACACCTACCACTCACGCTACAGGAGACACGAAGTCGTAAACAACGATATTCTTGAATTACTGCAAAACCATGCGAGCAATCTTCCTGCACCTCCTCCTAAATTAATGGACCGACTGCAACCAATCTCGGTAAACATACTGCTTACTATCAGGCGAACAACCGCTGTCATGAATTTAAACACCTGCCACTCACGCTACAGGAGACACGAAGTCGTAAACTAGGATATTCTTGAATTACTGCAAACCATGCGAACCATCTTCCTGCACCTCCTCCTAAAGTAGTGGACAGACTGCATCCAAACGTGGTACACATACTACTTACTATCAGGCGAACAACCGCTGTCATGAATTAGACAAGTACCACTCACGCTATAGGAGACACGAAGTCGTAAACTACGATATTCTTGCATTAATGCAAAACCATGCGAGCTATCTTCCTGCACCTCCTCCTAAAGTAGTAGACCTACTGCAACCAAAATCGGTACACGTACTGCTTACTATCAGGCGAACAACCGCTGTCATCAATTAAACACCTCCCACTCACGCTACAGGAGACACCAAGTCGTAAACTACGATATTCTTGAATTACTGAAAATCAATGCGAGCCATCTTCCTGCACCTCCTCCTAAAGTAGTGGACCGACTGCAACCAAACTCGGTACACATACTGCTTACTATCGGGCGAATAACCGCTGTCATGAATTAAACACCTACCACTCACGCCACAGGAGACACGAATTCGTAAACTACGATATTCTTGAATTACTTCAAAACCATGCGAGCCATCTTCTTGCACCTCCTTTTAAATTAGTGGACCGACTGCAACCAAACTCGGTAAACATACTGCGTACTATTAGGCGAACAGCAGCTGTCATGAATTAAACGCCTACCACTCACGCTACAGGAGCCACGATGTCGTAAACTACGATATTCTCGAATTACTGCAAAACCATGCGAGCCATCTTCCTGCACCTCCTCCTCCAGCAGTGGACCTACTGCAACCAAACTCGGTACAAATACTACTTACTATCAGGCGAATAACCGCTGTTATGAATTAAACACCTACCACTCACGCCACAGGAGACACAAATTCGTAAACTACGATATTCTTGAATTACTGCAAATCCATGCGAGCCATCTTCCTCCACCTCCTCCTAAAGTAGTGGACCGACTGCAACCAAACTCGGTACACATAATGCTTTCTATCAGGCGAACAACAGCTGCCTTGAATTAAACACCTACCACTCACGCTACAGGAAACACGAAGTCGTAAACTACGATATTCTTGAATTACTGCAAAACAATACGAGCCGTCTTCCTGCACCTCCTCCTCCAGTAGTGGACCTACTGCAACTAAACTCGGTACACAAACTGCTTACTATCAGGCGAACAACCGCTGTAATGAAATATACACCTACCACTCAAGCTACAGGAGACACGAAGTCGTAAACTACGATATTCTTGAATTACTGCAAAACCATGCGATCCATCTTCCTGCACCTCCTTTTAAATTAGTGGACCGACTGCAACCAAACTCGGTAAACATACTGCTTACTGTTAGGCGAACAACCGCTGTCATGAATTAAACACCTGCCACTCACGCTACAGGAGACACGAAATCGTAAACTATGATATTCTTGAATTACTGAAAAACAATACGAGCCATCTTCCTGCACCTCCTCCTCCAGTAGTGGACCTACTGCAACGAAACTCGGTACACATACTGCTTACTGTCTAGCGAACAACCGCTGTCATGAATTAAACACCTACCACTCACGCTACAGGAGACACGAAGTCGTAAACTAGGATATTCTTGAATTACTGCAAACCATGCGAACCATCTTCCTGCACCTCCTCCTAAAGTAGTGGACCGACTACATCCGAACTCGGTACACATACTGCTTACTAATAGGCGAACAACCGCTGTCATGAAATAAACACCTACCACTCACGCTACAGGAGCCACGAAGTCGTAAACTACGATATTCTTGAGTTACTGCAAAACCATGCGAGCCATCTTCCTGCACCTCCTCCACCAGTAGTGGACCTACTGCAACCAAACTCGGTACACATACTGGTTACTATCTGGGGAATAACCGCTGTCATGAATTAAACACCTACCACTCACGCCACAGGAGACACGAATTCGTAAACTACGATATTCTTGAATTACTGTAAATCCATGCGAGCCATCTTCCTGCACCTCCTCCACCAGTAGTGGACCTACTGCAACCAAACTCGGTACACATACTGGTTACTTTCTGGCGAATAACCGCTGTCATGAATTAAACACCTACCACTCACGCCACAGGAGACACGAATTCGTAAACTACGATATTCTTGAATTACTGTAAAACAATGCGAGCCATCTTCCTGCACCTCCTCCTAAAGTAGTGGACCGACAGCAACCAATCTCGGTACACATACTGCTTACTATCAGGCGAACAACCGCTGTCCTGAATTAAACACCTACCACTCACGCTACAGGAGACACGAAGTCGTAAACTAGGATATTCTTGAATTACTGCAAACCATGCGAACATTCTTCCTGCACCTCCTCCTAAAGTAATGGACCGACTGCATCCAAACTCGGTACACATACTGCTTACTATCAGACGAACAACCGCTGTCATGAATTAAACACCTACCACTCACGCTACAGGAGACACGAAGTCGTAAACTACGATATTTTGAATTAATGCAAAACTATGCGAGCCATATTCCTGCACCTCCTCCTACAGTTGTGGACCGACTGCAACCAAAATCGATACACATACTGCTTACTATCAGTCGAACAACCGCTGTCATGAATTAAACACCTACCACTCACGCTACAGGAGACACGAAGTCATAAACTACGATATTCTTGAATTACTGCAAAACCATGCGAGCTATCTTCCTGCACCTCCTCCTCCAGTAATGGACCTACTGCAACCAAACTCGGTAAACATACTGCTTACTATCAGGCGAACAAACGCTGTCATGAATTAAACACCTACCACTCACGCTACAGGAGACACGAAGTCGTAAACTGCGATATTCTTGAATTACTGCAAAACCATGCGAGCAATCTTCCTGCACCTCCTCCTAAATTAATGGACCGACTGCAACCAATCTCGGTAAACATACTGCTTACTATCAGGCGAACAACCGCTGTCATGAATTTAAACACCTGCCACTCACGCTTCAGGAGACACGAAGTCGTAAACTAGGATATTCTTGAATTACTGCAAACCATGCGAACCATCTTCCTGCACCTCCTCCTAAAGTAGTGGACAAACTGCATCCAAACTTGGTACACATACTACTTACTATCAGACGAACAACCGCTGTCATCAATTAAACACCTACCACTCACGCTACAGGAGACACGAAGTCGAAAACTACGATATTCTTGAATTACTGCAAAACCATGCGAGCCATCTTCCTGCACCTCCTTTTAAATTAGTGGACCGACTGCAACCAAACTCGGTAAACATACTGCTTACTGTCAGGCGAACAACCGCTGTCATGAATTAAACACCTGCCACTCACGCTACAGGAGACACGAAATCGTAAACTAGGATATTCTTGCATTAATGCAAAATCATGCGAGCTATCTTCCTGCACCTCCTCCTAAAGTAGTAGACCGACTGCAACCAAAATCGGTACACGTACTGCTTACTATCAGGCGAACAACCGCTGTCATCAATTAAACACCTACCACTCACGCTACAGGAGACACGAAGTCGAAAACTACGATATTCTTGAATTACTGCAAAACCATGCGAGCCATCTTCCTGCACTTCCTCCTAAAGTAGTGGACCGACTGCAACCAAACTCGGTACACATACTGCTTACTATCGGGCGAATAACCGCTGTCATGAATTAAACACCTACCACTCACGCCACAGGAGACACGAAGTCGTAAACTACGATATTTTTGAATTACTGCAAATCCATGCGAGCCATCTTCCTCCACCTCCACCTAAAGTAGTGGACCGACTGCAACGAAACTCGGTACATATAATGCTTACTATCAGGCGAACAACAGCTGCCTTGAATTAAACACCTACCACTCACGCTAAAGGAAACACGAAGTCGTAAACTACGATATTCTTGAATTACTGCAAATCCATGCGAGCCGTCTTCCTGCACCTCCTCCTCCAGTAGTGGACCTACTGCAACTAAACTCGGTACACAAACTGCTTACTATCAGGCGAACAACCGCTGTAATGAATTAAACACCTACCACTCACGCTACAGGGGACACGAAGTCGTAAACTACGATATTTTTGAATTACTGCAAAACCATGCGAGCCATCTTCCTGCACCTCCTTTTAAATTAGTGGACCGACTGCAACCAAACTCGGTAAACATACTGCTTACTGTCAGGCGAACAACCGCTGTCATGAATTAAACACCTGCCACTCACGCTACAGGAGACACGAAATCGTAAACTAGGATATTCTTGAATTACTGAAAAACAATACGAGCCATCTTCCTGCACCGCCTCCTCCAGTAGTGGACCTACTGCAACCAAACTCGGTACACATACTGCTTACTGTCTAGCGATCAACCGCTGTCATGAATTAAACACCTACCACTCACGCTACAGGAGACACGAAGTCGTAAACTAGGATATTCTTGAATTACTGCAAACCATGCGAACCATCTTTCTGCACCTCCTCCAAAAGTAGTGGACCGACTACATCTGAACGCGGTACACATACTGCTTACTATCAGGCGAACAACCGCTGTCATGAAATAAACACCTACCACTTACGCTACAGGAGACACGAAGTCGTAAACAACGATATTCTTGAATTACTGCAAAACCATGCGAGCCATCTTCCTGCACCTCCTCCTAAAGTAGTGAACCGACTGCAACCAAAGTCGGTACACATACTGCTTACTATTAGGCGAACAACAGCTGTCATGAATTAAACACCTACCACTCACGCTACAGGAGCCACGAAGTCGTAAACTACGATATTCTTGAGTTACTGCAAAACCATGCGAGCCATCTTCCTGCACCTCCTCCACCAGTAGTGGACCTACTGCAACCAAACTCGGTACACATACTGGTTACTATCTGGCGAATAACCGCTGTCATGAATTAAACACCTACCACACACGCCACAGGAGACACGAATTCGTAAACTACAATATTTTTGAATTACTGTAAATCCATGCGAGCCATCTTCCTGCACCTCCTCCTAAAGTAGTGGACGGACTGCAACCAAACTCGGTACACATACTGCTTAAATCAGGCGAACAACCGCTGTCATGAATTAAACACCTACCACTCACGCTACAGGAGACACCAAGTCGTAAACTACGATATTCTTAAATTACTGCAAAACAATGCGAGCAACCTTTCCTCACGTCCTCCTAAATTAGTGGACCGACTGCAACCAAACTCGGTAAACATACTGCTTACTATCAGGCAAAAAACCGCTGTCATGAATTAAACACATGCCACTCTCGCTACAGGAGGCACGAAGTCGTGAACTAGGATATTCTTGAATTACTGCAAAACCATGCGAGCCATCTTCCTGCACCTCCTCCTCCAGTAGTGGAGCTACTGCAACCAAACTCGGTACACATACTGCTTACCATCAGGCGAACAACCGCTGTCATGAATTTAAACACCAGCCACTCACGCTAAAGGAGACACGAAGTCGTAAACTACGATATTCTTGAATTACTGCAAACCATGCGAACCATCTTCCTACACCTCCTCCTAAAGTAGTGGACCGACTGCATCCAAACTCGGTACACAAACTGCTTACTATCAGGCGAACAACCGCTGTAATGAAATATACACCTACCACTCAAGCTACAGGAGACACGAAGTCGTAAACTACGATATTCTTGAATTACTGCAAAACCATGCGATCCATCTTCCTGCACCTCCTTTTAAATTAGTGGACCGACTGCAACCAAACTCGGTAAACATACTGCTTACTGTTAGGCGAACAACCGCTGTCATGAATTAAACACCTGCCACTCACGCTACAGGAGACACGAAATCGTAAACTATGATATTCTTGAATTACTGAAAAACAATACGAGCCATCTTCCTGCACCTCCTCCTCCAGTAGTGGACCTACTGCAACGAAACTCGGTACACATACTGCTTACTGTCTAGCGAACAACCGCTGTCATGAATTAAACACCTACCACTCACGCTACAGGAGACACGAAGTCGTAAACTAGGATATTCTTGAATTACTGCAAACCATGCGAACCATCTTCCTGCACCTCCTCCTAAAGTAGTGGACCGACTACATCCGAACTCGGTACACATACTGCTTACTAATAGGCGAACAACCGCTGTCATGAAATAAACACCTACCACTCACGCTACAGGAGCCACGAAGTCGTAAACTACGATATTCTTGAGTTACTGCAAAACCATGCGAGCCATCTTCCTGCACCTCCTCCACCAGTAGTGGACCTACTGCAACCAAACTCGGTACACATACTGGTTACTATCTGGGGAATAACCGCTGTCATGAATTAAACACCTACCACTCACGCCACAGGAGACACGAATTCGTAAACTACGATATTCTTGAATTACTGTAAATCCATGCGAGCCATCTTCCTGCACCTCCTCCACCAGTAGTGGACCTACTGCAACCAAACTCGGTACACATACTGGTTACTTTCTGGCGAATAACCGCTGTCATGAATTAAACACCTACCACTCACGCCACAGGAGACACGAATTCGTAAACTACGATATTCTTGAATTACTGTAAAACAATGCGAGCCATCTTCCTGCACCTCCTCCTAAAGTAGTGGACCGACAGCAACCAATCTCGGTACACATACTGCTTACTATCAGGCGAACAACCGCTGTCCTGAATTAAACACCTACCACTCACGCTACAGGAGACACGAAGTCGTAAACTAGGATATTCTTGAATTACTGCAAACCATGCGAACATTCTTCCTGCACCTCCTCCTAAAGTAATGGACCGACTGCATCCAAACTCGGTACACATACTGCTTACTATCAGACGAACAACCGCTGTCATGAATTAAACACCTACCACTCACGCTACAGGAGACACGAAGTCGTAAACTACGATATTTTGAATTAATGCAAAACTATGCGAGCCATATTCCTGCACCTCCTCCTACAGTTGTGGACCGACTGCAACCAAAATCGATACACATACTGCTTACTATCAGTCGAACAACCGCTGTCATGAATTAAACACCTACCACTCACGCTACAGGAGACACGAAGTCATAAACTACGATATTCTTGAATTACTGCAAAACCATGCGAGCTATCTTCCTGCACCTCCTCCTCCAGTAATGGACCTACTGCAACCAAACTCGGTAAACATACTGCTTACTATCAGGCGAACAAACGCTGTCATGAATTAAACACCTACCACTCACGCTACAGGAGACACGAAGTCGTAAACTGCGATATTCTTGAATTACTGCAAAACCATGCGAGCAATCTTCCTGCACCTCCTCCTAAATTAATGGACCGACTGCAACCAATCTCGGTAAACATACTGCTTACTATCAGGCGAACAACCGCTGTCATGAATTTAAACACCTGCCACTCACGCTTCAGGAGACACGAAGTCGTAAACTAGGATATTCTTGAATTACTGCAAACCATGCGAACCATCTTCCTGCACCTCCTCCTAAAGTAGTGGACAAACTGCATCCAAACTTGGTACACATACTACTTACTATCAGACGAACAACCGCTGTCATCAATTAAACACCTACCACTCACGCTACAGGAGACACGAAGTCGAAAACTACGATATTCTTGAATTACTGCAAAACCATGCGAGCCATCTTCCTGCACCTCCTTTTAAATTAGTGGACCGACTGCAACCAAACTCGGTAAACATACTGCTTACTGTCAGGCGAACAACCGCTGTCATGAATTAAACACCTGCCACTCACGCTACAGGAGACACGAAATCGTAAACTAGGATATTCTTGCATTAATGCAAAATCATGCGAGCTATCTTCCTGCACCTCCTCCTAAAGTAGTAGACCGACTGCAACCAAAATCGGTACACGTACTGCTTACTATCAGGCGAACAACCGCTGTCATCAATTAAACACCTACCACTCACGCTACAGGAGACACGAAGTCGAAAACTACGATATTCTTGAATTACTGCAAAACCATGCGAGCCATCTTCCTGCACTTCCTCCTAAAGTAGTGGACCGACTGCAACCAAACTCGGTACACATACTGCTTACTATCGGGCGAATAACCGCTGTCATGAATTAAACACCTACCACTCACGCCACAGGAGACACGAAGTCGTAAACTACGATATTTTTGAATTACTGCAAATCCATGCGAGCCATCTTCCTCCACCTCCACCTAAAGTAGTGGACCGACTGCAACGAAACTCGGTACACATAATGCTTACTATCAGGCGAACAACAGCTGCCTTGAATTAAACACCTACCACTCACGCTAAAGGAAACACGAAGTCGTAAACTACGATATTCTTGAATTACTGCAAATCCATGCGAGCCGTCTTCCTGCACCTCCTCCTCCAGTAGTGGACCTACTGCAACTAAACTCGGTACACAAACTGCTTACTATCAGGCGAACAACCGCTGTAATGAATTAAACACCTACCACTCACGCTACAGGGGACACGAAGTCGTAAACTACGATATTTTTGAATTACTGCAAAACCATGCGAGCCATCTTCCTGCACCTCCTTTTAAATTAGTGGACCGACTGCAACCAAACTCGGTAAACATACTGCTTACTGTCAGGCGAACAACCGCTGTCATGAATTAAACACCTGCCACTCACGCTACAGGAGACACGAAATCGTAAACTAGGATATTCTTGAATTACTGAAAAACAATACGAGCCATCTTCCTGCACCGCCTCCTCCAGTAGTGGACCTACTGCAACCAAACTCGGTACACATACTGCTTACTGTCTAGCGATCAACCGCTGTCATGAATTAAACACCTACCACTCACGCTACAGGAGACACGAAGTCGTAAACTAGGATATTCTTGAATTACTGCAAACCATGCGAACCATCTTTCTGCACCTCCTCCAAAAGTAGTGGACCGACTACATCTGAACGCGGTACACATACTGCTTACTATCAGGCGAACAACCGCTGTCATGAAATAAACACCTACCACTTACGCTACAGGAGACACGAAGTCGTAAACAACGATATTCTTGAATTACTGCAAAACCATGCGAGCCATCTTCCTGCACCTCCTCCTAAAGTAGTGAACCGACTGCAACCAAAGTCGGTACACATACTGCTTACTATTAGGCGAACAACAGCTGTCATGAATTAAACACCTACCACTCACGCTACAGGAGCCACGAAGTCGTAAACTACGATATTCTTGAGTTACTGCAAAACCATGCGAGCCATCTTCCTGCACCTCCTCCACCAGTAGTGGACCTACTGCAACCAAACTCGGTACACATACTGGTTACTATCTGGCGAATAACCGCTGTCATGAATTAAACACCTACCACACACGCCACAGGAGACACGAATTCGTAAACTACAATATTTTTGAATTACTGTAAATCCATGCGAGCCATCTTCCTGCACCTCCTCCTAAAGTAGTGGACGGACTGCAACCAAACTCGGTACACATACTGCTTAAATCAGGCGAACAACCGCTGTCATGAATTAAACACCTACCACTCACGCTACAGGAGACACCAAGTCGTAAACTACGATATTCTTAAATTACTGCAAAACAATGCGAGCAACCTTTCCTCACGTCCTCCTAAATTAGTGGACCGACTGCAACCAAACTCGGTAAACATACTGCTTACTATCAGGCAAAAAACCGCTGTCATGAATTAAACACATGCCACTCTCGCTACAGGAGGCACGAAGTCGTGAACTAGGATATTCTTGAATTACTGCAAAACCATGCGAGCCATCTTCCTGCACCTCCTCCTCCAGTAGTGGAGCTACTGCAACCAAACTCGGTACACATACTGCTTACTATCAGGCGAATAACCGCTGTCATGAATTAAACACCTACCACTCACGCCCAGGAGACACGAATTCGTAAACTACGATATTCTTGAATTACTGCAAAACCATGCGAGCCTCTTCCCGCACCTCCTCCTAAAGTAGTGGACGGACTGCAACCAAACTCGGTACACATACTGCTTACTATCAGGCGAACAACCCCTTTCATGAATTAAACACCTACCACTCACGCTACAGGAGACACCAAGTCGTAAACTACGGTATTCTTGAATTACTTCAAAACCATGCGAGCCATCTTCCTGCACCTCCTCCTAAAGTAGTGGACCGACTGCAACCAAACTCGGTACACATAATGCTTACTATCAGGCGAACAACAGCTGCCTTGAATTAAACACCTACCACTCATGCTACAGGAAACACGAAGTCGTAAACTACGATATTCTTGAATTACTGCAAAACCATGCGAGCCGTCTTCCTGCACCTCCTCCTCCAGTAGTGGACCTACTGCAACTAAACTCGGTACACAAACTGCTTACTATCAGGCGAACAACCGCTGTCATGAATTAAACACCTACCACTCACGACACAGGAGACACGAATTCGTAAACTACGATATTCTTGAATTACTGCAAAACCATGCGAGCCATCTTCTTGCACCTCCTTTTAAATTAGTGGACCGACTGCAACCAAACTTGGTAAACATACTGCTTACTGTCAGGCGAACAACCGCTGTCATGAATTAAACACCTGCCACTCACGCTACAGGCGACACGAAATCGTAAACTAGGATATTCTTGAATTACTGAAAAACAATACGAGCCATCTTCCTGCACCTCCTCCTCCAGTAGTGGACCTACTGCAACCAAACTCGGTACACATACTGCTTACTGTCTAGCGAACAACCGCTGTCATGAATTAAACACCTACCACTCACGCTACAGGAGACACGAAGTCGTAAACTAGGATATTCTTGAATTACTGCAAACCATACGAACCATCTTCCTGCACCTCCTCCTAAAGTAGTGGACCGACTACTTCCGAACCCGGTACACATACTGCTTACTATCAGGCGAACAACCGCTGTCATGAAATAAACACCTACCACTTACGCTACAGGAGACACGATGTCGTAAACTACGATATTCTTGAATTACTGCAAAACCATGCGAGACATCTTCCTGCACCTCCTCCTAAAGTAGTGAACCGACTGCAACCAAAGTCGGTACACATACTGCTTACTACTAGGCGAACAACAGCTGTCATGAATTAAACACCTACCACTCACGCTACAGGAGCCACGAAGTCGTAAACTACGATATTCTTGAGTTACTGCAAAACCATGCGAGCCATCTTCCTGTACCTCCTCCACCAGTAGTGGACCTACTGCAACCAAACTCGGTACACATACTGTTACTATCTGGCGAATAACCGCTGTCATGAATTAAACACCTACCACTCACGCCACAGGAGACATGAATTCGTAAACTACGATATTCTTGAATTACTGTAAAACCATGCGAGCAATCTTCCTGCACCTCCTCCTAAAGTAGTGGACGGACTGGAACCAAACTCGCTACACATACTGCTTAAATCAGGCGAACAACCGCTGTCATGAATTAAACACCTACCACTCACGCTACAGGAGACACCAAGACGTAAACTACGATATTCTTAAATTACTGCAAAACAATGCGAGCAACCTTTCCTCACGTCCTCCTAAATTAGTGGACCGACTGCAACCAAACTCGGTAAACATACTGCTTACTATCAGGCGAAAAACCGCTGTCATGAATTAAACACATGCCACTCTCGCTACAGGAGGCACGAAGTCGTGAACTAGGATATTCTTGAATTACTGCAAAACCATGCGCGCCATCTTCCTGCACCTCCTCCTCCAGTAGTGGAACTACTGCAACCAAACTCGGTACACATACTGCATGCTATCAGGCGAATAACCGCTGTCATGAATTAAACACCTACCACTCACGCCAAGGAGACACGAATTCGTAAACTACGATATTCTTGAATTACTGCAAAACCATGCGAGCCTCTTCCTGCACCTCCTCCTAAAGTAGTGGACGGACTGCAACCAAACTCGGTACACATACTGCTTACTATCAGGCGAACAACCGCTGTCATGAATTAAACACCTACCACTCACGCTACAGGAGACACCAAGTCGTAAACTACGGTATTCTTGAATTACTTCAAAACCATGCGAGCCATCTTCCTGCACCTCCTCCTAAAGTAGTGGACCGACTGCAACCAAACTCGGTACACATAATGCTTACTATCAGGCGAACAACCGCTGTCACGAATAAAACACCTACCACTCACGCTACAGGAGACACGAAGTCGTAATCTACGATATTCTTGAATTACTGTAAAACCATGCGAGCCGTCTTCCTGCACCTCCTCCTCCAGTAGTGGACCTACTGCAACTAAACTCGGTACACAAACTGCTTACTATCAGGCGAACAACCGCTGTCATGAATTAAACACCTACCACTCACGCTACAGGAGACACGAAGTCGTAAACTACGATATTCTTGAATTAATGCAAAACCATGCGAGCCATCTTCCTGCACCTCCTCCTATAGTAGTGGACCGACTGCAACCAAAATCGGTACACAAACTGCTTACTATCAGGCGAACAACCGCTGTCACGAATAAAACACCTACCACTCACGCTACAGGAGACACGAAGTCGTAATCTACGATATTCTTGAATTACTGCAAAACCATGCGAGCCATCTTCCTGCACCTCCTCCTAAAGTAGTGGACCGTCTGCAACCAAACTCGGTACACATACTGCTTACTATTAGGCGAACAACAGCTGTCATGAATTAAACACCTACCACTCACGCTACAGGAGACACGAAGTCGTAAACTAGGATATTCTAGAATTACTGCAAAACCATGCGAGCCATCTTCCTGCACCTCCTCCTCCAGTAGTGGACCTACTGCAACCAAACTCGGTACACATACTGCTTACTATCGGGCGAATAACCGGTGTCATGAATTAAACACCTACCACACACGCCACAGGAGACACGAATTCGTAAACTACGATATTCTTGAATTACTGCAAAACCATGCGAGCCATCTTCTTGCACCTCCTTTTAAATTAGTGGACCGACTGCAACCAAACTCGGTAAACATACTGCTTACTGTCAGGCGAACAACCGCTGTCATGAATTAAACACCTGCCACTCACGCTACAGGCGACACGAAATCGTAAACTAGGATATTCTTGAATTACTGAAAAGCAATACGAGCCATCTTCCTGCCCCTCCTCCTCCAGTAGTGGACCTACTGCAACCAAACTCGGTACACATATTGTTTACTGTCTAGCGAACAACCGCTGTCATGAATTGACACCTACCACTCACGCTACAGGAGACACGATGTCGTAAACTAGGATATTCTTGAATTACTGCAAACCATACGAACCATCTTCCTGCACCTCCTCCTAAAGTAGTGGACCGACTACTTCCGAACTCGGTACACATACTGCTTACTATCAGGCGAACAACCGCTGTCAAGAAATAAACACCTACCACTTACGCTACAGGAGACACGAAGTCGTAAACTACGATATTCTTGAATTACTGCAAAACCATGCGAGACATCTTCCTGCACCTCCTCCTAAAGTAGTGATCCGACTGCAACCAAAGTCGGTACACATACTGCTTACTACTAGGCGAACAACAGCTGTCATGAATTAAACACCTACCACTCACGCTACAGGAGCCACGAAGTCGTAAACTACGATATTCTTGAGTTACTGCAAAATCATGCGAGCCATCTTCCTGTACCTCCTCCACCAGTAGTGGACCTACTGCAACCAAACTCGGTACACATACTGGTTACTATCTGGCGAATAACCGCTGTCATGAATTAAACACCTACCACTCACGCCACAGGAGACATGAATTCGTAAACTACGATATTCTTGAATTACTGTAAAACCATGCGAGTCTCTTCCTGCACCTCCTCCTAAAGTAGTGGACGGACTGCAACCAAACTCGGTACACATACTGCTTACTATCAGGCGAACAACCGCTGTCATGAATTAAACACCTACCACTCACGCTACAGGAGACACGATGTCGTAAACTAGGATATTCTTGAATTACTGCAAACCATACGAACCATCTTCCTGCACCTCCTCCTAAAGTAGTGGACCGACTACTTCCGAACTCGGTACACATACTGCTTACTATCAGGCGAACAAGCGCTGTCATGAATTAAACACCTACCACTCACGCTACAGGAGACACGAAGTCGTAAACTACGATATTCTTGAATTAATGCAAAACCATGCGAGCCATCTTCCTGCACCTCCTCCTAAAGTAGTGGACCGACTGCAACCAAAATCGGTACACATACTGCTTACTATCAGGCGAACAACCGCTGTCACGAATTAAACACCTACCACTCACGCTACAGGAGACACGAAGACGTAAACTACGATATTCTTGAATTACTGCAAAACCATGCGAGCCACCTTCCTGCACCTCCTCCTAAAGTAGTGGACCGTCTGCAACCAAAGTCGGTACACATACTGCTTACTATTAGGCGAACAACAGCTGTCATGAATTAAACACCTACCACTCACGCTACAGGAGACACGAACTCGTAAACTAGGATATTCTTGAATTACTGCAAAACCATACGAGCCATCTTCCTGCACCTCCTCCTCCAGTAGTGGACCTACTGCAACCAAACTCGGTACACATACTGCTTACTATCGGGCGAATAAACGCTGTCATGAATTAAACACCTACCACTCATGCCACAGGAGACACGAATTCGTAAACTACGATACTCTTGAATTACTGCAAAACCATGCGAGCCATCTTCTTGCACCTCCTTTTAAATTTGTGGACCGACTGCAACCAAACTCGGTAAACATACTGCTTACTGTCAGGCGAACAACCGCTGTCATGAATTAAACACCTGCCACTCACGCTACAGGAGACACGAAATCGTAAACTAGGATATTCTTAAATTACTGAAAAACAATACGAGCCATCTTCCTGCACCTCCTCCTCCAGTAGTGGACCTACTGCAACCAAACTCGGTACACATACTGCTTACTATCAGGCGAACAACCGCTGTCATGAATTAAACACCTACCACTCACGCTACAGGAGACACGATGTCGTAAACTAGGATATTCTTGAATTACTGCAAACCATACGAACCATCTTCCTGCACCTCCTCCTAAAGTAGTGGACCGACTACTTCCGAACTCGGTACACATACTGCTTACTATCAGGCGAACAAGCGCTGTCATGAATTAAACACCTACCACTCACGCTACAGGAGACACGAAGTCGTAAACTACGATATTCTTGAATTAATGCAAAACCATGCGAGCCATCTTCCTGCACCTCCTCCTAAAGTAGTGGACCGACTGCAACCAAAATCGGTACACATACTGCTTACTATCAGGCGAACAACCGCTGTCACGAATTAAACACCTACCACTCACGCTACAGGAGACACGAAGACGTAAACTACGATATTCTTGAATTACTGCAAAACCATGCGAGCCACCTTCCTGCACCTCCTCCTAAAGTAGTGGACCGTCTGCAACCAAAGTCGGTACACATACTGCTTACTATTAGGCGAACAACAGCTGTCATGAATTAAACACCTACCACTCACGCTACAGGAGACACGAACTCGTAAACTAGGATATTCTTGAATTACTGCAAAACCATACGAGCCATCTTCCTGCACCTCCTCCTCCAGTAGTGGACCTACTGCAACCAAACTCGGTACACATACTGCTTACTATCGGGCGAATAAACGCTGTCATGAATTAAACACCTACCACTCACGCCACAGGAGACACGAATTCGTAAACTACGATACTCTTGAATTACTGCAAAACCATGCGAGCCATCTTCTTGCACCTCCTTTTAAATTTGTGGACCGACTGCAACCAAACTCGGTAAACATACTGCTTACTGTCAGGCGAACAACCGCTGTCATGAATTAAACACCTGCCACTCACGCTACAGGAGACACGAAATCGTAAACTAGGATATTCTTAAATTACTGAAAAACAATACGAGCCATCTTCCTGCACCTCCTCCTCCAGTAGTGGACCTACTGCAACCAAACTCGGTACACATACTGCTTACTGTCTAGCGAACAACCGCTGTCATGAATTAAACACCTACCACTCACGCTACAGGAGTCACGAAGTCGTAAACTAGGATATTCTTGAATTACTGCAAACCATACGAACAATCTTCCTGCACCTCCTCCTAAAGTAGTGGACCGACTACTTCCGAACTCGGTACACATACTGCTTACTATCAGGCGAACAACCGCTGTCATGAAATAAACACCTACCACTCACGCTACAGGAGACACGAAGTTATAAACTACGATATTCTTGAATTACTGCAAAACCATGCGAGCCATCTTCCTGCACCTCCTCCTAAAGTAGTGGACCGACTGCAACCAAAGTCGGTACACATGCTGCTTACTACTAGGCGAACAACAGCTGTCATGAATTAAACACCTACCACTCACGCCACAGGAGACATTAATTCGTAAACTACGATATTCTTGAATTACTGCAAAACCATGCGAGCCATCTTCCTGCACCTCCTCCTAAAGTAGTGGACGGACTGCAACAAAACTCGGTACACATACTGCTTACTATCAAGCGAACAACCGCTGTCATGAATTAAACACCTACCACTCACGCTACAAGAGACACGAAGTCGTAAACTACGATATTCTTAAATTAATGCAAAACCGTGCGAGCCATCTTCCTGCACCTCCTCCTAAAGTAGTGGACCAACTGCAACCAAAATCGGTACACATACTGCTTACTATCAGGCGAACAACCGCTGTCATGAATTAAACACCTACCACTCACGCTACAGGAGACACGAAGTCGTAAACTACGATATTCTTGAATTAATGCAAAACCATGCGAGGCATCTTCCTGCACCTCCTCCTAAAGTAGTGGACCGACTGCAACCAAAATCGGTACACATACTGCTTACTATCAGGCGAACAGCCGCTGTCCTGAATTAAACACCTACCACTCACGCTACAGGAGACACGAAGTCGTAAACTACGATATTCTTGAATTACTGCAAAACAATGCGAGCCATCTTCCTTCACCCCCTCCTAAAGTAGTGGACCGTCTCAACCAAAGGCGGTACACATACTGCTTACTATTAGGCGAACAACAGCTGTCATGAATTAAACACCTACCACTCACGCTACAGGAGACACGAACTCATAAACTACGTTATTCTTGAATTACTGCAAAACCATGCGGGCCATCTTCCTGCACCTCCTCCTCCCGTAGTGGACCTATTGCAACCCAACTCGGTACACATACTGCTTACTATCGGGCGAATAACCGCTGTCATGAATTAAACACCTACCACTCACGCCACAGGAGACACGAATTCGTAAACTACGATATTCTTGAATTACTGCAAAACCATGCGAGCCATCTTCCTGCACCTCCTCCTAAAGTAGTGGACCGACTGCAACAAATCTCGGTACACATACTGCTTACTATCAGGCGAACAACAGCTGTCATGAATTAAACACCTACCACTCACGCTACAGGAGACACGAACTCGTAAACTACGTTATTCTTGAATTACTGCAAAACCATGCGGGCCATCTTCCTGCACCTCCTCCTCCAGTAGTGGACCTATTGCAACCCAACTCGGTACACATACTGCTTACTATCGGGCGAATAACCGCTTTCATGAATTAAACACTTACCACTCACGCTACAGGAGACACGATGTCGCAAACTAGGAAATTCTTGAATTACTGCAAAACAATACGAGCCATCTTCCTGCACCTCCTCCTCCAGTAGTGGACCTACTGCAACCAAACTCGGTACACATACTACTTCCTGTCTAGCGAACAACCGCTGTCATGAATTAAACACCTACCATTCACGCTACAGGAGTCACGAAGTCGTAAACTAGGATATTATTGAATTACTGCAAACCATGCGAACCATCTTCCTGCACCTCCTCCTAAAGTATTGGACCGACTACATCCGAACTCGGTACACATACTGCTTACTATCAGACGAACAACAGCTGTCATGAATTAAACACCTACCACTCACGCTACAGGAGACACGAAGTCGTAAACTACGATATTCTTGAATTAATGCAAAACCATGCGAGCCATCATCCAGCACCTCCTCCTAAAGTAGTTGACCGACTGCAACCAAAATCGGTACACACACTGCTTACTATCAGGCGAACAACCGCTGTCATGAAATAAACACCTACCACTCACGCTACAGGAGACACGAAGTTATAAACTACGATATTCTTGAATTACTGCAAAACCATGCGAGCCATCTTCCTGCACCTCCTCCTAAAGTAGTGGACCGACTGCAACCAAAGTCGGTACACATACTGCTTACTACTAGGCGAACAATAGCTGTCATGAATTAAACACCTACCACTCACGCCACAGGAGACATGAATTCGTAAACTACGATATTCTTGAATTACTGCAAAACCATGCGAGCCATCTTCCTGCACCTCCTCCTAAAGTAGTGGTCGGACTGCAACAAAACTCGGTACACATACTGCTTACTATCAGGCGAACAACCGCTGTCATGAATTAAACACCTACCACTCACGCTACAAGAGACACGAAGTCGTAAACTACGATATTCTTGAATTAATGCAAAACCATGCGATCCATCTTCCTGCACCTCCTCCTCCAGTAGTGGACCTACTGCAACCAAACTCGGTACACTTACTGCTTACTATCAGGCGAATAACCGCTGTCATGAATTAAACACCTACCACTCACGCCACAAGAGACATGAATTCGTATTCTACGATATTCTTGAATTATTGCAAAACCATGTGAGCCATCTTCCTGCACCTCCTCCTAAAGTAGTGGACGGACTGCAACAAAACTCGGTACACATACTGCTTACTATCAGGCGAACAACCGCTGTCATGAATTAAACACCTACCACTCACGCTACAAGAGACACGAAGTCGTAAACTACGATATTCTTGAATTAATGCAAAACCATGCGATCCATCTTCCTGCACCTCCTCCTCCAGTAGCGGACCGTCTGCAACCAAAATCGGTACACATACTGCTTACTATCAGGCGAACAACCGCTGTCCTGAATTAAACACCTACAACTCACGCTGCAGGAGACACGAAGTCGTAACCTACGATATTCTTGAAGTACTGCAAAACCATGCGAGCCATCTTCCTGCACCACCTCCTCCAGCAGTGGAATTACTGCAACCAAACTCGGTACACATACTGCTTACTATCAGGCGAATAACCGCTGTCATGGATTAAACACCTACCACTCACGCCACAGGAGACACGAATTCGTAAACTACGATATTCTTGAATTACTGCAAACCATGCGAGCCATCTTCCTGCACCTACTCCTAAAGTAGTGGACCGACTGCAACCAAAATCGGTACACATACTGCTTACTATCAGGCGAACAACCGCTGTCCTGAATTAAACACCTACCACTCACGCTACAGGAGACACGAAGTCGTAAACTACGATATTCTTGAATTACTGCAAAATCATGCGAGCCATCTTCCTGCACCCCCTCCTAAAGTAGTGGACCGTCTCAACCAAAGGCGGTACACATACTGCTTACTATTAGGCGAACAACAGCTGTCATGAATTAAACACCTACCACTCACGCTACAGGAGACACGAAGTCGTAAACTACGATATTCTTAAATTACTGCAAAACCATGCGGGCCATCTTCCTGCACCTCCTCCTCCAGTAGTGGACCTATTGCAACCCAACTCGGTACACATACTGCTTACTATCGGGCGAATAACCGCTGTCCTGAATTAAACACCTACCACTCACGCCACAGGCGACACGAATTCGTAAACTACAATATTCTTGAATTACTACTAAACCATGCGAGCCATCTTCCTGCACCTCCTCCTAAAGTTGTGGACCGACTGCAACAAATCTCGGTACACATACTGCTTACTATCAGGCGAACAACCGCTTTCATGAATTAAACACTTACCACTCACGATACAGGAGACACGATGTCGCAAACTAGGATATTCTTGAATTACTGCAAAACAATACGAGCCATCTTCCTGCACCTCCTCCTCCAGTAGTGGACCTACTGCAACCAAACTCGGTACACATACTACTTCCTGTCTAGCGAACAACCGCTGTCATGAATTAAACACCTACCACTCACGCTACAGGAGTCACGAAGTCGTAAACTACGTTATTCTTGAATTACTGCAAAACCATGCGGGCCATCTTCCTGCACCTCCTCCTCCAGTAGTGGACCTATTGCAACCTAACTCGGTACACATACTGCTTACTATCGGGCGAATAACCGCTGTCATGAATGAAACACCTACCACTCACGCCACAGGAGACACGAATTCGTAAACTACGATATTCTTGAATTACTGCAAAACCATGCGAGCCATCTTCCTGCACCTCATCCTAAAGTAGTGGACCGACTGCAACAAATCTCGGTACACATACTGCTTACTATCAGGCGAACAACAGCTGTCATGAATTAAACACCTACCACTCACGCTACAGGAGACACGAGCTCGTAAACTACGTTATTCTTGAATTACTGCAGAACCATGCGGGCCATCTTCCTGCACCTCCTCCTCCAGTAGTGGACCTATTGCAACCCAACTCGGTACACATACTGCTTACTATCGGGCGAATAACCGCTTTCATGAATTAAACACTTACCACTCACGCTACAGGAGACACGATGTCGCAAACTAGGAAATTCTTGAATTACCGCAAAACAATACGAGCCATCTTCCTGCACCTCCTCCTCCAGTAGTGGACCTACTGCAACCAAACTCGGTACACATACTACTTCCTGTCTAGCGAACAACCGCTGTCATGAATTAAACACCTACCACTCACGCTACAGGAGTCACGAAGTCGTAAACTAGGATATTCTTGAATTACTGCAAACCATGCGAACCATCTTCCTGCACCTCCTCCTAAAGTATAGGACCGACTACATCCGAACTCGGTACACATACTGCTTACTATCAGACGAACAACAGCTGTCATGAATTAAACACCTACCACTCACGCTACAGGAGACACGAAGTCGTAAACTACGATATTCTTGAATTAATGCAAAACCATGCGAGCCATCATCCAGCACCTCCTCCTAAAGTAGTTGACCGACTGCAACCAAAATCGGTACACATACTGCTTACTATCAGGCGAACAACCGCTGTCATGAAATAAACACCTACCACTCACGCTACAGGAGACACGAAGTTATAAACTACGATATTCTTGAATTACTGCAAAACCATGCGAGCCATCTTCCTGCACCTCCTCCTAAAGTAGTGGACCGACTGCAACCAAAGTCGGTACACATACTGCTTACTACTAGGCGAACAACAGCTGTCATGAATTAAACACCTACCACTCACGCCACAGGAGACATGAATTCGTAAACTACGATATTCTTGAATTACTGCAAAACCATGCGAGCCATCTTCCTGCACCTCCTCCTAAAGTAGTGGACGGACTGCAACAAAACTCGGTACACATACTGCTTACTATCAAGCGAACAACCGCTGTCATGAATTAAACACCTACCACTCACGCTACAGGAGACACGAAGTCGTAAACTACGATATTCTTGAATTAATGCAAAACCATGCGAGGCATCTTCCTGCACCTCCTCCTAAAGTAGTGGACCGACTGCAACCAAAATCGGTACACATACTGCTTACTATCAGGCGAACAGCCGCTGTCCTGAATTAAACACCTACCACTCACGCTACAGGAGACACGAAGTCGTAAACTACGATATTCTTGAATTACTGCAAAACAATGCGAGCCATCTTCCTGCACCCCCTCCTAAAGTAGTGGACCGTCTCAACCAAAGGCGGTACACATACTGCTTACTATTAGGCGAACAACAGCTGTCATGAATTAAACACCTACCACTCACGCTACAGGAGACACGAACTCATAAACTACGTTATTCTTGAATTACTGCAAAACCATGCGGGCCATCTTCCTGCACCTCCTCCTCCAGTAGTGGACCTATTGCAACCCAACTCGGTACACATACTGCTTACTATCGGGCGAATAACCGCTGTCATGAATTAAACACCTACCACTCACGCCACAGGAGACACGAATTCGTAAACTACGATATTCTTGAATTACTGCAAAACCATGCGAGCCATCTTCCTGCACCTCCTCCTAAAGTAGTGGACCGACTGCAACAAATCTCGGTACACATACTGCTTACTATCAGGCGAACAACAGCTGTCATGAATTAAACACCTACCACTCACGCTACAGGAGACACGAACTCGTAAACTACGTTATTCTTGAATTACTGCAAAACCATGCGGGCCATCTTCCTGCACCTCCTCCTCCAGTAGTGGACCTATTGCAACCCAACTCGGTACACATACTGCTTACTATCGGGCGAATAACCGCTTTCATGAATTAAACACTTACCACTCACGCTACAGGAGACACGATGTCGCAAACTAGGAAATTCTTGAATTACTGCAAAACAATACGAGCCATCTTCCTGCACCTCCTCCTCCAGTAGTGGACCTACTGCAACCAAACTCGGTACACATACTACTTCCTGTCTAGCGAACAACCGCTGTCATGAATTAAACACCTACCACTCACGCTGCAGGAGACACGAACTCGTAAACTACGTTATTCTTGAATTACTGCAAAACTATGCGAGCCATCTTCCTGCACCACCTCCTCCAGCAGTGGAATTACTGCAACCAAACTCGGTACACATACTGCTTACTATCAGGCGAATAACCGCTGTCATGAATTAAACACCTTCCACTCACGCCACAGGAGACACGAATTCGTAAACTACGATTTTCTTGAATTACTGCAAACCATGCGAGCCATCTTCCTGCACCTCCTCCTAAAGTAGTGGACCGACTGCAACCAAAATCGGTACACATACTGCTTACTATCAGGCGAACAACCGCTGTCCTGCATTAAACACCTACCACTCACGCTACAGGGGACACGAAGTCGTAAACTACGATATTCTTGAATTACTGCAAAACCATGCGAGCCATCTTCCTGCACCCCCTCCTAAAGAAGTGGACCGTCTCAACCAAAGGCGGTACACATACTGCTTACTATTAGGCGAACAACAGCTGTCATGAATTAAACACCTACCACTCACGCTACAATAGACACGAACTCGTAAACTACGTTATTCCTGAATTACTGCAAAACCATGCGGGCCATCTTCCTGCACCTCCTCCTCCAGTAGTGGACCTATTGCAACCCAACTCGGTACACATACTGCTTACTATCGGGCGAATAACCGCTGTCATGAATTAAACACCTACCACTCACGCCACAGGAGACACGAATTCGTAAACTACGATATTCTTGAATTACTACAAAACCATGCGAGCCATCTTCCTGCACCTCCTCCTAATGTAGTGGACCGACTGCAACAAATCTCGGTACACATACTGATTACTATCAGACGAACAACCGCTTTCATGAATTAAACACTTACCACTCACGATACAGGAGACACGATGTCGCAAACTAGGATATTCTTGAATTACTGCAAAACAATACGAGCCATCTTCCTGCACCTCCTCCTCCAGTAGTGGACCTACTGCAACCAAACTCGGTACACATACTACTTCCTGTGTAGCGAACAACCGCTGTCATGAAATAAACACGTACCACTCACGCTACAGGAGTCACGAAGTCGTAAACTAGGATATTCTTGAATTACTGCAAACCATGCGAACCATCTTCCTGCACCTCCTCCTAAAGTATTGGACCGACTACATCCGAACTCGGTACACATACTGCTTACTATCAGACGAACAACAGCTGTCATGAATTAAACACCTACCACTCACGCTACAGGAGACACGAAGTCGTAAACTACGATATTCTTTAATTAATGCAAAACCATGCGAGCCATCATCCAGCACCTCCTCCTAAAGTAGTGGACCGACTGCAACCAAAATCGGTACACATACTGCTTACTATCAAGCGAACAACCGCTGTCATGAATTAAACACCTACCACTCACGCTACAGGAGACACCAAGTCGTAAACTACGATATTCTTGAATTACTGCAAAACCATGAGAGCAATCTTCCAGCACCTCCTCCTAAAGTAGTGGACCGACTGCAACCAAACTCGGTACACATAATGCTTACTATCAGGCGAACAACCGCTGTCATGAATTAAACACCTACCACTCACACTACAGGAGACACGAAGTCGTAAACTACGATATTCTTGAATTAATGCAAAACCATGCGAGGCATCTTCCTGCACCTCCTCTTAAAGAAGTGGACCGACTGCAACCAAAATCGGTACACATACTGCTTACTATCAGGCGAACAACCGCTATCATGAATTAAACACCTACCACTCACGCTACAGGAGACACGAAGTCGTAAACTAGGATATTCTTGAATTACTGCAAAACCATACGAGCCACCTTCCTGCACCCCCTCCTAAAGTAGTGGACCGACTTTAACCAAAATCGGTACACATACTGCTTACTATCAGGCGAACAACCGCTGTCCTGAATTAAACACCTACCACTCACGCTGCAGGAGACACGAAGTCGTAACCTACGATATTCTTGAAGTACTGCAAAACTATGCGAGCCATCTTCCTGCACCACCTCCTCCAGCAGTGGAATTACTGCAACCAAACTCGGTACACATACTGCTTACTATCAGGCGAATAACCGCTGTCATGAATTAAACACCTTCCACTCACGCCACAGGAGACACGAATTCGTAAACTACGATTTTCTTGAATTACTGCAAACCATGCGAGCCATCTTCCTGCACCTCCTCCTAAAGTAGTGGACCGACTGCAACCAAAATCGGTACACATACTGCTTACTATCAGGCGAACAACCGCTGTCCTGCATTAAACACCTACCACTCACGCTACAGGAGACACGAAGTCGTAAACTACGATATTCTTGAATTACTGCAAAACCATGCGAGCCATCTTCCTGCACCCCCTCCTAAAGAAGTGGACCGTCTCAACCAAAGGCGGTACACATACTGCTTACTATTAGGCGAACAACAGCTGTCATGAATTAAACACCTACCACTCACGCTACAGGAGACACGAACTCGTAAACTACGTTATTCCTGAATTACTGCAAAACCATGCGGGCCATCTTCCTGCACCTCCTCCTCCAGTAGTGGACCTATTGCAACCCAACTCGGTACACATACTGCTTACTATCGGGCGAATAACCGCTGTCATGAATTAAACACCTACCACTCACGCCACAGGAGACACGAATTCGTAAACTACGATATTCTTGAATTACTACAAAACCATGCGAGCCATCTTCCTGCACCTCCTCCTAATGTAGTGGACCGACTGCAACAAATCTCGGTACACATACTGATTACTATCAGACGAACAACCGCTTTCATGAATTAAACACTTACCACTCACGATACAGGAGACACGATGTCGCAAACTAGGATATTCTTGAATTACTGCAAAACAATACGAGCCATCTTCCTGCACCTCCTCCTCCAGTAGTGGACCTACTGCAACCAAACTCGGTACACATACTACTTCCTGTGTAGCGAACAACCGCTGTCATGAAATAAACACGTACCACTCACGCTACAGGAGTCACGAAGTCGTAAACTAGGATATTCTTGAATTACTGCAAACCATGCGAACCATCTTCCTGCACCTCCTCCTAAAGTATTGGACCGACTACATCCGAACTCGGTACACATACTGCTTACTATCAGACGAACAACAGCTGTCATGAATTAAACACCTACCACTCACGCTACAGGAGACACGAAGTCGTAAACTACGATATTCTTTAATTAATGCAAAACCATGCGAGCCATCATCCAGCACCTCCTCCTAAAGTAGTGGACCGACTGCAACCAAAATCGGTACACATACTGCTTACTATCAAGCGAACAACCGCTGTCATGAATTAAACACCTACCACTCACGCTACAGGAGACACCAAGTCGTAAACTACGATATTCTTGAATTACTGCAAAACCATGAGAGCAATCTTCCAGCACCTCCTCCTAAAGTAGTGGACCGACTGCAACCAAACTCGGTACACATAATGCTTACTATCAGGCGAACAACCGCTGTCCTGCATTAAACACCTACCACTCACGCTACAGGAGACACGAAGTCGTAAACTACGATATTCTTGAATTACTGCAAAACCATGCGAGCCATCTTCCTGCACCCCCTCCTAAAGAAGTGGACCGTCTCAACCAAAGGCGGTACACATACTGCTTACTATTAGGCGAACAACAGCTGTCATGAATTAAACACCTACCACTCACGCTACAGGAGACACGAACTCGTAAACTACGTTATTCCTGAATTACTGCAAAACCATGCGGGCCATCTTCCTGCATCTCCTCCTCCAGTAGTGGACCTATTGCAACCCAACTCGGTACACATACTGCTTACTATCGGGCGAATAACCGCTGTCATGAATTAAACACCTACCACTCACGCCACAGGAGACACGAATTCGTAAACTACGATATTCTTGAATTACTACAAAACCATGCGAGCCATCTTCCTGCACCTCCTCCTAATGTAGTGGACCGACTGCAACAAATCTCGGTACACATACTGATTACTATCAGACGAACAACCGTTGTCATGAATTAAACACCTACCACTCACGCTACAGGAGACACCAAGTCGTAAACTACGATATTCTTGAATTACTGCAAAACCATGAGAGCAATCTTCCAGCACCTCCTCCTAAAGTAGTGGACCGACTGCAACCAAACTCGGTACACATAATGCTTACTATCAGGCGAACAACCGCTGTCTGGAATTAAACACCTACCTCTCACGCTACAGGAGACACAAAGTCGTAAACTACGATATTCTTGAATTACTGCAAAACCATACGAGCCATCTTCCTGAACCTCCTCCTCCAGTAGTGGACCAACTGCAACCAAACTCGGTACACAAACTGCTTACCATCAGGCGAACAACCGCTGTCATGAATTAAACACTTACCACTCACGCTAAAAGAGACACGAAGTCGTAAACTATGATATTCTTGAATTACTGCAAAACCATGCGAGACATCTTCTTGCACCTCCTCCTAAATTAGTGGCCCGACTGCAGCCAAACTCGGTAAACATACTGCTTACTATCAGGCGATCAACCGCTGTCATGAATTAAACAACTACCACTCACGCTACAGGAGACACGAAGTCGTAAACTAGGATATTCTTAATTTACTGCAAAACCATGCGAGCCATCTTCCTGCACCTCCTCCTAAAGTAGTGGACGGACTGCAACAAAACTCGGTACACATACTGCTTACTATCAGGCGAACAACCGCTGTCATGAATTAAACACCTACCACTCACGCTACAAGAGACACGAAGTCGTAAACTACGATATTCTTGAATTAATGCAAAACCGTGCGAGCCATCTTCCTGCACCTCCTCCTAAAGTAGTGGACCGACTGCAACCAAAATAGGTACACATACTGCTTACTATCAGGCGAACAACCGCTGTCCTGAATTAAACACCTACCACTCACGCTACAGGAGACACGAAGTCGTAAACTACGATATTCTTGAATTACTGCAAAACCATGCGAGCCATCTTCCTGCACCCCCTCCTAAAGTAGTGGACCGTCTCAACCAAAGGCGGTACACATACTGCTTACTATTAGGCGAACAACAGCTGTCATGAATTAAACACCTACCACTCACGCTACAGGAGACACGAACTCGTAAACTACGTTATTCTTGAATTACTGCAAAACCATGCGGGCCATCTTCCTGCACCTCCTCCTCCAGTAGTGGACCTATTGCAACCCAACTCGGTACACATACTGCTTACTATCGGGCGAATAACCGCTGTCCTGAATTAAACACCTACCACTCACGCCACAGGCGACACGAATTCGTAAACTACAATATTCTTGAATTACTACTAAACCATGCGAGCCATCTTCCTGCACCTCCTCCTAAAGTTGTGGACCGACTGCAACAAATCTCGGTACACATACTGCTTACTATCAGGCGAACAACCGCTTTCATGAATTAAACACTTACCACTCACGATACAGGAGACACGATGTCGCAAACTAGGATATTCTTGAATTACTGCAAAACAATACGAGCCATCTTCCTGCACCTCCTCCTCCAGTAGTGGACCTACTGCAACCAAACTCGGTACACATACTACTTCCTGTCTAGCGAACAACCGCTGTCATGAATTAAACACCTACCACTCACGCTACAGGAGTCACGAAGTCGTAAACTACGTTATTCTTGAATTACTGCAAAACCATGCGGGCCATCTTCCTGCACCTCCTCCTCCAGTAGTGGACCTATTGCAACCTAACTCGGTACACATACTGCTTACTATCGGGCGAATAACCGCTGTCATGAATGAAACACCTACCACTCACGCCACAGGAGACACGAATTCGTAAACTACGATATTCTTGAATTACTGCAAAACCATGCGAGCCATCTTCCTGCACCTCATCCTAAAGTAGTGGACCGACTGCAACAAATCTCGGTACACATACTGCTTACTATCAGGCGAACAACAGCTGTCATGAATTAAACACCTACCACTCACGCTACAGGAGACACGAGCTCGTAAACTACGTTATTCTTGAATTACTGCAAAACCATGCGGGCCATCTTCCTGCACCTCCTCCTCCAGTAGTGGACCTATTGCAACCCAACTCGGTACACATACTGCTTACTATCGGGCGAATAACCGCTTTCATGAATTAAACACTTACCACTCACGCTACAGGAGACACGATGTCGCAAACTAGGAAATTCTTGAATTACCGCAAAACAATACGAGCCATCTTCCTGCACCTCCTCCTCCAGTAGTGGACCTACTGCAACCAAACTCGGTACACATACTACTTCCTGTCTAGCGAACAACCGCTGTCATGAATTAAACACCTACCACTCACGCTACAGGAGTCACGAAGTCGTAAACTAGGATATTCTTGAATTACTGCAAACCATGCGAACCATCTTCCTGCACCTCCTCCTAAAGTATAGGACCGACTACATCCGAACTCGGTACACATACTGCTTACTATCAGACGAACAACAGCTGTCATGAATTAAACACCTACCACTCACGCTACAGGAGACACGAAGTCGTAAACTACGATATTCTTGAATTAATGCAAAACCATGCGAGCCATCATCCAGCACCTCCTCCTAAAGTAGTTGACCGACTGCAACCAAAATCGGTACACATACTGCTTACTATCAGGCGAACAACCGCTGTCATGAAATAAACACCTACCACTCACGCTACAGGAGACACGAAGTTATAAACTACGATATTCTTGAATTACTGCAAAACCATGCGAGCCATCTTCCTGCACCTCCTCCTAAAGTAGTGGACCGACTGCAACCAAAGTCGGTACACATACTGCTTACTACTAGGCGAACAACAGCTGTCATGAATTAAACACCTACCACTCACGCCACAGGAGACATGAATTCGTAAACTACGATATTCTTGAATTACTGCAAAACCATGCGAGCCATCTTCCTGCACCTCCTCCTAAAGTAGTGGACGGACTGCAACAAAACTCGGTACACATACTGCTTACTATCAAGCGAACAGCCGCTGTCATGAATTAAACACCTACCACTCACGCTACAGGAGACACGAAGTCGTAAACTACGATATTCTTGAATTAATGCAAAACCATGCGAGGCATCTTCCTGCACCTCCTCCTAAAGTAGTGGACCGACTGCAACCAAAATCGGTACACATACTGCTTACTATCAGGCGAACAGCCGCTGTCCTGAATTAAACACCTACCACTCACGCTACAGGAGACACGAAGTCGTAAACTACGATATTCTTGAATTACTGCAAAACAATGCGAGCCATCTTCCTGCACCCCCTCCTAAAGTAGTGGACCGTCTCAACCAAAGGCGGTACACATACTGCTTACTATTAGGCGAACAACAGCTGTCATGAATTAAACACCTACCACTCACGCTACAGGAGACACGAACTCATAAACTACGTTATTCTTGAATTACTGCAAAACCATGCGGGCCATCTTCCTGCACCTCCTCCTCCAGTAGTGGACCTATTGCAACCCAACTCGGTACACATACTGCTTACTATCGGGCGAATAACCGCTGTCATGAATTAAACACCTACCACTCACGCCACAGGAGACACGAATTCGTAAACTACGATATTCTTGAATTACTGCAAAACCATGCGAGCCATCTTCCTGCACCTCCTCCTAAAGTAGTGGACCGACTGCAACAAATCTCGGTACACATACTGCTTACTATCAGGCGAACAACAGCTGTCATGAATTAAACACCTACCACTCACGCTACAGGAGACACGAACTCGTAAACTACGTTATTCTTGAATTACTGCAAAACCATGCGGGCCATCTTCCTGCACCTCCTCCTCCAGTAGTGGACCTATTGCAACCCAACTCGGTACACATACTGCTTACTATCGGGCGAATAACCGCTTTCATGAATTAAACACTTACCACTCACGCTACAGGAGACACGATGTCGCAAACTAGGAAATTCTTGAATTACTGCAAAACAATACGAGCCATCTTCCTGCACCTCCTCCTCCAGTAGTGGACCTACTGCAACCAAACTCGGTACACATACTACTTCCTGTCTAGCGAACAACCGCTGTCATGAATTAAACACCTACCACTCACGCTGCAGGAGACACGAACTCGTAAACTACGTTATTCTTGAATTACTGCAAAACTATGCGAGCCATCTTCCTGCACCACCTCCTCCAGCAGTGGAATTACTGCAACCAAACTCGGTACACATACTGCTTACTATCAGGCGAATAACCGCTGTCATGAATTAAACACCTTCCACTCACGCCACAGGAGACACGAATTCGTAAACTACGATTTTCTTGAATTACTGCAAACCATGCGAGCCATCATCCAGCACCTCCTCCTAAAGTAGTGGACCGACTGCAACCAAAATCGGTACACATACTGCTTACTATCAAGCGAACAACCGCTGTCATGAATTAAACACCTACCACTCACGCTACAGGAGACACCAAGTCGTAAACTACGATATTCTTGAATTACTGCAAAACCATGAGAGCAATCTTCCAGCACCTCCTCCTAAAGTAGTGGACCGACTGCAACCAAACTCGGTACACATAATGCTTACTATCAGGCGAACAACCGCTGTCCTGCATTAAACACCTACCACTCACGCTACAGGAGACACGAAGTCGTAAACTACGATATTCTTGAATTACTGCAAAACCATGCGAGCCATCTTCCTGCACCCCCTCCTAAAGAAGTGGACCGTCTCAACCAAAGGCGGTACACATACTGCTTACTATTAGGCGAACAACAGCTGTCATGAATTAAACACCTACCACTCACGCTACAGGAGACACGAACTCGTAAACTACGTTATTCCTGAATTACTGCAAAACCATGCGGGCCATCTTCCTGCATCTCCTCCTCCAGTAGTGGACCTATTGCAACCCAACTCGGTACACATACTGCTTACTATCGGGCGAATAACCGCTGTCATGAATTAAACACCTACCACTCACGCCACAGGAGACACGAATTCGTAAACTACGATATTCTTGAATTACTACAAAACCATGCGAGCCATCTTCCTGCACCTCCTCCTAATGTAGTGGACCGACTGCAACAAATCTCGGTACACATACTGATTACTATCAGACGAACAACCGTTGTCATGAATTAAACACCTACCACTCACGCTACAGGAGACACCAAGTCGTAAACTACGATATTCTTGAATTACTGCAAAACCATGAGAGCAATCTTCCAGCACCTCCTCCTAAAGTAGTGGACCGACTGCAACCAAACTCGGTACACATAATGCTTACTATCAGGCGAACAACCGCTGTCTGGAATTAAACACCTACCTCTCACGCTACAGGAGACACAAAGTCGTAAACTACGATATTCTTGAATTACTGCAAAACCATACGAGCCATCTTCCTGAACCTCCTCCTCCAGTAGTGGACCAACTGCAACCAAACTCGGTACACAAACTGCTTACCATCAGGCGAACAACCGCTGTCATGAATTAAACACTTACCACTCACGCTAAAAGAGACACGAAGTCGTAAACTATGATATTCTTGAATTACTGCAAAACCATGCGAGACATCTTCTTGCACCTCCTCCTAAATTAGTGGCCCGACTGCAGCCAAACTCGGTAAACATACTGCTTACTATCAGGCGATCAACCGCTGTCATGAATTAAACAACTACCACTCACGCTACAGGAGACACGAAGTCGTAAACTAGGATATTCTTAATTTACTGCAAAACCATGCGAGCCATCTTCCTGCACCTCCTCCTAAAGTAGTGGACGGACTGCAACAAAACTCGGTACACATACTGCTTACTATCAGGCGAACAACCGCTGTCATGAATTAAACACCTACCACTCACGCTACAAGAGACACGAAGTCGTAAACTACGATATTCTTGAATTAATGCAAAACCGTGCGAGCCATCTTCCTGCACCTCCTCCTAAAGTAGTGGACCGACTGCAACCAAAATAGGTACACATACTGCTTACTATCAGGCGAACAACCGCTGTCCTGAATTAAACACCTACCACTCACGCTACAGGAGACACGAAGTCGTAAACTACGATATTCTTGAATTACTGCAAAACCATGCGAGCCATCTTCCTGCACCCCCTCCTAAAGTAGTGGACCGTCTCAACCAAAGGCGGTACACATACTGCTTACTATTAGGCGAACAACAGCTGTCATGAATTAAACACCTACCACTCACGCTACAGGAGACACGAACTCGTAAACTACGTTATTCTTGAATTACTGCAAAACCATGCGGGCCATCTTCCTGCACCTCCTCCTCCAGTAGTGGACCTATTGCAACCCAACTCGGTACACATACTGCTTACTATCGGGCGAATAACCGCTGTCCTGAATTAAACACCTACCACTCACGCCACAGGCGACACGAATTCGTAAACTACAATATTCTTGAATTACTACTAAACCATGCGAGCCATCTTCCTGCACCTCCTCCTAAAGTTGTGGACCGACTGCAACAAATCTCGGTACACATACTGCTTACTATCAGGCGAACAACCGCTTTCATGAATTAAACACTTACCACTCACGATACAGGAGACACGATGTCGCAAACTAGGATATTCTTGAATTACTGCAAAACAATACGAGCCATCTTCCTGCACCTCCTCCTCCAGTAGTGGACCTACTGCAACCAAACTCGGTACACATACTACTTCCTGTCTAGCGAACAACCGCTGTCATGAATTAAACACCTACCACTCACGCTACAGGAGTCACGAAGTCGTAAACTACGTTATTCTTGAATTACTGCAAAACCATGCGGGCCATCTTCCTGCACCTCCTCCTCCAGTAGTGGACCTATTGCAACCTAACTCGGTACACATACTGCTTACTATCGGGCGAATAACCGCTGTCATGAATGAAACACCTACCACTCACGCCACAGGAGACACGAATTCGTAAACTACGATATTCTTGAATTACTGCAAAACCATGCGAGCCATCTTCCTGCACCTCATCCTAAAGTTGTGGACCGACTGCAACAAATCTCGGTACACATACTGCTTACTATCAGGCGAACAACAGCTGTCATGAATTAAACACCTACCACTCACGCTACAGGAGACACGAGCTCGTAAACTACGTTATTCTTGAATTACTGCAAAACCATGCGGGCCATCTTCCTGCACCTCCTCCTCCAGTAGTGGACCTATTGCAACCCAACTCGGTACACATACTGCTTACTATCGGGCGAATAACCGCTTTCATGAATTAAACACTTACCACTCACGCTACAGGAGACACGATGTCGCAAACTAGGAAATTCTTGAATTACCGCAAAACAATACGAGCCATCTTCCTGCACCTCCTCCTCCAGTAGTGGACCTACTGCAACCAAACTCGGTACACATACTACTTCCTGTCTAGCGAACAACCGCTGTCATGAATTAAACACCTACCACTCACGCTACAGGAGTCACGAAGTCGTAAACTAGGATATTCTTGAATTACTGCAAACCATGCGAACCATCTTCCTGCACCTCCTCCTAAAGTATAGGACCGACTACATCCGAACTCGGTACACATACTGCTTACTATCAGACGAACAACAGCTGTCATGAATTAAACACCTACCACTCACGCTACAGGAGACACGAAGTCGTAAACTACGATATTCTTGAATTAATGCAAAACCATGCGAGCCATCATCCAGCACCTCCTCCTAAAGTAGTTGACCGACTGCAACCAAAATCGGTACACATACTGCTTACTATCAGGCGAACAACCGCTGTCATGAAATAAACACCTACCACTCACGCTACAGGAGACACGAAGTTATAAACTACGATATTCTTGAATTACTGCAAAACCATGCGAGCCATCTTCCTGCACCTCCTCCTAAAGTAGTGGACCGACTGCAACCAAAGTCGGTACACATACTGCTTACTACTAGGCGAACAACAGCTGTCATGAATTAAACACCTACCACTCACGCCACAGGAGACATGAATTCGTAAACTACGATATTCTTGAATTACTGCAAAACCATGCGAGCCATCTTCCTGCACCTCCTCCTAAAGTAGTGGACGGACTGCAACAAAACTCGGTACACATACTGCTTACTATCAAGCGAACAGCCGCTGTCATGAATTAAACACCTACCACTCACGCTACAGGAGACACGAAGTCGTAAACTACGATATTCTTGAATTAATGCAAAACCATGCGAGGCATCTTCCTGCACCTCCTCCTAAAGTAGTGGACCGACTGCAACCAAAATCGGTACACATACTGCTTACTACCAGGCGAACAGCCGCTGTCCTGAATTAAACACCTACCACTCACGCTACAGGAGACACGAAGTCGTAAACTACGATATTCTTGAATTACTGCAAAACAATGCGAGCCATCTTCCTGCACCCCCTCCTAAAGTAGTGGACCGTCTCAACCAAAGGCGGTACACATACTGCTTACTATTAGGCGAACAACAGCTGTCATGAATTAAACACCTACCACTCACGCTACAGGAGACACGAACTCATAAACTACGTTATTCTTGAATTACTGCAAAACCATGCGGGCCATCTTCCTGCACCTCCTCCTCCAGTAGTGGACCTATTGCAACCCAACTCGGTACACATACTGCTTACTATCGGGCGAATAACCGCTGTCATGAATTAAACACCTACCACTCACGCCACAGGAGACACGAATTCGTAAACTACGATATTCTTGAATTACTGCAAAACCATGCGAGCCATCTTCCTGCACCTCCTCCTAAAGTAGTGGACCGACTGCAACAAATCTCGGTACACATACTGCTTACTATCAGGCGAACAACAGCTGTCATGAATTAAACACCTACCACTCACGCTACAGGAGACACGAACTCGTAAACTACGTTATTCTTGAATTACTGCAAAACCATGCGGGCCATCTTCCTGCACCTCCTCCTCCAGTAGTGGACCTATTGCAACCCAACTCGGTACACATACTGCTTACTATCGGGCGAATAACCGCTTTCATGAATTAAACACTTACCACTCACGCTACAGGAGACACGATGTCGCAAACTAGGAAATTCTTGAATTTCTGCAAAACAATACGAGCCATCTTCCTGCACCTCCTCCTCCAGTAGTGGACCTACTGCAACCAAACTCGGTACACATACTACTTCCTGTCTAGCGAACAACCGCTGTCATGAATTAAACACCTACCACTCACGCTGCAGGAGACACGAACTCGTAAACTACGTTATTCTTGAATTACTGCAAAACTATGCGAGCCATCTTCCTGCACCACCTCCTCCAGCAGTGGAATTACTGCAACCAAACTCGGTACACATACTGCTTACTATCAGGCGAATAACCGCTGTCATGAATTAAACACCTTCCACTCACGCCACAGGAGACACGAATTCGTAAACTACGATTTTCTTGAATTACTGCAAACCATGCGAGCCATCTTCCTGCACCTCCTCCTAAAGTAGTGGACCGACTGCAACCAAAATCGGTACACATACTGCTTACTATCAGGCGAACAACCGCTGTCCTGCATTAAACACCTACCACTCACGCTACAGGAGACACGAAGTCGTAAACTACGATATTCTTGAATTACTGCAAAACCATGCGAGCCATCTTCCTGCACCCCCTCCTAAAGAAGTGGACCGTCTCAACCAAAGGCGGTACACATACTGCTTACTATTAGGCGAACAACAGCTGTCATGAATTAAACACCTACCACTCACGCTACAATAGACACGAACTCGTAAACTACGTTATTCCTGAATTACTGCAAAACCATGCGGGCCATCTTCCTGCACCTCCTCCTCCAGTAGTGGACCTATTGCAACCCAACTCGGTACACATACTGCTTACTATCGGGCGAATAACCGCTGTCATGAATTAAACACCTACCACTCACGCCACAGGAGACACGAATTCGTAAACTACGATATTCTTGAATTACTACAAAACCATGCGAGCCATCTTCCTGCACCTCCTCCTAATGTAGTGGACCGACTGCAACAAATCTCGGTACACATACTGATTACTATCAGACGAACAACCGCTTTCATGAATTAAACACTTACCACTCACGATACAGGAGACACGATGTCGCAAACTAGGATATTCTTGAATTACTGCAAAACAATACGAGCCATCTTCCTGCACCTCCTCCTCCAGTAGTGGACCTACTGCAACCAAACTCGGTACACATACTACTTCCTGTGTAGCGAACAACCGCTGTCATGATATAAACACGTACCACTCACGCTACAGGAGTCACGAAGTCGTAAACTAGGATATTCTTGAATTACTGCAAACCATGCGAACCATCTTCCTGCACCTCCTCCTAAAGTATTGGACCGACTACATCCGAACTCGGTACACATACTGCTTACTATCAGACGAACAACAGCTGTCATGAATTAAACACCTACCACTCACGCTACAGGAGACACGAAGTCGTAAACTACGATATTCTTTAATTAATGCAAAACCATGCGAGCCATCATCCAGCACCTCCTCCTAAAGTAGTGGACCGACTGCAACCAAAATCGGTACACATACTGCTTACTATCAAGCGAACAACCGCTGTCATGAATTAAACACCTACCACTCACGCTACAGGAGACAGCAAGTCGTAAACTACGATATTCTTGAATTACTGCAAAACCATGAGAGCAATCTTCCAGCACCTCCTCCTAAAGTAGTGGACCGACTGCAACCAAACTCGGTACACATAATGCTTACTATCAGGCGAACAACCGCTGTCATGAATTAAACACCTACCACTCACACTACAGGAGACACGAAGTCGTAAACTACGATATTCTTGAATTAATGCAAAACCATGCGAGGCATCTTCCTGCACCTCCTCTTAAAGTAGTGGACCGACTGCAACCAAAATCGGTACACATACTGCTTACTATCAGGCGAACAACCGCTATCATGAATTAAACACCTACCACTCACGCTACAGGAGACACGAAGTCGTAAACTAGGATATTCTTGAATTACTGCAAAACCATACGAGCCACCTTCCTGCACCCCCTCCTAAAGTAGTGGACCGACTTTAACCAAAATCGGTACACATACTGCTTACTATCAGGCGAACAACCGCTGTCCTGAATTAAACACCTACCACTCACGCTGCAGGAGACACGAAGTCGTAACCTACGATATTCTTGAAGTACTGCAAAACTATGCGAGCCATCTTCCTGCACCACCTCCTCCAGCAGTGGAATTACTGCAACCAAACTCGGTACACATACTGCTTACTATCAGGCGAATAACCGCTGTCATGAATTAAACACCTTCCACTCACGCCACAGGAGACACGAATTCGTAAACTACGATTTTCTTGAGATACTGCAAACCATGCGAGCCATCTTCCTGCACCTCCTCCTAAAGTAGTGGACCGACTGCAACCAAAATCGGTACACATACTGCTTACTATCAGGCGAACAACCGCTGTCCTGCATTAAACACCTACCACTCACGCTACAGGAGACACGAAGTCGTAAACTACGATATTCTTGAATTACTGCAAAACCATGCGAGCCATCTTCCTGCACCCCCTCCTAAAGAAGTGGACCGTCTCAACCAAAGGCGGTACACATACTGCTTACTATTAGGCGAACAACAGCTGTCATGAATTAAACACCTACCACTCACGCTACAGGAGACACGAACTCGTAAACTACGTTATTCCTGAATTACTGCAAAACCATGCGGGCCATCTTCCTGCACCTCCTCCTCCAGTAGTGGACCTATTGCAACCCAACTCGGTACACATACTGCTTACTATCGGGCGAATAACCGCTGTCATGAATTAAACACCTACCACTCACGCCACAGGAGACACGAATTCGTAAACTACGATATTCTTGAATTACTACAAAACCATGCGAGCCATCTTCCTGCACCTCCTCCTAATGTAGTGGACCGACTGCAACAAATCTCGGTACACATACTGATTACTATCAGACGAACAACCGCTTTCATGAATTAAACACTTACCACTCACGATACAGGAGACACGATGTCGCAAACTAGGATATTCTTGAATTACTGCAAAACAATACGAGCCATCTTCCTGCACCTCCTCCTCCAGTAGTGGACCTACTGCAACCAAACTCGGTACACATACTACTTCCTGTGTAGCGAACAACCGCTGTCATGAAATAAACACGTACCACTCACGCTACAGGAGTCACGAAGTCGTAAACTAGGATATTCTTGAATTACTGCAAACCATGCGAACCATCTTCCTGCACCTCCTCCTAAAGTATTGGACCGACTACATCCGAACTCGGTACACATACTGCTTACTATCAGACGAACAACAGCTGTCATGAATTAAACACCTACCACTCACGCTACAGGAGACACGAAGTCGTAAACTACGATATTCTTTAATTAATGCAAAACCATGCGAGCCATCATCTAGCACCTCCTCCTAAAGTAGTGGACCGACTGCAACCAAAATCGGTACACATACTGCTTACTATCAAGCGAACAACCGCTGTCATGAATTAAACACCTACCACTCACGCTACAGGAGACACCAAGTCGTAAACTACGATATTCTTGAATTACTGCAAAACCATGAGAGCAATCTTCCAGCACCTCCTCCTAAAGTAGTGGACCGACTGCAACCAAACTCGGTACACATAATGCTTACTATCAGGCGAACAACCGCTGTCCTGCATTAAACACCTACCACTCACGCTACAGGAGACACGAAGTCGTAAACTACGATATTCTTGAATTACTGCAAAACCATGCGAGCCATCTTCCTGCACCCCCTCCTAAAGAAGTGGACCGTCTCAACCAAAGGCGGTACACATACTACTTACTATTAGGCGAACAACAGCTGTCATGAATTAAACACCTACCACTCACGCTACAGGAGACACGAACTCGTAAACTACGTTATTCCTGAATTACTGCAAAACCATGCGGGCCATCTTCCTGCATCTCCTCCTCCAGTAGTGGACCTATTGCAACCCAACTCGGTACACATACTGCTTACTATCGGGCGAATAACCGCTGTCATGAATTAAACACCTACCACTCACGCCACAGGAGACACGAATTCGTAAACTACGATATTCTTGAATTACTACAAAACCATGCGAGCCATCTTCCTGCACCTCCTCCTAATGTAGTGGACCGACTGCAACAAATCTCGGTACACATACTGATTACTATCAGACGAACAACCGCTGTCATGAATTAAACACCTACCACTCACGCTACAGGAGACACCAAGTCGTAAACTACGATATTCTTGAATTACTGCAAAACCATGAGAGCAATCTTCCAGCACCTCCTCCTAAAGTAGTGGACCGACTGCAACCAAACTCGGTACACATAATGCTTACTATCAGGCGAACAACCGCTGTCTGGAATTAAACACCTACCTCTCACGCTACAGGAGACACAAAGTCGTAAACTACGATATTCTTGAATTACTGCAAAACCATACGAGCCATCTTCCTGAACCTCCTCCTCCAGTAGTGGACCAACTGCAACCAAACTCGGTACACAAACTGCTTACCATCAGGCGAACAACCGCTGTCATGAATTAAACACTTACCACTCACGCTAAAAGAGACACGAAGTCGTAAACTATGATATTCTTGAATTACTGCAAAACCATGCGAGACATCTTCTTGCACCTCTTCTAAATTAGTGGCCCGACTGCAGCCAAACTCGGTAAACATACTGCTTACTATCAGGCGATCAACCGCTGTCATGAATTAAACAACTACCACTCACGCTACAGGAGACACGAAGTCGTAAACTAGGATATTCTTAATTTACTGCAAAACCATGCGAGCCATCTTCCTGCACCTCCTCCTAAAGTAGTGGACGGACTGCAACAAAACTCGGTACACATACTGCTTACTATCAGGCGAACAACCGCTGTCATGAATTAAACACCTACCACTCACGCTACAAGAGACACGAAGTCGTAAACTACGATATTCTTGAATTAATGCAAAACCGTGCGAGCCATCTTCCTGCACCTCCTCCTAAAGTAGTGGACCGACTGCAACCAAAATAGGTACACATACTGCTTACTATCAGGCGAACAACCGCTGTCCTGAATTAAACACCTACCACTCACGCTACAGGAGACACGAAGTCGTAAACTACGATATTCTTGAATTACTGCAAAACCATGCGAGCCATCTTCCTGCACCCCCTCCTAAAGTAGTGGACCGTCTCAACCAAAGGCGGTACACATACTGCTTACTATTAGGCGAACAACAGCTGTCATGAATTAAACACCTACCACTCACGCTACAGGAGACACGAACTCGTAAACTACGTTATTCTTGAATTACTGCAAAACCATGCGGGCCATCTTCCTGCACCTCCTCCTCCAGTAGTGGACCTATTGCAACCCAACTCGGTACACATACTGCTTACTATCGGGCGAATAACCGCTGTCATGAATTAAACACCTACCACTCACGCCACAGGAGACACGAATTCGTAAACTACGATATTCTTGAATTACTGCAAAACCATGCGAGCCATCTTCCTGCACCTCCTCCTAAAGTAGTGGACCGACTGCAACAAATCTCGGTACACATACTGCTTACTATCAGGCGAACAACAGCTGTCATGAATTAAACACCTACCACTCACGCTACAGGAGACACGAACTCGTAAACTACGTTATTCTTGAATTACTGCAAAACCATGCGGGCCATCTTCCTGCACCTCCTCCTCCAGTAGTGGACCTATTGCAACCCAACTCGGTACACATACTGCTTACTATCGGGCGAATAACCGCTTTCATGAATTAAACACTTACCACTCACGCTACAGGAGACACGATGTCGCAAACTAGGAAATTCTTGAATTGCTGCAAAACAATACGAGCCATCTTCCTGCACCTCCTCCTCCAGTAGTGGACCTACTGCAACCAAACTCGGTACACATACTACTTGATGTCTAGCGAACAACCGCTGTCATGAATTAAACACCTACCACTCACGCTACAGGAGTCACGAAGTCGTAAACTAGCATATTCTTGAATTACTGCAAACCATGCGAACCATCTTCCTGCACCTCCTCCTAAAGTATTGGACCGACTACATCCGAACTCGGTACACATACTGCTTACTATCAGACGAACAACAGCTGTCACGAATTAAACACCTACCACTCACGTTACAGGAGACACGAAGTCGTAAACTACGATATTCTTGAATTAATGCAAAAACATGCGAGCCATCATCCAGCACCTCCTCTTAAAGTAGTGGACCGACTGCAACCAAAATCGGTACACATACTGCTTACTATCAGGCGAACAACCGCTGTCATGAAATAAACACCTACCACTCACGCTACAGGAGACACGAAGTTATAAACTACGATATTCTTGAATTACTGCAAAACCATGCGAGCCATCTTCCTGCACCTCCTCCTAAAGTAGTGGACCGACTGCAACCAAAGTCGGTACACATACTGCTTACTACTAGGCGAACAACAGCTGTCATGAATTAAACACCTACCACTCACGCTACAGGAGCCACGAAGTCGTAAACTACGATATTCTTGAGTTACTGCAAGACCATGCGAGCCATCTTCCTGCACCTCCTCCACCAGTAGTGGACCGACTACATCCGAACTCGGTACACATACTGCTTACTATCAGACGAACAACAGCTGTCATGAATTAAACACCTACCACTCACGCTACAGGAGACACGAAGTCGTAAACTACGATATTCTTGAATTACTGTAAAACCATGCGTGCCATTTTCCTGCACCTCCTCCTAAAGTAGTGGACCGACTGCTACGAAAGTCGGTACACATACTGTTTACTATTAGGCGAACAACAGCTGTCATGAATTAAACACCTACCACTCACGCTACAGGAGCCACGTAGTCGTAAACTACGATACTCTTGAATTATTGCAAAACCATGTGAGCCATCTTCCTGCACCTCCTCCTAAAGTAGTGGACCGACTGCAACCATACTTGGTAAACATACTGCTTACTATCAGGCGAACAACCGCTGTCATGAATTAAACACCTACCACTCACGCTACAGGAGACACGAAGTCGTAAACTAGGATATTCTTGAATTACTGCAAAACCATACGGGCTATCTTCCTGCACCTCCTCCTCCAGTAGTGGACCTACTGCAACCAAGCTCGGTACACACACTGCTTACTATCTAGCGAACAACCGCTATCATGAATTAAACACCTACCACTCACGCTACAGGAGACACGAAGTCGTAAACTACGATATTCTTGAATTAGTGCAAAACAATGCGTGCCATCTTCCTGCACCTCCTCCTAAAGTAGTATACCGACTGCATCCAAACTCGGTACACATACTGCTTACTATCAGACGAACAACCGCTGTCATGAATTAAACACCTACCACTCACGTTACAGGAGACACAAAGTCGTAAATTACGATATTGTTGAATTAATGCAAAACCGTGCGAGCCATCTTCCTGCACCTCCTCCTAAAGTAGTGGACCGACTGCAACCAAAATCGGTACACATACTGCTTACTATCAGGCGAACAACCGCTGTAATGAATTAAACACCTACCACTCACGCTACAGGAGACACGATGTCGTAAACTACGATATTCTTGAATTACTGCAAAACCATGCGAGCCATCTTCCTGCACCTCCTCCTCCAGTAGTGGACCTACTGGAACCAAACTCGGTAAACATACTGCTTACTATCAGGCGAACAACCGCTGTCATGAATTAAACACCTACCACTCACGCTACAGGAGACACGAAGTCGTAAACTAGGATATTCTTGAATTACTGCAAACCATGCGAACCATCTTCCTGCACCTCCTCCTAAAGTAGTGGACCGACTGCATCCAAACTCGGTACACATACTGCTTACTATCAGGCGAACAACCGCTGTCATGAATTAAACACCTACCACTCACGCTACAGGAGACACGAAGTCGTAAACTAGGATATTCTTGAATTACTGTAAAACCATGCGAGCCATCTTCCTGCACCTCCTCCTAAAGTAGTGGAAGGACTGCAACCAAACTCGGTACACATACTGCTTATATCAGGAGAACAACCGCTGTCATGAATTAAACACCTACCACTCAAGCTACAGGAGACACCAAGTCGTAAACTACGATATTCTTAAATTACTGCAAAACAATGCGAGCCATCTTCCCTCACGACCTCCTAAATTAATGGACCGACTGCAACCAAACTCGGTAAACATACTGCTTACTATCAGGCGAACAACCGCTGTCATGAATTAAACACCTGCCACTCACGCTACAGGAGGCACGAAGTCGTAAACTAGGATATTCTTGAATTACTGCAAAACAATACGAGCCATCTTCCTGCACCTCCTCCTCCAGTAGTGGACCTACTGCAACCATACTCGGTACACATACTGCTTACTATCAGACGAACAACCGCTGTCATGAATTAAACACCTACCACTCACGCTACAGGAGACACGAAGTCGTAAACTACGATATTCTTGAATTAATGCAAAACCATGCGAGCCATCATCCTGCACCTCCTCCTAAAGTAGTGGACCGACTGCAACCAAAATCGGTACACATACAGCTTACTATCAGGCGAAACACCGCTGTTATGAATTAAACACCTACCACTCACGCCACAGGAGACATGAATTCGTAAACTACGATATTCTTGAATTACTGCAAAACCTTGCGAGCCATCTTCCGGCACCTCCTCCTCCAGTAGTGGACCTACTGGAACCAAACTCGGTAAACATACTGCTTACTATCAGGCGAACAACCGCTGTCATGAATTAAACACTTACCACTCTCGCTAAAGGAGACACGAAGTCGTAAACTACGATATTCTTGAATTACTGCAAAACCATGCGAGCCATCTTCCTGCACCTCCTCCTAAATTAGTGGCCCGACTGCAACCATACTTGGTAAACATACTGCTTTCTATCAGGCGAACAACCGCTGTCATGAATTAAACACCTACCACTCACGCTACAGGAGATACGATGTCGTAAACTACGATATTCTTGAATTACTGCAAAATCATGCGAGCCATCTTCCATCACCTCCTCCTCCAGTAGTGGACCTACTGGAACCAAACTCGGTAAACATACTGCTTACTATCAGGCGAACTACCGCTGTCATGAATTAAACACCTACCACTCACGCTACAGGAGACACGAAGTCGTAAACTAGGATATTCTTGAATTACTGCAAACCATGCGAACCATCTTCCTGCACCTCCTCCTAAAGTAGTGGACCGACTGCATCCAAACTCGGTACACATACTGCTTACTATCAGACGAACAACCGCTGTCATGAATTAAACACCTACCACTCACGCTACAGGAGACACGAAGTCGTAATCTACGATATTCTTGAATTAATGCAAAACCATGCGAGCCATCTTCCTGCACCTCCTCCAAAAGTAGTGGACCGACTGCAACCAAAATCGGTACACATACTGCTTACTATCAGGCGAACTACCGCTGTAATGAATTAAACACCTACCACTCACGCCACATTAGACACGAATTCGTAAACTAACATATTCTTGAATTACTGCAAAACCATGCGTGCCATCTTCCTGCACCTCCTCCTAAAGTAGTGGACGGACTGCAACCAAACTCGGTACACATACTGCTTACTATCAGGCGAACAACCGCTGTCATGAATTAAACTCCTACCACTCTCGCTACAGGAGACACAAAGTCGTAAAGTAGGATATTCTTGAATTACTGCAAAATAATGCGGGCAATCTTCCTGCACCTCCTCCTCCAGTAGTGGACCTACTGCAACCAAACTCGGTACACAAACTGCTTACTATCAGGCGAACAACCGCTGTCATGAATTAAACACTTACCACTCACGCTAAAAGAGACACGAAGTCGTAAACTACAATATTCTTGAATTACTGCAAAACCATGCGAGCAATCTTCCTGCACCTCCTCCTAAATTAGTGGCCCGACTGCAACCAAACTCGGTAAACATACTGCTTACTATCAGGCGATCAACCGCTGTCATGAATTAAACACCTACCACTCACGCTACAGGAGACACAAAGTCGTAAACTAGGATATTCTTGAATTACTGCAAAATAATGCGGGCCATCTTCCTGCACCTCCTCCTCCAGTAGTGGACCTACTGCAACCAAACTCGGTACACACACTGCTTACTATCTAGCGAACAACCGCTGTCATGAATTAAACACCTACCACTCACGCTACAGGAGACACGAAGTCGTAAACTACGATATTCTTGAATTACTGCAAAACCATGCGAGCCATCTTCCTGCACCTCCTCCTAAAGTGGTGGACCGACTGCAACTAAAATCGGTACACATACTGCTTACTATCAGGCGAACAACCGCTGTCATGAATTAAACACCTACCACTCACGCTACAGGAGACACGAAGTCGTAAACTACGATATTCTTGAATTACTGCAAAACCATGCGATCCATCATCCTGCACCTCCTCCTAAAGTAGTGGACGGACTGCAACAAAACTCGGTACACCTACCACTCACGCTACAGGAGACCGAAGTCGTAAACTACGATATTCTTGAATTACTGCAAAACCATGCGATTCATCTTCCTGCACCTCCTCCTAAAGTAGTGGACGGACTGCAACAAAACTCGGTACACATACTGCTTACTATCAGGCGAACGACCGCTGTCATGAATTAAACACCTACCACTCACGCTACAGGAGACACGAAGTCGTAAACTACGATATTCTTGAATTACTGCAAAACCATGCGAGCCATCTTCCTGCACCTCCTCCTAAAGTAGTGGACCGACTGCAACTAAAATCGGTACACATACTGCTTACTATCAGGCGAACAACCGCTGTCATGAATTAAACACCTACCACTCACGCTACAGGAGACACGAAGTCGTAAACTACGATATTCTTGAATTAATGCAAAACCGTGCGAGCCATCTTCCTGCACCTCCTCCTAAAGTAGTGGACCAACTGCAACCAAAATCGGTACACATACTGCTTACTATCAGGCGAACAACCGCTGTCATGAATTAAACACCTACCACTCACGCTACAGGAGACACGATGTCGTAAACTACGATATTCTTGAATTACTGCAAAACCAAGCGAGCCATCTTCCTGCACCTCCTCCTCCAGTAGTGGACCTACTGGAACCAAACTCGGTAAACATACTGCTTACTATCAGGCGAACAACCGCTGTCATGAATTAAACACCTACCACTCACGCTACAGGAGACACGAAGTCGTAAACTACGATATTCTTGAATTACTGCAAAACCATGCGAGCCATCTTCCTGCACCTCCTCCTAAAGTAGTGGACCGACTGCATCCAAACTCGGTACACATACTGCTTACTATCAGACGAACAACCGCTGTCATGAATTAAACACCTACCACTCACGCTACAGGAGACACGAAGTCGTAAACTACGATATTCTTGAATTAATGCAAAACCATGCGAGGGAACTTCCTGCACCTCCTCCTAAAGTATTGGACCGACTGCAACCAAAATCGGTACACATACTGCTTACTATCAGGCGATCAACCGATGTCATGAATTAAACACCTACCACTCACGCTACAGGAGACAGGAAGTCGTAAACTAGGATATTCTTGAATTACTGCAAAACCATACGAGCCACCTTCCTGCACCTCCTCCTAAAGTAGTGGACCGACTGCAACCAAAATCGATACACATACTGCTTACTATCAGGCGAACATCCACTGTCATGAATTAAACACCTACCACTCACGCTACAGGAGACACGAAGTCGTAAACTACGATATTCTTGAATTACTGCAAAAGCATGCGAGCCATCTTCCTGCACCTCCTCCTCCAGTAGTGGACCTACTGGAACCAAAGTCGGTAAACATACTGCTTACTATCAGGCGAACAACCGCTGTCATGAATTAAACACCTACCACTCACGCTACAGGAGACACGAAGTCGTAAACTAGGATATTCTTAAATTACTGCAAACCATGCGAACCATCTTCCTGCACCTCCTCGTAAGTAGTGGACCGACTGCATCTAAACTCGGTACACATACTGCTTACTATCAGACGAACAACCGCTTCCATGAATTAAACACCTACCACTCACGCTACAGGAGACACGAAGTCGTAAACTACGATATTCTTGAATTACTGCAAAACCATGCGTGCCATCTTCCTGCACCTCCTCCTAAAGTAGTGGACGGACTGCAACCAAACTCGGTACACATACTGCTTACTATCAGGCGAACAACCGCTGTCATGAATTAAACTCCTACCACTCTCGCTACAGGAGACACAAAGTCGTAAAGTAGGATATTCTTGAATTACTGCAAAATAATGCGGGCAATCTTCCTGCACCTCCTCCTCCAGTAGTGGACCTACTGCAACCAAACTCGGTACACAAACTGCTTACTATCAGGCGAACAACCGCTGTCATGAATTAAACACTTACCACTCACGCTAAAAGAGACACGAAGTCGTAAACTACGATATTCTTGAATTACTGCAAAACCATGCGAACCATCTTCCTGCACCTCCTCCTAAAGTAGTGGACCGACTGCATCCAAACTCGGTACACATACTGCTTACTATCAGACGAACAACCGCTGTCATGAATTAAACACCTACCACTCACGCTACAGGAGACACGAAGTCGTAATCTACGATATTCTTGAATTAATGCAAAACCATGCGAGCCATCTTCCTGCACCTCCTCCAAAAGTAGTGGACCGACTGCAACCAAAATCGGTACACATACTGCTTACTATCAGGCGAACTACCGCTGTAATGAATTAAACACCTACCACTCACGCCACATTAGACACGAATTCGTAAACTAACATATTCTTGAATTACTGCAAAACCATGCGTGCCATCTTCCTGCACCTCCTCCTAAAGTAGTGGACGGACTGCAACCAAACTCGGTACACATACTGCTTACTATCAGGCGAACAACCGCTGTCATGAATTAAACTCCTACCACTCTCGCTACAGGAGACACAAAGTCGTAAAGTAGGATATTCTTGAATTACTGCAAAATAATGCGGGCAATCTTCCTGCACCTCCTCCTCCAGTAGTGGACCTACTGCAACCAAACTCGGTACACAAACTGCTTACTATCAGGCGAACAACCGCTGTCATGAATTAAACACTTACCACTCACGCTAAAAGAGACACGAAGTCGTAAACTACAATATTCTTGAATTACTGCAAAACCATGCGAGCAATCTTCCAGCACCTCCTCCTAAATTAGTGGCCCGACTGCAACCAAACTCGGTAAACATACTGCTTACTATCAGGCGATCAACCGCTGTCATGAATTAAACACCTACCACTCACGCTACAGGAGACACAAAGTCGTAAACTAGGATATTCTTGAATTACTGCAAAATAATGCGGGCCATCTTCCTGCACCTCCTCCTCCAGTAGTGGACCTACTGCAACCAAACTCGTTACACACACTGCTTACTATCTAGCGAACAACCGCTGTCATGAATTAAACACCTACCACTCACGCTACAGGAGACACGAAGTCGTAAACTACGATATTCTTGAATTACTGCAAAACCATGCGAGCCATCTTCCTGCACCTCCTCCTAAAGTGGTGGACCGACTGCAACTAAAATCGGTACACATACTGCTTACTATCAGGCGAACAACCGCTGTCATGAATTAAACACCTACCACTCACGCTACAGGAGACACGAAGTCGTAAACTACGATATTCTTGAATTACTGCAAAACCATGCGATCCATCATCCTGCACCTCCTCCTAAAGTAGTGGACGGACTGCAACAAAACTCGGTACACCTACCACTCACGCTACAGGAGACCGAAGTCGTAAACTACGATATTCTTGAATTACTGCAAAACCATGCGATTCATCTTCCTGCACCTCCTCCTAAAGTAGTGGACGGACTGCAACAAAACTCGGTACACATACTGCTTACTATCAGGCGAACAACCGCTGTCATGAATTAAACACCTACCACTCACGCTACAGGAGACACGAAGTCGTAAACTACGATATTCTTGAATTACTGCAAAACCATGCGAGCCATCTTCCTGCACCTCCTCCTAAAGTGGTGGACCGACTGCAACTAAAATCGGTACACATACTGCTTACTATCAGGCGAACAACCGCTGTCATGAATTAAACACCTACCACTCACGCTACAGGAGACACGAAGTCGTAAACTACGATATTCTTGAATTAATGCAAAACCGTGCGAGCCATCTTCCTGCACCTCCTCCTAAAGTAGTGGACCAACTGCAACCAAAATCGGTACACATACTGCTTACTAGCAGGCGAACAACCGCTGTCATGAATTAAACACCTACCACTCACGCTACAGGAGACACGATGTCGTAAACTACGATATTCTTGAATTACTGCAAAACCATGCGAGCCATCTTCCTGCACCTCCTCCTCCAGTAGTGGACCTACTGGAACCAAACTCGGTAAACATACTGCTTACTATCAGGCGAACAACCGCTGTCATGAATTAAACACCTACCACTCACGCTACAGGAGACACGAAGTCGTAAACTACGATATTCTTGAATTACTGCAAAACCATGCGAGCCATCTTCCTGCACCTCCTCCTAAAGTAGTGGACCGACTGCATCCAAACTCGGTACACATACTGCTTACTATCAGACGAACAACCGCTGTCATGAATTAAACACCTACCACTCACGCTACAGGAGACACGAAGTCGTAAACTACGATATTCTTGAATTAATGCAAAACCATGCGAGGGAAATTCCTGCACCTCCTCCTAAAGTATTGGACCGACTGCAACCAAAATCGGTACACATACTGCTTACTATCAGGCGATCAACCGATGTCATGAATTAAACACCTACCACTCACGCTACAGGAGACAGGAAGTCGTAAACTAGGATATTCTTGAATTACTGCAAAACCATACGAGCCACCTTCCTGCACCTCCTCCTAAAGTAGTGGACCGACTGCAACCGAAATCGATACACATACTGCTTACTATCAGGCGAACATCCACTGTCATGAATTAAACACCTACCACTCACGCTACAGGAGACACGAAGTCGTAAACTACGATATTCTTGAATTACTGCAAAAGCATGCGAGCCATCTTCCTGCACCTCCTCCTCCAGTAGTGGACCTACTGGAACCAAAGTCGGTAAACATACTGCTTACTATCAGGCGAACAACCGCTGTCATGAATTAAACACCTACCACTCACGCTACAGGAGACACGAAGTCGTAAACTAGGATATTCTTAAATTACTGCAAACCATGCGAACCATCTTCCTGCACCTCCTCGTAAGTAGTGGACCGACTGCATCTAAACTCGGTACACATACTGCTTACTATCAGACGAACAACCGCTTCCATGAATTAAACACCTACCACTCACGCTACAGGAGACACGAAGTCGTAAACTACGATATTCTTGAATTACTGCAAAACCATGCGTGCCATCTTCCTGCACCTCCTCCTAAAGTAGTGGACGGACTGCAACCAAACTCGGTACACATACTGCTTACTATCAGGCGAACAACCGCTGTCATGAATTAAACTCCTACCACTCTCGCTACAGGAGACACAAAGTCGTAAAGTAGGATATTCTTGAATTACTGCAAAATAATGCGGGCAATCTTCCTGCACCTCCTCCTCCAGTAGTGGACCTACTGCAACCAAACTCGGTACACAAACTGCTTACTATCAGGCGAACAACCGCTGTCATGAATTAAACACTTACCACTCACGCTAAAAGAGACACGAAGTCGTAAACTACGATATTCTTGAATTACTGCAAAACCATGCGTGCCATCTTCCTGCACCTCCTCCTAAAGTAGTGGACGGACTGCAACCAAACTCGGTACACATACTGCTTACTATCAGGCGAACAACCGCTGTCATGAATTAAACACCTACCACTCACGCTACAGGAGACACGAAGTCGTAAACTACGATATTCTTGAATTACTGCAAAACCATGCGAGCCATCTTCCTGCACCTCCTCCTAAAGTAGTGGACCGACTGCATCCAAACTCGGTACACATACTGCTTACTATCAGACGAACAACCGCTGTCATGAATTAAACACCTACCACTCACGCTACAGGAGACACGAAGTCGTAAACTACGATATTCTTGAATTAATGCAAAACCATGCGAGGGAACTTCCTGCACCTCCTCCTAAAGTATTGGACCGACTGCAACCAAAATCGGTACACATACTGCTTACTATCAGGCGATCAACCGATGTCATGAATTAAACACCTACCACTCACGCTACAGGAGACAGGAAGTCGTAAACTAGGATATTCTTGAATTACTGCAAAACCATACGAGCCACCTTCCTGCACCTCCTCCTAAAGTAGTGGACCGACTGCAACCAAAATCGATACACATACTGCTTACTATCAGGCGAACATCCACTGTCATGAATTAAACACCTACCACTCACGCTACAGGAGACACGAAGTCGTAAACTACGATATTCTTGAATTACTGCAAAAGCATGCGAGCCATCTTCCTGCACCTCCTCCTCCAGTAGTGGACCTACTGGAACCAAAGTCGGTAAACATACTGCTTACTATCAGGCGAACAACCGCTGTCATGAATTAAACACCTACCACTCCCGCTACAGGAGACACGAAGTCGTAAACTAGGATATTCTTAAATTACTGCAAACCATGCGAACCATCTTCCTGCACCTCCTCGTAAGTAGTGGACCGACTGCATCTAAACTCGGTACACATACTGCTTACTATCAGACGAACAACCGCTTCCATGAATTAAACACCTACCACTCACGCTACAGGAGACACGAAGTCGTAAACTACGATATTCTTGAATTACTGCAAAACCATGCGTGCCATCTTCCTGCACCTCCTCCTAAAGTAGTGGACGGACTGCAACCAAACTCGGTACACATACTGCTTACTATCAGGCGAACAACCGCTGTCATGAATTAAACTCCTACCACTCTCGCTACAGGAGACACAAAGTCGTAAAGTAGGATATTCTTGAATTACTGCAAAAAATTGCGGGCAATCTTCCTGCACCTCCTCCTCCAGTAGTGGACCTACTGCAACCAAACTCGGTACACAAACTGCTTACTATCAGGCGAACAACCGCTGTCATGAATTAAACACTTACCACTCACGCTAAAAGAGACACGAAGTCGTAAACTACAATATTCTTGAATTACTGCAAAACCATGCGAGCAATCTTCCTGCACCTCCTCCTAAATTAGTGGCCCGACTGCAACCAAACTCGGTAAACATACTGCTTACTATCAGGCGATCAACCGCTGTCATGAATTAAACACCTACCACTCACGCTACAGGAGACACAAAGTCGTAAACTACGATATTCTTGAATTACTGCAAAACCATGCGAGCCATCTTCCTGCACCTCCTCCTAAAGTAGTGGACCGACTGCATCCAAACTCGGTACACATACCGCTTACTATCAGACGAACAACCGCTGTCATGAATTAAACACCTACCACTCACGCTACAGGAGACACGAAGTCGTAAACTACGATATTCTTGAATTAATGCAAAACCATGCGAGGGAACTTCCTGCACCTCCTCCTAAAGTATTGGACCGACTGCAACCAAAATCGGTACACATACTGCTTACTATCAGGCGATCAACCGATGTCATGAATTAAACACCTACCACTCACGCTACAGGAGACACGAAGTCGTAAACTACGATATTCTTGAATTACTGCAAAAGCATGCGTGCCATCTTCCTGCACCTCCTCCTCCAGTAGTGGACCTACTGGAACCAAAGTCGGTAAACATACTGCTTACTATCAGGCGAACAACCGCTGTCATGAATTAAACACCTACCACTCACGCTACAGGAGACACGAAGTCGTAAACTAGGATATTCTTAAATTACTGCAAACCATGCGAACCATCTTCCTGCACCTCCTCGTAAGTAGTGGACCGACTGCATCTAAACTCGGTACACATACTGCTTACTATCAGACGAACAACCGCTTCCATGAATTAAACACCTACCACTCACGCTACAGGAGACACGAAGTCGTAAACTACGATATTCTTGAATTACTGCAAAACCATGCGAGCAATCTTCCTGCACCCCCTCCTAAAGTAGTGGACCGTCTGCAACCAACGGCGGTACACATACTGCTTACTATTAGGCGAACAACAGCTGTCATGAATTAAACACCTACCACTCACTCTACAGGAGACACGAACTCGTAAACTACGTTATTCTTGAATTACTGCAAAACCATGCGAGCCGTCTTCCTGCACATCCTCCTCCAGTAGTGGACCTATTGCAACCAAACTTGGTACACATACTGCTTACTATCGGACGAATGACCGCTGTCATGAATTAAACACCTACCACTAACGCCACAGGAGACACGAATTCGTAAACTACGATATTCTTGAATTACTGCAAAACCATGCGAGCCATCTTCCCGCACCTCCTCCTAAAGTAGTGGACGGACTGCAACAAAACTCGGTACACATACTGCTTACTATCAGGCGAACAACCGCTGTCGTGAATGAAACACTTACCACTCTCGCTAAAAGAGACACGAAGTCGTAAACTACAATATTCTTGAATTACTGCAAAACCATGCGAGCCATCTTCCTGCACCTCCTCCTAAATTAGTGGCCCGACTGCAACCAAACTCGGTAAACATACTGCTTACTATCAGGCGATCAACCGCTGACATGAATTAAACACCTACCACTCACGCTACAGGAGACACAAAGTCGTAAACTAGGATATTCTTGAATTACTGCAAAATCATGCGGGCCATCTTCCTGCACCTCCTCCTCCAGTAGTGGACCTACTGCAACCAAACTCGGTACACACACTGCTTACTATCTAGCGAACAACCGCTGTCATGAATTAAACACCTACCACTCACGCTACAGGAGGCACGATGTCGTAAACTACGATATTCTTGAATTACTGCAAAACCATGCGAGCCATCTTCCTGCACCTCCTCCTCCAGTAGTGGACCAACTGGAACCAAACTCGGTAAACATACTGCTTACTATCAGGCGAACAACCGCTGTCATGAATTAAACACCTACCACTCACGCTACAGGATACACGAAGTCGTAAACTAGGATATTCTTGAATTACTGCAAACCATGCGAACCATCTTCCTGCACCTCCTCCTAAAGTAGTGGACCGACTGCATCCAATCTCGGTACACATACTGCTTACTATCAGGCGAACAACCGCTGTCATGAATTAAACACCTACCACTCACGCTACAGGAGACACGAAGTCGTAAACTAGGATATTCTTGAATTACTGCAAACCATGCGATCCATCTTCCTGCACCTCCTCCTAAAGTAGTGGACGGACTGCAACCAAACTCTGTACACATACTGCTTACTATCAGGCGAACAACCGCTGTCATGAATTAAACACCTACCACTCACGCTACAGGAGACACGAAGTCGTAAACTACGATATTCTTGAATTAATGCAAAACCGTGCGAGCAATCTTCCTGCACCTCCTCCTAAAGTAGTGGACCGACTGCAACCAAAATCGGTACACGTACTGCTTACTATCAGGCGAACAACCGCTGTCATGAATTAAACACCTACCACTCACGCTACAGGAGACACGATGTCGTAAACTACGATATTATTGAATTACTGCAAAACCATGCGGGCCATCTTCCTGCACCTCCTCCTCCAGTAGTGGACCTACTGGAACCAAACTCGGTAAACAAACTGCTTACTATCAGGCAAACAACCGCTGTCATGAATTAAACACCTACCACTCACGCTACAGGAGACACGAAGTCGTAAACTAGGATATTCTTGAATTACTGCAAACCATGCGAACCATCTTCCTGCACCTCCTCCTAAAGTAGTGGACCGACTGCATCCAAACTCGGTACACATACTGCTTACTATCAGACGAACAACCGCTGTCATGAATTAAACACCTACCACTCACGCTACAGGAGACACGAAGTCGTAAACAACGATATTCTTGAATTAATGCAAAATCGTGCGAGCCATCTTCGTGCACCTCCTCCTAAAGTAGTGGACCGACTGCAACTAAAATCGGTACACATACTGCTTACTATCAGGCGAACAACCGCTGTCATGAATTAAACACCTACCACTCACGCTACAGGAGACACGAAGTCGTAAACTACGATATTCTTGAATTACTGCAAAACCATGCGATCCATCTTCCTGCACCTCCTCCTAAAGTAGTGGACGGACTAAAACAAAACTCGGTACACATACTGCTTACTATCAGGCGAACAACCGCTGTCATGAATTAAACACCTACCACTCACGCTACAGGAGACACGAAGTCGTAAACTACGATATTCTTGAATTAATGCAAAACCGTGCGAGCCATCTTCCTGTACCTCCTCCTAAAGTAGTGGACCGACTGCAACTAAAATCGGTACACATACTGCTTACTATCAGGCGAACAACCGCTGACATGAATTAAACACCTACCACTCACGCTACAGGAGACACGATGTCGTAAACTACGATATTCTTGAATTACTGCAAAACCATGCGAGCCATCTTCCTGCACCTCCTCCTCCAGTAGTGGACCTACTGGAACCAAACTCGGTAAACATACTGCTTACTATCAGGCGAACAACCGCTGTCATGAATTAAACAACTACCACTCACGCTACAGGAGACACGAAGTCGTAAACTAGGATATTCTTGAATTACTGCAAACCATGCGAACCATCTTCCTGCACCTCCTCCTAAAGTAGTGGACCGACTGCATCCAAACTCGGTACACATACTGCTTACTATCAGACGAACAACCGCTGTCATGAATTAAACACCTACCACTCACGCTACAGGAGACACGAAGTCGTAAACTAGGATATTCTTGAATTACTGCAAACCATGCGATCCATCTTCCTGCACCTCCTCCTAAAGTAGTGGACGGACTGCAACAAAACTCGGTACACATACTGCTTACTAGCAGGCGAACAACCGCTGTCATGAATTAAACACCTACCACACACGCTACAGGAGACACGAAGTCGTAAACTACGATATTCTTGAATTAATGCAAAACCGTGCGAGCCATCTTCCTGCACCTCCTCCTAAAGTAGTGGACCAACTGCAACCAAAATCGGTACACATACTGCTTACTATCAGGCGAACAACCGCTGTCATGAATTAAACACCTACCACTCACGCTACAGGAGACACGATGTCGTAAACAACGATATTCTTGAATTACTGCAAAACCATGCGAGCCATCTTACTGCACCTCCTCCTTCAGTAGTGGACCTACTGCAACCAAACTCGGAACACATACTGCTTACTATCAGGCGAATAACCGCTGTAATGAATTAAACACCCACCACTCACGCCACATTAGACACGAATTCGTAAACTACCATATTCTTGAATTACTGCAAAAACATGCGAGCCATCTTCCTGCACCTCCTCCTAAAGTAGTGGACGGACTGCAACCAAACTCGGTACACATACTGCTTACTATTAGGCGAACAACCGCTGTCATGAATTAAACACCTACCACTCTCGCTACAGGAGACACGAAGTCGTAAACTACGATATTCTTGAATTTTTGCAAAACCATGCGAGCCATCTTCCTGCACCGCCTCCTAAAGTAGTGGACCGACAGGAACCAATCTTGGTACACATACTGCTTACTATCAAGCGAACAACCGCTGTCATGAATTAAACACCTACCTCTCACGCTACAGGAGACACAAAGTCGTAAACTACGATATTCTTGAATTACTGCAAAACCATGCGATCCATCTTCCTGCACCTCCTCCTAAAGTAGCGGACGGACTGCAACAAAACTCGGTACACATACTGCTTACTATCAGGCGAACAACCGCTGTCATGAATTAAACACCTACCACTCACGCTACAGGAGACACGAAGTCGTAAACTACGATATTCTTGAATTAATGCAAAACCGTGCGAGCAATCTTCCTGCACCTCCTCCTAAAGTAGTGGACCGACTGCAACCAAAATCGGTACACGTACTGCTTACTATCAGGCGAACAACCGCTGTCATGAATTAAACACCTACCACTCACGCTACAGGAGGCACGAAGTCGTAAACTACGATATTCTTAAATTAATGCAAAACCATGCGAGGGAACTTCCTGCACCTCCTCCTAAAGTATTGGACCGACTGCAACCAAAATCGGTACACATACTGCTTACTATCAGGCGAACAACCGATGTCATGAATTAAACACCTACCACTCACGCTACAGGAGAAACGAAGTCGTAAACTAGGATATTCTTGAATTACTGCAAAACCATACGAGCCACCTTCCTGCACCTCCTCCTAATGTAGTGGACCGACTGCAACCAAAATCGGTACACATACTGCTTACTATCAGGCGAACAACCGCTGTGCTGAATTAAACACCTACCACTCACGCTGCAGGAGATACGAAGTCGTAACCTATGATATTCTTGAAGTACTGCAAAACCATGCGAGCCATCTTCCTGCACCACCTCCTCCAGCAGTGGAATTACTGCAACCAAACTCGGTACACATACTGCTTACTATCAGGCGAATAACCGCTGTCATGAATTAAACACCTACCACTCACGCCACAGGAGACACGAATTCGTAAACTACGATATTCTTGAATTACTGCAAACCATGCGAGCCATCTTCCTGCACCTCCTCCTAAAGTAGTGGACCGACTGCAACCAAAATCGGTACACATACTGCTTGCTATCAGGCGAACAACCGCTGTCCTGAGTTAAACACCTACCACTCACGCTACAGGAGACACGAAGTCGTAAACTACGATATTCTTGAATTAATGCAAAACCATGCGAGCCATCTTCCTGCACCTCCTCCTAAAGTAGTGGACCGACTGCAACCAAAATCGGTACACGAACTGCTTACTATCAGGCGAACAACCGCTGTCATGAATTAAACACCTACCACTCACGCTACAGGAGACACGAAGTCGTAAACTACGATATTCTTGAATTACTGCAAAATCATGCGAGCCATCTTCCTGCACCTCCTCCTCCAGTAGTGGACCTACTGGAACCAAACTCGGTAAACATACTGCTTACTATCAGGCGAACAACCGCTGTCATGAATTAAAAACCTACCACTCACGCTACAGGAGACACGAAGTCGTAAACTAGGATATTCTTGAATTACTGCAAACCATGCGAACCATCTTCCTGCACCTCCTCCCAAAGTAATGGACCGACTGCATCCAAACTCGGTACACATACTGCTTGCTATCAGACGAACAACCGCTGTCATGAATTAAACACCTACCACTCACGCTACAGGAGACACGAAGTCGTAAACTACGATATTCTTGAATTACTGCAAAACCATGCGAGCCATCTTCCTGCACCCCCTCCTAAAGTAGTTAACCGACAGCAACCAACGGCGGAACACATACTGCTTACTATTAGGCGAACAACCGCTGTCATGAATTAAACACCTACCACTCTCGCTACAGGAGACACGAAGTCGTAAACTACGATATTCTTGAATTTTTGCAAAACCATGCGAGCCATCTTCCTGCACCGCCTCCTAAAGTAGTGGACCGAGAGGAACCAATCTTGGTACACATACTGCTTACTATCAAGCGAACAACCGCTGTCATGAATTAAACACCTACCTCTCACGCTACAGGAGACACAAAGTCGTAAACTACGATATTCTTGAATTACTGCAAAACCATGCGATCCATCTTCCTGCACCTCCTCCTAAAGTAGCGGACGGACTGCAACAAAACTCGGTACACATACTGCTTACTATCAGGCGAACAACCGCTGTCATGAATTAAACACCTACCACTCACGCTACAGGAGACACGAAGTCCTAAACTACGATATTCTTGAATTAATGCAAAACCATGCGAGGGAACTTCCTGCACCTCCTCCTAAAGTATTGGACCGACTGCAACCAAAGACGGTACACATACTGCTTACTATCAGGCGAACAACCGATGTCATGAATTAAACACCTGCCACTCACGCTACAGGAGACACGAAGTCGTAAACTAGGATATTCTTGAATTACTGCAAAACCATACGAGCCACCTTCCTGCACCTCCTCCTAATGTAGTGGACCGACTGCAACCAAAATCGGTACACATACTGCTTACTATCAGGCGAACAACCGCTGTCCTGAATTAAACACCTACCACTGACGCTGCTGGAATTACGAAGTCGTAACCTATGATATTCTTGATGTACTGCAAAACCATGCGAGCCATCTTCCTGCACCACCTCCTCCAGCAGTGGAATTACTGCAACCAAACTCGGTACACATACTGCTTACTATCAGGCGAATAACCGCTGTCATGAATTAAACACCTACCACTCACGCCACAGGAGACACGAATTCGTAAACTACGATATTCTTGAATTACTGCAAACCATGCGAGCCATCTTCCTGCACCTCCTCCTAAAGTAGTGGACCGACTGCAACCAAAATCGGTACACATACTGCTTGCTATCAGGCGAACAACCGCTGTCCTGAGTTAAACACCTACCACTCACGCTACAGGAGACACGAAGTCGTAAACTACGATATTCTTGAATTAATGCAAAACCATGCGAGCCATCTTCCTGCACCTCCTCCTAAAGTAGTGGACCGACTGCAACCAAAATCGGTACACATACTGCTTACTATCACGCGAACAACCACTGTCATGAATTAAACACCTACCACTCACGCTACAGGAGACACGAAGTCGTAAACTACGATATTCTTGATTTACTGCAAAACCATGCGAGCCATCTTCCTGCACCTCCTCCTCCAGTAGTGGACCTACTGGAACCAAACTCGGTAAACATACTGCTTACTATCAGGCGAACAACCGCTGTCATGAATTAAAAACCTACCACTCACGCTACAGGAGACACGAAGTCGTAAACTAGGATATTCTTGAATTACTGCAAACCATGCGAACCATCTTCCTGCACCTCCTCCTAAAGTAATGGACCGACTGCATCCAAACTCGGTACACATACTGCTTGCTATCAGACGAACAACCGCTGTCATGAATTAAACACCTACCACTCACGCTACAGGAGACACGAAGTCGTAAACTACGATATTCTTGAATTACTGCAAAACCATGCGAGCAATCTTCCTGCACCCCCTCCTAAAGTAGTGGACCGTCTGCAACCAACGGCGGTACACATACTGCTTACTATTAGGCGAACAACAGCTGTCATGAATTAAACACCTACCACTCACTCTACAGGAGACACGAACTCGTAAACTACGTTATTCTTGAATTACTGCAAAACCATGCGAGCCATCTTCCTGCACCTCCTCCTCCAGTAGTGGACCTATTGCAACCAAACTTGGTACACATACTGCTTACTATCAGGCGAATGACCGCTGTCATGAATTAAACACCTACCACCAACGCCACAGGAGACACGAATTCGTAAACTACGATATTCTTGAATTACTGCAAAACCATGCGAGCCATCTTCCTGCACCTCCTCCTAAATTAGTGGCCCGACTGCAACCAAACTCGGTAAACATACTGCTTACTATCAGGCGATCAACCGCTGTCATGAATTAATCACCTACCACTCACGCTACAGGAGACACAAAGTCGTAAACTAGGATATTCTTGAATTACTGCAAAATCATGCGGGCCATCTTCCTGCACCTCCTCCTCCAGTAGTGGACCTACTGCAACCAAACTCGGAACACACACTGCTTACTATCTAGCGAACAACCGCTGTCATGAATTAAACACCTACCACACACGCTACAGGAGACACGGATTCGTAAACTACGATATTCTTGAATTACTGCAAAACCATGCGAGCCATCTTCCTGCACCTCCTCCTAAAGTAATATACCGACTGCATCCAAACACGGTACACATACTGCTTACTATCAGACGAACAACCGCTGTCATGAATTAAACACCTACCACTCACGCTACAGGAGACACGAAGTCGTAAACTACGATATTCTTGAATTACTGCAAAACCATGCGATCCATCTTCCTGCACCTCCTCCTAAAGTAGTGGTCGGACTGCAACAAAACTCGGTACACATACTGCTTACTATCAGGCCAACAACCGCTGTCATGAATTAAACACCTACCACTCACGCTACAGGAGACACGAAGTCGTAAACTACGATATTCTTGAATTAATGCAAAACCGTGCGAGCCATCTTCCTGCACCTCCTCCTAAAGTAGTGGACCGACAGCAACCAAAATCGGTACACATACTGCTTACTATCAGGCGAACAACCGCTGTCATGAATTAAACACCTACCACTCACGCTACAGGAGACACGAAGTCGTATACTACTACTTTCTTGAATCACTGCAAAACCATGCGAGCAATCTTCCAGCACCTCCTCCTAAAGTAGTGGACCGACTGCAACAAAACTCGGTAGACATACTGCTTACTATCAGGCGAAAAACCGCTGTCATGAATTAAACACATACCACTCACGCTACAGGAGACACGAAGTCGTAAACTACGATATTCTTGAATTACTGCAAAACCGTGCGAGCCATCTTCCTGCACCTCCTCCTCCAGTAAAGGACCGACTGCAACCAAACACGGTACACATACTGCTTACTATCAGGCGAACAACCGCTGTCATGAATTAAACACCTACCACTCACGCTACAGGAGACACGAACTCGTAAACTACGATATTCTTGAATTACTGCAAAACCATGAGAGACATCTTCCTGCACCTCCTCCTAAAGTAGTGGCCCGACTGCAATCAATCTCGGTACACATACTGCTTACTATCAGGCGAATAACCGCTGTCATGAATTAAACACCTACCACTCACGCTACAGGAGACACGAAGTCGTAAACTAGGATATTCTTGAATTACTGCAAACCATGCGAACCATCTTCCTGCACCTCCTCCTAAAGTAGTGGACCGACAGCATCCAAACTCGGTACACATACTGCTTACTATCAGACGAACAACCGCTGTCATGAATTAAACACCTACCACTCACGCTACAGGAGACACGAAGTCGTAAACTACGATATTGTTGAATTAATGCAAAACCATGCGAGCCATCTTCCTGCACGTCCTCCTAAAGTAGTGGACCGACTGCAACCAAAATCGGTACACATACTGCTTACTATCAGGCGAACAACCGCTGTCATGAATTAAACACTTACCACTCACGCTAAAAGAGACATGAAGTCGTAAACTACAATATTCTTGAATTACTGCAAAACCATGCGAGCCATCTTCCTGCACCTCCTCCTAAATTAGTGGCCCGACTGCAACCAAACTCGGTAAACATACTGCTTACTATCAGGCGAACAACCGCTGTCATGAATTAAACACTTACCACTCACGCTAAAAGAGACATGAAGTCGTAAACTACAATATTCTTGAATTACTGCAAAATCATGCGGGCCATCTTAATGCACCTCCTCCTCCAGTAGTGGACCTACTGCAACCAAACTCGGTACACACACTGCTTACTATCGGGCGAACAACCGCTGTCATGAATTAAACACCTACCACTCACGCTACAGGGGACACGGATTCGTAAACTACGATATTCTTGAATTACTGCAAAACCATGCGAGCCATCTTCCTGCACCTCCTCCTAAAGTAGTATACCGACTGCATCCAAACACGGTACACATACTGCTTACTATCAGACGAACAACCGCTGTCATGAATTAAACACCTACCACTCACGCTACAGGAGACACGAAGTCGTAAACTACGATATTCTTGAATTACTGCAAAACCATGCGATCCATCTTCCTGCACCTCCTCCTAAAGTAGTGGACGGACTGCAACAAACTCGGTACACATACTGCTTACTATCAGGCGAACAACCGCTGTCATGAATTAAACACCTACCAATCACGCTACAGGAGACACGAAGTCGTAAACTACGATATTCTTGAATTAATGCAAAACCGTGCGAGCCATCTTCCTGCACCTCCTCCTAAAGTAGTGGACCGACTGCAACCAAAATCGGTACACATACTGCTTACTATCAGGCGAACAACTGCTGTCATGAATTAAACACCTACCACTCACGCTACAGGAGACACGATGTCGTATACTACGATATTCTTGAATTACTGCAAAACCATGCGAGCCATCTTCCTGCACCTCCTCCTCCAGTAGTGGACCTACTGGAACCAAACTCGGTAAACATACTGCTTACTATCAGGCGAACAACCGCTGTCATGAATTAAACACCTACCACTCACGCTACAGGATACACGAAGTCGTAAACTAGGATATTCTTGAATTACTGCAAACCATGCGAACAATCTTCCTGCACCTCCTCCTAAAGTAGTGGACCGACTGCATCCAAACTCGGTACACATACTGCTTACTATCAGGCGAACAACCGCTGTCATGAATTAAACACTTACCACTCACGCTACCGGAGACACGAAGTCGTAAACTAGGATATTCTTGAATTACTGCAAACCATGCGATCCATCTTCCTGCACCTCCTCCTAAAGTAGTGGACGGACTGCAACAAAACTCGGTACACATACTGCTTACTATCAGGCGAACAACCGCTGTCATGAATTAAACACCTACCACTCACGCTACAGGAGACACGAAGTCGTAAACTACGATATTCTTGAATTAATGCAAAACCGTGCGAGCCATCTTCCTGCACCTCCTCCTAAAGTAGTGGACCAACTGCAACCAAAATAGGTACACATACTGCTTACTATCAGGCGAACAACCGCTGTCATGAATTAAACACCTACCACTCACGCTACAGGAGACACGATGTCGTAAACTACGATATTCTTGAATTACTGCAAAACCATGCGAGCCATCTTCCTGCACCTCCTCCTCCAGTAGTGGACCTACTGGAACCAAACTCGGTAAACATACTGCTTACTATCAGGCGAACAACCGCTGTCATGAATTAAACACCTACCACTCACGCTACAGGAGACACGAAGTCGTAAACTAGGATATTCTTGAATTACTGCAAACCATGCGAACCATCTTCCTGCACCTCCTCCTAAAGTAGTGGACCGACTGCATCCAAACTCGGTACACATACTGCTTACTATCAGACGAACAACCGCTGTCATGAATTAATCACCTACCACTCACGCTACAGGAGACACGATGTCGTAAACTACGATATTCTTGAATTACTGCAAAACCATGCGAGCCATCTTCCTGCACCTCCTCCTCCAGTAGTGGACCTACTGGAACCAAACTCGGTAAACATACTGCTTACTATCAGGCGAACAACCGCTGTCATGAATTAAACACCTACCACTCACGCTACAGGAGACACGAAGTCGTAAACTAGGATATTCTTGAATTACTGCAAAACCATGCGAGCCATCTTCCTGCACCTCCTCCTCCAGTAGTGGACCTACTGGAACCAAACTCGGTAAACATACTGCTTACTATCAGGCGAACAACCGCTGTCATGAATTAAACACCTACCACTCACGCTACAGGAGACACGATGTCGTAAACTACGATATTCTTGAATTACTGCAAAACCATGCGAGCCATCTTCCTGCACCTCCTCCTCCAGTAGTGGACCTACTGGAACCAAACTCGGTACACATACTGCTTACTATCAGGCGAACAACCGCTGTCCTGAATTAAATACCTACCACTCACGCTGCAGGAGATACGAAGTCGTAACCTATGATATTCTTGAAGTACTGCAAAACCATGCGAGCCATCTTCCTGCACCACCTCCTCCAGCAGTGGAATTACTGCACCAAACTCGGTACACATACTGCTTACTATCAGGCGAATAACCGCTGTCATGAATTAAACACCTACCACTCACGCCACAGGAGACACGAATTCGTAAACTACGATAATCTTGAATTACTGCAAACCATGCGAGCCATTTTCCTGCACCTCCTCCTAAAGTAGTGGACCGACTGCAACCAAAATCGGTAGACATTCTGCTTGCTATCAGGCGAACAACCGCAGTCCTGAATTAAACACCTACCACTCACGCTACAGGAGACACGAAGTCGTAAACTACGATATTCTTGAATTAATGCAAAACCATGCGAGCCATCTTCCTGAACCTCCTCCTAATTTCATGGACCGACTGCAACCAAAATCGGTACACATACTGCTTACTATCAGGCGAAAAACCGCTGTCATGAATTAAACACCTACCACTCACGCTAAAGGAGACACGAAGTCGTAAACTACGATATTCTTGAATTACTGCAAAACCATGCGAGCCATCTTCCTGCACCCCCTCCTAAAGTAGTGGACCGTCTGCAACCAACGGAGTACACATACTGCTTACTATTAGGCGAACAACAGCTGTCATGAATTAAACACCTACCACTCACTCTACAGGAGACACGAACTCGTACACTACGTTATTCTTGAATTACTGCAAAACCATGCGAGCCATCTTCCTGCACCTTCTCCTCCAGTAGTGGACCTATTGCAACCAAACTTGGTACACATACTGCTTACTATCGGGCGAATGACTGCTGTCATGAATTAAACACCTACCACTAACGCCACAGGAGACATGAATTCGTAAACTACGATATTCTTGAATTACTGCAAAACCATGCGAGCCATCTTTCTGCACCTCCTCCTAAAGTAGTGGACCGACTGCAACCAAAGTCGGTACACATACTGCTTACTACTAGGCGAACAACAGCTGTCATGAATTAAACACCTACCACCCACGCTACAGGAGCCACGAAGTCGTAAACTACAATATTCTTGAGTTACTGCTAGGCCATGCGAGCCATCTTCCTGCACCTCCTCCACCAGTAGTGGACCTACTGCAACCAAACTCGGTACACATACTGCTTACTATCAGGCGAATAACCGCTGTCATGAATTAAACACCTACCACTCACGCCACAGGAGACACGAATTCGTAAACTACGATATTTTTGAATTACTGTAAAACCATGCGAGCCATCTTCCTGCACCTCCTCCTAAAGTAGTGGAAGGACTGCAACCAAACTCGGTACACATACTGCTTAAATCAGGCGAACAACCGCTGTCATGAATTAAACACCTACCACTCACGCTACAGGAGACACCAAGTCGTAAACTACGATATTCTTAAATTACTGCAAAACAATGCGAGACATCTTCCCTCACGTCCTCCTATATTAATGGACCGACTGCAACCAAACTCGGTAAACATACTGCTTACTATCAGGCGAACAACCGCTGTCATGACTTAAACACATGCCACTCACGCTACAGGAGGCACGAAGTCGTAAACTAGGATATTCTTGAATTACTGCAAAACAATAGGAGCCACCTTTCTGCACCTCCTCCTCCAGTAGTGAACCTACTGCAACCATACTCGGTACACATACTGCTTACTATCAGACGAACAACCGCTGTCATGAATTAAACACCTACCACTCACGCTACAGGTGACACGAAGTCGTAAACTACGATATTCTTGAATTAATGCAAAACCATGCGAGCCATCTTCCTGCACCTCCTCCTAAAGTAGTGGACAGACTGCAACCAAAATCGGTACACATACTGCTTGCTATCAGGCGAACAACCGCTGTCATGAAATAAACACCTACCACTCACGCTACAGGAGACACGAAGTCGTAAACTACGATATTCTTGAATTACTTCAAAACCATGCGTGCCTTCTTCCTGCACCTCCTCCTAAAGTAGTGACCGACTGCTACCAAAGTCGGTACACATTCTGTTTACTATTAGGCGAACAACAGCTGTCATGAATTAAACACCTACCACTCACGCTACAGGAGCCACGAAGTCGTAAACTACGATACTCTTGAATTATTGCAAAACCATGCGAGCCATCTTCCTGCACCTCCTCCTACAGTAGTGGACCTACTGCAACCAGACTCGGTACACATACTACTTACTATCAGGCGAATAACCGCTGTCATGAATTAAACACCTACCACTCATGCCCAGGAGACACGAATTCGTAAACTACGATATTCTTGAATTACTGCAAAACCATGCGAGCCATCTTCCTGCACCTTCTCCTAAAGTAGTGGACGGTTTGCAACCAAACTCGGTACACATACTGCTTACTATCAGGCGAACAACCGCTGTCATGAAATTAACACCTACCACTCACGCTACAGGAGACACCAAGTCGTAAACTACCATATTCTTGAATTACTGCAAAACCATGCGAGCCATCTTCCTGCACCTCCTCCTAAATTATTGGACCGACTGCAACCACACTCGGTAAACATACTGCTTACGATCAGGCGAACAACCGCTGTCATGAATTAAACACCTGCCACTCACGCTACAGGAGTCACGAAGTCCTAAACTAGGATATTCTTGAATTACAGCAAAATAATACGAGCCATCTTCCTGCACCTCCTCCTCCAGTATTGGACCTACTGCAACCATACTCGGTACACAAACAGCTTACAATCAGGCGAACAACCGCTGTAATGAATTAAATACTTACCACTCTCGCTAAAGGAGACACGAAGTCGTAATCTACGATATTCTTGAATTACTGCAAAACCATGCGAGACATCTTCCTGCACCTCCTCCTAAATTAGTGGCCCGACTGCAACCATACTTGGTAAACATACTTCTAACTATCAGGCGAACAACCGCTGTCATGAGTTAAACACCTACCACTCACGCTACAGGAGACACGAAATCGTCAACTAGGATATTCTTGAATTACTGCAAAACCATACGGGCAATCTTCCTGCACCTCCTCCTCCAGTAGTGGACCTACTGCAACCAAACTCGGTACACACACTGCTTACTATCTAGCGAACAACCGCTATCATGAAATAAACACCTACCACTCACGCTACAGGAGACACGAAGTCGTAAACTACGATATTCTTGAATTAGTTCAAAACAATGCTAGCCATCTTCCTGCACCTCCTTCCAAAGTAGTATACCGACTGCATCCAAACTCGGTACACATACTGCTTAGTATCAGACGAACAACCGCTGTCATGAATTAAACACCTACCACTCACGCTACAGGAGACACGAAGTCGTAAACTACGATATTCTTGAATTAATGCAAAACCATGCTAGCCATCTTCCTGCACCTCCTCCTAAAGTAGTGGACCGACTGCAACCAAAATCGGTACACATACTGCTTACTATCAGGCGAACATCCGCTGTCATGAATTAAACACCTACCACTCACGCTACAGGAGACACGAAGTCGTAAACTACGATATTCTTGAATTACTGCAAAACCATGCGATCCATCTTCCTGCACCTCCTCCTAAAGTAGTGGACGGACTGCAACAAATCTCGGTACACATACTGCTTACTATCAGGCCAACAACCGCTGTCATGAATTAAACACCTACCACTCACGCTACAGGAGACACGAAGTCGTAAACTACGATATTCTTGAATTAATGCAAAACCGTGCGAGCCATCTTCCTGCACCTCCTCCTAAAGTAGTGGACCGACAGCAACCAAAATCGGTACACATACTGCTTACTATCAGGCGAACAACCGCTGTCATGAATTAAACACCTACCACTCACGCTACAGGAGACACGAAGTCGTATACTACTACTTTCTTGAATCACTGCAAAACCATGCGAGCAATCTTCCAGCACCTCCTCCTAAAGTAGTGGACCGACTGCAACAAAACTCGGTAGACATACTGCTTACTATCAGGCGAAAAACCGCTGTCATGAATTAAACACATACCACTCACGCTACAGGAGACACGAAGTCGTAAACTACGATATTCTTGAATTACTGCAAAACCGTGCGAGCCATCTTCCTGCACCTCCTCCTCCAGTAAAGGACCGACTGCAACCAAACACGGTACACATACTGCTTACTATCAGGCGAACAACCGCTGTCATGAATTAAACACCTACCACTCACGCTACAGGAGACACGAAGTCGTAAACTACGATATTCTTGAATTACTGCAAAACCATGAGAGACATCTTCCTGCACCTCCTCCTAAAGTAGTGGCCCGACTGCAATCAATCTCGGTACACATACTGCTTACTATCAGGCGAATAACCGCTGTCATGAATTAAACACCTACCACTCACGCTACAGGAGACACGAAGTCGTAAACTAGGATATTCTTGAATTACTGCAAACCATGCGAACCATCTTCCTGCACCTCCTCCTAAAGTAGTGGACCGACAGCATCCAAACTCGGTACACATACTGCTTACTATCAGACGAACAACCGCTGTCATGATTTAAACACCTACCACTCACGCTACAGGAGACACGAAGTCGTAAACTACGATATTGTTCAATTAATGCAAAACCATGCGAGCCATCTTCCTGCACCTCCTCCTAAAGTAGTGGACCGACTGCAACCAAAATCGGTACACATACTGCTTACTATCAGGCGAACAACCGCTGTCATGAATTAAACACTTACCACTCACGCTAAAAGAGACATGAAGTCGTAAACTACAATATTCTTGAATTACTGCAAAACCATGCGAGCCATCTTCCTGCACCTCCTCCTAAATTAGTGGCCCGACTGCAACCAAACTCGGTAAACATACTGCTTACTATCAGGCGATCAACCGCTGTCATGAATTAAACACCTACCACTCACGCTACAGGAGACACAAAGTCGTAAACTAGGATATTCTTGAATTACTGCAAAATCATGCGGGCCATCTTAATGCACCTCCTCCTCCAGTAGTGGACCTACTGCAACCAAACTCGGTACACACACTGCTTACTATCGGGCGAACAACCGCTGTCATGAATTAAACACCTACCACTCACGCTACAGGAGACACGGATTCGTAAACTACGATATTCTTGAATTACTGCAAAACCATGCGAGCCATCTTCCTGCACCTCCTCCTAAAGTAGTATACCGACTGCATCCAAACACGGTACACATACTGCTTACTATCAGACGAACAACCGCTGTCATGAATTAAACACCTACCACTCACGCTACAGGAGACACGAAGTCGTAAACTACGATATTCTTGAATTACTGCAAAACCATGCGATCCATCTTCCTGCACCTCCTCCTAAAGTAGTGGACGGACTGCAACAAACTCGGTACACATACTGCTTACTATCAGGCGAACAACCGCTGTCATGAATTAAACACCTACCAATCACGCTACAGGAGACACGAAGTCGTAAACTACGATATTCTTGAATTAATGCAAAACCGTGCGAGCCATCTTCCTGCACCTCCTCCTAAAGTAGTGGACCGACTGCAACCAAAATCGGTACACATACTGCTTACTATCAGGCGAACAACTGCTGTCATGAATTAAACACCTACCACTCACGCTACAGGAGACACGATGTCGTAAACTACGATATTCTTGAATTACTGCAAAACCATGCGAGCAATCTTCCTGCACCTCCTCCTCCAGTAGTGGACCTACTGGAACCAAACTCGGTAAACATACTGCTTACTATCAGGCGAACAACCGCTGTCATGAATTAAACACCTACCACTCACGCTACAGGATACACGAAGTCGTAAACTAGGATATTCTTGAATTACTGCAAACCATGCGAACAATCTTCCTGCACCTCCTCCTAAAGTAGTGGACCGACTGCATCCAAACTCGGTACACATACTGCTTACTATCAGGCGAACAACCGCTGTCATGAATTAAACACTTACCACTCACGCTACAGGAGACACGAAGTCGTAAACTAGGATATTCTTGAATTACTGCAAACCATGCGATCCATCTTCCTGCACCTCCTCCTAAAGTAGTGGACGGACTGTAACAAAACTCGGTAAACATACTGCTTACTATCAGGCGAACAACCGCTGTCATGAATTAAACACCTACCACTCACGCTACAGGAGACACGATGTCGTAAACTACGATATTCTTGAATTACTGCAAAACCATGCGAGCCATCTTCCTGCACCTCCTCCTCCAGTAGTGGACCTACTGGAACCAAACTCGGTACACATACTGCTTACTATCAGGCGAACAACCGCTGTCCTGAATTAAATACCTACCACTCACGCTGCAGGAGATACGAAGTCGTAACCTATGATATTCTTGAAGTACTGCAAAACCATGCGAGCCATCTTCCTGCATCACCTCCTCCAGCAGTGGAATTACTGCACCAAACTCGGTACACATACTGCTTACTATCAGGCGAATAACCGCTGTCATGAATTAAACACCTACCACTCACGCCACAGGAGACACGAATTCGTAAACTACGATAATCTTGAATTACTGCAAACCATGCGAGCCATTTTCCTGCACCTCCTCCTAAAGTAGTGGACCGACTGCAACCAAAATCGGTAGACATTCTGCTTGCTATCAGGCGAACAACCGCAGTCCTGAATTAAACACCTACCACTCACGCTACAGGAGACACGAAGTCGTAAACTACGATATTCTTGAATTAATGCAAAACCATGCGAGCCATCTTCCTGAACCTCCTCCTAATTTCATGGACCGACTGCAACCAAAATCGGTACACATACTGCTTACTATCAGGCGAAAAACCGCTGTCATGAATTAAACACCTACCACTCACGCTAAAGGAGACACGAAGTCGTAAACTACGATATTCTTGAATTACTGCAAAACCATGCGAGCCATCTTCCTGCACCCCCTCCTAAAGTAGTGGACCGTCTGCAACCAACGGAGTACACATACTGCTTACTATTAGGCGAACAACAGCTGTCATGAATTAAACACCTACCACTCACTCTACAGGAGACACGAAGTCGGAAACTAGGATATTCTTGAATTAATGCAAAACCATGCGAGCCATCTTCCTGCACCTCCTCCTAAAGTAGTGGACAGACTGCAACCAAAATCGGTACACATACTGCTTGCTATCAGGCGAACAACCGCTGTCATGACTTAAACACATGCCACTCACGCTACAGGAGGCACGAAGTCGTAAACTAGGATATTCTTGAATTACTGCAAAACAATAGGAGCCACCTTTCTGCACCTCCTCCTCCAGTAGTGAACCTACTGCAACCATACTCGGTACACATACTGCTTACTATCAGACGAACAACCGCTGTCATGAATTAAACACCTACCACTCACGCTACAGGTGACACGAAGTCGTAAACTACGATATTCTTGAATTAATGCAAAACCATGCGAGCCATCTTCCTGCACCTCCTCCTAAAGTAGTGGACAGACTGCAACCAAAATCGGTACACATACTGCTTGCTATCAGGCGAACAACCGCTGTCATGAAATAAACACCTACCACTCACGCTACAGGAGACACGAAGTCGTAAACTACGATATTCTTGAATTACTTCAAAACCATGCGTGCCTTCTTCCTGCACCTCCTCCTAAAGTAGTGACCGACTGCTACCAAAGTCGGTACACATTCTGTTTACTATTAGGCGAACAACAGCTGTCATGAATTAAACACCTACCACTCACGCTACAGGAGCCACGAAGTCGTAAACTACGATACTCTTGAATTATTGCAAAACCATGCGAGCCATCTTCCTGCACCTCCTCCTACAGTAGTGGACCTACTGCAACCAGACTCGGTACACATACTACTTACTATCAGGCGAATAACCGCTGTCATGAATTAAACACCTACCACTCATGCCCAGGAGACACGAATTCGTAAACTACGATATTCTTGAATTACTGCAAAACCATGCGAGCCATCTTCCTGCACCTTCTCCTAAAGTAGTGGACGGTTTGCAACCAAACTCGGTACACATACTGCTTACTATCAGGCGAACAACCGCTGTCATGAAATTAACACCTACCACTCACGCTACAGGAGACACCAAGTCGTAAACTACCATATTCTTGAATTACTGCAAAACCATGCGAGCCATCTTCCTGCACCTCCTCCTAAATTATTGGACCGACTGCAACCACACTCGGTAAACATACTGCTTACGATCAGGCGAACAACCGCTGTCATGAATTAAACACCTGCCACTCACGCTACAGGAGTCACGAAGTCCTAAACTAGGATATTCTTGAATTACAGCAAAATAATACGAGCCATCTTCCTGCACCTCCTCCTCCAGTATTGGACCTACTGCAACCATACTCGGTACACAAACAGCTTACAATCAGGCGAACAACCGCTGTAATGAATTAAACACTTACCACTCTCGCTAAAGGAGACACGAAGTCGTAATCTACGATATTCTTGAATTACTGCAAAACCATGCGAGACATCTTCCTGCACCTCCTCCTAAATTAGTGGCCCGACTGCAACCATAATTGGTAAACATACTTCTAACTATCAGGCGAACAACCGCTGTCATGAATTAAACACCTACCACTCACGCTACAGGAGACACGAAATCGTCAACTAGGATATTCTTGAATTACTGCAAAACCATACGGGCAATCTTCCTGCACCTCCTTCTCCAGTAGTGGACCTACTGCAACCAAACTCGGTACACACACTGCTTACTATCTAGCGAACAACCGCTATCATGAAATAAACACCTACCACTCACGCTACAGGAGACACGAAGTCGTAAACTACGATATTCTTGAATTAGTGCAAAACAATGCTAGCCATCTTCCTGCACCTCCTTCCAAAGTAGTATACCGACTGCATCCAAACTCGGTACACATACTGCTTAGTATCAGACGAACAACCGCTGTCATGAATTAAACACCTACCACTCACGCTACAGGAGACACGAAGTCGTAAACTACGATATTCTTGAATTAATGCAAAACCATGCTAGCCATCTTCCTGCACCTCCTCCTAAAGTAGTGGACCGACTGCAACCAAAATCGGTACACATACTGCTTACTATAAGGCGAACATCCGCTGTCATGAATTAAACACCTACCACTCACGCTACAGGAGACACGAAGTCGTAAACTACGATATTCTTGAATTACTGCAAAACCATGCGATCCATCTTCCTGCACCTCCTCCTAAAGTAGTGGACGGACTGCAACAAAACTCGGTACACATACTGCTTACTATCAGGCCAACAACCGCTGTCATGAATTAAACACCTACCACTAACGCTACAGGAGACACGAAGTCGTAAACTACGATATTCTTGAATTAATGCAAAACCGTGCGAGCCATCTTCCTGCACCTCCTCCTAAAGTAGTGGACCGACAGCAACCAAAATCGGTACACATACTGCTTACTATCAGGCGAACAACCGCTGTCATGAATTAAACACCTACCACTCACGCTACAGGAGACACGAAGTCGTATACTACTACTTTCTTGAATCACTGCAAAACCATGCGAGCAATCTTCCAGCACCTCCTCCTAAAGTAGTGGACCGACTGCAACAAAACTCGGTAGACATACTGCTTACTATCAGGCGAAAAACCGCTGTCATGAATTAAACACATACCACTCACGCTACAGGAGACACGAAGTCGTAAACTACGATATTCTTGAATTACTGCAAAACCGTGCGAGCCATCTTCCTGCACCTCCTCCTCCAGTAAAGGACCGACTGCAACCAAACACGGTACACATACTGCTTACTATCAGGCGAACAACCGCTGTCATGAATTAAACACCTACCACTCACGCTACAGGAGACACGAAGTCGTAAACTACGATATTCTTGAATTACTGCAAAACCATGAGAGACATCTTCCTGCACCTCCTCCTAAAGTAGTGGCCCGACTGCAATCAATCTCGGTACACATACTGCTTACTATCAGGCGAATAACCGCTGTCATGAATTAAACACCTACCACTCACGCTACAGGAGACACGAAGTCGTAAACTAGGATATTCTTGAATTACTGCAAACCATGCGAACCATCTTCCTGCACCTCCTCCTAAAGTAGTGGACCGACAGCATCCAAACTCGGTACACATACTGCTTACTATCAGACGAACAACCGCTGTCATGATTTAAACACCTACCACTCACGCTACAGGAGACACGAAGTCGTAAACTACGATATTGTTCAATTAATGCAAAACCATGCGAGCCATCTTCCTGCACCTCCTCCTAAAGTAGTGGACCGACTGCAACCAAAATCGGTACACATACTGCTTACTATCAGGCGAACAACCGCTGTCATGAATTAAACACTTACCACTCACGCTAAAAGAGACATGAAGTCGTAAACTACAATATTCTTGAATTACTGCAAAACCATGCGAGCCATCTTCCTGCACCTCCTCCTAAATTAGTGGCCCGACTGCAACCAAACTCGGTAAACATACTACTTACTATCAGGCGATCAACCGCTGTCATGAATTAAACACCTACCACTCACGCTACAGGAGACACAAAGTCGTAAACTAGGATATTCTTGAATTACTGCAAAATCATGCGGGCCATCTTAATGCACCTCCTCCTCCAGTAGTGGACCTACTGCAACCAAACTCGGTACACACACTGCTTACTATCGGGCGAACAACCGCTGTCATGAATTAAACACCTACCACTCACGCTACAGGAGACACGGATTCGTAAACTACGATATTCTTGAATTACTGCAAAACCATGCGAGCCATCTTCCTGCACCTCCTCCTAAAGTAGTATACCGACTGCATCCAAACACGGTACACATACTGCTTACTATCAGACGAACAACCGCTGTCATGAATTAAACACCTACCACTCACGCTACAGGAGACACGAAGTCGTAAACTACGATATTCTTGAATTACTGCAAAACCATGCGATCCATCTTCCTGCACCTCCTCCTAAAGTAGTGGACGGACTGCAACAAACTCGGTACACATACTGCTTACTATCAGGCGAACAACCGCTGTCATGAATTAAACACCTACCAATCACGCTACAGGAGACACGAAGTCGTAAACTACGATATTCTTGAATTAATGCAAAACCGTGCGAGCCATCTTCCTGCACCTCCTCCTAAAGTAGTGGACCGACTGCAACCAAAATCGGTACACATACTGCTTACTATCAGGCGAACAACTGCTGTCATGAATTAAACACCTACCACTCACGCTACAGGAGACACGATGTCGTAAACTACGATATTCTTGAATTACTGCAAAACCATGCGAGCCATCTTCCTGCACCTCCTCCTCCAGTAGTGGACCTACTGGAACCAAACTCGGTAAACATACTGCTTACTATCAGGCGAACAACCGCTGTCATGAATTAAACACCTACCACTCACGCTACAGGATACACGAAGTCGTAAACTAGGATATTCTTGAATTACTGCAAACCATGCGAACAATCTTCCTGCACCTCCTCCTAAAGTAGTGGACCGACTGCATCCAAACTCGGTACACATACTGCTTACTATCAGGCGAACAACCGCTGTCATGAATTAAACACTTACCACTCACGCTACAGGAGACACGAAGTCGTAAACTAGGATATTCTTGAATTACTGCAAACCATGCGATCCATCTTCCTGCACCTCCTCCTAAAGTAGTGGACGGACTGCAACAAAACTCGGTACACATACTGCTTACTATCAGGCGAACAACCGCTGTCATGAATTAAACACCTACCACTCACGCTACAGGAGACACGAAGTCGTAAACTACGATATTCTTGAATTAATGCAAAACCGTGCGAGCCATCTTCCTGCACCTCCTCCTAAAGTAGTGGACCAACTGCAACCAAAATAGGTACACATACTGCTTACTATCAGGCGAACAACCGCTGTCATGAATTAAACACCTACCACTCACGCTACAGGAGACACGATGTCGTAAACTACGATATTCTTGAATTACTGCAAAACCATGCGAGCCATCTTCCTGCACCTCCTCCTCCAGTAGTGGACCTACTGGAACCAAACTCGGTAAACATACTGCTTACTATCAGGCGAACAACCGCTGTCATGAATTAAACACCTACCACTCACGCTACAGGAGACACGAAGTCGTAAACTAGGATATTCTTGAATTACTGCAAACCATGCGAACCATCTTCCTGCACCTCCTCCTAAAGTAGTGGACCGACTGCATCCAAACTCGGTACACATACTGCTTACTATCAGACGAACAACCGCTGTCATGAATTAATCACCTACCACTCACGCTACAGGAGACACGATGTCGTAAACTACGATATTCTTGAATTACTGCAAAACCATGCGAGCCATCTTCCTGCACCTCCTCCTCCAGTAGTGGACCTACCGGAACCAAACTCGGTAAACATACTGCTTACTATCAGGCGAACAACCGCTGTCATGAATTAAACACCTACCACTCACGCTACAGGAGACACGAAGTCGTAAACTAGGATATTCTTGAATTACTGCAAAACCATGCGAGCCATCTTCCTGCACCTCCTCCTCCAGTAGTGGACCTACTGGAACCAAACTCGGTAAACATACTGCTTACTATCAGGCGAACAACCGCTGTCATGAATTAAACACCTACCACTCACGCTACAGGAGACACGATGTCGTAAACTACGATATTCTTGAATTACTGCAAAACCATGCGAGCCATCTTCCTGCACCTCCTCCTCCAGTAGTGGACCTACTGGAACCAAACTCGGTACACATACTGCTTACTATCAGGCGAACAACCGCTGTCCTGAATTAAATACCTACCACTCACGCTGCAGGAGATACGAAGTCGTAACCTATGATATTCTTGAAGTACTGCAAAACCATGCGAGCCATCTTCCTGCACCACCTCCTCCAGCAGTGGAATTACTGCACCAAACTCGGTACACATACTGCTTACTATCAGGCGAATAACCGCTGTCATGAATTAAACACCTACCACTCACGCCACAGGAGACACGAATTCGTAAACTACGATAATCTTGAATTACTGCAAACCATGCGAGCCATTTTCCTGCACCTCCTCCTAAAGTAGTGGACCGACTGCAACCAAAATCGGTAGACATTCTGCTTGCTATCAGGCGAACAACCGCAGTCCTGAATTAAACACCTACCACTCACGCTACAGGAGACACGAAGTCGTAAACTACGATATTCTTGAATTAATGCAAAACCATGCGAGCCATCTTCCTGAACCTCCTCCTAATTTCATGGACCGACTGCATCCAAACTCGGTACACATACTGCTTACTATCAGACGAACAACCGCTGTCATGATTTAAACACCTACCACTCACGCTACAGGAGACACGAAGTCGTAAACTACGATATTGTTCAATTAATGCAAAACCATGCGAGCCATCTTCCTGCACCTCCTCCTAAAGTAGTGGACCGACTGCAACCAAAATCGGTACACATACTGCTTACTATCAGGCGAACAACCGCTGTCATGAATTAAACACTTACCACTCACGCTAAAAGAGACATGAAGTCGTAAACTACAATATTCTTGAATTACTGCAAAACCATGCGAGCCATCTTCCTGCACCTCCTCCTAAATTAGTGGCCCGACTGCAACCAAACTCGGTAAACATACTGCTTACTATCAGGCGATCAACCGCTGTCATGAATTAAACACCTACCACTCACGCTACAGGAGACACAAAGTCGTAAACTAGGATATTCTTGAATTACTGCAAAATCATGCGGGCCATCTTAATGCACCTCCTCCTCCAGTAGTGGACCTACTGCAACCAAACTCGGTACACACACTGCTTACTATCGGGCGAACAACCGCTGTCATGAATTAAACACCTACCACTCACGCTACAGGAGACACGGATTCGTAAACTACGATATTCTTGAATTACTGCAAAACCATGCGAGCCATCTTCCTGCACCTCCTCCTAAAGTAGTATACCGACTGCATCCAAACACGGTACACATACTGCTTACTATCAGACGAACAACCGCTGTCATGAATTAAACACCTACCACTCACGCTACAGGAGACACGAAGTCGTAAACTACGATATTCTTGAATTACTGCAAAACCATGCGATCCATCTTCCTGCACCTCCTCCTAAAGTAGTGGACGGACTGCAACAAACTCGGTACACATACTGCTTACTATCAGGCGAACAACCGCTGTCATGAATTAAACACCTACCAATCACGCTACAGGAGACACGAAGTCGTAAACTACGATATTCTTGAATTAATGCAAAACCGTGCGAGCCATCTTCCTGCACCTCCTCCTAAAGTAGTGGACCGACTGCAACCAAAATCGGTACACATACTGCTTACTATCAGGCGAACAACTGCTGTCATGAATTAAACACCTACCACTCACGCTACAGGAGACACGATGTCGTAAACTACGATATTCTTGAATTACTGCAAAACCATGCGAGCCATCTTCCTGCACCTCCTCCTCCAGTAGTGGACCTACTGGAACCAAACTCGGTAAACTTACTGCTTACTATCAGGCGAACAACCGCTGTCATGAATTAAACACCTACCACTCACGCTACAGGATACACGAAGTCGTAAACTAGGATATTCTTGAATTACTGCAAACCATGCGAACAATCTTCCTGCACCTCCTCCTAAAGTAGTGGACCGACTGCATCCAAACTCGGTACACATACTGCTTACTATCAGGCGAACAACCGCTGTCATGAATTAAACACTTACCACTCACGCTACAGGAGACACGAAGTCGTAAACTAGGATATTCTTGAATTACTGCAAACCATGCGATCCATCTTCCTGCACCTCCTCCTAAAGTAGTGGACGGACTGCAACAAAACTCGGTACACATACTGCTTACTATCAGGCGAACAACCGCTGTCATGAATTAAACACCTACCACTCACGCTACAGGAGACACGAAGTCGTAAACTACGATATTCTTGAATTAATGCAAAACCGTGCGAGCCATCTTCCTGCACCTCCTCCTAAAGTAGTGGACCAACTGCAACCAAAATAGGTACACATACTGCTTACTATCAGGCGAACAACCGCTGTCATGAATTAAACACCTACCACTCACGCTACAGGAGACACGATGTCGTAAACTACGATATTCTTGAATTACTGCAAAACCATGCGAACCATCTTCCTGCACCTCCTCCTAAAGTAGTGGACCGACTGCATCCAAACTCGGTACACATACTGCTTACTATCAGACGAACAACCGCTGTCATGAATTAATCACCTACCACTCACGCTACAGGAGACACGATGTCGTAAACTACGATATTCTTGAATTACTGCAAAACCATGCGAGCCATCTTCCTGCACCTCCTCCTCCAGTAGTGGACCTACCGGAACCAAACTCGGTAAACATACTGCTTACTATCAGGCGAACAACCGCTGTCATGAATTAAACACCTACCACTCACGCTACAGGAGACACGAAGTCGTAAACTAGGATATTCTTGAATTACTGCAAAACCATGCGAGCCATCTTCCTGCACCTCCTCCTCCAGTAGTGGACCTACTGGAACCAAACTCGGTAAACATACTGCTTACTATCAGGCGAACAACCGCTGTCATGAATTAAACACCTACCACTCACGCTACAGGAGACACGATGTCGTAAACTACGATATTCTTGAATTACTGCAAAACCATGCGAGCCATCTTCCTGCACCTCCTCCTCCAGTAGTGGACCTACTGGAACCAAACTCGGTACACATACTGCTTACTATCAGGCGAACAACCGCTGTCCTGAATTAAATACCTACCACTCACGCTGCAGGAGATACGAAGTCGTAACCTATGATATTCTTGAAGTACTGCAAAACCATGCGAGCCATCTTCCTGCACCACCTCCTCCAGCAGTGGAATTACTGCACCAAACTCGGTACACATACTGCTTACTATCAGGCGAATAACCGCTGTCATGAATTAAACACCTACCACTCACGCCACAGGAGACACGAATTCGTAAACTACGATAATCTTGAATTACTGCAAACCATGCGAGCCATTTTCCTGCACCTCCTCCTAAAGTAGTGGACCGACTGCAACCAAAATCGGTAGACATTCTGCTTGCTATCAGGCGAACAACCGCAGTCCTGAATTAAACACCTACCACTCACGCTACAGGAGACACGAAGTCGTAAACTACGATATTCTTGAATTAATGCAAAACCATGCGAGCCATCTTCCTGAACCTCCTCCTAATTTCATGGACCGACTGCAACCAAAATCGGTACACATACTGCTTACTATCAGGCGAAAAACCGCTGTCATGAATTAAACACCTACCACTCACGCTAAAGGAGACACGAAGTCGTAAACTACGATATTCTTGAATTACTGCAAAACCATGCGAGCCATCTTCCTGCACCCCCTCCTAAAGTAGTGGACCGTCTGCAACCAACGGAGTACACATACTGCTTACTATTAGGCGAACAACAGCTGTCATGAATTAAACACCTACCACTCACTCTACAGGAGACACGAACTCGTACACTACGTTATTCTTGAATTACTGCAAAACCATGCGAGCCATCTTCCTGCACCTCCTCCTCCAGTAGTGGACCTATTGCAACCAAACTTGGTACACATACTGCTTACTATCGGGCGAATGACTGCTGTCATGAATTAAACACCTACCACTAACGCCACAGGAGACATGAATTCGTAAACTACGATATTCTTGAATTACTGCAAAACCATGCGAGCCATCTTTCTGCACCTCCTCCTAAAGTAGTGGACCGACTGCAACCAAAGTCGGTACACATACTGCTTACTACTAGGCGAACAACAGCTGTCATGAATTAAACACCTACCACCCACGCTACAGGAGCCACGAAGTCGTAAACTACAATATTCTTGAGTTACTGCTAGGCCATGCGAGCCATCTTCCTGCACCTCCTCCACCAGTAGTGGACCTACTGCAACCAAACTCGGTACACATACTGCTTACTATCAGGCGAATAACCGCTGTCATGAATTAAACACCTACCACTCACGCCACAGGAGACACGAATTCGTAAACTACGATATTTTTGAATTACTGTAAAACCATGCGAGCCATCTTCCTGCACCTCCTCCTAAAGTAGTGGAAGGACTGCAACCAAACTCGGTACACATACTGCTTAAATCAGGCGAACAACCGCTGTCATGAATTAAACACCTACCACTCACGCTACAGGAGACACCAAGTCGTAAACTACGATATTCTTAAATTACTGCAAAACAATGTGAGACATCTTCCCTCACGTCCTCCTATATTAATGGACCGACTGCAACCAAACTCGGTAAACATACTGCTTACTATCAGGCGAACAACCGCTGTCATGACTTAAACACATGCCACTCACGCTACAGGAGGCACGAAGTCGTAAACTAGGATATTCTTGAATTACTGCAAAACAATAGGAGCCACCTTTCTGCACCTCCTCCTCCAGTAGTGAACCTACTGCAACCATACTCGGTACACATACTGCTTACTATCAGACGAACAACCGCTGTCATGAATTAAACACCTACCACTCACGCTACAGGTGACACGAAGTCGTAAACTACGATATTCTTGAATTAATGCAAAACCATGCGAGCCATCTTCCTGCACCTCCTCCTAAAGTAGTGGACAGACTGCAACCAAAATCGGTACACATACTGCTTGCTATCAGGCGAACAACCGCTGTCATGAAATAAACACCTACCACTCACGCTACAGGAGACACGAAGTCGTAAACTACGATATTCTTGAATTACTTCAAAACCATGCGTGCCTTCTTCCTGCACCTCCTCCTAAAGTAGTGACCGACTGCTACCAAAGTCGGTACACATTCTGATTACTATTAGGCGAACAACAGCTGTCATGAATTAAACACCTACCACTCACGCTACAGGAGCCACGAAGTCGTAAACTACGATACTCTTGAATTATTGCAAAACCATGCGAGCCATCTTCCTGCACCTGCTCCTACAGTAGTGGACCTACTGCAACCAGACTCGGTACACATACTACTTACTATCAGGCGAATAACCGCTGTCATGAATTAAACACCTACCACTCATGCCCAGGAGACACGAATTCGTAAACTACGATATTCTTGAATTACTGCAAAACCATGCGAGCCATCTTCCTGCACCTTCTCCTAAAGTAGTGGACGGTTTGCAACCAAACTCGGTACACATACTGCTTACTATCAGGCGAACAACCGCTGTCATGAAATTAACACCTACCACTCACGCTACAGGAGACACCAAGTCGTAAACTACCATATTCTTGAATTACTGCAAAACCATGCGAGCCATCTTCCTGCACCTCCTCCTAAATTATTGGACCGACTGCAACCACACTCGGTAAACATACTGCTTACGATCAGGCGAACAACCGCTGTCATGAATTAAACACCTGCCACTCACGCTACAGGAGTCACGAAGTCCTAAACTAGGATATTCTTGAATTACAGCAAAATAATACGAGCCATCTTCCTGCACCTCCTCCTCCAGTATTGGACCTACTGCAACCATACTCGGTACACAAACAGCTTACAATCAGGCGAACAACCGCTGTAATGAATTAAACACTTACCACTCTCGCTAAAGGAGACACGAAGTCGTAATCTACGATATTCTTGAATTACTGCAAAACCATGCGAGACATCTTCCTGCACCTCCTCCTAAATTAGTGGCCCGACTGCAACCATACTTGGTAAACATACTTCTAACTATCAGGCGAACAACCGCTGTCATGAATTAAACACCTACCACTCACGCTACAGGAGACACGAAATCGTCAACTAGGATATTCTTGAATTACTGCAAAACCATACGGGCAATCTTCCTGCACCTCCTCCTCCAGTAGTGGACCTACTGCAACCAAACTCGGTACACACACTGCTTACTATCTAGCGAACAACCGCTATCATGAAATAAACACCTACCACTCACGCTACAGGAGACACGAAGTCGTAAACTACGATATTCTTGAATTAGTGCAAAACAATGCTAGCCATCTTCCTGCACCTCCTTCCAAAGTAGTATACCGACTGCATCCAAACTCGGTACACATACTGCTTAGTATCAGACGAACAACCGCTGTCATGAATTAAACACCTACCACTCACGCTACAGGAGACACGAAGTCGTAAACTACGATATTCTTGAATTAATGCAAAACCATGCTAGCCATCTTCCTGCACCTCCTCCTAAAGTAGTGGACCGACTGCAACCAAAATCGGTACACATACTGCTTACTATCAGGCGAACATCCGCTGTCATGAATTAAACACCTACCACTCACGCTACTGGAGACACGATGTCGTAAACAACGAAATTCTTGAATTACTGCAAAACCATGCGAGCCATCTTCCTGCACCTCCTCCTCCAGTAGTGGACCTACTGCAACCAAACTCGGAACACACACTGCTTACTATCAGGCCAACAACCGCTGTCATGAATTAAACACCTACCACTCACGCTACAGGAGACACGAAGTCGTAAACTACGATATTCTTGAATTAATGCAAAACCGTGCGAGCCATCTTCCTGCACCTCCTCCTAAAGTAGTGGACCGACTGCAACCAAAATCGGTACACTTACTGCTTACTATCAGGCGAACAACCGCTGTCATGAATTAAACACCTACCCCTCACGCTACAGGAGACACGATGTCGTAAACTACGATATTCTTGAATTACTGCAAAACCATGCGAGCCATCTTCCTGCACCTCCTCCTAAAGTAGTGGACCGACTGCATCCAAACTCGGTACACATACTGCTTACTATCAGACGAACAACCGCTGTCATGAATTAAACACCTACCACTCACGCTACAGGAGACACGAAGTCGTAAACTACGATATTCTTGAATTAATGCAAAACCATGCGAGCCATCTTCCTGCACCTCCTCCTAAAGTAGTGGACCGACTGCAACCAAAATCGGTACACATACTGCTTACTATCAGGCGATCAACCGCTGTCATGAATTAAACACCTACCACTCACGCTACAGGAGACACAAAGTCGTAAACTAGGATATTCTTGAATTACTGCAAAATCATGCGGGCCATCTTAATGCACCTCCTCCTCCAGTAGTGGACCTACTGCAACCAAACTCGGTACTTACACTGCTTACTATCTAGCGAACAACCGCTGTCATGAATTAAACACCTACCACTCACGCTACAGGAGACACGGATTCGTAAACTACGTTATTCTTGAATTACTGCAAAACCATGCGAGCCATCTTCCTGCACCTCCTCCTAAAGTAGTATAACGACTGCATCCAAACACGGTACCCATACTGCTTACTATCAGACGAACAACCGCTGTCATGAATTAAACACCTACCACTCACGCTACAGGAGACACGAAGTCGTAAACTACGATATTCTTGAATTACTGCAAAACCATGGGATCCATCTTCCTGCACCTCCTCCTAAAGTAGTGGACGGACTGCAACAAACTCGGTACACATACTGCTTACTATCAGGCGAACAACCGCTGTCATGTATTAAACACCTACCAATCACGCTACAGGAGACACGAAGTCGTAAACTACGATATTCTTGAATTAATGCAAAACCGTGCGAGCCATCTTCCTGCACCTCGTCCTAAAGTAGTGGACCGACTGCAACCAAAATCGGTAAACATACTGCTTACTATCAGGCGAACAACCGCTGTCATGAATTAAACACCTACCACTCACGCTACAGGATACACGAAGTCGTAAACTAGGATATTCTTGAATTACTGCAAACCATGCGAACAATCTTCCTGCACCTCCTCCTAAAGTAGTGGACCGACTGCATCCAAACTCGGTACACATACTGCTTACTATCAGGCGAACAACCGCTGTCATGAATTAAACACTTACCACTCACGCTACAGGAGACACGATGTCGTAAACTAGGATATTCTTGAATTACTGCAAACCATGCGATCCATCTTCCTGCACCTCCTCCTAAAGTAGTGGACGGACTGCAACAAAACTCGGTACACATACTGCTTACTATCAGGCGAACAACCGCTGTCATGAATGAAACACCTACCACTCACGCTACAGGAGACACGAAGTCGTAAACTACGATATTCTTGAATTAATGCCAAACCGTGCGAGCCATCTTCCTGCACCTCCTCCTAAAGTAGTGGACCAACTGCAACCAAAATAGGTACACATACTGCTTACTATCAGGCGAACAACCGCTGTCATGAATTAAACACCTACCACTCACGCTACAGGAGACACGATGTCGTAAACTACGATATTCTTGAATTACTGCAAAACCATGCGAGCCAACATCCTGCACCTCCTCCTCCAGTAGTGGACCTACTGGAACCAAACTCGGTAAACATACTGCTTACTATCAGGCGAACAACCGCTGTCATGAATTAAACACCTACCACTCACGCTACAGGAGACACGAAGTCGTAAACTAGGATATTCTTGAATTACTGCAAACCATGCGAACCATCTTCCTGCACCTCCTCCTAAAGTAGTGGACCGACTGCATCCAAACTCGGTACACATACTGCTTACTATCAGACGAACAACCGCTGTCATGAATTAAACACCTACCACTCACGCTACAGGAGACACGAAGTCGTAAACTACGATATTCTTGAATTAATGCAAAACCATGCGAGCCATCTCCCTGCACCTCCTCCTAAAGTAGTGGACCGACTGCAACCAAAATCGGTACACATACTGCTTACTATCAGGCGAACAACCGCTGTCATGAATTAAACACTTACCACTCACGCTAAAAGAGACACGAAGTCGTAAACTACAATATTCTTGAATTACTGCAAAACCATGCGAGCCATCTTCCTGCACCTCCTCCTAAATTAGTGGCCCGACTGCAACCAAACTCGGTAAACATACTGCTTACTATCAGGCGATCAACCGCTGTCATGAATTAAACACCTACCACTCACGCTACAGGAGACACAAAGTCGTAAACTAGGATATTCTTGAATTACTGCAAAACCATGCGAGCCATCTTCCTGCACCTCCTCCTAAAGTAGTGGACCGACTGCATCCAAACTTGGTACACATACTGCTTACTATCAGACGAACAACCGCTGTCATGAATTAAACACCTACCACTCACGCTACAGGAGACACGAAGTCGTAAACTACGATATTCTTGAATTAATGCAAAACCATGCGAGCCATCTTCCTGCACCTCCTCCTAAAGTAGTGGACCGACTGCAACCAAAATCGGTACACATACTGCTTACTATCAGGCGATCAACCGCTGTCATGAATTAAACACCTACCACTCACGCTACAGGAGACACAAAGTCGTAAACTAGGATATTCTTGAATTACTGCAAAATCATGCGGGCCATCTTAATGCACCTCCTCCTCCAGTAGTGGACCTACTGCAACCAAACTCGGTACTTACACTGCTTACTATATAGCGAACAACCGCTGTCATGAATTAAACACCTACCACTCACGCTACAGGAGACACGGATTCGTAAACTACGTTATTCTTGAATTACTGCAAAACCATGCGAGCCATCTTCCTGCACCTCCTCCTAAAGTAGTATAACGACTGCATCCAAACACGGTACCCATACTGCTTACTATCAGACGAACAACCGCTGTCATGAATTAAACACCTACCACTCACGCTACAGGAGACACGAAGTCGTAAACTACGATACTCTTGAATTACTGCAAAACCATGGGATCCATCTTCCTGCACCTCCTCCTAAAGTAGTGGACGGACTGCAACAAACTCGGTACACATACTGCTTACTATCAGGCGAACAACCGCTGTCATGTATTAAACACCTACCAATCACGCTACAGGAGACACGAAGTCGTAAACTACGATATTCTTGAATTAATGCAAAACCGTGCGAGCCATCTTCCTGCACCTCGTCCTAAAGTAGTGGACCGACTGCAACCAAAATCGGTAAACATACTGCTTACTATCAGGCGAACAACCGCTGTCATGAATTAAACACCTACCACTCACGCTACAGGATACACGAAGTCGTAAACTAGGATATTCTTGAATTACTGCAAACCATGCGAACAATCTTCCTGCACCTCCTCCTAAAGTAGTGGACCGACTGCATCCAAACTCGGTACACATACTGGTTACTATCAGGCGAACAACCGCTGTCATGAATTAAACACTTACCACTCACGCTACAGGAGACACGATGTCGTAAACTAGGATATTCTTGAATTACTGCAAACCATGCGATCCATCTTCCTGCACCTCCTCCTAAAGTAGTGGACGGACTGCAACAAAACTCGGTACACATACTGCTTACTATCAGGCGAACAACCGCTGTCATGAATGAAACACCTACCACTCACGCTACAGGAGACACGAAGTCGTAAACTACGATATTCTTGAATTAATGCCAAACCGTGCGAGCCATCTTCCTGCACCTCCTCCTAAAGTAGTGGACCAACTGCAACCAAAATAGGTACACATACTGCTTACTATCAGGCGAACAACCGCTGTCATGAATTAAACACCTACCACTCACGCTACAGGAGACACGATGTCGTAAACTACGATATTCTTGAATTACTGCAAAACCATGCGAGCCAACATCCTGCACCTCCTCCTCCAGTAGTGGACCTACTGGAACCAAACTCGGTAAACATACTGCTTACTATCAGGCGAACAACCGCTGTCATGAATTAAACACCTACCACTCACGCTACAGGAGACACGAAGTCGTAAACTAGGATATTCTTGAATTACTGCAAACCATGCGAACCATCTTCCTGCACCTCCTCCTAAAGTAGTGGACCGACTGCAACCAAACTCGGTAAACATACTGCTTACTATCAGGCGATCAACCGCTGTCATGAATTAAACACCTACCACTCACGCTACAGGAGACACAAAGTCGTAAACTAGGATATTCTTGAATTACTGCAAAATCATGCGGGCCATCTTAATGCACCTCCTCCTCCAGTAGTGGACCTACTGCAACCAAACTCGGTACTTACACTGCTTACTATCTAGCGAACAACCGCTGTCATGAATTAAACACCTACCACTCACGCTACAGGAGACACGGATTCGTAAACTACGATATTCTTGAATTACTGCAAAACATTGCGAGCCATCTTCCTGCACCTCCTCCTAAAGTAGTATACCGACTGCATCCAAACACGGTACCCATACTGCTTACTATCAGACGAACAACCGCTGTCATGAATTAAACACCTACCACTCACGCTACAGGAGACACGAAGTCGTAAACTAGGATATTCTTGAATTACTGCAAACCATGCGAACCATCTTCCTGCACCTCCTCCTAAAGTAGTGGACCGACTGCATCCAAACTCGGTACACATACTGCTTACTATCAGACGAACAACCGCTGTCATGAATTAAACACCTACCACTCACGCTACAGGAGACACGAAGTCGTAAACTACGATATTGTTGAATTAATGCAAAACCATGCGAGCCATCTTCCTGCATCTCCACCTAAAGTAGTGGACCGACTGCAACCAAAATCGGTACACTTTCTGCTTACTATCAGGCGAACAACCGCTGTCATGAATTAAACACCTACCACTCACGCTACTGGAGACACGATGTCGTAAACAACGATATTCTTGAATTACTACAAAACCATGCGAGCCATCTTTCTGCACCTCCTCCTTCAGTAGTGGACCTACCGCAACCAAACTCGGAACACATACTGCTTACTATCAGGCGAATAACCGCTGTCATGAATTAAACACCTACCACTCACGCCACATTAGACACGAATTCGTAAACTACCATATTCTTGAATTACTGCAAAACCATGCGAGACATCTTCCTGCACCTCCTCCTAAAGTAGTGGACGGACTGCAACCAAACTCGGTACACATACTGCTTACTATCAGGCGAACAACCGCTGTCATGAATTAAACACCTACCACTCTCGCTACAGGAGACACGAAGTCGTAAACTACGATATTCTTGAATTTTTGCAAAACCATGCGAGCCATCTTCCTGCACCTCCTCCTAAAGTAGTGGACCGACAGGAACCAATCTTGGTACACATACTGCTTACTATCAAGCGAACAACCGCTGTCATGAATTAAACACCTACCTCTCACGCTACAGGAGACACAAAGTCGTAAACTACGATTTTCTTGAATTACTGCAAAACCATGCGATTCATCTTCCTGCACCTCCTCCTGAAGTAGTGGACGGACTGCAACAAAATTCGGTACACATACTGCTTACTATCAGGCGAACAACCGCTGTCATGAATTAAACACCTACCATTCACGCTACAGGAGACACGAAGTCGTAAACTACGATATTCTTGAATTAATGCAAAACCGTGCGAGCCATCTTCCTGCACCTCCACCTAAAGTAGTGGACCAACTGCAACCAAAATAGGTACACATACTGCTTACTATCAGGCGATCAACCGCTGTCATGAATTAAACACCTACCACTCACGCTACAGGAGACACGATGTCGTAAACTACGATATTCTTGAATTACTGCAAAACCATGCGAGCCATCTTCCTGCACCTCCTCCTCCAGTAGTGGACCTACTGGAACCAAACTCGGTAAACATACTGCTTACTATCAGGCGAACAACCGCTGTCATGAATTAAACACCTACCACTCACGCTACAGGAGACACGAAGTCGTAAACTAGGATATTCTTGAATTACTGCAAACCATGCGAACCATCTACCTGCACCTCCTCCTAAAGTAATGGACCGACTGCATCCAAACTCGGTACACATACTGCTTACTATCAGACGAACAACCGCTGTCATGAATTAAACACCTACCACTCACGCTACAGGAGACACGAAGTCGTAAACTACGATATTGTTGAATTAATGCAAAACCATGCGAGCCATCTTCCTGCACCTCCTCCTAAAGTAGTGGACCGACTGCAACCAAAATCGGTACACTTGCTGCTTACTATCAGGCGAACAACCGCTGTCATGAATTAAACACCTACCTCTCACGCTACTGGAGACACGATGTCGTAAACAACGATATTCATGAATTACTGCAAAACCATGCGAGCCATCTTACTGCACCTCCTCCTTCAGTAGTGGACCTACTGCAACCAAACTCGGAACACATACTGCTTACTATAAGGCGAATAACCGCTGTCATCATTTAAACACCTACCACTCACGCCACATTAGACACGAATTCGTAAACTACCATATTCTTGAATTACTGCAAAACCATGCGAGACATCTTCCTGCACCTCCTCCTAAAGTAGTGGACGGACTGCAACCAAACTCGGTACACATACTGCTTACTATCAGGCGAACAACCGCTGTCATGAATTAAACACCTACCACTCTCGCTACAGGAGACACGAAGTCGTAAACTACGATATCCTTGAATTTTTGCAAAACCATGCGAGCCATCTTCCTGCACCTCCTCCTAAAGTAGTGGACCGACAGGAACCAATCTTGGTCCACATACTGCTTACTATCAAGCGATCAACCGCTGTCATGAATTAAACACCTACCTCTCACGCTACAGGAGACACAAAGTCGTAAACTACGATATTCTTGAATTACTGCAAAACCATGCGATCCATCTTCCTGCACCTCCTCCTAAAGTAGTGGACGGACTGCAACAAAACTCGGTACACATGCTGCTTACTATCAGGCGAACAACCGCTGTCATGAATTAAACACCTACCACTCACGCTACAGGAGACACGAAGTCGTAAACTACGATATTCTTGAATTAATGCAAAACCGTGCGAGCAATCTTCCTGCACCTCCTCCTAAAGTAGTGGACCGACTGCAACCAAAATCGGTACACATACTGTTTACTATCAGGCGAACAACTGCTGTCATGAATTAAACACCTACCACTCACGCTACAGGAGACACGAAGTCGTAAACTATGATATTCTTGAATTAATGCAAAACCATGCGAGGGAACTTCCTGCACCTCCTCCTAAAGTATTGTACCGACTGCAACCAAAATCGGTACACATACTGCTTACTATCAGGCGAACAACCGCTGTCCTGAATTAAATACCTACCACTCACGCTGCAGGAGATACGAAGTCGTAACCTATGATATTCTTGAAGTACTGCAAAACCATGCGAGCCATCTTCCTGCACCACCTCCTCCAGCAGTGGAATTACTGCACCAAACTCGGTACACATACTGCTTACTATCAGGCGAATAACCGCTGTCATGAATTAAACACCTACCACTCACGCCACAGGAGACACGAATTCGTAAACTACGATATTCTTGAATTACTGCAAACCATGCGAGCCATTTTCCTGCACCTCCTCCTAAAGTAGTGGACCGACTGCAACCAAAGTCGGTACACATACTGCTTACTACTAGGCGAACAACAGCTGTCATGAATTAAACACCTACCACTCACGCTACAGGAGCCACGAAGTCGTAAACTACAATATTCTTGAGTTACTGCAAGACCATGCGAGCCATCTTCCTGCACCTCCTCCACCAGTAGTGGACCTACTGCAACCAAACTCGGTACACATACTGCTTACTATCAGGCGAATAACCGCTGTCATGAATTAAACACCTACCACTCACGCCACAGGAGACACGAATTCGTAAACTACGATATTTTTGAATTACTGTAAAACCATGCGAGCCATCTTCCTGCACCTCCTCCTAAAGTAGTGGAAGGACTGCAACCAAACTCGGTACACATACTGCTTAAATCAGGCGAACAACCGCTGTCATGAATTAAACACCTACCACTCACGCTACAGGAGACACCAAGTCGTAAACTACGATATTCTTAAATTACTGCAAAACAATGCGAGACATCTTCCCTCACGTCCTCCTATATTAATGGACCGACTGCAACCAAACTCGGTAAACATACTGCTTACTATCAGGCGAACAACCGCTGTCATGACTTAAACACATGCCACTCACGCTACAGGAGGCACGAAGTCGTAAACTAGGATATTCTTGAATTACTGCAAAACAATAGGAGCCACCTTTCTGCACCTCCTCCTCCAGTAGTGAACCTACTGCAACCATACTCGGTACACATACTGCTTACTATCAGACGAACAACCGCTGTCATGAATTAAACACCTACCACTCACGCTACAGGTGACACGAAGTCGTAAACTAGGATATTCTTGAATTAATGCAAAACCATGCGAGCCATCTTCCTGCACCTCCTCCTAAAGTAGTGGACAGACTGCAACCAAAATCGGTACACATACTGCTTGCTATCAGGCGAACAACCGCTGTCATGAAATAAACACCTACCACTCACGCTACAGGAGACACGAAGTCGTAAACTACGATATTCTTGAATTACTTCAAAACCATGCGTGCCTTCTTCCTGCACCTCCTCCTAAAGTAGTGACCGACTGCTACCAAAGTCGGTACACATTCTGTTTACTATTAGGCGAACAACAGCTGTCATGAATTAAACACCTACCACTCACGCTACAGGAGCCACGAAGTCGTAAACTACGATACTCTTGAATTATTGCAAAACCATGCGAGCCATCTTCCTGCACCTCCTCCTCCAGTAGTGGACCTACTGCAACCAGACTCGGTACACATACTACTTACTATCAGGCGAATAACCGCTGTCATGAATTAAACACTTACCACTCATGCCCAGGAGACACGAATTCGTAAACTACGATATTCTTGAATTACTGCAAAACCATGCGAGCCATCTGCCTGCACCTCCTCCTAAAGTAGTGGACGGTTTGCAACCAAACTCGGTACACATACTGCTTACTATCAGGCGAACAACCGCTGTCATGAAATTAAAACCTACCACTCACGCTACAGGAGACACCGAGTCGTAAACTACCATATTCTTGAATTACTGCAAAACCATGCGAGCCATCTTCCTGCACCTCCTCCTAAATTATTGGACCGACTGCAACCACACTCGGTAAACATACTGCTTACGATCAGGCGAACAACCGCTGTCATGAATTAAACACCTGCCACTCACGCTACAGGAGTCACGAAGTCCTAAACTAGGATATTCTTGAATTACAGCAAAATAATACGAGCCATCTTCCTGCACCTCCTCCTCCAGTAGTGGACCTACTGCAACCATACTCGGTACACAAACAGCTTACAATCAGGCGAACAACCGCTGTAATGAATTAAACACTTACCACTCTCGCTAAAGGAGACACGAAGTCGTAATCTACGATATTCTTGAATTACTGCAAAACCATGCGAGACATCTTCCTGCACCTCCTCCTAAATTAGTGGCCCGACTGCAACCATACTTGGTAAACATACTGCTAACTATCAGGCGAACAACCGCTGTCATGAATTAAACACCTACCACTCACGCTACAGGAGACACGAAAACGTAAACTAGGATATTCTTGAATTACTGCAAAACCATACGGGCAATCTTCCTGCACCTCCTCCTCCAGTAGTGGACCTACTGCAACCAAACTTGGAACACATACTGCTTACTATCAGGCGAATAACCGCTGTAATGAATTAAACACCTACCACTCACGTCACATTAGACTCGAATTCGTAAACTACGATATTCTTGAATTACTGCAAAACCATGCGAGCCATCATCCTGCACCTCCTCCTAAAGTAGTGGACGGACTGCAACCAAACTCGGTACACATACTGCTTACTATCAGGCGAACAACCGCTGTCATGAATTAAACACCTACCACTCACGCTACAGGAGACACGAAGTCGTAAACTACGATATTCTTGAATTACTGCAAAACCATGCGAGCCATCTTCAAGCACCTCCTCCTAAATTAATGGACCGACTGCAACCAAACTCGGTAAACATACTGCTTACTATCAGGCGAACAACTGCTGTCATGAATTAAACACCTGCCACTCACGCTACAGGAGACACGAAGTCGTAAACTAGGATATTCTTGAATTACTGCAAAACCTTGCGAGCCATCTTCCTGCACCTCCTCCTAAAGTAGTGAACCGACTGCAACCAAACTCGGTACACATAATGCGTACTATCAGGCGAACAACCGCTGTTATGAATTAAATACCTACCACTCACGTCACATTAGACTCGAATTCGTAAACTACGATATTCTTGAATTACTGCAAAACCATGCGAGCCATCTTCCTGCACCTCCTCCTAAAGTAGTGGACGGACTGCAACCAAACTCGGTACACAAACTGCTTACAATCAGGCGAACAACCGCAGTAATGAATTAAACACTTACCACTCTCGCTAAAGGAGACACTAAGTCGTAATCTACGATATTCTTGAATTACTGCAAAACAATGCGAGACATCTTCCTGCACCTCCTCCTAAATTAGTGGCCCGACTGCAACCATACTTGGTAAACATACTGCTTACTATCAGGCGAACAACCGCTGTCATGAATTAAACACCTACCACTCACGCTACAGGAGACACGAAGTCGTAAACTACGATATTCTTGAATTACTGCAAAACCATACGGGCCATCTTCCTGCACCTCCTCCTCCAGTAGTGGACCTACTGCAACCAAACTCGGTACACACACTGCTTACTATCTATCGAACAACCGCTATCATGAAATAAACACCTACCACTCACGCTACAGGAGACACGATGTCGTAAACTACGATATTCTTGAATTAGTGCAAAACAATGCGTGCCATCTTCCTGCACCTCCTCCTAAAGTAGTATACCGACTGCATCCAAACTCGGTACACATACTGCTTACTATCAGACGAACAACCGCTGTCATGAATTAAACACCTACCACTCACGCTACAGGAGACACGAAGTCGTAAACTACGATATTCTTGAATTAATGCAAAACCATGCGAGCCATCTTCCTGCACCACCTCCTAAAGTAGTGGACCGACTGCAACCAAAATCGGTACACATACTGCTTACTATCAGGCGAACAACCGCTGTCATGAATTAAACACCTACCACTCACGCTACAGGAGACACGAAGTCGTAAACTACGATATTCTTGTATTACTGCAAAACCATGCGAGCCATCTTCCTGCACCTCCTCCTAAATTAATGGACCGACTGCAACCAAACTCGGTAAACATACTGCTTACTATCAGGCGAACAACTGCTGTTATGAATTAAACACCTGCCACTCACGCTACAGGTGACACGAAGTCGTAAACTAGGATATTCTTGAATTACTGCAAAATAATACGAGCCATCTTCCTGCACCTCCTCCTCCAGTAGTGGACCTACTGCAACCAAACTCGGTACACATACTGCTTACTATCTAGCGAACAACCGCTGTTATGAATTAAACACCTACCACTCACGCTACAGGAGACACGAAGTCGGAAACTAGGATATTCTTGAATTACTGCAAACCATGCGAATCACCTTCCTGCACCTCCTCCTAAAGTAGTGGACCGACTGCATCCAAACTCGGTACACATAATGCTTACTATCAGGCGAACAACAGCTGTCTTGAATTAAAAACCTACCACTCACGCTACAGGAAACAGGAAGTCGTAAACTACGATATTCTTTAATTACTGCAAAACCATGCGAGCGATCTTCCTGCACCTCCTCCTCCAGTAGTGGACCTACCGCAACCAAACTCGGTTCACAGACTGCTTACTATCTAGCGAACAACCTCTGTCATGAATTAAACACCTACCACTCACGCTACAGGAGACACGAAGTCCTAGACTACGATATTCTTGAATTACTGCAAAACCATGCGAGCAATCTTCCTGCACCTCCTCCTCCAGTAGTGGACCTACTGCAACCAAACTCGGTACACATACTGCTTACTATCAGGCGAATAACCGCTGTCATGAATTAAACACCTACCACTCGCGCCACAGGAGACACGAATTCGAAAACTACGATAATCTTGAATTACTGCAAAACTATGCGAGCCATCTTCCTGAACCTCCTCCTAAAGTAGTGGACGGACTGCAACAAAACTCGGTACACATACTGCTTACTATCAGGCGAACAACCGCTGTCATGAATTAAACACTTACCCCTCACGCTACAGGAGAACCGAAGTCATAAACTACGATATTCTTGAATTACTGCATAACCATGCGAGCCATCTTCCTGCACCTCCTCCTAAATTAGTGGACCGACTGCAACCAAACTCGGTAAACATACTGCTTTCTATCAGGCGAACAACCGCTGTCACGAATTAAACACCTGCCACTAACGCTACAGGAGACACGAAGTCGTAAACTAGGATATTCTTGAATTACTGCAAACCTTGCGAACCATCTTCCTGCACCTCCTCCCAAAGTAGTGGACCGACTGCATCCAAACTCGGTACACATACTGCTTACTATCAGACGAACAACCGCTGTCATGAATTAAACACCTACCACTCACGCTACAGAAGACACGAAGTCGTAAACTAGGATATTCTTGAATTACTGCAAACCTTGCGAACCATCTTCCTGCACCTCCTCCCAAAGTAGTGGACCGACTGCATCCAAACTCGGTACACATACTGCTTACTATCAGGCGAATAACCGCTGTCATGAATTAAACACTTACCACTCATGCCCAGGAGACACGAATTCGTAAACTACGATATTCTTGAATTACTGCAAAACCATGCGAGCCATCTGCCTGCACCTCCTCCTAAAGTAGTGGACGGTTTGCAACCAAACTCGGTACACATACTGCTTACTATCAGGCGAACAACCGCTGTCATGAAATTAAAACCTACCACTCACGCTACAGGAGACACCAAGTCGTAAACTACCATATTCTTGAATTACTGCAAAACCATGCGAGCCATCTTCCTGCACCTCCTCCTAAATTATTGGACCGACTGCAACCACACTCAGTAAACATACTGCTTACGATCAGGCGAACAACCGCTGTCATGAATTAAACACCTGCCACTCACGCTACAGGAGTCACGAAGTCCTAAACTAGGATATTCTTGAATTACAGCAAAATAATACGAGCCATCTTCCTGCACCTCCTCCTCCAGTAGTGGACCTACTGCAACCATACTCGGTACACAAACAGCTTACAATCAGGCGAACAACCGCTGTAATGAATTAAACACTTACCACTCTCGCTAAAGGAGACACGAAGTCGTAATCTACGATATTCTTGAATTACTGCAAAACCATGCGAGACATCTTCCTGCACCTCCTCCTAAATTAGTGGCCCGACTGCAACCATACTTGGTAAACATACTGCTAACTATCAGGCGAACAACCGCTGTCATGAATTAAACACCTACCACTCACGCTACAGGAGACACGAAAACGTAAACTAGGATATTCTTGAATTACTGCAAAACCATACGGGCAATCTTCCTGCACCTCCTCCTCCAGTAGTGGACCTACTGCAACCAAACTTGGAACACATACTGCTTACTATCAGGCGAATAACCGCTGTAATGAATTAAACACCTACCACTCACGTCACATTAGACTCGAATTCGTAAACTACGATATTCTTGAATTACTGCAAAACCATGCGAGCCATCTTCCTGCACCTCCTCCTAAAGTAGTGGACGGACTGCAACCAAACTCGGTACACATACTGCTTACTATCAGGCGAACAACCGCTGTCATGAATTAAACACCTACCACTCACGCTACAGGAGACACGAAGTCGTAAACTACGATATTCTTGAATTACTGCAAAACCATGCGAGCCATCTTCAAGCACCTCCTCCTAAATTAATGGACCGACTGCAACCAAACTCGGTAAACATACTGCTTACTATCAGGCGAACAACTGCTGTCATGAATTAAACACCTGCCACTCACGCTACAGGAGACACGAAGTCGTAAACTAGGATATTCTTGAATTACTGCAAAACCTTGCGAGCCATCTTCCTGCACCTCCTCCTAAAGTAGTGAACCGACTGCAACCAAACTCGGTACACATAATGCGTACTATCAGGCGAACAACCGCTGTTATGAATTAAATACCTACCACTCACGTCACATTAGACTCGAATTCGTAAACTACGATATTCTTGAATTACTGCAAAACCATGCGAGCCATCTTCCTGCACCTCCTCCTAAAGTAGTGGACGGACTGCAACCAAACTCGGTACACAAACTGCTTACAATCAGGCGAACAACCGCTGTAATGAATTAAACACTTACCACTCTCGCTAAAGGAGACACGAAGTCGTAATCTACGATATTTTTGAATTACTGCAAAACAATGCGAGACATCTTCCTGCACCTCCTCCTAAATTAGTGGCCCGACTGCAACCATACTTGGTAAACATACTGCTTACTATCAGGCGAACAACCGCTGTCATGAATTAAACACCTACCACTCACGCTACAGGAGACACGAAGTCGTAAACTACGATATTCTTGAATTACTGCAAAACCATACGGGCCATCTTCCTGCACCTCCTCCTCCAGTAGTGGACCTACTGCAACCAAACTCGGTACACACACTGCTTACTATCTAGCGAACAACCGCTATCATGAAATAAACACCTACCACTCACGCTACAGGAGACACGATGTCGTAAACTACGATATTCTTGAATTAGTGCAAAACAATGCGTGCCATCTTCCTGCACCTCCTCCTAAAGTAGTATACCGACTGCATCCAAACTCGGTACACATACTGCTTACTATCAGACGAACAACCGCTGTCATGAATTAAACACCTACCACTCACGCTACAGGAGACACGAAGTCGTAAACTACGATATTCTTGAATTAATGCAAAACCATGCGAGCCATCTTCCTGCACCACCTCCTAAAGTAGTGGACCGACTGCAACCAAAATCGGTACACATACTGCTTACTATCAGGCGAACAACCGCTGTCATGAATTAAACACCTACCACTCACGCTACAGGAGACACGAAGTCGTAAACTACGATATTCTTGTATTACTGCAAAACCATGCGAGCCATCTTCCTGCACCTCCTCCTAAATTAATGGACCGACTGCAACCAAACTCGGTAAACATACTGCTTACTATCAGGCGAACAACTGCTGTTATGAATTAAACACCTGCCACTCACGCTACAGGTGACACGAAGTCGTAAACTAGGATATTCTTGAATTACTGCAAAATAATACGAGCCATCTTCCTGCACCTCCTCCTCCAGTAGTGGACCTACTGCAACCAAACTCGGTACACATACTGCTTACTATCTAGCGAACAACCGCTGTTATGAATTAAACACCTACCACTCACGCTACAGGAGACACGAAGTCGGAAACTAGGATATTCTTGAATTACTGCAAACCATGCGAATCACCTTCCTGCACCTCCTCCTAAAGTAGTGGACCGACTGCATCCAAACTCGGTACACATAATGCTTACTATCAGGCGAACAACAGCTGTCTTGAATTAAAAACCTACCACTCACGCTACAGGAAACAGGAAGTCGTAAACTACGATATTCTTTAATTACTGCAAAACCATGCGAGCGATCTTCCTGCACCTCCTCCTCCAGTAGTGGACCTACCGCAACCAAACTCGGTACACAGACTGCTTACTATCTAGCGAACAACCTCTGTCATGAATTAAACACCTACCACTCACGCTACAGGAGACACGAAGTCCTAGACTACGATATTCTTGAATTACTGCAAAACCATGCGAGCAATCTTCCTGCACCTCCTCCTCCAGTAGTGGACCTACTGCAACCAAACTCGGTACACATACTGCTTACTATCAGGCGAATAACCGCTGTCATGAATTAAACACCTACCACTCGCGCCACAGGAGACACGAATTCGAAAACTACGATAATCTTGAATTACTGCAAAACTATGCGAGCCATCTTCCTGAACCTCCTCCTAAAGTAGTGGACGGACTGCAACAAAACTCGGTACACATACTGCTTACTATCAGGCGAACAACCGCTGTCATGAATTAAACACTTACCCCTCACGCTACAGGAGAACCGAAGTCATAAACTACGATATTCTTGAATTACTGCATAACCATGCGAGCCATCTTCCTGCACCTCCTCCTAAATTAGTGGACCGACTGCAACCAAACTCGGTAAACATACTGCTTTCTATCAGGCGAACAACCGCTGTCACGAATTAAACACCTGCCACTAACGCTACAGGAGACACGAAGTCGTAAACTAGGATATTCTTGAATTACTGCAAAACAATACGAGCTGCCTTCCTGCACCTCCTCCTACAGTAGTGGACCTACTGCAACCAAACTCGGTACACATACTGCTTACTATCTAGCGAACAACCGCTGTCATGAATTAAACACCTACCACTCACGCTACAGGAGACACGAAGTCGTAAACTAGGATATTCTTGAATTACTGCAAACCTTGCGAACCATCTTCCTGCACCTCCTCCCAAAGTAGTGGACCGACTGCATCCAAACTCGGTACACATACAGCTTACTATCAGACGAACAACCGCTGTCATGAATTAAACACCTACCACTCACGCTACAGAAGACACGAAGTCGTAAACTACGATATTCTTGAATTACTGCAAAACCATGCGAGCCATCTTCCTGCACCTCCTCCTAAATTAGTGGACCGACTGTAACCAAGTTCGGTAAACTTACTGCTTTCTATCAGGCGAACAACCGCTGTCATGAATAAAACACCTGCCACTAACGCTACAGGAGACACGAAGTCGTAAACTAGGAAATTCTTGAATTACTGCAAAACAATACGAGCCATCTTCCTGCACCTCCTCCTCCAGTAGTGGACCTACTGCAACCAAACTCGGTACACATACAGCTTACTATCTAGCGAACAACCGCTGTTATTAATTAAACACCTACCACTCACGCTACAGTAGACACGAAGTCGTAAACTAGGATATTTTTGAATTACGACAAACTATGCGAACCATCTTCCTGCACCTCATCTTAAAATAGTGGACCGACTGCATCCAAACTCGGTACACATACTGCTTACAATCAGACGAACAACCGCTGTCATGAATTAGACAAGTACCACTCACACTACAGGAGACACGAAGTCGTAAACTACGATATTCTTGAATTAATTCAAAACCATGCGAGCCATCTTCCTGCACCTCCACCTAAAGTAGTGGACCGACTGCAACCAAAATCGGTACACATACTGCTTACTATCAGGCGAACAACCGCTGTCATGAATTAAACACCTACCACTCACGCTACAGGAGACACGAAGTCGTAAACTACGATATTCTTGAATTACTGCAAAACCATGCGAGCCATCTTCCGGCACCTCCTCCTCCAGCAGTGGACCTACTGCAACCAAACTCGGTACAAATACTGCTTACTATCAGGCGAATAACCGCTGTCATGAATTAAACACCTACCACTCACGCTACAGGAGACACGAAGTCGTCAACTAGGATATTCTTGAATTACTGCAAAACAATACGAACCGTCTTCCTGCACCTCCGCCTACAGTACTGGACGCCAGAGGTAACCTATCGTAAGTAACATTTCGCTGACTTTACAGGAGAGCAAAAAGAAGCTGCTGCGACTCGGATTTTGCTACCCGTAAAATAAGTCAAACACCCAATCATGAAGAGCTCTAATTTTTATATCTTTTCTAGTTAGTCTCTACATGTACTTCGTTTTCAGAAATATTGTGTGAAATGTTACAGGAGAAACAGCACTTACGATATTTTACCTCACATAAATATATTTGTGAAACCGTCTTTATTTACACATACGATATTGTCAAGGTGCTTATTACATTAGGTTTGCTGTTCATTTGCATGCCTTTTTATGTTTATAAACGTTACTTTTTATGTTTATAAATGTTTATCTTTATTATACAGGATTATTCTACGAAATACGAATAGGAATATGAGAATTATTGGTACTGAAAATAAGAAATAAAGGCATTTATACCTATTGAATACCAGTAGATTTATTAAGAGTTACAATTTTATCCTTTCACAAGGCCAGTCACAAATACTCAGCAAAGTTTAAGTAAACTGAACAAAATAAATTCCAACCATAATAGCTTACCCTAGAAAATAACAAAGGTTAAACCACTTTAAAAACTGAGACAATGACAAACATTTCTGCCCAAATTCAGCATATATTCATTAACAAATTGAGGAAAAAATTCGAAATGTAGAAAAAGAACTCCCTTGTACAATTAATTGATAATAACGTCATGTTCATATCCTGAGTCCTTTTCAGTTTGTGTTGACATAATCTGTGGTATATTTTGGTAGAAATAGTGAAAAGATTCAGACACCCACCTAAGCAGATTTTGTAAATCTTTATACTTCTCTGTAGCCATAGGTCTGAGAGTATTTCGTATAGCAGGAAGCTCTTCCGGCCATACTGCCCCTCTTGTTCGCCGTTGCACATCAATCTCCTGAAATTCACTATCAAATGCTGTTTTATAGAATACAGAACCTGAATTCTCTGCTCGTACTTGTAGATGCACAAATTGGCTAACCAAAAATTTTCCAGACGATTAACGTTTGGTTGTCCGTTTAACTAAAGGTGATGATGATCCTTTGAAAAGATTTTCAAAGTCTTTGAAATCTGCCATTTGCATGCCGTGTACTTCAATGAGTTCTTCGAATCTGCACTGGCGAACAAACTGTAGCTAATTCCAAGGAGTAGCTATTATATAATTTCGGCTCAGTTTGCTTTTGGCAGGTTCAATAACAGCATGTACACCATCTGCCTCCATATGAGTGTGTCCCTTCAATAAGAATTTATGGTTTATCACTTTAAGATTAGGAAGACACCTAAGAATCCAAAAATATGACATAATCATGGGGAAGTTACGATCCATATCGTAAGTACCTCAGTTTGGGTTTTTGGCAGGTTAGCTAGGGCCCACTTTAGCAAACAAGATGACACTTCTTTAGTTCCACGACCTGCAACTGTTTCATTCCAAATGCAACAATAGAATTTCTGCTCTGAAGCATCAAGGATTGTCAGATTATACGTCCAGAGCTTTCTTAGATAAAACACACTGGAATTAGTAAAGCGAGATGTCGGCAAACATTTCTGAAGATCGAACATGACAATCTTTGCTTTTGATCCAGGTTGTTTTGACCGATTTTTGTCGAAAGTCTTGTTTTTATATCTTATATCTGCTTGTGACAAGTGGGCATCGTAATCTGATTTAATTTGGACTGCTTCTTCAGCTGTTATATAATTTTTGAGTTTCATACGAAACTCATCAGTCATCAGACGTATCAGTCGCAGGTTCCTTGAATTCTAAATTAAACTCAATGTTAAGTATGTCACGGTAAAGCCACTGATTTGCAATTAACTCTTGCTTCATTTTGTTTTCCTTGCAGTTCTGTACACACAAAGAATATATTTTTGATATATTGAGATGGCTGCCAAGATACAATCTACCTGTTTTCTCTCTGCTGTAGTGACTCTCGATTGTGGGGAACATCCTGATGTGGTTTCTGATACCGTCCCTTATTTCTTCATCCAACTTGTTTGGTGGAACTTTCTTTCCACTCTGGTCTGGTTCAATAAGTCCACAATTAATTTTTTTGGACAAAGCTGTCTTGAAATACATTTCGTAAATACTTAATGTATTTTAAGAAAAATGTTTTGCAAACTTGTAGTCTCTGGCCACGAACTTCAAAGAAGTAATGAAGTGTCACATTACGCCTAAACTCCCTCTTGAACTACTCTTCTACTAACATTTTTTGCAATTACGTGTGAGGCAACACATAATCTCTTAAAATCATTATTATTCTCTTCTCTTTCTACGACATTATTACCGTCGACTGGTGGTAAAGCATCCAGATCATTTGTCTCCTAAATCGCGGAACGTACATTTAGATGTTTGTTACATCCCAGTATGATGAATAATATCTTAAAATGTATATTAGCTATGCATAATGATTTAATGTTGTAAGCTGATGATGTAATGAGACTGTAGAATAGAATATTAGTTCTTGAAGTACTAGAAATATTTATACTGCTTACCTGTACTAACTTCAGCGCTAATTCCACGATCCTTTAACTTCTTCCACAAATAGAATCCATTTTAATCTTAGATTCCGTCATAATATGGTACTCCAAACATCACAAACTACAGCACACTGCTATTCGCACGTGATTTACAATGTGTATAACAATACGGAAGTAACGTAACACTTAGAGGTAAACCATCGTAATAGCCAATACGATAAAGAGCGTGGCCGTCTATATTCAGGTCAATTGTCGTAAGGTCATTTACCATTGTTTACCACTAGTTTCAGATTGCAAATACGATAGTATCACATTGCTGAATTTCTTTTATGTAAAATATATGCATACAGTATTCTACCCCTAAGAAGGTATGACTTAAACTAGCCACATACGATAAAAACCTCAAAATCGTCATTTTTGCACTTACGATAGGTTACCTCTGACGTCCAGAGTAGTCGACCTACTGCAACCAAACTCGGTACACATACTGCTTACTATCTAGCGAACAACCGCTGTCATGAATTAAACACCTACCACTCACGCTACAGGAGACACGAAGTCGTAAACTAGGATATTTTTGAATTACGACAAACTATGCGAACAATCTTCCTGCACCTCCTCCGAAAGTAGTGGACCGACTCCATCCAAACTCGGTACACATACTGCTTACTATCAGACGAACAACCGCTGTCATGAATTAAACACCTACCAGTCACGCTACAGGAGACACGAAGTCGTAAATTACGATATTCTTGAATTACTGCAAAACCATGCGAGCCATCTTCCTGCACCTCCTCCTCCAGTAGTGGACCTACTGCAACCAAACTCGGTACACAAACTGCTTACTATCAGGCGAACAACCGCTGTCATGAATTAAACACTTACCACTCACGCTAAAGGAGACACGAACTCGTAAACTACGATATTCTTGAATTACTGCAAAACCATGCGAGCCATCTTCCTGCACCTCCTCCTAAATTAGTGGCCCGACTGCAACCAAACTCGGTAAACATACTGCTTACTATCAGGCGAACAACCGCTGTCATGAATTAAACACCTACCAATCACGCTACAGGAGACACGAAGTCGTAATCTAGGATACTCTTGAATTACTGCAAAACCATACGGGCCATCTTCCTGCACCTCCTCCTCCAGTGGTGGACCTACCGCAACCAAACTCGGTACACACACTGCTTACTATCTAGCGAACAACCGCTGACATGAATTAAGCACCTACCACTCACGCTACAGGAGACACGAAGTCGTAAACTACGATTTTCTTGAATTACTGCAAAACCATGTGAGCCATCTTCCTGCACCTCCTCCTCCAGTAGTGGACCTACTGCAACCAAACTCGGTACACATACTGCTTACTATCAGGCGAATAACCGCTGTCATGATTTAAACACCTACCAGTCACGCTACAGGAGACACGAAGTCGTAAACTACGATATTCTTGAATTACTGCAAAACCATGCGAGCCATCTTCCTGCACCTCCTCCTAAAGTAGTAGACGGACTGCAACAAAACTTGGTACACATACTGCATACTATCAGGCGAACAACCGCTGTCATGAATTAAACACTTACCACTCACGCTACAGGAGCCACGAAGTCGTAAACGATATTCTTGAATTACTGCAAAACCATGCGAGCAATCTTCCTGCACCTCCTCCTAAATTAGTGGGCCGACTGCAGGCAAACTCGGTAAACATACTGCTTTCTATCAGGCGAACAACCGCTGTCATGAATTAAACACCTGCCACTAACGCTACAGGAGACACGAAGTCGTAAACTAGGATATTCTTGAATTACTGCAAAACAATACGAGCCGTCTTCCTGCACCTCCACCTACAGTAGTGGACCTACTGCAACCAAACTCGGTACACATACTGCTTACTATCTAGCGAACAACCGCTGTCATGATTTAAACACCTACCACACACGATACAGGAGACACGAAGTCGTAAACTACGATATTCTTGAATTAATGCAAAACCATGCGAGCCATCTTCCTGCACCACCTCCTAAAGTAGTGGACCGATTGCAACCAAAATCGGTACACATACTGCTTACTATCAGACGAACAACCGCTGTCATGAATTAAACACCTACCACTCACGCTACAGGAGACACGAAGTCGTAAACTACGATATTCTTCAATTAATGCAAAACCATGCGATCCATCTTCCTGCACCTCCTCCTAAAGTAGTGGACCGACTGCAACCAAACTCGGAATACATACTGCTTACTATCAGGCGAATAACCGCTGTAATGAATTAAACACCTACCACTCACGCCACAGGAGACACGAATTCGTAAACTACGATATTCTTGAATTGCTGCAAAACCATGCCAGCCATCTTCCTGCACCTCCTCCTAAAGTAGTGGACGGACTGCAACCAAACTCGGTACACATACTGCTTACTATCAGGCGAACAACCGCTGTCATGAATTAAACACCTACCACTCACGCTACAGGAGACACGAAGTCGTAAACTACGATATTCTTGAATTACTGCAAAACCATGCGAGCCATCTTCCTGCACCTCCTCCTAAATTAATGGACCGACTGCAACCAATCTCGGTAAACATACTGCTTACTATCAGGCGAACAACCGCTGTCATGAATTAAACACCTGCCACTCACGCTACAGGAGACACGAAGTCGTAAACTAGGATATTCTTGAATTACTGCAAAATAATACGAGCCATCTTCCTGCACCTCCTCCTCCAGTAGTGGACCTACTGCAACCAAACTCGGTAGACATACTGCTTACTATCTAGCGAACAACCGCTGTTATGAATTAAACACCTACCACTCACGCTACAGGAGACACGAAGTCGGAAACTAGGATATTCTTGAATTATTGCAAACCATGCGAACCATCTTCCTGCACCTCATCTTAAAGTAGTGGACCGACTGCATCCAAACTCGGTACACATACTGCTTCCTATCAGAAGAACAACCGCTGTCATGAATTAGACAAGTACCACTCACACTACAGGTGACACGAAGTCGTAAACTACGATATTCTTGAATTAATGCAAAACCATGCGAGCCATCTTCCTGCACCTCCACCTAAAGTAGTGGGCCGACTGCAACCAAAATCGGTACACATACTGCTTACTATCAGACGAACAACCGCTGTCATGAATTTAACACCTACCACTCACGCTACAGGAGACACGAATTCGTAAACTACGATATTCTTGAATTACTGCAAAACCCTGCGAGCCATCTTCCTGCACCTCCTCCTCCATCAGTGGACCTACTGCAACCAAACTCGGTACAAATACTGCTTACTATCAGGCGAATAACCGCTGTCATGAATTAAACACCTACCACTCACGCCACAGGAGACACGAATTCGTAAACTACGATATTCTTGAATTACTGCAAAATCATGCGAGCCATCTTCCTGCACCTCCTCTTAAAGTAGTGGACCGACTGCAACCAAACTCGGTACACATAATGCTTACTATCAGGCGAACAACAGCTGTCTTGAATTAAACACCTACCACTCACGCTACAGGAAACACGAAGTCGTAAACTACGATATTCTTGAATTACTGCAAAACCATGCGAGCCATCTTCCTGCACCTCCTCCTAAAGTAGTGGACGGACTGCAACAAAACTCGGTACACATACTGCTTACTATCAGGCGAACAACCGCTGTCATGAATTAAACACTTACCACTCACGCTAGAGGAGACACGAAGTCGTAAACTACGATATTCTTGAATTGCTGCAAAACCATGCCAGCCATCTTCCTGCACCTCCTCCTAAAGTAGTGGACGGACTGCAACCAAACTCGGTACACATACTGCTTACTATCAGGCGAACAACCGCTGTCATGAATTAAACACCTACCACTCACGCTACAGGAGACACGAAGTCGTAAACTACGATATTCTTGAATTAATGCAAAACCATGCGATCCATCTTCCTGCACCTCCTCCTAAAGTAGTGGACCGACTGCAACCAAACTCGGAACACATACTGCTTACTATCAGGCGAATAACCGCTGTAATGAATTAAACACCTACCACTCACGCCACAGGAGACACGAATTCGTAAACTACGATATTCTTGAATTACTGCAAAACCATGCGAGCCATCTTCCTGCACCTCCTTCTAAAGTAGTGGACGGACTGCAACCAAACTCGGTACACATACTGCTTACTATCAGGCGAACAACAGCTGTCATGAATTAAACACCTACCACTCACGCTACAGGAGACACGAAGTCGTAAACTACGATATTCTTGAATTACTGCAAAACCATGCGAGCCATCTTCCTGCACCTCCTCCTAAATTAATGGACCGACTGCAACCAATCTCGGTAAACATACTGCTTACTATCAGGCGAACAACCGCTGTCATGAATTAAACACATGCCACTCACGCTACAGGAGACACGAAGTCGTAAACTAGGATGTTCTCGAATTACTGCAAAATAATACGAGCCATCTTCCTGCACCTCCTCCTCCAGTAGTGGACCTACTGCAACCAAACTCGGTACACATACTGCTTACTATCTAGCGAACAACCGCTGTTATGAATTAAACACCTACCACTCACGCTACAGGAGACACGAAGTCGGAAACTATGATAATCTTGAATTACTGCAAACCATGCGAACCTCCTTGCTGCACCTCATCTTAAAGTAGTGGACCGACTACATCCAAACTCGGTACACATACTGCTTCCTATCAGACGAACAACCGCTGTCATGAATTAGACAAGTACCACTCACACTACAGGAGACACGAAGTCGTAAACTACGATATTCTTGAATTAATGCAAAACCATGCGAGCCATCTTCCTGCACCTCCACCTAAAGTAGTGGACCGACTGCAACCAAAATCGGTACACATACTGCTTACTATCAGGCGAACAACCGCTGTCATGAATTAAACACCTACCACTCACGCTACAGGAGACACGAAGTAGTAAACTACGATATTCTTGAATTACTGCAAAACCATGCGAGCCATCTTCCTGCACCTCCTCCTCCAGCAGTGGACCTACTGCAACCAAACTCGGTACAAATAGTGCTTACTATCAGGCGAATAACCGCTGTCATGAATTAAACACCTACCACTCACTCCACAGGAGACACGAATTCGTAAACTACGATATTCTTGAATTACTGCAAAATCATGCGAGCCATCTTCCTGCACCTCCTCTTAAAGTAGTGGACCGACTGCAACCAAACTCGGTACACATAATGCTTACTATCAGGCGAACAACAGCTGTCTTGAATTAAACACCTACCACTCACGCTACAGGAAACACGAAGTCGTAAACTACGATATTCTTGAATTACTGCAAAACCATGCGAGCCATCTTCCTGCACCTCCTCCTAAAGTAGTGGACGGACTGCAACAAAACTCGGTACACGTACTGCTTACTATCAGGCGAACAACCGCTGTCATGAATTAAACACTTACCACTCACGCTAGAGGAGACACGAAGTCGTAAACTACGATATTCTTAAATTACTGCAAAACCATGCGAGCCATCTTCCTGCACCTCCTCCTAAATTAGTGGACCGACTGCAACCAAACTCGGTAAACTTACTGCTTTCTATCAGGCGAACAACCGCTGTCATGAATTAAACACCTGCCACTAACGCTACAGGAGACACGAAGTCGTAAACTAGGATATTCTTGAATTACTGCAAAATAATACGAGCAATCTTCCTGCACCTCCTCCTCCAGTAGTGGACCTACTGCAACCAAACTCGGTACACATACTGCTTACTATCTAGCGAACAACCGCTGTTATTAATTAAACACCTACCACTCACGCTACAGGAGACACGTAGTCGGAAACTAGGATATTCTTGAATTACTGCAAACCATGCGAACCATCTTCCTGCACCTCATCTTAAAGTAGTGGACCGACTGCATCCAAACTCGGTACACATACTGCTTACAATCAGACGAACAACCGCTCTCATGAATTAGACAAGTACCACTCACACTACAGGAGACACGAAGTCGTAAACTACGATATTCTTGAATTAATGCAAAACCATGCGAGCCATCTTCCTGCACCTCCACCTAAAGTAGTGGACCGACTGCAACCAAAATCGGTACACATACTGCTTACTATCAGGCGAACAACCGCTGTCATGAATTAAACACCTACCACTCACGCTACAGGAGACACGAAGTCGTAAACTACGATATTCTTGAATTACTGCAAAACCATGCGAGCCATCTTTCTGCACCTCCTCCTCCAGCAGTGGACCTACTGCAACCAAACGCGGTACAAATACTGCTTACTATCAGGCGAATAACCGCTGTCATGAATTAAACACCTATCACTCACGCTACAGGAAACACGAAGTCGTAAACTACGATATTCTTGAATTACTGCAAAACCATGCGAGCCATCTTCCTGCACCTCCTCCTAAAGTAGTGGACGGACTGCAACAAAACTCGGTACACATACTGCTTACTATCAGGCGAATAACCGCTGTCATGAATTAAACACTTACCACTCACGCTACAGGAGCCACGAAGTCGTAAACTACGATATTCTTGAATTACTGCAAAACCATGCGTGCCATCTTCCTGCACCTCCTCCTAAATTAGTGGACCGACTGCAACCAAACTCGGTAAACTTACTGCTTTCTATCAGGCGAACAACCGCTGTCATGAATTAAACACCTGCCACTAACGCTACAGGAGACACGAACTCGTAAACTAGGATATTCTTGAATTACTGCAAAACAATACGAACCGTCTTCCTGCACCTCCGCCTACAGTAGTGGACCTACTGCAACCAAACTCGGTACACATACTGCTTACTATCTAGCGAACAACCGCTGTCATGAATTAAACACCTACCACTCACGCTACAGGAGACACGAAGTCGTAAACTAGGATATTTTTGAATTACGGCAAACTATGCGAACAATCTTCCTGCACCTCCTCCGAAAGTAGTGGACCGACTGCATCTAAACTCGGTACACATACGGCTTACTATCAGACGAACAACCGCTGTCATGAATTAAACACCTACCACTCACGCTACAGGAGACACGAAGTCGTAAACTACGATATTCTTGAATTACTGCAAAACCATGCGAGCCATCTTCCTGCACCTCCTCCTCCAGTAGTGGACCTACTGCAACCAAACTCGGTACACAAACTGCTTACTATCAGGCGAACAACCGCTGTCATGAATTAAACACTTACCACTCACGCTAAAGGAGACACGAACTCGTAAACTACGATATTCTTGAATTACTGCAAAACCATGCGTGCCATCTTCCTGCACCTCCTCCTAAATTAGTGGCCCGACTGCAACCAAACTCGGTACACATACTGCTTACTATCAGGCGAACAACCGCTGTCATGTATTAAACACCTACCACTCACGCTACAGGAGACACGAAGTCGTAAACTACGATATTCTTGAATTACTGCAACACCATGCGAGCCATCTTCCTGCACCTCCTCCTCCAGCAGTGGACCTACTGCAACCAAACTCGGTACAAATACTGCTTACTATCAGGCGAATAACCGCTGTCATGAATTAAACACCTACCACTCACGCCACAGGAGACACGAATTCGTAAACTACGATATTCTTGAATTACTGCAAAATCATGCGAGCCATCTTACTGCACCTCCTCTTAAAGTAGTGGACCGACTGCAACCAAACTCGGTACACATAATGCTTACTATCAGGCGAACAACCGCTGTCATGAATTAAACACTTACCACTCACGCTAGAGAAGACACGAAGTCGTAAACTACGATATTCTTGAATTAATGCAAAACCATGCGATCCATCTTCCTGCACCTCCTCCTAAAGTAGTGGACCGACTGCAACCAAACTCGAAACACATACTGCTTACTATCAGGCGAATAACCGCTGTAATGAATTAAACACCTACCACTCACGCCACAGGAGACACGAATTCGTAAACTACGATATTCTTGAATTACTGGAAAACCATGCGAGCCATCTTCCTGCACCTCCTCCTAAAGTAGTGGACGGACTGCAACCAAACTCGGTACACATACTGCTAACTATCAGGCGAACAACCGCTGTCATGAATTAAACACCTACCACTCACACTACATGGGGCCACGATGTCGTAAACTACGATATTCTTGAATTACTGCAAAACCATGCGAGCCATCTTCCTGCACCTCCTCCTAAATTAATGGACCGACTGCAACCAATCTCGGTAAACATACTGCTTACTATCAGGCGAACAACCGCTGTCATGAATTAAACACCTGCCACTCACGCTACAGGAGACACGAAGTCGTAAACTAGGATATTCTTGAATTACTGCAAAATAATACGAGCCATCTTCCTGCACCTCGTCCTCCAGTAGTGGACCTACTGCAACCAAACTCGGTACACATACTGCTTACTATCTAGCGAACAACCGCTGTTATGAATTAAACACCTACCACTCACGCTACAGGAGACACGAAGTCGGAAACTAGGATATTCTTGAATTACTGCAAACCATGCGAACCATCTTCCTGCACCTCATCTTAAAGTAGTGGACCGACTGCATCCAAACTCGGTACACATACTTCTTCCTATCAGACGAACAAACGCTGTCATGAATTAGACAAGTACCACTCACACTACAGGAGACACGAAGTCGTAAACTACGATATTCTTGAATTAATGCAAAACCATGCGAGCCATCTTCCTGCACCTCCACCTAAAGTAGTGGACCGACTGCAACCAAAATCGGTACACATACTGCTTACTATCAGGCGAACAACCGCTGTCATGAATTAAACACCTACCACTCACGCTACAGGAGACACGAAGTCGTAAACTACGATATTCTTGAATTACTGCAAAACCATGCGAGCCATCTTCCTGCACCTCCTCCTCCAGCAGTGGACCTACTGCAACCAAACTCGGTACAAATACTGCTTACTATCAGGCGAATAACCGCTGTCATGAATTAAACACCTACCACTCACGCCACAGGAGACACGAATTCGTTAACTACGATATTCATGAATAACTGCAAAATCATGCGAGCCATCTTCCTGCACCTCCTCTTAATGTATTGGACCGACTGCAACCAAACTCGGTACACATAATGCTTACTATCAGGCGAACAACAGCTGTCTTGAATTAAACACCTACCACTCACGCTACAGGAGACACGAAGTCGTAAACTACGATATTCTTGAATTACTGCAAAACCATGCGAGCCATCTTCCTGCACCTCCTCCTAAATTAGTGGACCGACTGCAACCAAACTCGGTAAACTTACTGCTTTCTATCAGGCGAACAACCGCTGTCATGAATTAAACAACTGCCACTAACGCTACAGGAGGCACGAAGTCGTAAACTAGGATATTCTTGAATTACTGCAAAAAATACGAGCCATCTTCCTGCACCTCCTCCTCCAGTAGTGGACCTACTGCAACCAAACTCGGTACACATACTGCTTACTATCTAGCGAACAACCGCTGTTATTAATTAAACACCTACCACTCACGCTACAGGAGACACGAAGTCGGAAACTAGGATATTCTTGAATTACTGCAAACCATGCGAACAATCTTCCTGCACCTCATCTTAAAGTAGTGGACCGACTGCATCCAAACTCGGTACACATACTGCTTACAATCAGACGAACAACCGCTGTCATGAATTAGACAAGTACCACTCACACTACAGGAGACACGAAGTCGTAAACTACGATATTCTTGAATTAATGCAAAACCATGCGAGCCATCTTCCTGCACCTCCACCTAAAGTAATGGACCGACTGCAACCAAAATCGGTACACATACTGCTTACTATCAGGCGAACAACCGCTGTCATGAATTAATCACCTACCACTCACGCTACAGGAGACACGAAGTCGTAAAGTACGATATTCTTGATTTACTGCAAAACCATGCGAGCCATCTTCCTGCACCTCCTCCTCCAGCAGTGGACCTACTGCAACCAAACTCGGTACAAATACTGCTTACTATCAGGCGAATAACCGCTGTCATGAATTAAAAACCTACCATTCACGCTACAGGAAACACGAAGTCGTAAACTACGATATTCTTGAATTACTGCAAAACCATGCGAGCCATCTTCCTGCACCTCCTCCCAAAGTAGTGGACGGACTGCAACAAAACTCGGTACACATACTGCTTACTATCAGGCGAACAACCGCTGTCATGAATTAAACACTTACCACTCACGCTAAAGGAGACACGAACTCGTAAACTACGATATTCTTGAATTACTGCAAAAGCATGCGAGCCATCTTCCTGCACCTCCTCCTAAATTAGTGGCCCAACTGCAACCAAACTCGGTAAACATACTGCTTACTATCAGGCGAACAACCGCTGTCATGAATTAAACACCTACCTCTCACGCTACAGTAGACACGAAGTCGTAATCTAGGATATTCTTGAATTACTGCAAAACCATACGGGCCATCTTCCTGCACCTCCTCCTCCAGTAGTGGACCTACCGCAACCAAACTCGGCACACACACTGCTTACTATCTAGCGAACAACCGCTGACATGAATTAAGCACCTACCACTCACGCTACAGGAGACACGAAGTCGTAAACTACGATATTCTTGAATTACTGCAAAACCATGCGAGCCATCTTCCTGCACCTCCTCCTCCAGTAGTGGACCTACTGCAACCAAACTCGGTACACATACTGCTTACTATCAGGCGAATAACCGCTGTCATGATTTAAACACCTACCACTCACGCCACCGGAGACACGAATTCGTAAACTACGATATTCTTGAATTACTGCAAAACCATGCGAGCAATCTTCCTGCACCTCCTCCTAAAGTAGTGGACGGACTGCAACAAAACTCGGTACACATACTGCTTCCTATCAGACGAACAACCGCTGTCATGAATTAGACAAGTACCACTCACGCTACAGGTGACACGAAGTCGTAAACTACGATATTCTTGAATTAATGCAAAACCATGCGAGCCACCTTCCTGCACCTCCTCCTAATGTAGTGGACCGACTGCAACCAAAAGCGGTACACATACTGCTTACTATCAGGCGAACAACCGCTGACATGAATTAAACATCTACCACTCACGCTACAGGAGACACGAAGTCGTAAACTACGATATTCTTGAATTACTGCAAAACCATGCGAGCCATCTTCCTGCACCTCCTCCTAAAGTAGCGGACCGACTGCAACCAAAGTCGGTACACATACTGCTTACTATTAGGCGAACAACAGCTGTCATGAAATAAACACCTACCACTCACGCTACAGGAGACACGAATTCGTAAACTACGATATTCTTGAATTACTGCAAAATCATGCGAGCCATCTTCCTGCACCTCCTCCTCCAGCAGTGGACCTAATGCAACCAAACTCGGTACAAATACTGCTTACTATCAGGCGAATAACCGCTGTCATGAATTAAACACCTACCACTCACGCCACAGGAGACACGAAGTCGGAAACTAGGATATTCTTGAATTACTGCAAACCATGCGAACCATCTTCCTGCACCTCATCTTAAAGTAGTGGACCGACTGCATCCAAACTCGGTACACATACTGCTTACAATCAGACGAACAACCGCTCTCATGAATTAGACAAGTACCACTCACACTACAGGAGACACGAAGTCGTAAACTACGATATTCTTGAATTAATGCAAAACCATGCGAGCCATCTTCCTGCACCTCCACCTAAAGTAGTGGACCGACTGCAACCAAAATCGGTACACATACTGCTTACTATCAGGCGAACAACCGCTGTCATGAATTAAACACCTACCACTCACGCTACAGGAGACACGAAGTCGTAAACTACGATATTCTTGAATTACTGCAAAACCCTGCGAGCCATCTTTCTGCACCTCCTCCTCCAGCAGTGGACCTACTGCAACCAAACGCGGTACAAATACTGCTTACTATCAGGCGAATAACCGCTGTCATGAATTAAACACCTATCACTCACGCTACAGGAAACACGAAGTCGTAAACTACGATATTCTTGAATTACTGCAAAACCATGCGAGCCATCTTCCTGCACCTCCTCCTAAAGTAGTGGACGGACTGCAACAAAACTCGGTACACATACTGCTTACTATCAGGCGAATAACCGCTGTCATGAATTAAACACTTACCACTCACGCTACAGGAGCCACGAAGTCGTAAACTACGATATTCTTGAATTACTGCAAAACCATGCGTGCCATCTTCCTGCACCTCCTCCTAAATTAGTGGACCGACTGCAACCAAACTCGGTAAACTTACTGCTTTCTATCAGGCGAACAACCGCTGTCATGAATTAAACACCTGCCACTAACGCTACAGGAGACACGAACTCGTAAACTAGGAAATTCTTGAATTACTGCAAAACAATACGAACCGTCTTCCTGCACCTCCGCCTACAGTAGTGGACCTACTGCAACCAAACTCGGTACACATACTGCTTACTATCTAGCGAACAACCGCTGTCATGAATTAAACACCTACCACTCACGCTACAGGAGACACGAAGTCGTAAACTAGGATATTTTTGAATTACGGCAAACTATGCGAACAATCTTCCTGCACCTCCTCCGAAAGTAGTGGACCGACTGCATCTAAACTCGGTACACATACGGCTTACTATCAGACGAACAACCGCTGTCATGAATTAAACACCTACCACTCACGCTACAGGAGACACGAAGTCGTAAACTACGATATTCTTGAATTACTGCAAAACCATGCGAGCCATCTTCCTGCACCTCCTCCTCCAGTAGTGGACCTACTGCAACCAAACTCGGTACACAAACTGCTTACTATCAGGCGAACAACCGCTGTCATGAATTAAACACTTACCACTCACGCTAAAGGAGACACGAACTCGTAAACTACGATATTCTTGAATTACTGCAAAACCATGCGTGCCATCTTCCTGCACCTCCTCCTAAATTAGTGGCCCGACTGCAACCAAACTCGGTACACATACTGCTTACTATCAGGCGAACAACCGCTGTCATGAATTAAACACCTACCACTCACGCTACAGGAGACACGAAGTCGTAAACTACGATATTCTTGAATTACTGCAACACCATGCGAGCCATCTTCCTGCACCTCCTCCTCCAGCAGTGGACCTACTGCAACCAAACTCGGTACAAATACTGTTTACTATCAGGCGAATAACCGCTGTCATGAATTAAACACCTACCACTCACGCCACAGGAGACACGAATTCGTAAACTACGATATTCTTGAATTACTGCAAAACCATGCGAGCCATCTTACTGCACCTCCTCTTAAAGTAGTGGACCGACTGCAACCAAACTCGGTACACATAATGCTTACTATCAGGCGAACAACAGCTGTCTTGAATTAAACACCTACCACTCACGCTACAGGAAACACGAAGTCGTAAACTACGATATTCTTCAATTACTGCAAAACCATGCGAGCAATCTTCCTGCACCTCCTCCTAAAGTAGTGGACGGACTGCAACAAAACTCGGTACACATACTGCTTACTATCAGGCGAACAACCGCTGTCATGAATTAAACACTTACCACTCACGCTAGAGAAGACACGAAGTCGTAAACTACGATATTCTTGAATTAATGCAAAACCATGCGATCCATCTTCCTGCACCTCCTCCTAAAGTAGTGGACCGACTGCAACCAAACTCGAAACACATACTGCTTACTATCAGGCGAATAACCGCTGTAATGAATTAAACACCTACCACTCACGCCACAGGAGACACGAATTCGTAAACTACGATATTCTTGAATTACTGGAAAACCATGCGAGCCATCTTCCTGCACCTCCTCCTAAAGTAGTGGACGGACTGCAACCAAACTCGGTACACATACTGCTAACTATCAGGCGAACAACCGCTGTCATGAATTAAACACCTACCACTCACACTACATGGGGCCACGATGTCGTAAACTACGATATTCTTGAATTACTGCAAAACCATGCGAGCCATCTTCCTGCACCTCCTCCTAAATTAATGGACCGACTGCAACCAATCTCGGTAAACATACTGCTTACTATCAGGCGAACAACCGCTGTCATGAATTAAACACCTGCCACTCACGCTACAGGAGACACGAAGTCGTAAACTAGGATATTCTTGAATTACTGCAAAATAATACGAGCCATCTTCCTGCACCTCGTCCTCCAGTAGTGGACCTACTGCAACCAAACTCGGTACACATACTGCTTACTATCTAGCGAACAACCGCTGTTATGAATTAAACACCTACCACTCACGCTACAGGAGACACGAAGTCGGAAACTAGGATATTCTTGAATTACTGCAAACCATGCGAACCATCTTCCTGCACCTCATCTTAAAGTAGTGGACCGACTGCATCCAAACTCGGTACACATACTTCTTCCTATCAGACGAACAAACGCTGTCATGAATTAGACAAGTACCACTCACACTACAGGAGACACGAAGTCGTAAACTACGATATTCTTGAATTAATGCAAAACCATGCGAGCCATCTTCCTGCACCTCCACCTAAAGTAGTGGACCGACTGCAACCAAAATCGGTACACATACTGCTTACTATCAGGCGAACAACCGCTGTCATGAATTAAACACCTACCACTCACGCTACAGGAGACACGAAGTCGTAAACTACGATATTCTTGAATTACTGCAAAACCATGCGAGCCATCTTCCTGCACCTCCTCCTCCAGCAGTGGACCTACTGCAACCAAACTCGGTACAAATACTGCTTACTATCAGGCGAATAACCGCTGTCATGAATTAAACACCTACCACTCACGCCACAGGAGACACGAATTCGTTAACTACGATATTCATGAATAACTGCAAAATCATGCGAGCCATCTTCCTGCACCTCCTCTTAATGTATTGGACCGACTGCAACCAAACTCGGTACACATAATGCTTACTATCAGGCGAACAACAGCTGTCTTGAATTAAACACCTACCACTCACGCTACAGGAGACACGAAGTCGTAAACTACGATATTCTTGAATTACTGCAAAACCATGCGAGCCATCTTCCTGCACCTCCTCCTAAATTAGTGGACCGACTGCAACCAAACTCGGTAAACTTACTGCTTTCTATCAGGCGAACAACCGCTGTCATGAATTAAACAACTGCCACTAACGCTACAGGAGGCACGAAGTCGTAAACTAGGATATTCTTGAATTACTGCAAAAAATACGAGCCATCTTCCTGCACCTCCTCCTCCAGTAGTGGACCTACTGCAACCAAACTCGGTACACATACTGCTTACTATCTAGCGAACAACCGCTGTTATTAATTAAACACCTACCACTCACGCTACAGGAGACACGAAGTCGGAAACTAGGATATTCTTGAATTACTGCAAACCATGCGAACAATCTTCCTGCACCTCATCTTAAAGTAGTGGACCGACTGCATCCAAACTCGGTACACATACTGCTTACAATCAGACGAACAACCGCTGTCATGAATTAGACAAGTACCACTCACACTACAGGAGACACGAAGTCGTAAACTACGATATTCTTGAATTAATGCAAAACCATGCGAGCCATCTTCCTGCACCTCCACCTAAAGTAATGGACCGACTGCAACCAAAATCGGTACACATACTGCTTACTATCAGGCGAACAACCGCTGTCATGAATTAAACACCTACCACTCACGCTACAGGAGACACGAAGTCGTAAAGTACGATATTCTTGATTTACTGCAAAACCATGCGAGCCATCTTCCTGCACCTCCTCCTCCAGCAGTGGACCTACTGCAACCAAACTCGGTACAAATACTGCTTACTATCAGGCGAATAACCGCTGTCATGAATTAAAAACCTACCATTCACGCTACAGGAAACACGAAGTCGTAAACTACGATATTCTTGAATTACTGCAAAACCATGCGAGCCATCTTCCTGCACCTCCTCCCAAAGTAGTGGACGGACTGCAACAAAACTCGGTACACATACTGCTTACTATCAGGCGAACAACCGCTGTCATGAATTAAACACTTACCACTCACGCTAAAGGAGACACGAACTCGTAAACTACGATATTCTTGAATTACTGCAAAAGCATGCGAGCCATCTTCCTGCACCTCCTCCTAAATTAGTGGCCCAACTGCAACCAAACTCGGTAAACATACTGCTTACTATCAGGCGAACAACCGCTGTCATGAATTAAACACCTACCTCTCACGCTACAGTAGACACGAAGTCGTAATCTAGGATATTCTTGAATTACTGCAAAACCATACGGGCCATCTTCCTGCACCTCCTCCTCCAGTAGTGGACCTACCGCAACCAAACTCGGCACACACACTGCTTACTATCTAGCGAACAACCGCTGACATGAATTAAGCACCTACCACTCACGCTACAGGAGACACGAAGTCGTAAACTACGATATTCTTGAATTACTGCAAAACCATGCGAGCCATCTTCCTGCACCTCCTCCTCCAGTAGTGGACCTACTGCAACCAAACTCGGTACACATACTGCTTACTATCAGGCGAATAACCGCTGTCATGATTTAAACACCTACCACTCACGCCACCGGAGACACGAATTCGTAAACTACGATATTCTTGAATTACTGCAAAACCATGCGAGCAATCTTCCTGCACCTCCTCCTAAAGTAGTGGACGGACTGCAACAAAACTCGGTACACATACTGCTTCCTATCAGACGAACAACCGCTGTCATGAATTAGACAAGTACCACTCACGCTACAGGTGACACGAAGTCGTAAACTACGATATTCTTGAATTAATGCAAAACCATGCGAGCCACCTTCCTGCACCTCCTCCTAATGTAGTGGACCGACTGCAACCAAAAGCGGTACACATACTGCTTACTATCAGGCGAACAACCGCTGACATGAATTAAACATCTACCACTCACGCTACAGGAGACACGAAGTCGTAAACTACGATATTCTTGAATTACTGCAAAACCATGCGAGCCATCTTCCTGCACCTCCTCCTAAAGTAGCGGACCGACTGCAACCAAAGTCGGTACACATACTGCTTACTATTAGGCGAACAACAGCTGTCATGAAATAAACACCTACCACTCACGCTACAGGAGACACGAATTCGTAAACTACGATATTCTTGAATTACTGCAAAATCATGCGAGCCATCTTCCTGCACCTCCTCCTCCAGCAGTGGACCTAATGCAACCAAACTCGGTACAAATACTGCTTACTATCAGGCGAATAACCGCTGTCATGAATTAAACACCTACCACTCACGCCACAGGAGACACGAAGTCGGAAACTAGGATATTCTTGAATTACTGCAAACCATGCGAACCATCTTCCTGCACCTCATCTTAAAGTAGTGGACCGACTGCATCCAAACTCGGTACACATACTGCTTACAATCAGACGAACAACCGCTCTCATGAATTAGACAAGTACCACTCACACTACAGGAGACACGAAGTCGTAAACTACGATATTCTTGAATTAATGCAAAACCATGCGAGCCATCTTCCTGCACCTCCACCTAAAGTAGTGGACCGACTGCAACCAAAATCGGTACACATACTGCTTACTATCAGGCGAACAACCGCTGTCATGAATTAAACACCTACCACTCACGCTACAGGAGACACGAAGTCGTAAACTACGATATTCTTGAATTACTGCAAAACCCTGCGAGCCATCTTTCTGCACCTCCTCCTCCAGCAGTGGACCTACTGCAACCAAACGCGGTACAAATACTGCTTACTATCAGGCGAATAACCGCTGTCATGAATTAAACACCTATCACTCACGCTACAGGAAACACGAAGTCGTAAACTACGATATTCTTGAATTACTGCAAAACCATGCGAGCCATCTTCCTGCACCTCCTCCTAAAGTAGTGGACGGACTGCAACAAAACTCGGTACACATACTGCTTACTATCAGGCGAATAACCGCTGTCATGAATTAAACACTTACCACTCACGCTACAGGAGCCACGAAGTCGTAAACTACGATATTCTTGAATTACTGCAAAACCATGCGTGCCATCTTCCTGCACCTCCTCCGAAATTAGTGGACCGACTGCAACCAAACTCGGTAAACTTACTGCTTTCTATCAGGCGAACAACCGCTGTCATGAATTAAACACCTGCCACTAACGCTACAGGAGACACGAACTCGTAAACTAGGAAATTCTTGAATTACTGCAAAACAATACGAACCGTCTTCCTGCACCTCCGCCTACAGTAGTGGACCTACTGCAACCAAACTCGGTACACATACTGCTTACTATCTAGCGAACAACCGCTGTCATGAATTAAACACCTACCACTCACGCTACAGGAGACACGAAGTCGTAAACTAGGATATTTTTGAATTACGGCAAACTATGCGAACAATCTTCCTGCACCTCCTCCGAAAGTAGTGGACCGACTGCATCTAAACTCGGTACACATACGGCTTACTATCAGACGAACAACCGCTGTCATGAATTAAACACCTACCACTCACGCTACAGGAGACACGAAGTCGTAAACTACGATATTCTTGAATTACTGCAAAACCATGCGAGCCATCTTCCTGCACCTCCTCCTCCAGTAGTGGACCTACTGCAACCAAACTCGGTACACAAACTGCTTACTATCAGGCGAACAACCGCTGTCATGAATTAAACACTTACCACTCACGCTAAAGGAGACACGAACTCGTAAACTACGATATTCTTGAATTACTGCAAAACCATGCGTGCCATCTTCCTGCACCTCCTCCTAAATTAGTGGCCCGACTGCAACCAAACTCGGTACACATACTGCTTACTATCAGGCGAACAACCGCTGTCATGAATTAAACACCTACCACTCACGCTACAGGAGACACGAAGTCGTAAACTACGATATTCTTGAATTACTGCAACACCATGCGAGCCATCTTCCTGCACCTCCTCCTCCAGCAGTGGACCTACTGCAACCAAACTCGGTACAAATACTGTTTACTATCAGGCGAATAACCGCTGTCATGAATTAAACACCTACCACTCACGCCACAGGAGACACGAATTCGTAAACTACGATATTCTTGAATTACTGCAAAACCATGCGAGCCATCTTACTGCACCTCCTCTTAAAGTAGTGGACCGACTGCAACCAAACTCGGTACACATAATGCTTACTATCAGGCGAACAACAGCTGTCTTGAATTAAACACCTACCACTCACGCTACAGGAAACACGAAGTCGTAAACTACGATATTCTTCAATTACTGCAAAACCATGCGAGCAATCTTCCTGCACCTCCTCCTAAAGTAGTGGACGGACTGCAACAAAACTCGGTACACATACTGCTTACTATCAGGCGAACAACCGCTGTCATGAATTAAACACTTACCACTCACGCTAGAGAAGACACGAAGTCGTAAACTACGATATTCTTGAATTAATGCAAAACCATGCGATCCATCTTCCTGCACCTCCTCCTAAAGTAGTGGACCGACTGCAACCAAACTCGAAACACATACTGCTTACTATCAGGCGAATAACCGCTGTAATGAATTAAACACCTACCACTCACGCCACAGGAGACACGAATTCGTAAACTACGATATTCTTGAATTACTGGAAAACCATGCGAGCCATCTTCCTGCACCTCCTCCTAAAGTAGTGGACGGACTGCAACCAAACTCGGTACACATACTGCTAACTATCAGGCGAACAACCGCTGTCATGAATTAAACACCTACCACTCACACTACATGGGGCCACGATGTCGTAAACTACGATATTCTTGAATTACTGCAAAACCATGCGAGCCATCTTCCTGCACCTCCTCCTAAATTAATGGACCGACTGCAACCAATCTCGGTAAACATACTGCTTACTATCAGGCGAACAACCGCTGTCATGAATTAAACACCTGCCACTCACGCTACAGGAGACACGAAGTCGTAAACTAGGATATTCTTGAATTACTGCAAAATAATACGAGCCATCTTCCTGCACCTCGTCCTCCAGTAGTGGACCTACTGCAACCAAACTCGGTACACATACTGCTTACTATCTAGCGAACAACCGCTGTTATGAATTAAACACCTACCACTCACGCTACAGGAGACACGAAGTCGGAAACTAGGATATTCTTGAATTACTGCAAACCATGCGAACCATCTTCCTGCACCTCATCTTAAAGTAGTGGACCGACTGCATCCAAACTCGGTACACATACTTCTTCCTATCAGACGAACAAACGCTGTCATGAATTAGACAAGTACCACTCACACTACAGGAGACACGAAGTCGTAAACTACGATATTCTTGAATTAATGCAAAACCATGCGAGCCATCTTCCTGCACCTCCACCTAAAGTAGTGGACCGACTGCAACCAAAATCGGTACACATACTGCTTACTATCAGGCGAACAACCGCTGTCATGAATTAAACACCTACCACTCACGCTACAGGAGACACGAAGTCGTAAACTACGATATTCTTGAATTACTGCAAAACCATGCGAGCCATCTTCCTGCACCTCCTCCTCCAGCAGTGGACCTACTGCAAGCAAACTCGGTACAAATACTGCTTACTATCAGGCGAATAACCGCTGTCATGAATTAAACACCTACCACTGACGCCACAGGAGACACGAATTCGTTAACTACGATATTCATGAATAACTGCAAAATCATGCGAGCCATCTTCCTGCACCTCCTCTTAATGTATTGGACCGACTGCAACCAAACTCGGTACACATAATGCTTACTATCAGGCGAACAACAGCTGTCTTGAATTAAACACCTACCACTCACGCTACAGGAAACACGAAGTCGTAAACTACGATATTCTTGAATTACTGCAAAACCATGCGAGCCATCTTCCTGCACCACCTCCTAAAGTAGTGGACGGACTGCAACAAAACTCGGTACACATACTGCTTACTATCAGGCGAACAACCGCTGTCATGAATTAAACACTTACCACTCACGCTAGAGGAGACACGAAGTCGTAAACTACGATATTCTTGAATTACTGCAAAACCATGCGAGCCATCTTCCTGCACCTCCTCCTAAATTAGTGGACCGACTGCAACCAAACTCGGTAAACTTACTGCTTTCTATCAGGCGAACAACCGCTGTCATGAATTAAACAACTGCCACTAACGCTACAGGAGGCACGAAGTCGTAAACTAGGATATTCTTGAATTACTGCAAAAAATACGAGCCATCTTCCTGCACCTCCTCCTCCAGTAGTGGACCTACTGCAACCAAACTCGGTACACATACTGCTTACTATCTAGCGAACAACCGCTGTTATTAATTAAACACCTACCACTCACGCTACAGGAGACACGAAGTCGGAAACTAGGATATTCTTGAATTACTGCAAACCATGCGAACAATCTTCCTGCACCTCATCTTAAAGTAGTGGACCGACTGCATCCAAACTCGGTACACATACTGCTTACAATCAGACGAACAACCGCTGTCATGAATTAGACAAGTACCACTCACACTACAGGAGACACGAAGTCGTAAACTACGATATTCTTGAATTAATGCAAAACCATGCGAGCCATCTTCCTGCACCTCCACCTAAAGTAATGGACCGACTGCAACCAAAATCGGTACACATACTGCTTACTATCAGGCGAACAACCGCTGTCATGAATTAAACACCTACCACTCACGCTACAGGAGACACGAAGTCGTAAAGTACGATATTCTTGATTTACTGCAAAACCATGCGAGCCATCTTCCTGCACCTCCTCCTCCAGCAGTGGACCTACTGCAACCAAACTCGGTACAAATACTGCTTACTATCAGGCGAATAACCGCTGTCATGAATTAAAAACCTACCATTCACGCTACAGGAAACACGAAGTCGTAAACTACGATATTCTTGAATTACTGCAAAACCATGCGAGCCATCTTCCTGCACCTCCTCCCAAAGTAGTGGACGGACTGCGACAAAACTCGGTACACATACTGCTTACTATCAGGCGAACAACCGCTGTCATGAATTAAACACTTACCACTCACGCTAAAGGAGACACGAACTCGTAAACTACGATATTCTTGAATTACTGCAAAAGCATGCGAGCCATCTTCCTGCACCTCCTCCTAAATTAGTGGCCCAACTGCAACCAAACTCGGTAAACATACTGCTTACTATCAGGCGAACAACCGCTGTCATGAATTAAACACCTACCTCTCACGCTACAGTAGACACGAAGTCGTAATCTAGGATATTCTTGAATTACTGCAAAACCATACGGGCCATCTTCCTGCACCTCCTCCTCCAGTAGTGGACCTACCGCAACCAAACTCGGCACACACACTGCTTACTATCTAGCGAACAACCGCTGACATGAATTAAGCACCTACCACTCACGCCACCGGAGACACGAATTCGTAAACTACGATATTCTTGAATTACTGCAAAACCATGCGAGCCATCTTCCTGCACCTCCTCCTAAAGTAGTGGACGGACTGCAACAAAACTCGGTACACATACTGCTTCCTATCAGACGAACAACCGCTGTCATGAATTAGACAAGTACCACTCACGCTACAGGTGACACGAAGTCGTAAACTACGATATTCTTGAATTAATGCAAAACCATGCGAGCCACCTTCCTGCACCTCCTCCTAATGTAGTGGACCGACTGCAACCAAAAGCGGTACACATACTGCTTACTATCAGGCGAACAACCGCTGACATGAATTAAACACCTACCACTCACGCTACAGGAGACACGAAGTCGTAAACTACGATATTCTTGAATTACTGCAAAACCATGCGAGCCATCTTCCTGCACCTCCTCCTAAAGTAGCGGACCGACTGCAACCAAAGTCGGTACACATACTGCTTACTATTAGGCGAACAACAGCTGTCATGAAATAAACACCTACCACTCACGCTACAGGAGACACGAATTCGTAAACTACGATATTCTTGAATTACTGCAAAATCATGCGAGCCATCTTCCTGCACCTCCTCCTCCAGCAGTGGACCTAATGCAACCAAACTCGGTACAAATACTGCTTACTATCAGGCGAATAACCGCTGTCATGAATTAAACACCTACCACTCACGCCACAGGAGACACGAATTCGTAAACTACGATATTCTTGAATTACTGCAAAACCATGCGAGCCATCTTCCTGCACCTCCTCCTAAAGTAGTGGGCCGACTGCAACCAAACTCGGTACACATAATGCTTACTATCAGGCGAACAACAGCAGACTTGAATTAAACACCTACCACTCACGCTACAGGAAACACGAAGTCGTAAACTACGATATTCTTGAATTACTGCAAAACCATGCGAGCCATCTTCCTGCACCTCCTCCTCCAGTAGTGGACCTACTGCAACCAAACTCGGTACACAAACTGCTTACTATCAGGCGAACAACCGCTGTCATGAATTAAACACTTACCACTCACGCTAAAGGAGACACGAACTCGTAAACTACGATATTCTTGAATTACTGCAAAACCATGCGAGCAATCTTCCTGCACCTCCTCCTAAATTAGTGGCCTGACTGCAACCAAACTCGGTAAACATACTGCTTACTATCAGGCGAACACCCGCTGTCATGAATTAAACACCTACCACTCACGCTACAGGAGACACGAAGTCGTAATCTAGGATATTCTTGAATTACTGCAAAACCATATGGGCCATCTTCCTGCACCTCCTCCTCCAGTAGTGGACCTACCGCAACCAAACTCGGTACACACACTGCTTACTATCTAGCGAACAACCGCTGTCATGAATTAAGCACCTACCACTCATGCTACAGGAGACACGAAGTCGTAAACTACGATATTTTTGAATTACTGCAAAACCATGCGAGCCATCTTCCTGCACCTCCTCCTAAATTAGTGGACCGACTGCAGCCAAACTCGGTAAACATACTGCTTTCTATCAGGCGAACAACCGCTGTCATGAATTAAACACCTGCCACTAACGCTACAGGAGACACGAAGTCGTAAACTAGGATATTCTTGAATTACTGCAAAACAATACGAGCAGTCTTCCTGCACCTCCTCCTACAGTAGTGGACCTACTGCAACCAAACTCGGTACACATACTGCTTACTATCTAGCGAACAACCGCTGTCATGAATTAAACACCTACCACTCACGCTACAGGAGACACGAAGTCGTAAACTAGGATATTCTTGAATTACTGCAAACTATGCGAACAATCTTCCTGCACCTCCTCCTAAAGTAGTGGACCGACTGCATCCAAGCACGGTACACATACTGCTTACAATCAGACGAACAACCGCTGTCATGAATTAAACACCTACCACTCACGCTACAGGAGACACGAAGTCGTAATCTACGATATCCTTGAATTAATGCAAAACCATGCGTGCCATCTTCCTGCATCTCCTCCTAAAGTAGTGGACCGACTGCAACCAAAATCGGTACACATACTACTTACTATCAGACGAACAACCGCTGTCATGAATTAAACACCTACCACTCACGCTACAGGAGACACGAAGTCGTAAACTACGATATTCTTGAATTACTGCAAAACCATGCGAGCCATCTTCCGGCACCTCCTCCTAAAGTAGTGGACCGACTGCAACCAAACTCGGAACACATACTGCTTACTATCAGGCGAATAACCGCTGTAATGAATTAAACACCTACCACTCACGCCACAGGAGACACGAATTCGTAAACTACGATATTCTTGAATTACTGCAAAACCATGCGAGCCATCTTCCTGCACCTCCTCCTAAAGTAGTGGACGGACTGCAACCAAACTCGGTACACATACTCCTTACTATCAGGCGATTAACCGCTGTCATGAATTAAACACCTACCACTCACGCTACAGGAGACACGAAGTCGTAAACTACGATATTCTTGAATTACTGCAAAACCATGCGAGACATCTTCCTGCACCTCCTCCTAAATTAATGGACCGACTGCAACCAATCTCGGTAAACATACTGCTTACTATCAGGCGAACAACCGCTGTCATGAATTAAACACCTGCCACTCACGCTACAGGAGACACGAAGTCGTAAACTAGGATATTCTTGAATTACTGCAAAATAATACGAGCCATCTTCCTGCACCTCCTCCTCCAGTAGTGGACCTACTGCAACCAAACTCGGTACACATACTGCTTACTATCTAGCGAACAACCGCTGATATGAATTAAACACCTACCACTCACGCTACAGGAGACACGAAGTCGGAAACTAGGATATTCTTGAATTACTGCAAATCATGCGAACTATCTTCCTGCACCTCCTCCTAAAGTAGTGGACCGACTGCATCCAAACTCGGTACACATACTGCTTCCTATCAGTCGAACAACCGCTGTCATGAATTTGACAAGTACCACTCACGCCACAGGTGACACGAAGTCGTAAACTACGATATTCTTGAATTAATGCAAAACCATGCGAGCCACCTTCTTGCACCTCCTCCTAAAGTAGTGGACCGACTGCAACCAAAATCGGTACACATACTGCTTACTATCTAGCGAACAACCGCTGTTATGAATTAAACACCTACCACTCACCCTACAGGAGCCACGAAGTCGTAAACTACGATATTCTTGAATTACTGCAAAACCATGCGAGCCATCTTCCTGCACCTCCTACTCCAGTAGTGGACCTACTGCAACCAAACTCGGTACACAAACTGCTTGCTATCAGGCGAGCATCCGCTGTCATGAATTAAACACTTACCACTCACGCTAAAGGAGACACGAACTCGTAAACTACGATATTCTTGAATTACTGCAAAAGCATGCGAGCCATCTTCCTGCACCTCCTCCTAAATTACTGGCCCGACTGCAACCAAACTCGGTAAACATACTGCTTACTATCAGGCGAACAACCGCTGTCATGAATTAAACACCTACCACTCACGCCACAGGAGACACGAATTCGTAAACTACGATATTCTTGAATTACTGGAAAACCATGCGAGCCATCTTCCTGCACCTCCTCCTAAAGTAGTGGACGGACTGCAACCAAACTCGGTACACATACTGCTAACTATCAGGCGAACAACCGCTGTCATGAATTAAACACCTACCACTCACACTACATGGGGCCACGATGTCGTAAACTACGATATTCTTGAATTACTGCAAAACCATGCGAGCCATCTTCCTGCACCTCCTCCTAAATTAAAGGACCGACTGCAACCAATCTCGGTAAACATACTGCTTACTATCAGGCGAACAACCGCTGTCATGAATTAAACACCTGCCACTCACGCTACAGGAGACACGAAGTCGTAAACTAGGATATTCTTGAATTACTGCAAAATAATACGAGCCATCTTTCTGCACCTCGTCCTCCAGTAGTGGACCTACTGCAACCAAACTCGGTACACATACTGCTTACTATCTAGCGAACAACCGCTGTTATGAATTAAACACCTACCACTCACGCTACAGGAGACACGAAGTCGGAAACTAGGAAATTCTTGAATTACTGCAAACCATGCGAACCATCTTCCTGCACCTCATCTTAAAGTAGTGGACCGACTGCATCCAAACTCGGTACACATACTTCTTCCTATCAGACGAACAACAGCTGTCATGAATTAGACAAGTACCACTCACACTACAGGAGACACGAAGTCGTAAACTACGATATTCTTGAATTAATGCAAAACCATGCGAGCCATCTTCCTGCACCTCCACCTAAAGTAGTGGACCGACTGCAACCAAAATCGGTACACATACTGCTTACTATCAGGCGAACAACCGCTGTCATGAATTAAACACCTACCACTCACGCTACAGGAGACACGAAGTCGTAAACTACGATATTCTTGAATTACTACAAAACCATGCGAGCCATCTTCCTGCACCTCCTCCTCCAGCAGTGGACCTACTGCAACCAAACTCGGTACAAATACTGCTTACTATCAGGCGAATAACCGCTGTCATGAATTAAACACCTACCACTGACGCCACAGGAGACACGAATTCGTTAACTACGATATTCATGAATAACTGCAAATTCATGCGAGCCATCTTCCTGCACCTCCTCTTAATGTATTGGACCGACTGCAACCAAACTCGGTACACATAATGCTTACTATCAGGCGAACAACAGCTGTCTTGAATTAAACACCTACCACTCACGCTACAGGAAACACGAAGTCGTAAACTACGATATTCTTGAATTACTGCAAAACCATGCGAGCCATCTTCCTGCACCACCTCCTAAAGTAGTGGACGGACTGCAACAAAACTCGGTACACATACTGCTTACTATCAGGCGAACAACCGCTGTCATGAATTAAACACTTACCACTCACGCTAGAGGAGACACGAAGTCGTAAACTACGATATTCTTGAATTACTGCAAAACCATGCGAGCCATCTTCCTGCACCTCCTCCTAAATTAGTGGACCGACTGCAACCAAACTCGGTAAACTTACTGCTTTCTATCAGGCGAACAACCGCTGTCATGAATTAAACAACTGCCACTAACGCTACAGGAGGCACGAAGTCGTAAACTAGGATATTCTTGAATTACTGCAAAAAATACGAGCCATCTTCCTGCACCTCCTCCTCCAGTAGTGGACCTACTGCAACCAAACTCGGTACACATACTGCTTACTATCTAGCGAACAACCGCTGTTATTAATTAAACACCTACCACTCACGCTACAGGAGACACGAAGTCGGAAACTAGGATATTCTTGAATTACTGCAAACCATGCGAACAATCTCCCTGCACCTCATCTTAAAGTAGTGGACCGACTGCATCCAAACTCGGTACACATACTGCTTACAATCAGACGAACAACCGCTGTCATGAATTAGACAAGTACCACTCACACTACAGGAGACACGAAGTCGTAAACTACGATATTCTTGAATTAATGCAAAACCATGCGAGCCATCTTCCTGCACCTCCACCTAAAGTAATGGACCGACTGCAACCAAAATTGGTACACATACTGCTTACTATCAGGCGAACAACCGCTGTCATGAATTAAACACCTACCACTCACGCTACAGGAGACACGATGTCGTAAAGTACGATATTCTTGATTTACTGCAAAACCATGTGAGCCATCTTCCTGCACCTCCTCCTCCAGCAGTGGACCTACTGCAACCAAACTCGGTACAAATACTGCTTACTATCAGGCGAATAACCGCTGTCATGAATTAAAAACCTACCATTCACGCTACAGGAAACACGAAGTCGTAAACTACGATATTCTTGAATTACTGCAAAACCATGCGAGCCATCTTCCTGCACCTCCTCCTAAAGTAGTGGACGGACTGCAACAAAACTCGGTACACATACTGCTTACTATCAGGCGAACAACCGCTGTCATGAATTAAACACTTACCACTCACGCTAAAGGAGACACGAACTCGTAAACTACGATATTCTTGAATTACTGCAAAAGCATGCGAGCCATCTTCCTGCACCTCCTCCTAAATTAGTGGCCCGACTGCAACCAAACTCGGTAAACATACTGCTTACTATCAGGCGAACAACCGCTGTCGTGAATTAAACACCTGCCACTCACGCTACAGGAGACACGAAGTCGTAAACTAGGATATTCTTGAATTACTGCAAAATAATACGAGCCATCTTCCTGCACCTCGTCCTCCAGTAGTGGACCTACTGCAACCAAACTCGGTACACATACTGCTTACTATCTAGCGAACAACCGCTGTTATGAATTAAACACCTACCACTCACGCTACAGGAGACACGAAGTCGGAAACTAGGAAATTCTTGAATTACTGCAAACCATGCGAACCATCTTCCTGCACCTCATCTTAAAGTAGTGGACCGACTGCATCCAAACTCGGTACACATACTTCTTCCTATCAGACGAACAACCGCTGTCATGAATTAGACAAGTACCACTCACACTACAGGAGACACGAAGTCGTAAACTACGATATTCTTGAATTAATGCAAAACCATGCGAGCCATCTTCCTGCACCTCCACCTAAAGTAGTGGACCGACTGCAACCAAAATCGGTACACATACTGCTTACTATCAGGCGAACAACCGCTGTCATGAATTAAACACCTACCACTCACGCTACAGGAGACACGAAGTCGTAAACTACGATATTCTTGAATTACTACAAAACCATGCGAGCCATCTTCCTGCACCTCCTCCTCCAGCAGTGGACCTACTGCAACCAAACTCGGTACAAATACTGCTTACTATCAGGCGAATAACCGCTGTCATGAATTAAACACCTACCACTGACGCCACAGGAGACACGAATTCGTTAACTACGATATTCATGAATAACTGCAAATTCATGCGAGCCATCTTCCTGCACCTCCTCTTAATGTATTGGACCGACTGCAACCAAACTCGGTACACATAATGCTTACTATCAGGCGAACAACAGCTGTCTTGAATTAAACACCTACCACTCACGCTACAGGAAACACGAAGTCGTAAACTACGATATTCTTGAATTACTGCAAAACCATGCGAGCCATCTTCCTGCACCACCTCCTAAAGTAGTGGACGGACTGCAACAAAACTCGGTACACATACTGCTTACTATCAGGCGAACAACCGCTGTCATGAATTAAACACTTACCACTCACGCTAGAGGAGACACGAAGTCGTAAACTACGATATTCTTGAATTACTGCAAAACCATGCGAGCCATCTTCCTGCACCTCCTCCTAAATTAGTGGACCGACTGCAACCAAACTCGGTAAACTTACTGCTTTCTATCAGGCGAACAACCGCTGTCATGAATTAAACAACTGCCACTAACGCTACAGGAGACACGAAGTCGTAAACTACGATATTCTTGAATTACTGCAAAACCATATGGGCCATCTTCCTGCACCTCCTCCTCCAGTAGTGGACCTACCGCAACCAAACTCGGTACACACACTGCTTACTATCTAGCGAACAACCGCTGTCATGAATTAAGCACCTACCACTCACGCTACAGGAGACACGAAGTCGTAAACTACGATATTTTTGAATTACTGCAAATCCATGCGAGCCATCTTCCTGCACCTCCTCCTAAATTAGTGGACCGACTGCAGCCAAACTCGGTAAACATACTGCTTTCTATCAGGCGAACAACCGCTGTCATGAATTAAACACCTGCCACTAACGCTACAGGAGACACGAAGTCGTAAACTAGGATATTCTTGAATTACTGCAAAACAATACGAGCAGTCTTCCTGCACCTCCTCCTACAGTAGTGGACCTACTGCAACCAAACTCGGTACACATACTGCTTACTATCTAGCGAACAACCGCTGTCATGAATTAAACACCTACCACTCACGCTACAGGAGACACGAAGTCGTAAACTAGGATATTCTTGAATTACTGCAAACTATGCGAACAATCTTCCTGCACCTCCTCCTAAAGTAGTGGACCGACTGCATCCAAGCATGGTACACATACTGCTTACTATCAGACGAACAACCGCTGTCATGAATTAAACACCTACCACTCACGCTACAGGAGACACGAAGTCGTAATCTACGATATCCTTGAATTAATGCAAAACCATGCGTGCCATCTTCCTGCATCTCCTCCTAAAGTAGTGGACCGACTGCAACCAAAATCGGTACACATACTACTTACTATCAGACGAACAACCGCTGTCATGAATTAAACACCTACCACTCACGCTACAGGAGACACGAAGTCGTAAACTACGGTATTCTTGAATTACTGCAATACCATGCGAGCCATCTTCCGGCACCTCCTCCTAAAGTAGTGGACCGACTGCAACCAAACTCGGAACACATACTGCTTACTATCAGGCGAATAACCGCTGTAATGACTTAAACACCTACCACTCACGCCACAGGAGACACGAATTCGTAAACTACGATATTCTTGAATTACTGCAAAACCATGCGAGCCATCTTCCTGCACCTCCTCCTAAAGTAGTGGACGGACTGCAACCAAACTCGGTACACATACTCCTTACTATCAGGCGATTAACCGCTGTCATGAATTAAACACCTACCACTCACGCTACAGGAGACACGAAGTCGTAAACTACGATATTCTTGAATTACTGCAAAACCATGCGAGACATCTTCCTGCACCTCCTCCTAAATTAATGGACCGACTGCAACCAATCTCGGTAAACATACTGCTTACTATCAGGCGAACAACCGCTGTCATGAATTAAACACCTGCCACTCACGCTACAGGAGACACGAAGTCGTAAACTAGGATATTCTTGAATTACTGCAAAATAATACGAGCCATCTTCCTGCACCTCCTCCTCCAGTAGTGGACCTACTGCAACCAAACTCGGTACACATACTGCTTACTATCTAGCGAACAACCGCTGATATGAATTAAACACCTACCACTCACGCTACAGGAGACACGAAGTCGGAAACTAGGATATTCTTGAATTACTGCAAATCATGCGAACTATCTTCCTGCACCTCCTCCTAAAGTAGTGGACCGACTGCATCCAAACTCGGTACACATACTGCTTCCTATCAGTCGAACAACCGCTGTCATGAATTTGACAAGTACCACTCACGCCACAGGTGACACGAAGTCGTAAACTACGATATTCTTGAATTAATGCAAAACCATGCGAGCCACCTTCTTGCACCTCCTCCTAAAGTAGTGGACCGACTGCAACCAAAATCGGTACACATACTGCTTACTATCTAGCGAACAACCGCTGTTATGAATTAAACACCTACCACTCACCCTACAGGAGCCACGAAGTCGTAATCTACGATATTCTTGAATTACTGCAAAACCATGCGAGCCATCTTCCTGCACCTCCTACTCCAGTAGTGGACCTACTGCAACCAAACTCGGTACACAAACTGCTTGCTATCAGGCGAACAACCGCTGTCATGAATTAAACACTTACCACTCACGCTAAAGGAGACACGAACTCGTAAACTACGATATTCTTGAATTACTGCAAAAGCATGCGAGCCATCTTCCTGCACCTCCTCCTAAATTAGTGGCCCGACTGCAACCAAACTCGGTAAACATACTGCTTACTATCAGGCGAACAACCGCTGTCATGAATTAAACACCTACCTCTCACGCTACAGTAGACACGAAGTCGTAATCTAGGATATTCTTGAATTACTGCAAAACCATACGGGCCATCTTCCTGCACCTCCTCCTCCAGTAGTGGACCTACTGCAACCAAACTCGGTACACATACTGCTTACTATCAGGCGAATAACCGCTGTCATGATTTAAACACCTACCTCTCACGCCACCGGAGACACGAATTCGTAAACTACGATATTCTTGAATTACTGCAAAACCATGCGAGCCATCTTCCTGCACCTCCTCCTAAAGTAGTGGACGGACTGCAACAAAACTCGGTACACATACTGCTTCCTATCAGACGAACAACCGCTGTCATGAATTAGACAAGTACCACTCACGCTACAGGTGACACGAAGTCGTAAACTACGATATTCTTGAATTAATGCAAAACCATGCGAGCCACCTTCCTGCACCTCCTCCTAAAGTAGTGGACCGACTGCAACCAAAAGCGGTACACATACTGCTTACTATCAGGCGAACAACCGCTGACATGAATTAAACACCTACCACTCACGCTACAGGAGACACGAAGTCGTAAACTACGATATTCTTGAATTACTGCAAAACCATGCGAGCCATCTTCCTGCACCTCCTCCTAAAGTAGCGGACCGACTGCAACCAAAGTCGGTACACATACTGCTTACTATTAGGCGAACAACAGCTGTCATGAAATAAACACCTACCACTCACGCTACAGGAGCAACGAAGTCGTAAACTACGATATTCTTGAATTACTGCAAAACCATGCGAGCCATCTTCCTGCACCTCCTCCTCCAGCAGTGGACCTAATGCAACCAAACTCGGTACAAATACTGCTTACTATCAGGCGAATAACCGCTGTCATGAATTAAACACCTACCACTCACGCCACAGGAGACACGAATTCGTAAACTACGATATTCTTGAATTACTGCAAAACCATGCGAGCCATCTTCCTGCACCTCCTCCTAAAGTAGTGGGCCGACTGCAACCAAACTCGGTACACATAATGCTTACTATCAGGCGAACAACAGCTGTCTTGAATTAAACACCTACCACTCACGCTACAGGAAACACGAAGTCGTAAACTACGATATTCTTGAATTACTGCAAAACCATGCGAGCCATCTTCCTGCACCTCCTCCTCCAGTAGTGGACCTACTGCAACCAAACTCGGTACACAAACTGCTTACTATCAGGCGAACAACCGCTGTCATGAATTAAACACTTACCACTCACGCTAAAGGAGACACGAACTCGTAAACTACGATATTCTTGAATTACTGCCAAACCATGCGAGCAATCTTCCTGCACCTCCTCCTAAATTAGTGGCCCGACTGCAACCAAACTCGGTAAACATACTGCTTACTATCAGGCGAACAACCGCTGTCATGAATTAAACACCTACCACTCACGCTACAGGAGACACGAAGTCGTAATCTAGGATATTCTTGAATTACTGCAAAACCATATGGGCCATCTTCCTGCACCTCCTCCTCCAGTAGTGGACCTACCGCAACCAAACTCGGTACACACACTGCTTACTATCTAGCGAACAACCGCTGTCATGAATTAAGCACCTACCACTCACGCTACAGGAGACACGAAGTCGTAAACTACGATATTTTTGAATTACTGCAAAACCATGCGAGCCATCTTCCTGCACCTCCTCCTAAATTAGTGGACCGACTGCAGCCAAACTCGGTAAACATACTGCTTTCTATCAGGCGAACAACCGCTGTCATGAATTAAACACCTGACACTAACGCTACAGGAGACACGAAGTCGTAAACTAGGATATTCTTGAATTACTGCAAAACAATACGAGCAGTCTTCCTGCACCTCCTCCTACAGTAGTGGACCTACCGCAACCAAACTCGGTACACACACTGCTTACTATCTAGCGAACAACCGCTGTCATGAATTAAACACTTACCACTCACGCTACAGGAGAAAGGAAGTCGTAAACTAGGATATTCTTGAATTACTGCAAACTATGCGAACCATCTTCCTGCACCTCCTCCTAAAGTAGTGGACCGACTGCATCCAAGCACGGTACACATACTGCTTACTATCAGACGAACAACCGCTGTCATGAATTAAACACCTACCACTCACGCTACAGGAGACACGAAGTCGTAAACTACGATATTCTTGAATTACTGCAAAACCATGCGAGCCATCTTCCGGCACCTCCTCCTAAAGTAGTGGACCGACTGCAACTAAACTCGGAACACATACTGCTTACTATCAGGCGAATAACCGCTGTAATGAATTAAACACCTACCACTCACGCCACAGGAGACACGAATTCGTAAACTACGATATTCTTGAATTACTGCAAAACCATGCGAGCCATCTTCCTGCACCTCCTCCTAAAGTTGTGGACGGACTGCAACCAAACTCGGTACACATACTCCTTACTATCAGGCGATTAACCGCTGTCATGAATTAAACACCTACCACTCACGCTACAGGAGACACGAAGTCGTAAACTACGATATTCTTGAATTACTGCAAAACCATGCGAGACATCTTCCTGCACCTCCTCCTAAATTAATGGACCGACTGCAACCAATCTCGGTAAACATACTGCTTACTATCAGGCGAACAACCGCTGTCATGAATTAAACACCTGCCACTCACGCTACAGGAGACACGAAGTCGTAAACTAGGATATTCTTGAATTACTGCAAAATAATACGAGCCATCTTCCTGCACCTCCTCCTCCAGTAGTGGACCTACTGCATCCAAACTCGGTACACATACTGCTTACTATCTAGCGAACAACCGCTGATATGAATTAAACACCTACCACTCACGCTACAGGAGACACGAAGTCGGAAACTAGGATATTCTTGAATTACTGCAAATCATGCGAACTATCTTCCTGCACCTCCTCCTAAAGTAGTGGACCGACTGCATCCAAACTCGGTACACATACTGCTTCCTATCAGTCGAACAACCGCTGTCATGAATTTGACAAGTACCACTCACGCCACAGGTGACACGAAGTCGTAAACTACGATATTCTTGAAATAATGCAAAACCATGCGAGCCACCTTCCTGCACCTCCTCCTAAATTAGTGGACCGACTGCAACCAAAATCGGTACACATACTGCTTACTATCTAGCGAACAACCACTGTTATGAATTAAACACCTACCACTCACCCTACAGGAGCCACGAAGTCGTAAACTACGATATTCTTGAATTACTGCAAAACCATGCGAGCCATCTTCCTGCACCTCCTCCTCCAGCAGTGGACCTACTGCAACCAAACTCGGTACAAATACTGCTTACTATCAGGCGAAAAACCGCTGTCATGAATTAAACACCTACCACTCACGCCACAGGAGACACGAATTCGTAAACTACGATATTCTTGAATTACTGCAAAACCATGCGAGCCATCTTCCTGCACCTCCTCCTAAAGTAGTGGGCCGACTGCAACCAAACTCGGTACACATAATTCTTACTATCAGGCGAACAACAGCTGTCTTGAATTAAACACCTACCACTCACGCTACAGGAAACACGAAGTCGTGAACTACGATATTCTTGAATTACTGCAAAACCATGCGAGCCATCTTCCTGCACCTCCTCCTCCAGTAGTGGACCTACTGCAACCAAACTCGGTACACAAACTGCTTACTATCAGGCGAACAACCGCTGTCATGAATTAAACACTTACCACTCACGCTAAAGGAGACACGAACTCGTAAACTACGATATTCTTGAATTACTGCAAAACCATGCGAGCCATCTTCCTGCACCTCATCCTAAATTAGTGGCCCGACTGCAACCAAACTCGGTAAACATACTGCTTACTATCAGGCGAACAACCGCTGTCATGAATTAAACACCTACCACTCACGCTACAGGAGACACGAAGTCGTAATCTAGGATATTCTTGAATTACTGCAAAACCATACGGGCCATCTTCCTGCACCTCCTCCTCCAGTAGTGGACCTACCGCAACCAAACTCGGTACACACACTGCTTACTATCTAGCGAACAACCGCAGTAATGAATTAAACACCTACCACTCACACCACAGGAGACACGAAGTCGTAAACTACGATACTCTTGAATTACTGCAAAACCATGCGAGCCATCTTCCTGCACCTCCTCCTCCAGTAGTAGACCTACTGCAACCAAACTCGGTAAAAATAGTGCTTACTATCAGGCGAATAACCGCTTTCATGAATTAAACACCTACCCCTCACGCCACAGGAGGCACGAATTCGTAAACTACGATATTCTTGAATTACTGCAAAACCATGCGAGCCATCTTCCTGCACCTCCTCCTCCAGTAGTGGACCTACTGCAACCAAATTAGGTACACATACTGCTTACTATCAGGCGAATAACCGCTGTCATGATTTAAACACCTACCACTCACGCCACAGGAGACACGAATTCGTAAACTACGATATTCTTGAATTACTGCAAAACCATGCGAGCCATCTTCCTGCACCTCCTCCTAAAGTAGTGGACCGACTGCAACCAAAATCTGTACACATACTGCTTACTCTCAGACGAACCACCGCTGTCATGAATTAAACACCTACCACTCACCCTACAGGAGACACGAAGTCGTAAACTACGATATTCTTGAATTAATGCAAAACCATGCGATCCATCTTCCTGCACCTCCTGCTAAGGTAGTGGACCGACTGCAACCAAACTCGGAACACATACTGCTTACTATCAGGCGAATAACCGCTGTAATGAATTAAACAATTACCACTCACGCTACAGGAGACACGAATTCGTATACTACGATATTCTTGAATTACTGCAAAACCATGCGAGCCATCTTCCTGCACCTCCTCCTAAAGTAGCGGACGGACTGCAACAAAACTCGGTACACATACTCCTTACTATCAGGCGATTAACCGCTGTCATGAATTAAACACCTACCACTGACGCTACAGGAGATACGAAGTCGTAAACTACGATATTCTTGAATTACTGCAAAACCATGCGAGCCATCTTCCTGCACCTCCTCCTAAAGTAGTGGACGGACTGCAACAAAACTCGGTACACATACTGCTTACTATCAGGCAAACAACCGCTGTCATGAATTAAACACTTACCACTCACGCTACAGGAGCCACGAAGTCGTAAACTACGATATTCTTGAATTACTGCAAAACCATGCGAGCCATCTTCCTGCACCTCCTCCTAAATTAGTGGACCGACTGCAGCTAAACTCGGTAAACGTACAGCTTTCTATTAGGCGAACAACCGCTGTCATGAATTAAACACCTGCCACTAACGCTACAGGAGACACGAAGTCGTAAACTAGGATATTCTTGAATTACTGCAAAACAATACGAGACGTCTTCCTGCACCTCCTCCTACAGTAGTGGACCTACTGCAACCAAACTCGGTACACATACTGCTTACTATCTAGCGAACAACCGCTGTCATGAATTAAACACCTACCACTCACGCTACAGGAGACACGAAGTCGTAAACTAGGATATTCTTGAATTACTGCAAACTATGCGAACCATCTTCCTGCACCTCCTCCTAAAGTAGTGGACCGACTGCATCCAAACTCGGTACACATACTGCTTACTATCAGACGAACAACCGCTGTCATGAATTAAACACCTACCACTAACGCTACAGGAGACACGAAGTCGTAAACTACGATATTCTTGAATTGATGCAAATCCATGCGAGCCATCTTCCTGCACCTCCTCCTAAAGTAGTGGACCGACTGCAACCAAACTCGGTAAACATACTGCTTACTATCAGGCGAATAACCGCTGTCATGAATTAAACACCTACCACTCACGCTACAGGAGACACGAAGTCGTAATCTAGGATATTCTTGAATTACTGCAAAACCATACGGGCCATCTTCCTGCACCTCCTCCTCCAGTAGTGGGCCTACCGCAACCAAACTCGGTACACACACTGCTTACTATCTAGCGAACAACCGCAGTAATGAATTAAACACCTACCACTCACGCTACAGGAGACACGAACTCGTAAACTACGATACTCTTGAATTACTGCAAAACCATGCGACCCATCTTCCTGCACCTCCTCCTCCAGTAGTAGACCTACTGCAACCAAACTCGGTAAACATAGTGCTTACTATCAGGCGAATAACCGCTGTCATGAATTAAACACTTACCACTCACGCTAAAGGAGACACGAACTCGTAAACTACGATATTCTTGAATTACTGCAAAACCATGCGAGCCATCTTCCTGCACCTCCTCCTAAATTAGTGGCCCGACTGCAACCAAACTCGGTAAACATACTGCTTACTATCAGGCGAACAACCGCTGTCATGAATTAAACACCTACCACTCACGCTACAGGAGACACGAAGTCGTAATCTAGGATATTCTTGAATTACTGCAAAACCATACGGGCCATCTTCCTGCACCTCTTCCTCCAGTAGTGGACCTACCGCAACCAAATTCGGTACACACACTGCTTACTATCTAGCGAACAACCGCTGTCATGAATTAAGCACCTACCACTTACGCTACAGGAGACACGAAGTCGTAAACTACGATATTCTTGAATTACTGCAAAACCATGCGAGCCATCTTCCTGCACCTCCTCCTCCAGTATTGGACCTACTGCAACCAAACTCGGTACACATAATGCTTACTATCAGGCGAACAACAGCTGTCTTGAATCAAACACCTACCACTCACGCTACAGGAAACACGAAGTCGTAAACTATGATATTCTTGAATTACTGCAAAACCATGCGAGCCATCTTCCTGCACCTCCTCCTCCAGTAGTGGACCTACTGCAACCAAACTCGGTACACAAACTGCTTACTATCAGGCCAACAACCGCTGTCATGAATTAAACACTTACCACTCACGCTAAAGGAGACACGAACTCGTAAACTACGATATTCTTGAATTACTGCAAAACCATGCGAGCCATCTTCCTGCACCTCCTCCTAAATTAGTGGCCCGACTGCAACCAAACTCGGTAAACATACTGCTTACTATCAGGCGAACAACCGCTGTCATGAATTAAACACCTACCACTCACGCTACAGGAGACACGAAGTCGTAATCTAGGATATTCTTGAATTACTGCAAAACCATACGGGCCATCTTCCTGCACCTCCTCCTAAAGTAGTGGACGGACTGCAACAAAACTCGGTACACATACTGCTTACTATCAGGCGAACAACCGCTGTCATGAATTAAACACTTACCACTCACGCTACAGGAGCCACGAAATCGTAAACTACGATAATCTTGAATTACTGCAAAATCATGCGAGCCGTCTTCCTGCACCTCCTCCTAAATTAGTGGACCGACTGCAGCCAAACTCGGTAAACGTGCTGCTTTCTATCAGGCGAACAACCGCTGTCATGAATTAAACACCTGCCACTAACGCTACAGGAGACACGAAGTCGTAAACTAGGATATTCTTGAATTACTGCAAAACAATACGAGAGGTCTTCCTGCACCTCCTCCTACAGTAGTGGACCTACTGCAACCAAACTCGGTACACATACTGCTTACTATCTAGCGAACAACCGCTCTCATGAATTAAACACCTACCACTCACGCTACAGGAGACACGAAGTCGTAAACTAGGATATTCTTGAATTACTGCAAACTATGCGAACCATCTTCCTGCACCTCCTTCTAAAGTAGTGGACCGACTGCATCCAAACTCAGTACACATACTGCTTACTATCAGACGAACAACCGCTGTCATGAATTAAACACCTACCACTCACGCTACAGGAGACACGAAGTCGTAAACTACGATATTCTTGAATTAATGCAAAACCATGCGAGCCATCTTCCTGCACCTCCTCCTAAAGTAGTGGACCGACTGCAACCAAAATCGGTACACATACTGCTTACTATCAGACGAACAACCGCTGTCATGAATTAAACACCTACCACTCACGCTACAGGAGACACGAAGTCGTAAACTACGATATTCTTGAATTACTGCAAAACCATGCGAGCCATCTTCCTGCACCTCCTCCTAAAGTAGTGGACGGACTGCAACCAAACTCGGTACACATACTGCTTACTATCAGGCGAACAACCGCTGTCATGAATTAAACACCTACCACTCACGCTACAGGAGACACGAAGTCGTAAACTAGGATATTCTTGAATTACTGCAAAACCATGCGAGCCATCTTCCTGCACCTCCTCCTAAAGTATTGGACCGACTGCAACCAAAGTCGGTACACATACTGCTTACTATTAGGCGAACAACAGCTGTCATGAAATAAACACCTACCACTCACGCTACAGGAGCCAAGAAGTCGTAAACTACGATATTCTTGAATTACTGCAAAACCATGCGAGCCATCTTCCTGCACCTCCTCCTCCAGCAGTGGACCAACTGCAACCAAACTCGGTACAAATACTGCTTACTATCAGGCGAATAACCGCTGTCATGAATTAAACACCTACCACTCACGCCACAGGAGACACGAATTCGTAAACTACGATAATCTTGAATTACTGCAAAACCATGCGAGCCATCTTCCTGCACCTCCTCCTAAAGTAGTGGGCAGACTGCAACCAAACTCGGTACACAAACTGCTTACTATCAGGCGAACAACCGCTGTCATGAATTAAACACTTACCACTCACGCTAAAGGAGACACGAACTAGTAAACTACGATATTCTTGAATTACTGCAAAACCATGCGAGCCATCTTCCTGCACCTCCTCCTAAATTAGTGGCCCGACTGCAACCAAACTCGGTAAACATACTGCTTACTATCAGGCGAACAACCGCTGTCATGAATTATACACCTACCACTCACGCTACAGGAGACACGAAGTCGTAAACTACGATACTCTTGAATTACTGCAAAACCATGCGAGCCATCTTCCTGCACCTCCTCCTCCAGTAGTGGACCTACTGCATCGAAACTCGGTAAACATAGTGCTTACTATCAGGCGAATAACCGCTGTCATGAATTAAACACCTACCCCTCACGCCACAGGAGACACGAATTCGTAAACTACGATATTCTTGAATTACTGCAAAACCATGCGAGCCATCTTCCTGCACCTCCTCCTAAAGTAGTGGACGGACTGCTTCCAAACTCGGTACACATACTGCTTACTATCAGGCGAACAACCGCTGTCATGAATTCAACACCTGCCACTAACGCTACAGGAGACACGAACTCGTAAACTAGGATATTCTTGAATTACTGCAAAACAATACGAGCCGTCTTCCTGCACCTCCTCCTACACTAGTGGACCTACTGCAACCAAACTCGGTACACATACTGCTTACTATCTAGCGAACAACCGCTGTCATGAATTACACACCTACCACTCACGCTACAGGAGACACGAAGTCGTAAACTAGGATATTCTTGAATTTCTGCAAACAATGCGAACCATTTTCCTGCACCTCCTACTAAAGTAGTGGACCGACTGCATCCAAACTCGGTATACATACTGCTTACTATCAGACGAACAACCGCTGTCATGAATTAAACACCTACCACTCACGCCACTGGAGACACGAATTCGTAAACTACGATATTCTTGAATTACTGCAAAGCCATGAGAGTCATCTTCCTGCACCTCCTCCTAAAGTAGAGGACCGACTGCAACCAAACTCGGTACACATAATGCTTACTATCAGGCGAACAACAGCTGTCTTGAATTAAACACCTACCACTCACGCTACAGGAAACACGAAGTCGTAAACTACGATATTCTTGAATTACTGCAAAACCATGCGAGCCATCTTCCTGCACATCCTCCTCCAGTAGTGGACCTACTGCAACCCAACTCGGTACACAAACTGCTTACTATCACGCGAACAACCGCTGTCATGAATTAAACACTTACCACTCACGCTAAAGGAGACACGAAGTCGTAAACTACGATATTCTTGAATTACTGCAAAACCATGCGAGCCATCTTCCTGCACCTCCTCCTCCAGTAGTGGACCGACTGCATCCAAACTCGGTACACATACTGCTTACTATCAGACGAACAACCGCTGTCATGAATTAAACACCTACCACTCATGCCACTGGAGACACGAATTTGTAAACTACGATATTCTTGAATTACTGCAAAACCATGCGAGCCATCTTCCTGCAACTCCTCCTCTAGTAGTGGACCTACTGCAACCAAACTCGGTACACAAACTGCTTACTTTCAGGCGAACAACCGCTGTCATGAATTAAACACTTACCACTCACGCTAAAGGAGACACGAAGTCGTAAACTACGATATTCTTGAATTACTGCAAAACCATACGGGCCATCTTCCTGACCCTCCTCCTAAATTAGTGGACCGCCTGCAACCAAACTCGGTAAACATACTGCTTTCTATCAGGCGAACAACCGCTGTCATGAATTAAACACGTGCCACTAACGCTACAGGAGACACGAAGTCGTAAACTAGGATATTCGTGAATTACTGCAAAACCATGCGAGCAATCTTCCTGCACCTCCTCCTAAAGTAGTGGACCGACTGCATCCAAACTCGGTACACATACTGCTTCCTATCAGACGAACAACCGCTGTCATGAATTAAACACCTACCACTCACGCTACAGGAGACACGAAGTCGTAAACTACTATATTCTTGAATTACTGCAAAACCATGCAAACCATCTTCATGCACCTCCTCCTCCAGAAGTGGACCTACTGCAACCAATCTCGGTACACATACTGCTTACTATCAGGCGAATAACCGCTGTCATGAATTAAACACCTACCACTCACGCCACAGGAGACACGAATTCGTAAACTACGATATTCTTGAATTACTGCAATACCATGCGAGCCATCTTCCTGCACCTCCTCCTAAAGTAGTGGACCGACTGCATCCAAACTCGGTACACATTTTGCTTACTATCAGACGAACAACCGCATTCATGAATTAAACACCTACCACACACGCTACAGGAGACTCGAAATCGTAAACTACGGTATTCTTGAATTAATGCAAAACCATGCGAGCCATCTTCCTGCACCTCCTCCTAAAGTAGTGGACCGACTGCAACCAAAATCGGTACACATACTGCTCACTATCAGGCGAACAACCGCTGTCATGAATTAAACACCCACCACTCACGCTACAGGAGACACTAAGTCGTAAACTACGATATTCTTAAATTACTGCAAAACCATGTGAGCCATCATCCTGCAACTCCTCCAAAATTAGTGGACCGACTGCAACAAAACTCGGTACACAAACTTCTTACTATCAGTCGAACAACCGCTGTCATGAATTAAACACCTACCACACACCCCACAGCAAACACGAATTCGTAAACTACGATATTCTTGAATTACTGCAAAACCATGCGAGCAATCTTCCTGCACCTCATCCTTAAGTAGTGGACGGACTGCAACAAAACTCGGTACACACACTGCTTACTATCTAGCGAACAAACGCTGTAATGAATTAAACACCTACCACTCACGCTACAGGAGACACGAAGTCGTAAACTACGATACTCTTGAATTACTGCAAAACCATGCGAGCCATCTTCCTGCACCTCCTCCTAAATTAATATACCGACTGCAACAAATCTCGGTAAACATACTGCTTACTATCAGGCGAACAACCGCTGTCATGAATTAAACACCTGCCACTCACGCTACAGGAGACACGAAGTCGTAAACTAGGATATTCTTGAATTACTGCAAAATAATACGAGCCATCTTCCTGCACCTCCTCCTCCAGTAGTGGACCTACTGCAACCAAACTCGGTACACATACTGCTTACTATCTAGCGAACAACCGCTGTTATAAATTAAACACCTACCACTCACGCTACAGGAGACACGAAGTCGGAAACTAGGATATTCTTGAATTACTGCAAACCATGCGAACCATCTTCCTGCACCTCCTCCTAAAGTGGTGGACCGACTGCATCCAAACTCGGTACACATACTGCTTACTATTAGACGAACAACCGCTGTCATGAATTAGACAAGTACCACTCACGCTACAGGTGACACGAAGTCGTAAACTACGATATTCTTGAATTAATGCAAAACCATGCGAGCAACCTTTCTGCACCTCCTCCTAAAGTAGTGGACCGACTGCAACCAAAATCGGTACACATACTGCTTACTATCAGGCGAACATCCGCTGTCATGAATTAAACACCTACCACTCACGCTACAGGAGGCACGAAGTCGTAAAATACGAAATTCTTGAATTACTGCAAAACCATGCGAGCAATCTTCCTGCACCTCCTCCTAAAGTAGTGGACCGACTGCAACCAAAGTCGGTACACATAATGCTTACTATCAGGCGAACAACAGCTGTCTTGAATTAAACACCTACCACTCACGCTACAGGAAACACGAAGTCGTAAACTACGATATTCTTGAATTACGGCAAAACCATGCGAGCCATCTTCCTGCACATCCTCCTCCAGTAGTGGACCTACTGCAAACAAACTCGGTACACAAACTGCTTACTATCACGCGAACAACCGCTGTCATGAATTAAACACTTACCACTCAGGCTAAAGGAGACACGAAGTCGTAAACTACGATATTCTTGAATTACTGCAAAACCATGCGAGCCATCTTCTTGCACCTTCTCCTCCAGTAGTGGACCGACTGCATCCAAACTCGGTACACATAGTGCTTACTATCAGACGAACAACCCTGTCATGAATTAAACACCTACCACTCATGCCACTGGAGACACGAATTCGTAAACTACGATATTCTTGAATTACTGCAAAACCATGCGAGCCATCTTCCTGCACCTCCTCCTAAAGTAGTGGACCGACTGCAACCAAACTCGGTACACATAATGCTTACTATCAGGCGAACAAAAGCTGTCTTGAATTAAACACCTACCACTCACGCTACAGGAAACACGAAGTCGTAAACTACGATATTCTTGAATAACTGCAAAACCATGCGAGCCATCTTCCTGCACCTCCTCCTCTAGTAGTGGACCTACTGCAACCAAACTCGGTCCACAAACTGCTTACTATCAGGCGAACAACCGCTGTCATGAATTAAACACTTACCACTCACGCTAAAGGAGACACGAAGTCGTATACTACGTTATTCTTGAATTACTGCAAAACCATACGGGCCATCTTCCTGACCCTCCTCCTAAATTAGTGGACCGACTGCAACCAAACTCGCTAAACATACTGCTTTCTATCAGGCGAACAATCGCTGTCATGAATTAAACACCTACCACTCACGCTACAGGAGACCCGAAGTCGTAAACTACAATATTCTTGAATTACTGCAAAAGCATGCAAACAATCTTCCTGCACCTCCTCCTCCAGAAGTGAACCTACTGCAACCAATCTCGGTACACATACTGCTCACTATCAGGCGAACAACCGCTGTCATGAATTAAACACCCACCACTCACGCTACAGGAGACACGAAGTCGTAAACTACGATATTCTTAAATTACTGCAAAACCATGCGAGGCATCTTCCTGCACCTCCTCCTAAATTAGTGGACCGACTGCAACAAAACTCGGTACACATACTGCTTACTATCAGGCGAACAACCGCTGTCATGAATTAAACACTTACCACACACGCTACAGGAGAACCGACGTCGTAAACTACGATATTCTTGAATTACTGCGAAACCATGCGAGCCATCTTAATGCACCTCCTCCTAAATTAGTGGACCGACTGCAACCAAACTCGGTAAACATACTGCTTTCTATCAGGCGAACAACCGCTGTCATGAATTAAACACCTGCCACTAACGCTACAGGAGACACGAAGTCGTAAACTAGGATATTCTTGATTTACTGCAAAACAATACGAGCCGTCTTCTTGCACCTCCTCCTACAGTAGTGGACCTACTGCAACCAAACTTGGTACACATATTGCTTACTATCAGGCGAACAACCGCTGTCATGAATTAAACACCTACCACTCACGCTACAGGAGACACGAAGTCGTAAACTAGGATATTCTTGAATTACTGCAAACCATGCGAACAATCTTCCTGCACCTCCTCCTAAAGTATTGGACCGACTGCATCCAAACTCGGTACACATACTTCATACTATCAAACGAACAACCGCTGTCATGTATTAAACACCTACCACTTACGCTACAAGAGACACGAAGTCGTAAACTACGGTATTCTTGAATTAATGCAAAACCATGCGAGCCATCTTCCTGTACCTCCTCCTAAAGTAGTGGACCGACTGCAACCAAAATCGGTACACATACTGCTTACTATCAGGCGAACAACCGCTGTCATGAATTAAACACCCACCACTCACGCTACAGGAGCCACGAAGTCGTAAACTTCGATATCCTTGAATTACTGCAAAACCATGCGAGCCATCTTCCTGCACCTCCTCCTCCAGTAGTGGACCTACTGCAACCAAACTCGGAACACATACTGCTAACTATTAGGCAAATAACCGCTGTCATGAATTAAACACCTACCACACACGCCACAGGAGACACGAATTCGTAAACTACGATATTCTTGAATTACTTCAAAACCATGCGAGCCATCTTCCTGCACCTCCTCCTCCAGTAGTGGACCTACTGCAACCAAACTCGGTACACATACTGCTTACTATCTAGCGAACAACCGCTGTTACGAATTAAACATCTACCACTCACGCTACAGGAGACACGAAGTCGGAAACTAGGATATTCTTGAATTACTGCAAACCATGCGAACCATCTTCCTGCACCTACTCCTAAAGTAGTGGACCGACTGCATCCAAACTCGGAACACATACTGCTTACTATCAGACGAACAACCGCTGTCATGAATTAGACAAGTACCACTCACGCTACAGGAGACACGAAGTCGTAAACTACGATATTCTTGAATTACTGCAAATCCATGCGAGCCATCTTCCTGCACCTAATCCTAACGTAGTGGACCGACTGCAACCAAAGTCGGTAAACATACTGCTTACTATTAGGCGAACAACAGCTGTCATGAATTAAACACCTACCACTCACGCTACAGGAGCCACGAAGTCGTAAACTACGGTATTCTTGAATTACTGCAAAACCATGCGAGCCATCTTCCTGCACCTCCTCCTCCAGCAGTGGACCTACTGCAACCAAACTCGGTACAAATACTGCTTACTATCAGGCGAATAACCGCTGTCATGAATTAAACACCTACCACTCACGCCACAGGAGACACGAATTCGTAAACTACTATATTCTTGAATTACTGCAAAACCATGCGAGCCATCTTCCTGCACCTCCTCCTAAAGTAATGGACCGACTGCAACCAAACTCGGTACACATACTGCTTACTATCAGGCGAACAACCGCTGTCATGAATTAAACACTTACCACACACGCTACAGGAGAACCGAAGTCGTAAACTACGATATTCTTGAATTACTGCAAAACCATGCGAGCCATCTTAATGCACCTCCTCCTAAATTAGTGGACCGACTGCAACCAAACTCGGTAAACATACTGCTTTCTATCAGGCGAACAACCGCTGTCATGAATTAAACACCTGCCACTAACGCTACAGGAGACACGAAGTCGTAAACTAGGATATTCTTGAATTACTGCAAAACAATACGAGCAGTCTTCTTGCACCTCCTCCTACAGTAGTGGACCTACTGCAACCAAACTTGGTACACATATTGCTTACTATCAGGCGAACAACCGCTGTCATGAATTAAACACCTACCACTCACGCTACAGGAGACACGAAGTCGTAAACTAGGATATTCTTGAATTACTGCAAACCATGCGAACAATCTTCCTGCACCTCCTCCTAAAGTAGTGGACCGACTGCATCCAAACTCGGTACACATACTTCTTACTATCAAAGGAACAACCGCTGTCATGTATTAAACACCTACCACTCACGCTACAGGAGACACGAAGTCGTAAACTAGGATATTCTTGAATTACTGCAAAACAATACGACACATCTTCCTGCACCTCCTCCTCCAGTAGTGGACCTACTGCAACCAAACTCGGTACACATACTGCTTACTATCTAGCGAACAACCGCTGTTACGAATTAAACACCTACCACTCACGCTACAGGAGACACGAAGTCGGAAACTAGGATATTCTTGAATTACTGCAAACCATGCGAACCATCTTCCTGCACCTACTCCTAAAGTAGTGGACGGACTGCATCCAAACTCGGAACACATACTGCTTACTATCAGACGAACAAACGCTGTCATGAATTAGACAAGTACCACTCACGCTACAGGAGACACGAAGTCGTAAACTACGATATTCTTGAATTACTGCAAAACCATGCGAGCCATCTTTCTGCACCTAATCCTAACGTAGTGGACCGACTGCAACCAAAGTCGGTACACATACTACTTACTATTAGGCGAACAACAGCTGTCATGAATTAAACACCTACCACTCACGCTACAGGAGCCACGAAGTCGTAAACTACGGTATTCTTGAATTACTGCAAAACCATTCGAGCCATCTTCCTGCACCTCCTCCTCCAGCAGTGGACCTACTGCAACCAAACTCGGTACAAATACTGCTTACTATCAGGCGATTAACCGCTGTCATGAATTAAACACCTACCACTCACGCCACAGGAGACACGAATTCGTAAACTACTATATTCTTGAATTACTGCAAAACCATGCGAGCCATCTTCCTGCACCTCCTCCTAAAGTAGTGGACCGACTGCAACCAAACTCGGTAAACATACTGCTTACTATCAGGCGAACAACCGCTGTCATTAATTAAACACCTACCACTCACGCTACAGGAGACACGAAGTCGTAAACTAGGATATTCTTGAATTACTGCAAAACCTTACGGGCCATCTTCCTGCACCTCCTCCTCCAGTAGTGGACCTACTGCAACCAAACTCGGTACACACACTGCTTACTATCTAGCGAACAACCGCTGTCATGAATTAAAGACCTACCACTCACGCTACAGGAGACACGAAGTCGTAAACTAGGATAATCTTCAATTACTGCAAACCATGCGAAATATCTTCCTGCACCTCCTCCTAAAGTAGTGGACCGACTGCATCCAAACTCGGTACACATACTGCTTACTATCAGACGAACAACCGCTGTCATGAATTAAACACCTACCACTCACGCTACAGGAGACACGAAGTCGTAAACTACGATATTCTTGAATTAATGCAAAACCATGCGAGCCATCTTCCTGCACCTCCTCCTAAAGTAGTGGACCGACTGCAACCAAAATCGGTACACATACTGATCACTATCAGGCGAACAACCGCTGTCATGAATTAAACACCCACCACTCACGCTACAGGAGACACGAAGTCGTAAACTACGATATTCTTAAATTACTGCAAAACCATGCGAGCCATCTTCCTACACCTCCTCCTAAATTAGTGGACCGACTGCAACAAAACTCGGTACACATACTGCTTACTATCAGGCGAACAACCGCTGTCATGAATTAAACACTTACCACACACGCTACAGGAGAACCGAAGTCGTAAACTACGATATTCTTGAATTACTTCAAAACCATGCGAGCCATCTTAATGCACCTCCTCCTAAATTAGTGGACCGACTGCAACCAAACTCGGTAAACATACTGCTTTCTATCAGGCGAACAACCGCTGTCATGAATTAACACCTGCCACTAACGCTACAGGAGACACGAAGTCGTAAACTAGGATATTCTTGAATTACTGCAAAACAATACGAGCCGTCTTCTTGCACCTCCTCCTACAGTAGTGGACCTACTGCAACCAAACTCGGTACACATACTGCTTACTATCAGGCGAACAACCGCTGTCATGAATTAAACACCTACCACTCACGCTACAGGAGATACGAATTCGTAAACTACGATATTCTTGAATTACTGCAAAACCATGCGAGCCATCTTCCTGCACCTCCTCCTAAAGTAGTGGACCGACTGCAACCAAACTCGGTAAACATACTGCTTACTATCAGGCGAACAACCGCTGTCATGAATTAAACACCTACCACTCACGCTACAGGAGACACGAAGTCGTAAACTAGGATATTCTTGAATTACTGCAAAATCATATGGGCCATCTTCCTGCACCTCCTCCTCCAGTAGTGGACCTACTGCAACCTAACTCGGTACACACACTGCTTACTATCTAGCGAACAACCGCTGTCATGAATTAAAGACCTACCACTCACGCTACAGGAGACACGAAGTCGTAAACTAGGAGATTCTTGATTTACTGCAAACCATGCGAAATATCTTCCTGCACCTCCTCCTAAAGTAGTGGAACGACTGCATCCAAACTCGGTACACATACTGCTTACTATCAGACGAACAACCGCTGTCATGAATTAAACACCTACCACTCACGCTACAGGAAACACGATGTCGTAAACTACGATATTCTTGAATTAATGCAAAACCATGCGAGGCATCTTCCTGCACCTCCTCCTAAAGTAGTGGACCGACTGCAACCAAATCGGTACACATACTGCTTACTATCAGCCGAACAACCGCTGTCATGAATTAAACACCTACCACTCACGCTACAGGAGACACGATGTCGTAAACTACGATATTCTTGAAATACTGCAAAACCATGCGAGCCATCTTCCTGAACCTCCTCCTCCAGTAGTGGACCTACTGCAACCATACTCGGTACACATACTGCTTACTATCAGGCGAATAACCGCTGTCATGAATTAAACACCTACCACTCACGCCACAGGAGACACGAATTCGTAAACTACGATATTCTTGAATTACTGCAAAACCATGCGAGCCATCTTCCTGCACCTCCTCCTAAAGTAGTGGACGGACTGCAACCAAACTCGGTACACATACTGCTTACAATCAGGCGAACAACCGCTGTCATGAATTAAAACACCTACCACTCACGCTACAGGAGACACGAAGTCGTAAACTACGATATTCTTGAATTACTGCAAAACCATGCTAACCATCTTCCTGCACCTCCTCCCAAATTAATGGACCGACTGCAACCAAACTCGGTTAACATACTGCTTACTATCAGGCGAACAACCGCTCTCATGAATTAAACACCTGCCACGCACGCTACAGGAGACACGAAGTCGTAATTTAGGATATTCTTGAATTACTGCAAACCATGCGAACAATCTTCCTGCACCTCCTCCTAAAGTAGTGGACAGACTGCAACCAAACTCGGTACACATACAGCTTACTGTCAGACGAACAACCGCTGTCATGAATTCGACAAGTACCACTCACACTACAGGAGACACGAAGTCGTAAACTACGATATTCTTGAATTAATGCAAAACCATGCGAGCCATCTTCCTGCACTTCCTCCTAATGTAGTGGACCGAGTGCAACCAAAATCGGTACACATACTGCTTACTATCAGGCGAACAACCGCTGTCATGAATTAAACACCTACCACTCACGCTACAGGAGACACGAAGTCGTAAACTACGATAATCTTGAATTACTGCAAAACCATGCGAGCCATCTTCCTGCACCTCCTCCTAAAGTAGTGGACCGACTGCAACCAAAGTCGGTACACATACTTCTTACTATTAGGCGAACAATAGCTGTCATGAATTAAACACCTACCACTCACGCTACAGGAGCCACGAAGTCGTAAACTACGATATTCTTGAATTACTGCAAAACCATGCGAGCCATCTTCCTGCACCTCCTCCTCCAGCAGTGGACCTACTGCCACCAAACTCGGTACACATACTGCTTACTTTCTAGCGAAAAACCGCTGTTATGAATTAAACACATACCACTCACGCTACAGGAGAACCGAAGTCGTAAACTACGATATTCTTGAATTACTGAAAAACCATGCGAGCCATCTTCCTGCACCTCCTAGTAAATTGGGAGTCCGACTGCAACCAAACTCGGTAAACATACTGCTTTCTATCAGGCGAACAACCGCTGTCATGAATTAAACACCTGCCACTCACGCTACAGGAGACACGAAGTCGTAAACTAGGATATTCTTGAATTACTGCAAAACAATACGAGCCGTCTTCCTGCGCCGCCTCCTACAGTAGTGGACCTACTGCAACCAAACTCGGTACACATACTTCTTACTATCTAGCGAACAACCGCTGTCATGAATTAAACACCTACCACTCACGCTACAGGAGACACGAAGTCGTAAACTAGGATATTCTTGAATTACTGCAAACCATGCGAACAATCCTCCTGCACCTCCTCCTAAAGTATTGGACCGACTGCTTCCAAACTCGGTACACATACTGCTGACTATCAGACGAACAACCGCTGTCATTAATTAAACACCTACCACTCACGCTACAGGTGACACGAAGTCGTAAACTACGATATTCTTGAATTATTGCAAAACCATGCGAGCCATCTTCCTGCACCTCATCCTAAAGTAGTGGACCGACTGCAACCAAAATCGGTACACATACTGCTTACTATCAGCCGAACAACCGCTGTCATGAATTAAACACCTACCACTCACGCTACAGGAGACACGAAGTCGTAAACTACGATATTCTTGAATTACTGCAAAACCATGCGAGACATCTTCCTGCACCTCCTCCTCCAGTAGTGGACCTACTGCAACTAAACTCGGTACACATACTGCTTACTATCAGGCGAATAACCGCTGTCATGAATTAAACACCTACCACTCACGCCACAGGAGACACGAATTCGTAAACTACGATATTCTTGAATTACTGCAAAATCATGCGAGCCATCTTCCTGCACCTCCGCCTAAAGTAGTGGACGGACTGCAAACAAACTCGGTACACATACTGCTTACTATCAGCCGAACAACCGCTGTCATGAATTAAACACCTACCACTCACGCTACAGGAGACACGAAGTCGTAAACTACGATATTCTTGAATTACTGCAAAACCATGCGAGACATCTTCCTGCACCTCCTCCTCCAGTAGTGGACCTACTGCAACTAAACTCGGTACACATACTGCTTACTATCAGGCGAACAACTGCTGTCATGAATTAAACACCTACAACTCACGCTACAGGAGACACGAAGTCGTAAACTACGATATTCTTGAATAGCTGCAAAACCATGCGAGCCATCTTCCTGCACCTCCTCCTAAAGTAGCGGACCGACTGCAACCAAAGTCGGTACACATACTGCTTACTATTAGGCGAACAACAGCTGTCATGAATTAAACACCTACCACTCACGCTACAGGAGCCACGAAGTCGTAAACTACGATATTCTTGAATTACTGCAAAACCATGCGAGCCATCTTCCTGCACTTCCTCCTAAAGTAGTGGACCGACTGCAACCAAAGTCGGTACACATACTGCTTACTATTAGGCGAACAACAGCTGTCTTGAATTAAACACCTACCACTCACGCCACAGGAGACACGAATTCGTAAACTACGATAATTTTGGAATTACTGCAAAATCATGCGAGCCATCTTCCTGCACCTTCTCCTAAAGTAGTGGTCGGACTGCAATCAAACTCGGTACACATACTGCTTACTATCAGGCGAACAACCGCTGTCATGAATTAAACACCTGCCACTCACGCTACAGGAGACACGAAGTCGTAAACTAGGATATTCTTGAATTACTGCAAAACAATACGAGCCATCTTCCTGCACCTCCTCCTCCAGTAGTGGACCTACTGCAACCAAACTCGGTACACATACTGCTTACTATCTAGCGAACAACCGCTGTTATGACTTAAACACTTACCACTCACGCTACAGGAGAACCGATGTCGTAAACTACGATATTCTTGAATTACTGCAAAACCATGCGAGCCATCTTCCTGCACCTGCTTGTAAATTAGTGGACCGACTGCAACCAAACTCGGTAAACTGCTTTCTATCAGGCGAACAACCGCTGTCATGAATTAAACACCTACCACTCACGCTACAGGTGACACGAAGTCGTAAACTACGATATTCTTGAATTAATGCAAAACCATGCGAGCCATCTTCCTGCACCTCCTCCTAAAGTATTGGACCGACTGCAACCAAAATCGGTACACATACTGCTTACTATCAGCCGAACAACCGCTGTCATGAATTAAACACCTACCACTCACGCTACAGGAGACACGAAGTCGTAAACTACGATATTCTTGAATTACTGCAAAACCATGCGAGCCATCTTCCTGCACCTCCTCCTCCAGTAGTGGACCTACTGCAACCAAACTCGGTACACATACTGCTTACTATCAGGCGAATAACCGCTTTCATGAATTAAACACCTACCACTCACGCCACAGGGGACTCGAATTCGTAAACTACGATATTCTTGAATTACTGCAAAACCATGCGAGCCATTTTCCTGCACCTCCTCCTAAAGCAGTGGACGGACTGCAACCAAACTCGGTACACATACTGCTTACTATCAGGCGAACAACCGCTGTCATGAATTAAACACCTACCACTCACGCTACAGGAGACACGAAGTCGTAAACTACGATATTCTTGAATTACTGCAAAACCATGCGAGCCATCTTCCTGCACCTCCTCCTCCAGCAGTGGACCTACTGCAACCAAACTCGGTACACATACTGCTTACTATCTAGCGAACAACCGCTGTTATGAATTAAACACTTACCACTCACGCTACAGGAGAACCGAAGTCGTAAACTACGATATTCTTGAATTACTGCTAAACCATGCGAGCCATCTTCCTGCACCTCCTCCTAAAGTAGTGGACCGACTGCAACCAGGTCGGTACACATACTGCTTACTATTAGGCGAACAACAGCTGTCTTGAATTAAACACCTACCACTCACGCCACAGGAGACACGAATTCGTAAACTACGATATTCTTGAATTACTGCAAAACCTGCGAGCCATCTTCCTGCACCTCCTCCTAAAGTAGTGGACGGACTGCAACCAAACTCGGTACACATACTGCTTACTATCAGGCGAACAACCGCTGTCATGAATTAAACACCTGCCACTCACGCTACAGGAGACACGAAGTCCTAAACTAGGATATTCTTGAATTACTGCAAGACAATACGAGCCGTCTTCCTGCACCGCCTCCTACAGTAGTGGACCTACTGCAACCAAACTTGGTACACATACTGCTTACTATCTAGCAAACAACCGCTGTCATGAATTAAACACCTACCACTCACGCTACAGGAGACACGAAGTCGTAAACTAGGATATTCTTGAATTACTGAAAAACCATGCGAACCATCTTCCTGCACCTCCTCCTAAAGTAGTGGACCGACTGCTTCCAAACTCGGTACACATACTGCTTACTATCAGACGAACAACCGCTGTCATGAATTAAACACCTACCACTCACGCTACAGGAGACACGAAGTCCTAAACTACGATATTCTTGAATTACTGCAAAACCATGCGAACCATCTTCCTGCACCTCCTCCCAAATTAATGGACCGACTGCAACCAAACTCGGTTAACATACTGCTTACTATCAGGCGAACAACCGCTGTCATGAATTAAACACCTGCCACGCACGCTACAGGAGACACGAAGTCGTAAACTAGGATATTCTTGAATTACTGCAAACTATGCGAACAATCTTCCTGCACCTCCTCCTAAAGTAGTGGACCGACTGCAACCAAACTCGGTACACATACTGCTTACTATCAGACGAACAACCGCTGTCATGAATTAGACAAGTACCACTCACGCTACAGGAGACACGAAGTCGTAAACTACGATATTCTTGAATTAATGCAAAACCATGCGAGCCATCGACCTGCACCTCCTCCTAAAGTAGTGGACCGAGTGCAACCAAAATCGGTACACATACTGCTTACTATCAGGCGACCAACCGCAGTCATGAATTAAACACCTGCCACTCACGCTACAGGAGACACGAAGTCGTAAACTACGATATTCTTGAATTACTGCAAAACCATGCGAGCCATCTTCCTGCACCTCCTCCTCCAGCAGTGGACCTACTGCAACCAAACTCGGTACACATACTGCTTACTATCTAGCGAACAACCGCTGTTATGAATTAAACACTTACCACTCACGCTACAGGAGAACCGAAGTCGTAAACTACGATATTCTTGAATTACTGCAAAACCATGCGAGCCATCTTCCTGCACCTCCTCCTAAAGTAGTGGACCGACTGCAACCAAAGTCGGTACACATACTGCTTACTATTAGGCGAACAACAGCTGTCTTGAATTAAACACCTACCACTCACGCCACAGGAGACACGAATTCGTAAACTACGATAATTTTGGAATTACTGCAAAATCATGCGAGCCATCTTCCTGCTCCTTCTCCTAAAGTAGTGGACGGACTGCAACCAAACTCGGTACACATACTGCTTTCTATCAGGCGAACAACCGCTGTCATGAATTAAACACCTGCCACTCACGCTACAGGAGACACGAAGTCGTAAACTAGGATATTCTTGAATTACTGCAAAACAATACGAGCCATCTTCCTGCACCTCCTCCTCCAGTAGTGGACCTACTGCAACCAAACTCGGTACACATACTGCTTACTATCTAGCGAACAACCGCTGTTATGAATTAAACACTTACCACTCACGCTACAGGAGAACCGAAGTCGTAAACTACGATATTCTTGAATTACTGCAAAACCATGCGAGCCATCCTCCTGCACCTGCTTGTAAATTAGTGGACCGACTGCAACCAAACTCGGTAAACTGCTTTCTATCAGGCGAACAACCGCTGTCATGAATTAAACACCTACCACTCACGCTACAGGTGACACGAAGTCGTAAACTACGATATTCTTGAATTAATGCAAAACCATGCGAGACATCTTCCTGCACCTCCTCCCCCAGTAGTGGACCTACTGCAACTAAACTCGGTACACATACTGCTTACTATCAGGCGAATAACCGCTGTCATGAATTAAACACCTACCACTCACGCCACAGGAGACACGAATTCGTAAACTACGATATTCTTGAATTACTGCAAAACCATGCGAGCCATCGTCCTGCACCTCCTCCTCCAGTAGTGGACCTACTGCAACCAAACTCGGTACACATACTGCTTACTATCAGGCGAATAACCGCTTTCATGAATTAAACACCTACCACTCACGCCACAGGAGACTCGAATTCGTAAACTACGATATTCTTGAATTACTGCAAAACCATGCGAGCCATCTTCCTGCACCTCCTCCTAAAGTAGTGGACGGACTGCAACCAAACTCGGTACACATACTGCTTACTATCAGGCGAACAACCGCTGTCATGAATTAAACACCTGCCACTCACGCTACAGGAGACACGAAGTCCTAAACTAGGATATTCTTGAATTACTGCAAGACAATACGAGCCGTCTTCCTGCACCGCCTCCTACAGTAGTGGACCTACTGCAACCAAACTCGGTACACATACTGCTTACTATCTAGCAAACAACCGCTGTCATGAATCTAACACCTACCACTCACGCTACAGGAGACACGAAGTCGTAAACTAGGATATTCTTGAATTACTGAAAAACCATGCGAACCATCTTCCTGCACCTCCTCCTAAAGTAGTGGACCGACTGCTTCCAAACTCGGTACACATACTGCTTACTATCAGACGAACAACCGCTGTCATGAATTAAACACCTACCACTCACGCTACAGGAGACACGAAGTCGTAAACTACGATATTCTTGAATTACTGCAAAACCATGCGAACCATCTTCCTGCACCTCCTCCCAAATTAATGGACCGACTGCAACCAAACTCGGTTAACATACTGCTTACTATCAGGCGCACAACCGCTGTCATGAATTAAACACCTGCCACGCACGCTACAGGAGACACGAAGTCGTAAACTAGGATATTCTTGAATTACTGCAAACTATGCGAACAATCTTCCTGCACCTCCTCCTAAAGTAGTGGACCGACTGCAACCAAACTCGGTACACATACTGCTTACTATCAGACGAACAACCGCTGTCATGAATTAGACAAGTACCACTCACGCTACAGGAGACACGAAGTCGTAAACTACGATATTCTTGAATTAATGCAAAACCATGCGAGCCATCTACCTGCACCTCCTCCTAAAGTAGTGGACCGAGTGCAACCAAAATCGGTACACATACTGCTTACTATCAGGCGACCAACCGCAGTCATGAATTAAACACCTGCCACTCACGCTACAGGAGACACGAAGTCGTAAACTACGATATTCTTGAATTACTGCAAAACCATGCGAGCCATCTTCCTGCACCTCCTCCTCCAGCAGTGGACCTACTGCAACCAAACTCGGTACACATACTGCTTACTATCTAGCGAACAACCGCTGTTATGAATTAAACACTTACCACTCACGCTACAGGAGAACCGAAGTCGTAAACTACGATATTCTTGAATTACTGCAAAACCATGCGAGCCATCTTCCTGCACCTCCTCCTAAAGTAGTGGACCGACTGCAACCAAAGTCGGTACACATACTGCTTACTATTAGGCGAACAACAGCTGTCTTGAATTAAACACCTACCACACACGCCACAGGAGACACGAATTCGTAAACTACGATAATTTTGGAATTACTGCAAAATCATGCGAGCCATCTTCCTGCACCTTCTCCTAAAGTAGTGGACGGACTGCAACCAAACTCGGTACACATACTGCTTACTATCAGGCGAACAACCGCTGTCATGAATTAAACACCTGCCACTCACGCTACAGGAGACACGAAGTCGTAAACTAGGATATTCTTGAATTACTGCAAAACAATACGAGCCATCTTCCTGCACCTCCTCCTCCAGTAGTGGACCTACTGCAACCAAACTCGGTACACATACTGCTTACTATCTAGCGAACAACCGCTGTTATGAATTAAACACTTACCACTCACGCTACAGGAGAACCGAAGTCGTAAACTACGATATTCTTGAATTACTGCAAAACCATGCGAGCCATCCTCCTGCACCTGCTTGTAAATTAGTGGACCGACTGCAACCAAACTCGGTAAACTGCTTTCTATCAGGCGAACAACCGCTGTCATGAATTAAACACCTACCACTCACGCTACAGGTGACACGAAGTCGTAAACTACGATATTCTTGAATTAATGCAAAACCATGCGAGCCATATTCCTGCACCTCCTCTTAAAGTATTGGACCGACTGCAACCAAAATCGGTACACATACTGCTTACTATCAGCCGAACAACCGCTGTCATGAATTAAACACCTACCACTCACGCTACAGGAGACACGAAGTCGTAAACTACGATATTCTTGAATTACTGCAAAACCATGCGAGCCATCGTCCTGCACCTCCTCCTCCAGTAGTGGACCTACTGCAACCAAACTCGGTACACATACTGCTTACTATCAGGCGAATTACAGCTTTCATGAATTAAACACCTACCACTCACGCCACAGGAGACTCGAATTCGTAAACTACGATATTCTTGAATTACTGCAAAACCATGCGAGCCATCTTCCTACACCTCCTCCTAAAGTAGTGGACGGACTGCAACCAAACTCGGTACACATACTGCTTACTATCAGGCGAACAACCGCTGTCATGAATTAAACACCTACCACTCACGCTACAGGAGACACGAAGTCGTAAACTACGATATTCTTGAATTACTGCAAAACCATGCGAGCCATCTTCCTGCACCTCCTCCTCCAGCAGTGGACCTACTGCAACCAAACTCGGTACACATACTGCTTGCTATCTAGCGAACAACCGCTGTTATGAATTAAACACTTACCACTCACGCTACAGGAGAACCGAAGTCGTAAACTACGATATTCTTGAATTACTGCAAAACCATGCGAGCCATCTTCCTGCACCTCTTCCTAAAGTAGTGGACCGACTGCAACCAAGTCGGTACACATACTGCTTACTATTAGGCGAACAACAGCTGTCTTGAATTAAACACCTACCACTCACGCCACAGGAGACACGAATTCGTAAACTACGATAATTTTGGAATTACTGCAAAACCATGCGAGCCATCTTCCTGCACCTCCTCCTAAAGTAGTGGACGGACTGCAACCAAACTCGGTACACATACTGCTTACTATCAGGCGAACAACCGCTGTCATGAATTAAACACCTGCCACTCACGCTACAGGAGACACGAAGTCCTAAACTAGGATATTCTTGAATTACTGCAAGACAATACGAGCCGTCTTCCTGCACCGCCTCCTACAGTAGTGGACCTACTGCAACCAAACTCGGTACACATACTGCTTACTATCTAGCAAACAACCGCTGTCATGAAGTAAACACCTACCACTCACGCTACAGGAGACACGAAGTCGTAAACTAGGATATTCTTGAATTACTGCAAACCATGCGAACAATCTTCCTGCACCTCCTCCTAAAGTAGTGGACCGACTGCTTCCAAACTCGGTACACATACTGCTTACTATCAGACGAACAACCGCTGTCATGAATTAAACACCTACCACTCACGCTACAGGAGACACGAAGTCGTAAACTACGATATTCTTGAATTAATGCAAAACCATGCGAGCCATCTTCCTGCACCTCCTCCTAAAGTAGTGGACCGAGTGCAACCAAAATCGGTACACATACTGCTTACTATCAGGCGAACAACCGCAGTCATGAATTAAACACCTACCACTCACGCTACAGGAGACACGAAGTCGTAAACTACGATATTCTTGAATTACTGCAAAACCATGCGAGCCATCGTCCTGCACCTCCTCCTCCAGTAGTGGACCTACTGCAACCAAACTCGGTACACATACTGCTTACTATCAGGCGAATAACCGCTTTCATGAATTAAACACCTACCACTCACGCCACAGGAGACTCGAATTCGTAAACTACGATATTCTTGAATTACTGCAAAACCATGCGAGCCATCTTCCTGCACCTCCTCCTAAAGTAGTGGACGGACTGCAACCAAACTCGGTACACATACTGCTTACTATCAGGCGAACAACCGCTGTCATGAATTAAACACCTACCACTCACGCTACAGGAGACACGAAGTCGTAAACTACGATATTCTTGAATTACTGCAAAACAATGCGAGCCATCTTCCTGCACCTCTTCCTCCAGCAGTGGACCTACTGCAACCAAACTCGGTACACATACTGCTTACTATCTAGCGAACAACCGCTGTTATGAATTAAACACTTACCACTCACGCTACAGGAGAACCGAAGTCGTAAACTACGATATTCTTGAATTACTGCAAAACCATGCGAGCCATCTTCCTGCACCTCTTCCTAAAGTAGTGGACCGACTGTAACCAAGTCGGTACACATACTGCTTACTATTAGGCGAACAACAGCTGTCTTGAATTAAACACCTACCACTCACGCCACAGGAGACACGAATTCGTAAACTACGATAATTTTGGAATTACTGCAAAACCATGCGAGCCATCTTCCTGCACCTCCTCCTAAAGTAGTGGACGGACTGCAACCAAACTAGGTACACATACTGCTTACTATCAGGCGAACAACCGCTGTCATGAATTAAACACCTGCCACTCACGCTACAGGAGACACGAAGTCCTAAACTAGGATATTCTTGAATTACTGCAAGACAATACGAGCAGTCTTCCTGCACCGCCTCCTACAGTAGTGGACCTACTGCAACCAAACTCGGTACACATACTGCTTACTATCTAGCAAACAACCGCTGTCATGAATTAAACACCTACCACTCACGCTACAGGAGACACGAAGTCGTAAACTAGGATATTCTTGAATTACTGCAAACCATGCGAACCATCTTCCTGCACCTCCTCCTAAAGTAGTGGACCGACTGCTTCCAAACTCGGTACACATACTGCTTACTATCAGACGAACAACCGCTGTCATGAATTAAACACCTACCACTCACGCTACAGGAGACACGAAGTCGTAAACTACGATATTCTTGAATTAATGCAAAACCATGCGAGCCATCTTCCTGCACCTCCTCCTAAAGTAGTGGACCGAGTGCAACCAAAATCGGTACACATACTGCTTACTATCAGGCGAACAACCGCAGTCATGAATTAAACACCTACCACTCACGATACAGGAGACACGAAGTTGTAAACTACGATATTCTTGAATTACTGCAAAACCATGCGAGCCATCTTCCTGCACCTCCTCGTAAAGTAGTGGACCGACTGCAACCAAAGTCGGTACACATACTGCTTACTATTAGGCGAACAATCGCTGTCATGAATTAAACACCTACCACTCACGCCACAGGAGACACGAATTCGTAAACTACGATAATTTTGGAATTACTGCAAAACCATGCGAGCAATCTTCCTGCACCTCCTCCTAAAGTAGTGAACGGACTGCAACCAAACTCGGTACACATACTGCTTACTATCAGGCGAACAACCGGTGTCATGAATTAAACACCTGCCACTCACGCTACAGGAGACACGAAGTCGTAAACTAGGATATTCTTGAATTACTGCAAAACAATACGAGCCATCTTCCTGCACCTCCTCCTCCAGTAGTGGATTTACTGCAACCAAACTCGGTACACATACTGCTTACTATCTAGCGAACAACCGCTGTTATGAATTAAACACTTACCACTCACGCTACAGGAGAACCGAAGTCGTAAACTACGATATTCTTGAATTACTGCAAAACCATGCGAGCCATCTTCCTGCACCTCCTCCTAAAGTAGTGGACCAACTGCAACCATAATCGGTACACATACTGCTTACTATCAGCCGAACAACCACTGTCATGAATTAAACACCTACCACTCACGCTACAGGAGACACGAAGTCGTAAACTACGATATTCTTGAATTACTGCAAAACCATGCGAGACATCTTCCTGCACCTCCTCCCCCAGTAGTGGACCTACTGCAACTAAACTCGGTACACATACTGCTTACTATCAGGCAAATAACCGCTGTCATGAATTAAACACCTACCACTCACGCCACAGGAGACACGAATTCGTAAACTACGATATTCTTGAATTACTGCAAAATCATGCGAGCCATCTTCCTGCACCTCCGCCTAAAGTAGTGGACGGACTGCAAACAAACTCGGTACACATACTGCTTACAATCAGGCGAACAACCGCTGTCATGAATTAAACACCTACCACTCACGCTACAGGACACGCGAAGTCGTAAACTACGATATTCTTGAATTACTGCAAAACCATGCGAGCCATCTTCCTGCACCTCCTCCTAAATTAATGGACCGACTGCAACCAAACTCGGTAAACATACTGCTTACTATCAGGCGAACAACTGCTGTCATGAATTAAACACTTACAACTCACGCTACAGGAGACACGAAGTCGTAAACTACGATATTCTTGAATTACTGCAAAACCATGCGAGCCATCTTCCTGCACCTCCTCCTAAAGTAGCGGACCGACTGCAACCAAAGTCGGTACACATACTGCTTACTATTAGGCGAACAACAGCTGTCATGAATTAAACACCTACCACTCACGCTACAGGAGCCACGAAGTCGTAAACTACGATATTCTTGAATTACTGCAAAACCATGCGAGCCATCTTCCTGCACCTCCTCCTCCAGCAGTGGACCTACTGCAACCAAACTCAGTACACATACTGCTTACTATCTAGCGAACAACCGCTGTTATGAATTAAACACTTACCACTCACGCTACAGGAGAACCGAAGTCGTAAACTACGATATTCTTGAATTACTGCAAAACCATGCGAGCCATCTTCCTGCACCTGCTTGTAAATTACTGGACCGACTGCAACCAAACTCGGTAAACTGCTTTCTATCAGGCGAACAACCGCTGTCATGAATTAAACACCTACCACTCACGCTACAGGTGACACGAAGTCGTAAACTACGATATTCTTGAATTAATGCAAAACCATGCGAGCCATCTTGCTGCACCTCCTCCTAAAGTATTGGACCGACTGCAACCAAAATCGGTACACATACTGCTTACTATCAGCCGAACAACCGCTGTCATGAATTAAACACCTACCACTCACGCTACAGGAGACACGAAGTCGTAAACTAGGATATTCTTGAATTACTGCAAAACCATGCGAGCCATCTTCCTGCACCTCCTCCTCCAGTAGTGGACCTACTGCAACCAAACTCGGTACACATACTGCTTACTATCAGGCGAATAACCGCTTTCATGAATTAAACACCTACCACTCACGCCACAGGAGACTCGAATTCGTAAACTACGATAATCTTGAATTACTGCAAAACAATGCGAGACATCTTCCTGCACCTCCTCCTAAAGTATTGGACGGACTGCAACCAAACTCGGTACACATACTGCTTACTATCAGGCTAACAACCGCTGTCATGAATTAAACACCTACCACTCACGCTACAGGAGACACGAAGTCGTAAACTACGATATTCTTGAATTACTGCAAAACCATGCGAGCCATCTTCCTGCACCTCCTCCTCCAGCAGTGGACCTACTGCAACCAAACTCGGTACACATACTGCTTACTATCTAGCGAACAACCGCTGTTATGAATTAAACACTTACCACTCACGCTACAGGAGAACCGAAGTCGTAAACTACGATATTCTTGAATTACTGCAAAACCATGCGAGCCATCTTCCTGCACCTCCACCTAAAGTAGTGGACCGACTGCAACCAAGTCGGTACACATACTGCTTACTATTAGGCGAACAACAGCTGTCTTGAATTAAACACCTACCACTCACGCCACAGGAGACACGAATTCGTAAACTACGATAATTTTGGAATTACTGCAAAACCATGCGAGCCATCTTCCTGCACCTCCTCCTAAAGTAGTGGACGGACTGCAACCAAACTCGGTACACATACTGCTTACTATCAGGCGAACAACCGGTGTCATGAATTAAACACCTGCCACTCACGCTACAGGAGACACGAAGTTGTAAACTACGATATTCTTGAATTACTGCAAAACCATGCGAGCCATCTTCCTGCACCTCCTCGTAAAGTAGTGGACCGACTGCAACCAAAGTCGGTACACATACTGCTTACTATTAGGCGAACAATCGCTGTCATGAATTAAACACCTACCACTCACGCCACAGGAGACACGAATTCGTAAACTACGATAATTTTGGAATTACTGCAAAACCATGCGAGCAATCTTCCTGCACCTCCTCCTAAAGTAGTGAACGGACTGCAACCAAACTCGGTACACATACTGCTTACTATCAGGCGAACAACCGGTGTCATGAATTAAACACCTGCCACTCACGCTACAGGAGACACGAAGTCGTAAACTAGGATATTCTTGAATTACTGCAAAACAATACGAGCCATCTTCCTGCACCTCCTCCTCCAGTAGTGGACCTACTGCAACCAAACTCGGTACACATACTGCTTACTATCTAGCGAACAACCGCTGTTATGAATTAAACACTTACCACTCACGCTACAGGAGAACCGAAGTCGTAAACTACGATATTCTTGAATTACTGCAAAACCATGCGAGCCATCTTCCTGCACCTCCTCCTAAAGTAGTGGACCAACTGCAACCATAATCGGTACACATACTGCTTACTATCATCCGAACAACCACTGTCATGAATTAAACACCTACCACTCACGCTACAGGAGACACGAAGTCGTAAACTACGATATTCTTGAATTACTGCAAAACCATGCGAGACATCTTCCTGCACCTCCTCCCCCAGTAGTGGACCTACTGCAACTAAACTCGGTACACATACTGCTTACTATCAGGCGAATAACCGCTGTCATGAATTAAACACCTACCACTCACGCCACAGGAGACACGAATTCGTAAACTACGATATTCTTGAATTACTGCAAAATCATGCGAGCCATCTTCCTGCACCTCCGCCTAAAGTAGTGGACGGACTGCAAACAAACTCGGTACACATACTGCTTACAATCAGGCGAACAACCGCTGTCATGAATTAAACACCTACCACTCACGCTACAGGACACGCGAAGTCGTAAACTACGATATTCTTGAATTACTGCAAAACCATGCGAGCCATCTTCCTGCACCTCCTCCTAAATTAATGGACCGACTGCAACCAAACTCGGTAAACATACTGCTTACTATCAGGCGAACAACTGCTGTCATGAATTAAACACTTACAACTCACGCTACAGGAGACACGAAGTCGTAAACTACGATATTCTTGAATTACTGCAAAACCATGCGAGCCATCTTCCTGCACCTCCTCCTAAAGTAGCGGACCGACTGCAACCAAAGTCGGTACACATACTGCTTACTATTAGGCGAACAACAGCTGTCATGAATTAAACACCTACCACTCACGCTACAGGAGCCACGAAGTCGTAAACTACGATATTCTTGAATTACTGCAAAACCATGCGAGCCATCTTCCTGCACCTCCTCCTCCAGCAGTGGACCTACTGCAACCAAACTCAGTACACATACTGCTTACTATCTAGCGAACAACCGCTGTTATGAATTAAACACTTACCACTCACGCTACAGGAGAACCGAAGTCGTAAACTACGATATTCTTGAATTACTGCAAAACCATGCGAGCCATCTTCCTGCACCTGCTTGTAAATTAGTGGACCGACTGCAACCAAACTCGGTAAACTGCTTTCTATCAGGCGAACAACCGCTGTCATGAATTAAACACCTACCACTCACGCTACAGGTGACACGAAGTCGTAAACTACGATATTCTTGAATTAATGCAAAACCATGCGAGCCATCTTGCTGCACCTCCTCCTAAAGTATTGGACCGACTGCAACCAAAATCGGTACACATACTGCTTACTATCAGCCGAACAACCGCTGTCATGAATTAAACACCTACCACTCACGCTACAGGAGACACGATGTCGTAAACTAGGATATTCTTGAATTACTGCAAAACCATGCGAGCCATCTTCCTGCACCTCCTCCTCCAGTAGTGGACCTACTGCAACCAAACTCGGTACACATACTGCTTACTATCAGGCGAATAACCGCTTTCATGAATTAAACACCTACCACTCACGCCACAGGAGACTCGAATTCGTAAACTACGATAATCTTGAATTACTGCAAAACAATGCGAGACATCTTCCTGCACCTCCTCCTAAAGTAGTGGACGGACTGCAACCAAACTCGGTACACATACTGCTTACTATCAGGCGAACAACCGCTGTCATGAATTAAACACCTACCACTCACGCTACAGGGGACACGAAGTCGTAAACTACGATATTCTTGAATTACTGCAAAACCATGCGAGCCATCTTCCTGCACCTCCTCCTCCAGCAGTGGACCTACTGCAACCAAACTCGGTACACATACTGCTTACTATCTAGCGAACAACCGCTGTTATGAATTAAACACTTACCACTCACGCTACAGGAGAACCGAAGTCGTAAACTACGATATTCTTGAATTACTGCAAAACCATGCGAGCCATCTTCCTGCACCTCCACCTAAAGTAGTGGACCGACTGCAACCAAGTCGGTACACATACTGCTTACTATTAGGCGAACAACAGCTGTCTTGAATTAAACACCTACCACTCACGCCACAGGAGACACGAATTCGTAAACTACGATAATTTTGGAATTACTGCAAAACCATGCGAGCCATCTTCCTGCACCTCCTCCTAAAGTAGTGGACGGACTGCAACCAAACTCGGTACACATACTGCTTACTATCAGGCGAACAAGCGCTGTCATGAATTAAACACCTGCCACTCACGCTACAGGAGACACGAAGTCCTAAACTAGGATATTCTTGAATTACTGCAAGACAATACGAGCCGTCATCCTGCACCGCCTCCTACAGTAGTGGACCTACTGCAACCAAACTCGGTACACATACTGCTTACTATCTAGCAAACTACCGCTGTCATGAATTAAACACCTACCACTCACGCTACAGGAGACACGAAGTCGTAAACTAGGATATTCTTGAATTACTGCAAAATCATGCGAGCCATCTTCCTGCACCTCCTCCTAAAGTAGTGGACCGAGTGCAACCAAAATCGGTACACATACTGCTTACTATCAGGCGAACAACCGCAGTCATGAATTAAACACCTACCACTCACGCTACAGGAGACACGAAGTCGTAAACTACGAAATTCTTGAATTACTGCAAAACCATGCGAGCCATCTTCCTGCACCTCCTCCTAAAGTAGTGGACCGACTGCAACCAAAGTCGGTACACATACTGCTTACTATTAGGCGAACAACCGCTGTCATGAATTAAACACCTACCACTCACGCCACAGGAGACACGAATTCGTAAACTACGATAATTTTGGAATTACTGCAAAACCATGCGAGCCATCTTCCTGCAACTCCTCCTCCAGCAGTGGACCTACTGCAACCAAACTCAGAACACATACTGCTTACTATCTAGCGAACAACCGCTGTTATGAATTAAACACCTACCACTCACGCTACAGGAGAACCGAAGTCGTAAACTACGATATTCTTGAATTACTGCAAAACCATGCGATCCATCTTCCTGCACCTCCTCCTAAAGTATTAGACCGACTGCAACCAAAGTCGGTACACATATGCTTACTATTAGGCGAACAACAGCTGTCTTGAATTAAACACCTACCACTCACGCCACAGGAGACACGAATTCGTAAACTACGATAATTTTGGAATTACTGCAAAATCATGCGAGCCACCCTCCTGCACCTTCTCCTAAAGTAGTGGACGGACTGCAACCAAACTCGGTACACATACTGCTTACTATCAGACGAACAACCGCTGTCATGAATTAAACACCTGCCACTCACGCTACAGGAGACACGAAGTCGTAAACTAGGATATTCTTGAATTACTGCAAAACAATACGAGCCATCTTCCTGCACCTAATCCTCCAGTAGTGGACCTACTGCAACCAAACTCGGTACACATACTGCTTACTATCTAGCGAACAACCGCTGTTATGAATTAAACAACTACCACTCACGCTACAGGAGAACCGAAGTCGTAAACTACGATATTCTTGAATTACTGCAAAACCATGCGAGCCATCTTCCTGCACCTGCTTGTAAATTAGTGGACCGACTGCAACCAAACTCGGTAAACTGCTTTCTATCAGGCGAACAACCGCTGTCATGAATTAAACACCTACCACTCACGCTACAGGTGACACGAAGTCGTAAACTACGATATTCTTGAATTAATGCAAAACCATGCGAGCCATCTTCCTGCACCTCCTCCTAAAGTATTGGACCGACTGCAACCAAAATCGGTACACATACTGCTTACTATCAGCTGAACAACCGCTGTCATGAATTAAACACCTACCACTCACGCTACAGGAGACACGAAGTCGTAAACTACGATATTCTTGAATTACTGCAAAACCATGCGAGCCATCTTCCTGCACCTCCTCCTCCAGTAGTGGACCTACTGCAACCAAACTCGGTACACATACTGCTTACTATCAGGCGAATAACCGCTTTCATGAATTAAACACCTACCACTCACGCCACAGGAGACTCGAATTCGTAAACTACGATATTCTTGAATTACTGCAAAACCATGCGAGCCATCTTCCTGCACCTCCTCCTAAAGTAGTGGACGGACTGCAACCAAACTCGGTACACATACTGCTTACTATCAGGCGAACAACCGCTGTCATGAATTAAACACCTACCACTCACGCTACAGGAGACACGAAGTCGTAAACTACGATACCCTTGAATTACTGTAAAACCATGCGAGCCATCTTCCTGCACCTCCTCCTCCAGCAGTGGACCTACTGCAACCAAACTCGGTACACATACTGCTTACTATCTAGCGAACAACCGCTGTTATGAATTAAACACTTACCACTCACGCTACAGGAGAACCGAAGTCGTAAACTACGATATTCTTGAATTACTGCAAAACCATGCGAGACATCTTCCTGCACCTCCTCCTAAAGTAGTGGACCGACTGCAACCAAGTCGGTACACATACTGCTTACTATTAGGCGAACAACAGCTGTCTTGAATGAAACACCTACCACTCACGCTACAGGAGACACGAAGTCCTAAACTAGGATATTCTTGAATTACTGCAAGACAATACGAGCCGTCTTCCTGCACCGCCTCCTACAGTAGTGAACCTACTGCAACCAAACTCGGTACACATACTGCTTACTATCTAGCAAACAACCGCTGTCATGAATTAAACACCTACCACTCACGCTACAGGAGACACGAAGTCGTAAACTAGGATATTCTTGAATTACTGCAAACCATGCGAACCATCTTCCTGCACCTCCTCCTAAAGTAGTGGACCGACTGCTTCCAAACTCGGTACACATACTGCTTACTATCAGACGAACAACCGCTGTCATGAATTAAACACCTACCACTCACGCTACAGGAGACACGAAGTCGTAAACTACGATATTCTTGAATTACTGCAAAACCATGCGAACCATCTTCCTGCACCTCCTCCCAAATTAATGGACCGACTGCAACCAAACTCGGTTAACATACTGCTTACTATCAGGCGAACAACCGCTGTCATGAATGAAACACCTGCCACGCACGCTACAGTAGACACGAAGTCGTAAACTACAATATTCTTGAATTACTGCAAAACCATGCGAGCAATCTTCCTGCTCCTCCTCCTAAAGTAGTGGACGGACTGCAACCAACCTCGGTACACATACTGCTTACTATCAAGCGAACATCCGCTGTCATGAATTAAACACCTACCACTCACGCTACAGGAGACACGAAGTCGTAAACTACGATATTCTTGAATTACTGCAAAACCATGCTAGCCATCTTCCTGCACCTCCTCCTAAATTAATGGACCGACTACAACCAAACTCGGTAAACATACTGCTTACTATCAGGCGAACCACCGCTGTCATGAATTAAACACCTACCACTCACGCCACAGGAGACACGAATTCGTAAACTACGATAATTTTGGAATTACTGCAAAATCATGCGAGCCATCTTCCTGCACCTTCTCCTAAAGTAGTGGACGGACTGCAACCAAACTCGGTACACATACTGCTTACTATCAGGCGAACAACAGCTGTCATGAATTAAACACCTGCCACTCACGCTACAGGAGACACGAAGTCGTAAACTAGGATATTCTTGAATTACTGCAAAACAATACGAGCAATCGTCCTGCACCTCCTCCTCCAGTAGTGGACCTACTGCAACCAAACTCGGTACCCATACTGCTTACTATCTAGCGAACAACCGCTGTTATGAATTAAACACTTACCACTCACGCTACAGGAGAACCGAAGTCGTAAACTACGATATTCTTGAATTACTGCAAAACCATGCGAGCCATCTTCCTGCACCGGCTTGTAAATTAGTGGACCGACTGCAACCAAACTCGGTAAACTGCTTTCTATCAGGCGAACAACCGCTGTCATGAATTAAACACCTACCACTCACGCTACAGGTGACACGAAGTCGTAAACTACGATATTCTTGAATTAATGCAAAACCATGCGAGCCATCTTCCTGCACCTCCTCCTAAAGTATTGGACCGACTGCAACCAAAATCGGTACACATACTGCTTACTATCAGCCGAACAACCGCTGTCATGAATTAAACACCTACCACTCACGCTACAGGAGACACGAAGTCGTAAACTAGGATATTCTTGAATTACTGCAAAACCATGCGAGCCATCTTCCTGCACCTCCTCCTCCAGTAGTGGACCTACTGCAACCAAACTCGGTACACATACTGCTTACTATCAGGCAAATAACCGCTTTCATGAATTAAACACCTACCACTCACGCCACAGGAGACTCGAATTCGTAAACTACGATATTCTTGAATTACTGCAAAACCATGCGAGACATCTTCCTGCACCTCCTCCTAAAGTAGTGGACGGACTGCAACCAAACTCGGTACACATACTGCTTACTATCAGGCGAACAACCGCTGTCATGAATTAAACACCTACCACTCACGCTACAGGAGACACGAAGTCGTAAACTACGATATTCTTGAATTACTGCAAAACCATGCGAGCCATCTTCCTGCACCTCCTCCTCCAGCAGTGGACCTACTGCAACCAAACTCGGTACACATACTGCTTACTATCTAGCGAACAACCGCTGTTATGAATTAAACACTTACCACTCACGCTACAGGAGAACCGAAGTCGTAAACTACGATATTCTTGAATTACTGCAAAACCATGCGAGCCATCTTCCTGCACCTCCACCTAAAGTAGTGGACCGACTGCAACCAAGTCGGTACACATACTGCTTACTATTAGGCGAACAACAGCTGTCTTGAATTAAACACCTACCACTCACGCCACAGGAGACACGAATTCGTAAACTACGATAATTTTGGAATTACTGCAAAACCGTGCGAGCCATCTTCCTGCACCTCCTCCTAAAGTAGTGGACGGACTGCAACCAAACTCGGTACACATACTGCTTACTATCAGGCGAACTAGCGCTGTCATGAATTAAACACCTGCCACTCACGCTACAGGAGACACGAAGTCCTAAACTAGGATATTCTTGAATTACTGCAAGACAATGCGAGCCGTCATCCTGCACCACCTCCTACAGTAGTGGACCTACTGCAACCAAACTCGGTACACATACTGCTTACTATCTAGCAAACAACCGCTGTCATGAATTAAACACCTACCACTCACGCTACAGGAGACACGAAGTCGTAAACTAGGATATTCTTGAATTACTGCAAAACCATGCGAGCCATCTTCCTGCACCTCCTCCTAAAGTAGTGGACCGAGTGCAACCAAACTCGGTACACATACTGCTTACTATCAGGCGAATAACCGCTTTCATGAATTAAACACCTACCACTCACGCCACAGGAGACTCGAATTCGTAAACTACGATATTCTTGAATTACTGCAAAACCATGCGAGCCATCTTCCTGCACCTCCTCCTAAAGTAGTGGACGGACTGCAACCAAACTCGGTACACATACTGCTTACTATCAGGCGAACAACCGCTGTCATGAATTAAACACCTACCACTCACGCTACAGGAGACACGAAGTCGTAAACTACGATACCCTTGAATTACTGTAAAACCATGCGAGCCATCTTCCTGCACCTCCTCCTCCAGCAGTGGACCTACTGCAACCAAACAAGGTACACATACTGCTTACTATCTAGCGAACAACCGCTGTTATGTATTAAACACTTACCACTCACGCTACAGGAGAACCGAAGTCGTAAACTACGATATTCTTGAATTACTGCAAAACCATGCGAGACAACTTCCTGCACCTCCTCCTAAAGTAGTGGACCGACTGCAACCAAGTCGGTACACATACTGCTTACTATTAGGCGAACAACAGCTGTCTTGAATGAAACACCTACCACTCACGCCACAGGAGACACGAATTCGTAAACTACGATAATTTTGGAATTACTGCAAAACCATGCGAGCCATCTTCCTGCACCTCCTCCTAAAGTAGTGGACGGACTGCAACCAAACTCGGTACACATACTGCATACTATCAGGCGAACAACCGCGGTCATCAATTAACACCTGCCACTCACGCTACAGGAGACACGAAGTCCTAAACTAGGATATTCTTGAATTACTGCAAGACAATACGAGCCGTCTTCCTGCACCGCCTCCTACAGTAGTGAACCTACTGCAACCAAACTCGGTACACATACTGCTTACTATCTAGCAAACAACCGCTGTCATGAATTAAACACCTACCACTCACGCTACAGGAGACACGAAGTCGTAAACTAGGATATTCTTGAATTACTGCAAACCATGCGAACCATCTTCCTGCACCTCCTCCTAAAGTAGTGGACCGACTGCTTCCAAACTCGGTACACATACTGCTTACTATCAGACGAACAACCGCTGTCATGAATTAAACACCTACCACTCACGCTACAGGAGACACGAAGTCGTAAACTACGATATTCTTGAATTACTGCAAAACCATGCGAACCATCTTCCTGCACCTCCTCCCAAATTAATGGACCGACTGCAACCAAACTCGGTTAACATACTGCTTACTATCAGGCGAACAACCGCTGTCATGAATGAAACACCTGCCACGCACGCTACAGTAGACACGATGTCGTAAACTAGGATATTCTTGAATTACTGCAAACTATGCGAACAATCTTCCTGCACCTCCTCCTAAAGTAGTGGACCGACTGCAACCAAACTCGGTACACATACTGCTTACTATCAGACGAACAACCGCTGTCATGAATTAGACAAGTACCACTCACGCTACAGGAGACACGAAGTCCTAAACTACGATATTCTTGAATTAATGCAAAACCATGCGAGCCAACTTCCTGCACCTCCTCCTAAAGTAGTGGACCGAGTGCAACCAAAATCGGTACACATACTGCTTACTATCAGGCGAACAACCGCAGTCATGAATTAAACACCTACCACTCACGCTACAGGAGACACGAAGTCGTAAACTACGATATTCTTGAATTACTGCAAAACCATGCGAGCCATCTTCCTGCACCTCCTCCTAAAGTAGTGGACCAACTGCAACCAAAGTCGGTACACATACTGCTTACTATTAGGCGAACGACCGCTCTCATGAATTAAACACCTACCACTCACGCCACATGAGACACGAATTCGTAAACTACGATAATTTTGGAATTACTGCAAAACCATGCGAGCAATCTTCCTGCACCTCCTCCTAAATTAATGGACCGACTACAACCAAACTCGGTAAACATACTGCTTACTATCAGGCGAACAACCGCTGTCATGAATTAAACAACTGCCACGCACGCTACAGGAGACACGAAGTCGTAAACTAGGACATTCTTGAATTACTGCAAACCATGCGAACAATCTTCCTGCACCTCCTCCTCCAGTAGTGGACCTACTGCAACCAAACTCGGTGCACATACTGCTTACTATCAGGCGAATAACCGCTGTCATGAATTAAACACCTACCACTCACGCCACAGGAGACACGAATTCGTAAACTACAATATTCTTGAATTACTGCAAAACCATGCGAGCAATCTTCCTGCTCCTCCTCCTAAAGTAGTGGACGGACTGCAACCAACCTCGGTACACATACTGCTTACTATCAAGCGAACATCCGCTGTCATGAATTAAACACCTACCACTCACGCTACAGGAGACACGAAGTCGTAAACTACGATATTCTTGAATTACTGCAAAACCATGCTAGCCATCTTCCTGCACCTCCTCCTAAATTAATGGACCGACTACAACCAAACTCGGTAAACATACTGCTTACTATCAGGCGAACAACCGCTGTCATGAATTAAACACCTACCACTCACGCCACAGGAGACACGAATTCGTAAACTACGATAATTTTGGAATTACTGCAAAATCATGCGAGCCATCTTCCTGCACCTTCTCCTAAAGTAGTGGACGGACTGCAACCAAACTCGGTACACATACTGCTTACTATCAGGCGAACAACCGCTGTCATGAATTAAACACCTGCCACTCACGCTACAGGAGACACGAAGTCGTAAACTACGATATTCTTGAATTAATGCAAAACCATGCGAGCCATCTTCCTGCACCTCCTCCTAAAGTATTGGACCGACTGCAACCAAAATCGGTACACACACTGCTTACTATCAGCCGAACAACCGCTGTCATGAATTAAACACCTACCACTCACGCTACAGGAGACACGAAGTCGTAAACTAGGATATTCTTGAATTACTGCAAAACCATGCGAGCCATCTTCCTGCACCTGCTTGTAAATTAGTGGACCGACTGCAACCAAACTCGGTAAACTGCTTTCTATCAGGCGAACAACCGCTGTCATGAATTAAACACCTACCACTCACGCTACAGGTGACACGAAGTCGTAAACTACGATATTCTTGAATTAATGCAAAACCATGCGAGCCATCTTCCTGCACCTCCTCCTAAAGTATTGGACCGACTGCAACCAAAATCGGTACACATACTGCTTACTATCAGCCGAACAACCGCTGTCATGAATTAAACACCTACCACTCACGCTACAGGAGACACGAAGTCGTAAACTAGGATATTCTTGAATTACTGCAAAACCATGCGAGCCATCTTCCTGCACCTCCTCCTCCAGTAGTGGACCTACTGCAACCAAACTCGGTACACATACTGCTTACTATCAGGCAAATAACCGCTTTCATGAATTAAACACCTACCACTCACGCCACAGGAGACTCGAATTCGTAAACTACGATATTCTTGAATTACTGCAAAACCATGCGAGACATCTTCCTGCACCTCCTCCTAAAGTAGTGGACGGACTGCAACCAAACTCGGTACACATACTGCTTACTATCAGGCGAACAACCGCTGTCATGAATTAAACACCTACCACTCACGCTACAGGAGACACGAAGTCGTAAACTACGATATTCTTGAATTACTGCAAAACCATGCGAGCCATCTTCCTGCACCTCCTCCTCCAGCAGTGGACCTACTGCAACCAAACTCGGTACACATACTGCTTACTATCTAGCGAACAACCGCTGTTATGAATTAAACACTTACCACTCACGCTACAGGAGAACCGAAGTCGTAAACTACGATATTCTTGAATTACTGCAAAACCATGCGAGCCATCTTCCTGCACCTCCACCTAAAGTAGTGGACCGACTGCAACCAAGTCGGTACACATACTGCTTACTATTAGGCGAACAACAGCTGTCTTGAATTAAACACCTACCACTCACGCCACAGGAGACACGAATTCGTAAACTACGATAATTTTGGAATTACTGCAAAACCATGCGAGCCATCTTCCTGCACCTCCTCCTAAAGTAGTGTACGGACTGCAACCAAACTCGGTACACATACTGCTTACTATCAGGCGAACAAGCGCTGTCATGAATTAAACACCTGCCACTCACGCTACAGGAGACACGAAGTCCTAAACTAGGATATTCTTGAATTACTGCAAGACAATGCGAGCCGTCATCCTGCACCGCCTCCTACAGTAGTGGACCTACTGCAACCAAACTCGGTACACATACTGCTTACTATCTAGCAAACAACCGCTGTCATGAATTAAACACCTACCACTCACGCTACAGGAGACACGAAGTCGTAAACTAGGATATTCTTGAATTACTGCAAAACCATGCGAGCCATCTTCCTGCACCTCCTCCTAAAGTAGTGGACCGAGTGCAACCAAACTCGGTACACATACTGCTTACTATCAGGCGAATAACCGCTTTCATGAATTAAACACCTACCACTCACGCCACAGGAGACTCGAATTCGTAAACTACGATATTCTTGAATTACTGCAAAACCATGCGAGCCATCTTCCTGCACCTCCTCCTAAAGTAGTGGACGGACTGCAACCAAACTCGGTACACATACTGCTTACTATCAGGCGAACAACCGCTGTCATGAATTAAACACCTACCACTCACGCTACAGGAGACACGAAGTCGTAAACTACGATACCCTTGAATTACTGTAAAACCATGCGAGCCATCTTCCTGCACCTCCTCCTCCAGCAGTGGACCTACTGCAACCAAACTCGGTACACATACTGCTTACTATCTAGCGAACAACCGCTGTTATGAATTAAACACTTACCACTCACGCTACAGGAGAACCGAAGTCGTAAACTACGATATTCTTGAATTACTGCAAAACCATGCGAGACATCTTCCTGCACCTCCTCCTAAAGTAGTGGACCGACTGCAACCAAGTCGGTACACATACTGCTTACTATTAGGCGAACAACAGCTGTCTTGAATGAAACACCTACCACTCACGCCACAGGAGACACGAATTCGTAAACTACGATAATTTTGGAATTACTGCAAAACCATGCGAGCCATCTTCCTGCACCTCCTCCTAAAGTAGTGGACGGACTGCAACCAAACTCGGTACACATACTGCATACTATCAGGCGAACAACCGCCGTTATCAATTAACACCTGCCACTCACGCTACAGGAGACACGAAGTCCTAAACTAGGATATTCTTGAATTACTGCAAGACAATACGAGCCGTCTTCCTGCACCGCCTCCTACAGTAGTGAACCTACTGCAACCAAACTCGGTACACATACTGCTTACTATCTAGCAAACAACCACTGTCATGAATTAAACACCTACCACTCACGCTACAGGAGACACGAAGTCGTAAACTAGGATATTCTTGAATTACTGCAAACCATGCGAACCATCTTCCTGCACCTCCTCCTAAAGTAGTGGACCGACTGCTTCCAAACTCGGTACACATACTGCTTACTATCAGACGAACAACCGCTGTCATGAATTAAACACCTACCACTCACGCTACAGGAGACACGAAGTCGTAAACTACGATATTCTTGAATTACTGCAAAACCATGCGAACCATCTTCCTGCACCTCCTCCCAAATTAATGGACCGACTGCAACCAAACTCGGTTAACATACTGCTTACTATCAGGCGAACAACCGCTGTCATGAATGAAACACCTGCCACGCACGCTACAGTAGACACGAAGTCGTAAACTAGGATATTCTTGAATTACTGCAAACTATGCGAACAATCTTCCTGCACCTCCTCCTAAAGTAGTGGACCGAGTGCAACCAAAATCGGTACACATACTGCTTACTATCAGGCGAACAACCGCAGTCATGAATTAAACACCTACCACTCACGCTACAGGAGACACGAAGTCGTAAACTACGATATTCTTGAATTACTGCAAAACCATGCGAGCCATCTTCCTGCACCTCCTCCTAAAGTAGTGGACCAACTGCAACCAAAGTCGGTACACATACTGCTTACTATTAGGCGAACGACCGCTCTCATGAATTAAACACCTACCACTCACGCCACAGGAGACACGAATTCGTAAACTACGATAATTTTGGAATTACTGCAAAACCATGCGAGCCATCTTCCTGCACCTCCTCCTAAAGTAGTGTACGGACTGCAACCAAACTCGGTACACATACTGCTTACTATCAGGCGAACAAGCGCTGTCATGAATTAAACACCTGCCACTCACGCTACAGGAGACACGAAGTCCTAAACTAGGATATTCTTGAATTACTGCAAGACAATGCGAGCCGTCATCCTGCACCGCCTCCTACAGTAGTGGACCTACTGCAACCAAACTCGGTACACATACTGCTTACTATCTAGCAAACAACCGCTGTCATGAATTAAACACCTACCACTCACGCTACAGGAGACACGAAGTCGTAAACTAGGATATTCTTGAATTACTGCAAAACGATGCGAGCCATCTTCCTGCACCTCCTCCTAAAGTAGTGGACCGAGTGCAACCAAACTCGGTACACATACTGCTTACTATCAGGCGAATAACCGCTTTCATGAATTAAACACCTACCACTCACGCCACAGGAGACTCGAATTCGTAAACTACGATATTCTTGAATTACTGCAAAACCATGCGAGCCATCTTCCTGCACCTCCTCCTAAAGTAGTGGACGGACTGCAACCAAACTCGGTACACATACTGCTTACTATCAGGCGAACAACCGCTGTCATGAATTAAACACCTACCACTCACGCTACAGGAGACACGAAGTCGTAAACTACGATACCCTTGAATTACTGTAAAACCATGCGAGCCATCTTCCTGCACCTCCTCCTCCAGCAGTGGACCTACTGCAACCAAACTCGGTACACATACTGCTTACTATCTAGCGAACAACCGCTGTTATGAATTAAACACTTACCACTCACGCTACAGGAGAACCGAAGTCGTAAACTACGATATTCTTGAATTACTGCAAAACCATGCGAGACATCTTCCTGCACCTCCTCCTAAAGTAGTGGACCGACTGCAACCAAGTCGGTACACATACTGCTTACTATTAGGCGAACAACAGCTGTCTTGAATGAAACACCTACCACTCACGCCACAGGAGACACGAATTCGTAAACTACGATAATTTTGGAATTACTGCAAAACCATGCGAGCCATCTTCCTGCACCTCCTCCTAAAGTAGTGGACGGACTGCAACCAAACTCGGTACACATACTGCATACTATCAGGCGAACAACCGCCGTTATCAATTAACACCTGCCACTCACGCTACAGGAGACACGAAGTCCTAAACTAGGATATTCTTGAATTACTGCAAGACAATACGAGCCGTCTTCCTGCACCGCCTCCTACAGTAGTGAACCTACTGCAACCAAACTCAGTACACATACTGCTTACTATCTAGCAAACAACCACTGTCATGAATTAAACACCTACCACTCACGCTACAGGAGACACGAAGTCGTAAACTAGGATATTCTTGAATTACTGCAAACCATGCGAACCATCTTCCTGCACCTCCTCCTAAAGTAGTGGACCGACTGCTTCCAAACTCGGTACACATACTGCTTACTATCAGACGAACAACCGCTGTCATGAATTAAACACCTACCACTCACGCTACAGGAGACACGAAGTCGTAAACTACGATATTCTTGAATTACTGCAAAACCATGCGAACCATCTTCCTGCACCTCCTCCCAAATTAATGGACCGACTGCAACCAAACTCGGTTAACATACTGCTTACTATCAGGCGAACAACCGCTGTCATGAATGAAACACCTGCCACGCACGCTACAGTAGACACGAAGTCGTAAACTAGGATATTCTTGAATTACTGCAAACTATGCGAACAATCTTCCTGCACCTCCTCCTAAAGTAGTGGACCGACTGCAACCAAACTCGGTACACATACTGCTTACTATCAGACGAACAACCGCTGTCATGAATTAGACAAGTACCACTCACGCTACAGGAGACATGAAGTCCTAAACTACGATATTCTTGAATTAATGCAAAACCATGCGAGCCAACTTCCTGCACCTCCTCCTAAAGTAGTGGACCGAGTGCAACCAAAATCGGTACACATACTGCTTACTATCAGGCGAACAACCGCAGTCATGAATTAAACACCTACCACTCACGCTACAGGAGACACGAAGTCGTAAACTACGATATTCTTGAATTACTGCAAAACCATGCGAGCCATCTTCCTGCACCTCCTCCTAAAGTAGTGGACCAACTGCAACCAAAGTCGGTACACATACTGCTTACTATTAGGCGAACGACCGCTCTCATGAATTAAACACCTACCACTCACGCCACAGGAGACACGAATTCGTAAACTACGATAATTTTGGAATTACTGCAAAACCATGCGAGCAATCTTCCTGCACCTCCTCCTAAATTAATGGACCGACTACAACCAAACTCGGTAAACATACTGCTTACTATCAGGCGAACAACCGCTGTCATGAATTAAACAACTGCCACGCACGCTACAGGAGACACGAAGTCGTAAACTAGGATATTCTTGAATTACTGCAAACCATGCGAACAATCTTCCTGCACCTCCTCCTCCAGTAGTGGACCTACTGCAACCAAACTCGGTGCACATACTGCTTACTATCAGGCGAATAACCGCTGTCATGAATTAAACACCTACCACTCACGCCACAGGAGACACGAATTCGTAAACTACAATATTCTTGAATTACTGCAAAACCATGCGAGCAATCTTCCTGCTCCTCCTCCTAAAGTAGTGGACGGACTGCAACCAACCTCGGTACACATACTGCTTACTATCAAGCGAACATCCGCTGTCATGAATTAAACACCTACCACTCACGCTACAGGAGACACGAAGTCGTAAACTACGATATTCTTGAATTACTGCAAAACCATGCTAGCCATCTTCCTGCACCTCCTCCTAAATTAATGGACCGACAACAACCAAACTCGGTAAACATACTGCTTACTATCAGGCGAACAACCGCTGTCATGAATTAAACACCTACCACTCACGCCACAGGAGACACGAATTCGTAAACTACGATAATTTTGGAATTACTGCAAAATCATGCGAGCCATCTTCCTGCACCTTCTCCTAAAGTAGTGGACGGACTGCAACCAAACTCGGTACACATACTGCTTACTATCAGGCGAACAACCGCTGTCATGAATTAAACACCTGCCACTCACGCTACAGGAGACACGAAGTCGTAAACTAGGATATTCTTGAATTACTGCAAAAAAATACGAGCAATCGTCCTGCACCTCCTCCTCCAGTAGTGGACCTACTGCAACCAAACTCGGTACCCATACTGCTTACTATCTAGCGAACAACCGCTGTTATGAATTAAACACTTACCACTCACGCTACAGGAGAACCGAAGTCGTAAACTACGATATTCTTGAATTACTGCAAAACCATGCGAGCCATCTTCCTGCACCTGCTTGTAAATTAGTGGACCGACTGCAACCAAACTCGGTAAACTGCTTTCTATCAGGCGAACAACCGCTGTCATGAATTAAACACCTACCACTCACGCTACAGGTGACACGAAGTCGTAAACTACGATATTCTTGAATTAATGCAAAACCATGCGAGCCATCTTCCTGCACCTCCTCCTAAAGTATTGGACCGACTGCAACCAAAATCGGTACACATACTGCTTACTATCAGCCGAACAACCGCTGTCATGAATTAAACACCTACCACTCACGCTACAGGAGACACGAAGTCGTAAACTAGGATATTCTTGAATTACTGCAAAACCATGCGAGCCATCTTCCTGCACCTCCTCCTCCAGTAGTGGACCTACTGCAACCAAACTCGGTACACATACTGCTTACTATCAGGCGAATAACCGCTTTCATGAATTAAACACCTACCACTCACGCCACAGGAGACTCGAATTCGTAAACTACGATATTCTTGAATTACTGCAAAACCATGCGAGACATCTTCCTGCACCTCCTCCTAAAGTAGTGGACGGACTGCAACCAAACTCGGTACACATACTGCTTACTATCAGGCGAACAACCGCTGTCATGAATTGAACACCTACCACTCACGCTACAGGAGATACGAAGTCGTAAACTACGATATTCTTGAATTACTGCAAAACCATGCGAGCCATCTTCCTGCACCTCCTCCTCCAGCAGTGGACCTACTGCAACCAAACTCGGTACACATACTGCTTACTATCTAGCGAACAACCGCTGTTATGAATTAAACACTTACCACTCACGCTACAGGAGAACCGAAGTCGTAAACTACGATATTCTTGAATTACTGCAAAACCATGCGAGCCATCTTACTGCACCTCCACCTAAAGTAGTGGACCGACTACAACCAAAATCGGTACACATACTGCTTACTATCAGGCGAACAACCGCAGTCATGAATTAAACACCTACCACTCACGCTACAGGAGACACGAAGTCGTAAACTACGATATTCTTGAATTACTGCAAAACCATGCGAGCCATCTTCCTGCACCTCCTCCTAAAGTAGTGGACCAACTGCAACCAAAGTCGGTACACATACTGCTTACTATTAGGCGAACGACCGCTCTCATGAATTAAACACCTACCACTCACGCCACAGGAGACACGAATTCGTAAACTACGATAATTTTGGAATTACTGCAAAACCATGCGAGCAATCTTCCTGCACCTCCTCCTAAATTAATGGACCGACTACAACCAAACTCGGTAAACATACTGCTTACTATCAGGCGAACAACCGCTGTCATGAATTAAACAACTGCCACGCACGCTACAGGAGACACGAAGTCGTAAACTAGGATATTCTTGAATTACTGCAAACCATGCGAACAATCTTCCTGCACCTCCTCCTCCAGTAGTGGACCTACTGCAACCAAACTCGGTGCACATACTGCTTACTATCAGGCGAATAACCGCTGTCATGAATTAAACACCTACCACTCACGCCACAGGAGACACGAATTCGTAAACTACAATATTCTTGAATTACTGCAAAACCATGCGAGCAATCTTCCTGCTCCTCCTCCTAAAGTAGTGGACGGACTGCAACCAACCTCGGTACACATACTGCTTACTATCAAGCGAACATCCGCTGTCATGAATTAAACACCTACCACTCACGCTACAGGAGACACGAAGTCGTAAACTACGATATTCTTGAATTACTGCAAAACCATGCTAGCCATCTTCCTGCACCTCCTCCTAAATTAATGGACCGACAACAACCAAACTCGGTAAACATACTGCTTACTATCAGGCGAACAACCGCTGTCATGAATTAAACACCTACCACTCACGCCACAGGAGACACGAATTCGTAAACTACGATAATTTTGGAATTACTGCAAAATCATGCGAGCCATCTTCCTGCACCTTCTCCTAAAGTAGTGGACGGACTGCAACCAAACTCGGTACACATACTGCTTACTATCAGGCGAACAACCGCTGTCATGAATTAAACACCTGCCACTCACGCTACAGGAGACACGAAGTCGTAAACTAGGATATTCTTGAATTACTGCAAAAAAATACGAGCAATCGTCCTGCACCTCCTCCTCCAGTAGTGGACCTACTGCAACCAAACTCGGTACCCATACTGCTTACTATCTAGCGAACAACCGCTGTTATGAATTAAACACTTACCACTCACGCTACAGGAGAACCGAAGTCGTAAACTACGATATTCTTGAATTACTGCAAAACCATGCGAGCCATCTTCCTGCACCTGCTTGTAAATTAGTGGACCGACTGCAACCAAACTCGGTAAACTGCTTTCTATCAGGCGAACAACCGCTGTCATGAATTAAACACCTACCACTCACGCTACAGGTGACACCAAGTCGTAAACTACGATATTCTTGAATTAATGCAAAACCATGCGAGCCATCTTCCTGCACCTCCTCCTAAAGTATTGGACCGACTGCAACCAAAATCGGTACACATACTGCTTACTATCAGCCGAACAACCGCTGTCATGAATTAAACACCTACCACTCACGCTACAGGAGACACGAAGTCGTAAACTAGGATATTCTTGAATTACTGCAAAACCATGCGAGCCATCTTCCTGCACCTCCTCCTCCAGTAGTGGACCTACTGCAACCAAACTCGGTACACATACTGCTTACTATCAGGCGAATAACCGCTTTCATGAATTAAACACCTACCACTCACGCCACAGGAGACTCGAATTCGTAAACTACGATATTCTTGAATTACTGCAAAACCATGCGAGACATCTTCCTGCACCTCCTCCTAAAGTAATGGACGGACTGCAACCAAACTCGGTACACATACTGCTTACTATCAGGCGAACAACCGCTGTCATGAATTGAACACCTACCACTCACGCTACAGGAGACACGAAGTCGTAAACTACGATATTCTTGAATTACTGCAAAACCATGCGAGCCATCTTCCTGCACCTCCTCCTCCAGCAGTGGACCTACTGCAACCAAACTCGGTACACATACTGCTTACTATCTAGCGAACAACCGCTGTTATGAATTAAACACTTACCACTCACGCTACAGGAGAACCGAAGTCGTAAACTACGATATTCTTGAATTACTGCAAAACCATGCGAGCCATCTTACTGCACCTCCACCTAAAGTAGTGGACCGACTACAACCAAGTCGGTACACATACTGCTTACTATTAGGCGAACAACAGCTGTCTTGAATTAAACACCTACCACTCACGCCACAGGAGACACGAATTCGTAAACTACGATAATTTTGGAATTACTGCAAAACCATGCGAGCCATCTTCCTGCACCTCCTCCTAAAGTAGTGGACGGACTGCAACCAAACTCGGTACACATACTGCTTACTATCAGGCGAACAAGCGCTGTCATGAATTAAACACCTGCCACTCACGCTACAGGAGACACGAAGTCCTAAACTAGGATATTCTTGAATTACTGCAAGACAATGCGAGCCGTCATCCTGCACCGCCTCCTACAGTAGTGGACCTACTGCAACCAAACTCGGTACACATACTGCTTACTATCTAGCAAACAACCGCTGTCATGAATTAAACACCTACCACTCACGCTACAGGAGACACGAAGTCGTAAACTAGGATATTCTTGAATTACTGCAAAACCATGCGAGCCATCTTCCTGCACCTCCTCCTAAAGTAGTGGACCGAGTGCAACCAAAATCGGTACACATACTGCTTACTATCAGGCGAACAACCGCAGTCATGAATTAAACACCTACCACTCACGCTACAGGAGACACGAAGTCGTAAACTACGAAATTCTTGAATTACTGCAAAACCATGCGAGCCATCTTCCTGCACCTCCTCCTAAAGTAGTGGACCGACTGCAACCAAAGTCGGTACACATACTGCTTACTATTAGGCGAACAACCGCTGTCATGAATTAAACACCTACCACTCACGCCACAGGAGACACGAATTCGTAAACTACGATAATTTTGGAATTACTGCAAAACCATGCGATCAATCTTCCTGCACCTCCTCCTAAAGTAGTGGACGGACTGCAACCAAACTCGGTACACATACTGCTTACTATCAGGCGAATAACCGGTGTCATGAATTAAACACCTGCCACTCACGCTACAGGAGACACGAAGTCGTAAACTAGGATATTCTTGAATTACTGCAAAACAATACGAGCCATCTTCCTGCACCTCCTCCTCCAGTAGTTGACCTACTGCAACCAAAATCGATACACACACTGCTTACTGTCAGCCGAACAACCGCTGTCATATATTAAACACCTACCACTCACGCTACAGGAGACACGAAGTCGTAAACTACGATATTCTTGAATTACTGCAAAACCATGCGAGCCATCGTCCTGCACCTCCTCCTCCAGTAGTGGACCTACTGCAACCAAACTCAGAACACATACTGCTTACTATCTAGCGAACAACCGCTGTTATGAATTAAACACCTACCACTCACGCTACAGGAGAACCGAGGTCGTAAACTACGATATTCTTGAATTACTGCAAAACCATGCGAGCCATCTTCCTGCACCTCCTCCTAAAGTATTAGACCGACTGCAACCAAAGTCGGTACACATATGCTTACTATTAGGCGAACAACAGCTGTCTTGAATTAAACACCTACCACTCACGCCACAGGAGACACGAATTCGTAAACTACGATAATTTTGGAATTACTGCAAAATCATGCGAGCCACCCTCCTGCACCTTCTCCTAAAGTAGTGGACGGACTGCAACCAAACTCGGTACACATACTGCTTACTATCAGGCGAACAACCGCTGTCATGAATTAAACACCTGCCACTCACGCTACAGGAGACACGAAGTCGTAAACTAGGATATTCTTGAATTACTGCAAAACAATACGAGCCATCTTCCTGCACCTAATCCTCCAGTAGTGGACCTACTGCAACCAAACTCGGTACACATACTGCTTACTATCTAGCGAACAACCGCTGTTATGAATTAAACAACTACCACTCACGCTAAAGGAGAACCGAAGTCGTAAACTACGATATTCTTGAATTACTGCAAAACCATGCGAGCCATCTTCCTGCACCTGCTTGTAAATTAGTGGACCGACTGCAACCAAACTCGGTAAACTGCTTTCTATCAGGCGAACAACCGCTGTCATGAATTAAACACCTACCACTCACGCTACAGGTGACACGAAGTCGTAAACTACGATATTCTTGAATTAATGCAAAACCATGCGAGCCATCTTCCTGCACCTCCTCCTAAAGTATTGGACCGACTGCAACCAAAATCGGTACACATACTGCTTACTATCAGCTGAACAACCGCTGTCATGAATTAAACACCTACCACTCACGCTACAGGAGACACGAAGTCGTAAACTACGATATTATTGAATTACTGCAAAACCATGCGAGCCATCTTCCTGCACCTCCTCCTCCAGTAGTGGACCTACTGCAACCAAACTCGGTACACATACTGCTTACTATCAGGCGAATAACCGCTTTCATGAATTAAACACCTACCACTCACGCCACAGGAGACTCGAATTCGTAAACTACGATATTCTTGAATTACTGCAAAACCATGCGAGCCATCTTCCTGCACCTCCTCCTAAAGTAGTGGACGGACTGCAACCAAACTCGGTACACATACTGCTTACTATCAGGCGAACAACCGCTGTCATGAATTAAACACCTACCACTCACGCTACAGGAGACACGAAGTCGTAAACTACGATACCCTTGAATTACTGTAAAACCATGCGAGCCATCTTCCTGCACCTCCTCCTCCAGCAGTGGACCTACTGCAACCAAACTCGGTACACATACTGCTTACTATCTAGCGAACAACCGCTGTTATGAATTAAACACTTACCACTCACGCTACAGGAGAACCGAAGTCGTAAACTACGATATTCTTGAATTACTGCAAAACCATGCGAGACATCTTCCTGCACCTCCTCCTAAAGTAGTGGACCGACTGCAACCAAGTCGGTACACATACTGCTTACTATTAGGCGAACAACAGCTGTCTTGAATGAAACACCTACCACTCACGCCACAGGAGACACGAATTCGTAAACTACGATAATTTTGGAATTACTGCAAAACCATGCGAGCCATCTTCCTGCACCTCCTTCTAAAGTAGTGGACGGACTGCAACCAAACTCGGTACACATACTGCATACTATCAGGCGAACAACCGCGGTCATCAATTAACACCTGCCACTCACGCTACAGGAGACACGAAGTCCTAAACTAGGATATTCTTGAATTACTGCAAGACAATACGAGCCGTCTTCCTGCACCGCCTCCTACAGTAGTGGACCTACTGCAACCAAACTCGGTACACATACTGCTTACTATCTAGCAAACAACCGCTGTCATGAATTAAACACCTACCACTCACGCTACAGGAGACACGAAGTCGTAAACTAGGATATTCTTGAATTACTGCAAACCATGCGAACCATCTTCCTGCACCTCCTCCTAAAGTAGTGGACCGACTGCTTCCAAACTCGGTACACATACTGCTTACTATCAGACGAACAACCGCTGTCATGAATTAAACACCTACCACTCACGCTACAGGAGACACGAAGTCGTAAACTACGATATTCTTGAATTACTGCAAAACCATGCGAACCATCTTCCTGCACCTCCTCCCAAATTAATGGACCGACTGCAACCAAACTCGGTTAACATACTGCTTACTATCAGGCGAACAACCGCTGTCATGAATGAAACACCTGCCACGCACGCTACAGGAGACACGAAGTCGTAAACTAGGATATTCTTGAATTACTGCAAAATATGCGAACAATCTTCCTGCACCTCCTCCTAAAGTAGTGGACCGACTGCAACCAAACTCGGTACACATACTGCTTACTATCAGACGAACAACCGCTGTCATGAATTAGACAAGTACCACTCACGCTACAGGAGACACGAAGTCGTAAACTACGATATTCTTGAATTAATGCAAAACCATGCGAGCCATCTTCCTGCACCTCCTCCTAAAGTAGTGGACCGAGTGCAACCAAAATCGGTACACATACTGCTTACTATCAGGCGAACAACCGCAGTCATGAATTAAACACCTACCACTCACGCTACAGGAGACACGAAGTCGTAAACTACGATATTCTTGAATTACTGCAAAACCATGCGAGCCATCTTCCTGCACCTCCTCCTAAAGTAGTGGACCAACTGCAACCAAAGTCGGTACACATACTGCTTACTATTAGGCGAACGACCGCTCTCATGAATTAAACACCTACCACTCACGCCACAGGAGACACGAATTCGTAAACTACGATAATTTTGGAATTACTGCAAAACCATGCGAGCAATCTTCCTGCACCTCCTCCTAAATTAATGGACCGACTACAACCAAACTCGGTAAACATACTGCTTACTATCAGGCGAACAACCGCTGTCATGAATTGAACAACTGCCACGCACGCTACAGGAGACACGAAGTCGTAAACTAGGATATTCTTGAATTACTGCAAACCATGCGAACAATCTTCCTGCACCTCCTCCTCCAGTAGTGGACCTACTGCAACCAAACTCGGTGCACATACTGCTTACTATCAGGCGAATAACCGCTGTCATGAATTAAACACCTACCACTCACGCCACAGGAGACACGAATTCGTAAACTACAATATTCTTGAATTACTGCAAAACCATGCGAGCAATCTTCCTGCTCCTCCTCCTAAAGTAGTGGACGGACTGCAACCAACCTCGGTACACATACTGCTTACTATCAAGCGAACATCCGCTGTCATGAATTAAACACCTACCACTCACGCTACAGGAGACACGAAGTCGTAAACTACGATATTCTTGAATTACTGCAAAACCATGCTAGCCATCTTCCTGCACCTCCTCCTAAATTAATGGACCGACTACAACCAAACTCGGTAAACATACTGCTTACTATCAGGCGAACAACCGCTGTCATGAATTAAACAACTGCCACGCACGCTACAGGAGACACGAAGTCGTAAACTAGGATATTCTTGAATTACTGCAAACCATGCGAACAATCTTCCTGCACCTCCTCCTAAAGTAGTGGACCGACTGCAACCAAACTTGGTACACAAACTGCTTACTATCAGACCAACAACCGCTGTCATGAATTAGACAAGTACCACTCACGCTACAGGAGACACGAAGTCGTGAACTACGATATTCTTGAATTATTGCAAAACCATGCGAGCCATCTTCCTGCACTTCCTCCTAAAGTAGTGGACCGAGTGCAACCAAAATCGGTACACATACTGCATACTATCAGGCGAACAACTGCTGTCATGAATTAAACACCTACAACTCACGCTAAAGGAGACACGAAGTCGTAAACTACGATATTCTTGAATTACTGCAAAACCATGCGAGCAGTCTTCCTGCACCTCCTCCTAATGTAGTGGACCGACTGCAACCAAAGTCGGTACACATACTGCTTACTATTAGGTGAACAACAGCTGTCATGAATTAAACAACTACCACTCACGCTACAGGAGCCACGAAGTCGTAAACTACGATATTCTTGAATTACTGCAAAACCATGCGAGCCATCTTCCTGCACCTCCTCCTCCAGCAGTGGACCTACTGCTACCAAACTCGGTACACATACTGCTTACTATCTATCGAACAACCGCTGTTATGAATTAAACACATACCACTCACGCTACAGGAGAACCGAAGTCGTAAACTACGATATTCTTGAATTACTGCAAAACCATGCGAGCAATCTTCCTGCACCTCCTCCTAAAGTAGTGGACCGACTGCAACCAAAGTCGGTACACATACTGCTTACTATTAGGCGAACAACAGCTGTCTTGAATTAAACACCTACCACTCACGCCACAGGAGACACGAATTCGTAAACTACGATAATTTTGGAATTACTGCAAAACCATGCGAGCCATCTTCCTGCACCTCCTCCTAAAGTAGTGGACGGACTGCAACCAAACTCGGTACACATACTGCTTACTATCAGGCGAACAACCGCTGTCATGAATTAAACACCTGCCACTCACGCTACAAGAGACACGAAGTCGTAAACTAGGATATTCTTGAATTACTGCAAGTCAATACGAGCCGTCTTCCTGCACCGCCTCCTACAGTAGTGGACCTACTGCAACCAAACACGGTACACATACTGCTTACTATCTAGCAAACAACCGCTGTCATGAATTAAACACCTACCACTCACGCTACAGGAGACACGAAGTCGTAAACTACGATATTCTTCAATTACTGCAAAACCATGCGAGCCATCTTCCTGCACCTCCTCCCAAATTAATGGACCGACTGCAACCAAACTCTGTTAACATACTGCTTACTATCAGGCGAACAACCGCTGTCACGAATTAAACACCTGCCACGCACGCTACAGGTGACACGAAGTCGTAAACTAGGATATTCTTGAATTACTGCAAACTATGCGAACAATCTTCCTGCACCTCCTCCTAAAGTAGTGGACCGACTGCAACCAAACTCGGTACACATACTGCTTACTATCAGACGAACAACCGCTGTCATGAATTAGACAAGTACCACTCACGCTACAGGAGACACGAAGTCGTAAACTACGATATTCTTGAATTAATGCAAAACCATGCGAGCCATCTTCCTGCACCTCCTCCTAAAGTAGTGGACCGAGTGCAACCAAAATCGGTACACATACTGCCTACTATCAGGCGAACAACCGCTGTCATGAATTAAACACCTACCACTCACGCTACAGAGGACACGAAGTCGTAAACTACGATATTCTTGAATTACTGCAAAACCATGCGAGCCATCTTCCTGCACCTCCTCCTAAAGTAGTGGACCGACTGCAACCAAAGTCGGTACACATACTGCTTACTATTAGGCGAACAACCGCTGTCATGAATTAAACACCTACCACTCACGCCACAGGAGACACGAATTCGTAAACTACGATAATTTTGGAATTACTGCAAAACCATGCGAGCAATCTTCCTGCACCTCCTCCTAAAGTAGTGGACGGACTGCAACCAAACTCGGTACACATACTGCTTACTATCAGGCGAACAACCGTTGTCATGAATTAAACACCTGCCACTCACGCTACAGGAGACACGAAGTCGTAAACTAGGATACTCTTGAATTACTGCAAAACAATACGAGCCATCTTCCTGCACCTCCTCCTCCAGTAGTGGACCTACTGCAACCAAACTCGGTACACATACTGCTTACTATCTAGCGAACAACCGCTGTTATGAATTAAACACTTACCACTCACGCTACAGGAGAACCGAAGTCGTAAATTACGATATTCTTGAATTACTGCAAAACCATGGGAGGCATCTTCCTGCACCTCCTTGTAAATTAGTGGACCGACTGCAACCAAACTCGGTAAACATACTGCTTTCTATCAGACGAACAACCGCTGTCATGAATTAAACACCTGCCACTCACGCTACAGGAGGCACGAAGTCGTAAAGTACGATATTCTTGAATTAATGCAAAACCATGCGAGCCATCTTCCTGCACCTCCTCCTAAAGTAGTGGACCGACTGCAACCAAAATCGGTACACATACTGCTTACTATCAGCCGAACAACCGCTGTCATGAAGTAAACACCTACCACTCACGCTACAGGAGACACGAAGTCGTAAACTACGATATTCTTGAATTACTGCAAAACCATGCGAGCCATCTTCCTGCACCTCCTCCTAAAGTAGTGGACGGACTGCAACCAACCTCGGTACACATACTGCTTACAATCAAGCGAACATCCGCTGTCATGAATTAAACACCTACCACTCACGCTACAGGAGACACGAAGTCGTAAACTACGATATTCTTGAATTACTGCAAAACCATGCGAGCCATCTTCCTGCACCTCCTCCTAAATTAATGGACCGACTACAACCAAACTCGGTAAACATACTGATTACTATCAGGCGAAAAACCGCTGTCATGAATTAAACACCTGCCACGCACGCTACAGGAGACACGAAGTCGTAAACTAGGATATTCTTGAATTACTGCAAACCATGCGAACAATCTTCCTGCACCTCCTCCTAAAGTAGTGGACCGACTGCAACCAAACTTGGTACACAAACTGCTTACTATCAGACGAACAACCGCTGTCATGAATTAGACAAGTACCACTCACGCTACAGGAGACACGAAGTCGTAAACTACGATATTCTTGAATTAATGCAAAACCATGCGAGCCATCTTCCTGCACTTCTTCCTAAAGTAGTGGACCGAGTGCAACCAAAATCGGTACACATACTGCATACTATCAGGCGAACAACTGCTGTCATGAATTAAACACCTACAACTCACGCTACAGGAGACACGAAGTCGTAAACTACGATATTCTTGAATTACTGCAAAACCATGCGAGCAGTCTTCCTGCACCTCCTCCTAATGTAGTGGACCGACTGCAACCAAAGTCGGTACACATACTGCTTACTATTAGGCGAACAACAGCTGTCATGAATTAAACACCTACCACTCACGCTACAGGAGCCACGAAGTTGTAAACGACGATATTCTTGAATTACTGCAAAACCATGCGAGCCATCTTCCTGCACCTCCTCCTCCAGCAGTGGACCTACTGCAACCAAACTCGGTACACATACTGCTTACTATCTATCGAACAACCGCTGTTATGAATTAAACACTTACCACTCACGCTACAGGAGAACCGAAGTCGTAAACTACGATATTCTTGAATTACTGCAAAACCATGCGAGCAATCTTCCTGCACCTCCTCCTAAAGTAGTGGACCGATTGCAACCAAAGTCGGTACACATACTGCTTACAATTAGGCGAACAACAGCTGTCTTGAATTAAACACCTACCACTCACGCCACAGGAGACACGAATTCGTAAACTACGATAATTTTGGAATTACTGCAAAACCATGCGAGCCATCTTCCTGCACCTCCTCCTAAAGTAGTGGACGGACTGCAACCAAACTCGGTACACATACTGCTTATTATCAGGCGAACAACCGCTGTCATGAATTAAACACCTGCCACTCACGCTACAAGAGACACTCAGTCGTAAACTAGGATATTCTTGAATTACTGCAAGACAATACGAGCCGTCTTCCTGCACCGCCTCCTACAGTAGTGGACCTACTGCAACCAAACTCGGTACACATACTGCTTACAATCTAGCAAACAACCGCTGTCATGAATTAAACACCTACCACTCACGCTACAGGACACACGAAGTCGTAAACTAGGATATTCTTGAATTACTGCAAACCATGCGAACCATCTTCCTGCACCTCTTCCTAAAGTAGTGGACCGACTGCTTCCAAACTCCGTACACATACCGCGTACTATCAGACGAACACTCGCTGTCAGGAATTAAACACCTACCACTCACGCTACAGGAGACACGAAGTCGTAAACTACGATATTCTTCAATTACTGCAAAACCATGCGAGCCATCTTCCTGCATCTCCTCCCAAATTAATGGACCGACTGCAACCAATCTCGGTTAACATACTGCTTACTATCAGGCGAACAACCGCTGTCATGAATTAAACACCTGCCACGCACGCTACAGGAGACATGAAGTCGTAAACTAGGATATTCTTGAATTACTGCAAACTATGCGAACAATCTTCCTGCACCTCCTCCTAAAGTAGTGGACCGACTGCAACCAAACTCGGTACACATACTGCTTACTATCAGACGAACAACCGCTGTCATGAATTAGACAAGTACCACTCACGCTACAGGAGACACGAAGTCGTAAACTACGATATTCTTGAATTAATGCAAAACCATGCGAGCCATATTCCTGCACCTCCTCCTAAAGTAGTGGACCGAGTGCAACCAAAATCGGTACACATACTGCTTACTATCAGGCGAACAACCGCTGTCATGAATTAAAAACCTACCACTCACGCAACAGGAGACACGAAGTCGTAAACTACGATATTCTTGAAATACTGCAAAACCATGCGAGCCATCTTCCTGCACCTCCTCCTAAAGTAGTGGACCGACTGCAACCAAAGTTGGTACACATACTGCTTACTATTAGGCGAACAACAGCTGTCTTGAATTAAACACCTACCACTCACGCCACAGGAGACACGAATTCGTAAACTACGATAATTTTGTAATTACTGCAAAACCATGCGAGCAATCTTCCTGCACCTCCCCCTAAAGTAGTGGACGGAATGCAACCAAACTCGGTACACATACTGCTTACTATCAGGCGAACAACCGCTGACATGAATTAAGCACCTGTCACTCACGCTACAGGAGACACGAAGTCGTAAACTAGGATATTCTTGAATTACTGCAAAACAATACGAGCCATCTTCCTGCACCTTCTCCTCCAGTAGTGGACCTACTGCAACCAAACTCGGTACACATACTGCTTACTATCTAGCGAACAACCGCTGTTATGAATTAAACACTTACCACTCACGCTACAGGAGAACCGAAGTCGTAAACTACGATATTCTTGAATTACTGCAAAACCATGCGAGCCATCTTCCTGCACCTCCTTGTAAATTATTTGACCGACTGCAACCAAACTCGGTAAACATACTGCTTTCTATCAGGCGAACAACCGCTGTCATGAATTAAACACCTGCCACTCACGCCACAGGACACACGAAGTCGTAAACTACGATATTCTTGAATTAATGCAAAACCATGCGAGCCATCTTCCTGCACCTCCTCCTAAAGTAGTGGACCGACTGCAACCAAAATCGGTACACATACTGCTTACTATCAGCCGAACAACCGCTGTCATGAATTAAACACCTACCACTCACGCTACAGGAGACACGAAGTCGTAAACTACGATATTCTTGAATTACTGCAAAACCATGCGGGCCATCGTCCTGCACCTCCTCCTCCAGTAGTGGACCTACTGCAACCAAACTCGGTGCACATACTGCTTACTATCAGGCGAATAACCGCTGTCATGAATTAAACACCTACCACTCACGCCACAGGAGACACGAATTCGTAAACTACAATATTCTTGAATTACTGCAAAACCATGCGAGCCATCTTCCTGCACCTCCTCCTAAAGTAGTGGACGGACTGCAACCAACCTCGGTACACATACTGCTTACAATCAAGCGAACATCCGCTGTCATGAATTAAACACCTACCACTCACGCTACAGGAGACACGAAGTCGTAAACTACGATATTCTTGAATTACTGCAAAACCATGCGAGCCATCTTCCTGCACCTCCTCCTAAATTAATGGACCGACTACAACCAAACTCGGTAAACATACTGATTACTATCAGGCGAAAAACCGCTGTCATGAATTAAACACCTGCCACGCACGCTACAGGAGACACGAAGTCGTAAACTAGGATATTCTTGAATTACTGCAAACCATGCGAACAATCTTCCTGCACCTCCTCCTAAAGTAGTGGACCGACTGCAACCAAACTTGGTACACAAACTGCTTACTATCAGACGAACAACCGCTGTCATGAATTAGACAAGTAGCACTCACGCTACAGGAGACACGAAGTCGTAAACTACGATATTCTTGAATTAATGCAAAACCATGCGAGCCATCTTCCTGCACTTCCTCCTAAAGTAGTGGACCGAGTGCAACCAAAATCGGTACACATACTGCATACTATCAGGCGAACAACTGCTGTCATGAATTAAACACCTACAACTCACGCTACAGGAGACACGAAGTCGTAAACTACGATATTCTTGAATTACTGCAAAACCATGCGAGGCATCTTCCTGCACCTCCTTGTAAATTAGTGGACCGACTGCAACCAAACTCGGTAAACATACTGCTTTCTATCAGGCGAACAACCGCTGTCATGAATTAAACACCTGCCACTCACGCTACAGGAGGCACGAAGTCGTAAAGTACGATATTCTTGAATTAATGCAAAACCATGCGAGCCATCTTCCTGCACCTCCTCCTAAAGTAGTGGACCGACTGCATCCAAAATCGGTACACATACTGCTTACTATCAGCCGAACAACCGCTGTCACGAATTAAACACCTACCACTCACGCTACAGGAGACACGAAGTCGTAAACTACGATATTCTTGAATTACTGCAAAACCATGCGAGCCATCTTCCTGCACCTCCTCCTAAAGTAGTGGACGGACTGCAACCAACCTCGGTACACATACTGCTTACAATCAAGCGAACATCCGCTGTCATGAATTAAACACCTACCACTCACGCTACAGGAGACACGAAGTCGTAAACTACGATATTCTTGAATTACTGCAAAACCATGCGAGCCATCTTCCTGCACCTCCTCCTAAATTAATGGACCGACTACAACCAAACTCGGTAAACATACCGATTACTATCAGGCGAAAAACCGCTGTCATGAATTAAACACCTGCCACGCACGCTACAGGAGACACGAAGTCGTAAACTAGGATATTCTTGAATTACTGCAAACCATGCGAACAATCTTCCTGCACCTCCTCCTAAAGTAGTGGACCGACTGCAACCAAACTTGGTACACAAACTGCTTACTATCAGACGAACAACCGCTGTCATGAATTAGACAAGTACCACTCACCCTACAGGAGACACGAAGTCGTAAACTACGATATTCTTGAATTAATGCAAAACCATGCGAGCCATCTTCCTGCACTTCCTCCTAAAGTAGTGGACCGAGTGCAACCAAAATCGGTACACATACTGCATACTATCAGGCGAACAACTGCTGTCATGAATTAAACACCTACAACTCACGCTACAGGAGACACGAAGTCGTAAACTACGATATTCTTGAATTACTGCAAAACCATGCGAGCAGTCTTCCTGCACCTCCTCCTAATGTAGTGGACCGACTGCAACCAAAGTCGGTACACATACTGCTTACTATTAGGCGAACAACAGCTGTCATGAATTAAACAACTACCACTCACGCTACAGGAGCCACGAAGTTGTAAACTACGATATTCTTGAATTACTGCAAAACCATGCGAGCCATCTTCCTGCACCTCCTCCTCCAGCAGTGGACCTACTGCAACCAAACTCGGTACACATACTGCTTACTATCTATCGAACAACCGCTGTTACGAATTAAACACTTACCACTCACGCTACAGGAGAACCGAAGTCGTAAACTACGATATTCTTGAATTACTGCAAAACCATGCGAGCAATCTTCCTGCACCTCCTCCTAAAGTAGTGGACCGATTGCAACCAAAGTCGGTACACATACTGCTTACTATTAGGCGAACAACAGCTGTCTTGAATGAAACACCTACCACTCACGCCACAGGAGACACGAATTCGTAAACTACGATAATTTTGGAATTACTGCAAAACCATGCGAGCCATCTTCCTGCACCTCCTCCTAAAGTAGTGGACGGACTGCAACCAAACTCGGTACACATACTGCTTGCTATCAGGCGAACAACCGCTGTCATGAATTAAACACCTGCCACTCACGCTACAAGAGACACGAAGTCGTAAACTAGGATATTCTTGAATTACTGCAAGACAATACGAGCCGTCTTCCTGCACCGCCTCCTACAGTAGTGGACCTACTGCAACCAAACTCGGTACACATACTGCTTACTATCTAGCAAGCAACCGCTGTCATGAATTAAACACCTACCACTCACGCTACAGGACACACGAAGTCGTAAACTAGGATATTCTTGAATTACTGCAAACCATGCGAACCATCTTCCTGCACCTCTTCCTAAAGTAGTGGACCGACTGCTTCCAAACTCGGTACACATACCGCGTACTATCAGACGAACACTCGCTGTCAGGAATTAAACACCTACCACTCACGCTACAGGAGTCACGAAGTCGTAAACTACGATATTCTTCAATTACTGCAAAACCATGCGAGCCATCTTCCTGCATCTCCTCCCAAATTAATGGACCGACTGCAACCAAACTCGGTTAACATACTGCTTACTATCAGGCGAACAACCGCTGTCATGAATTAAACACCTGCCACGCACGCTACAGGAGACATGAAGTCGTAAACTAGGATATTCTTGAATTACTGCAAACTATGCGAACAATCTTCCTGCACCTCCTCCTAAAGTAGTGGACCGACTGCAACCAAACTCGGTACACATACTGCTTACTATCAGACGAACAACCGCTGTCATGAATTAGACAAGTACCACTCACGCTACAGGAGACACGAAGTCGTAAACTACGATATTCTTGAATTAATGCAAAACCATGCGAGCCATATTCCTGCACCTCCTCCTAAAGTAGTGGACCGAGTGCAACCAAAATCGGTACACATACTGCTTACTATCAGGCGAACAACCGCTGTCATGAATTAAAAACCTACCACTCACGCAACAGGAGACACGAAGTCGTAAACTACGATATTCTTGAATTACTGCAAAACCATGCGAGCCATCTTCCTGCACCTCCTCCTAAAGTAGTGGACCGACTGCAACCAAAGTTGGTACACATACTGCTTACTATTAGGCGAACAACAGCTGTCTTGAATTAAACACCTACCACTCACGCCACAGGAGACACGAATTCGTAAACTACGATAATTTTGTAATTACTGCAAAACCATGCGAGCAATCTTCCTGCACCTCCCCCTAAAGTAGAGGACGGACTGCAACCAAACTCGGTACACATACTGCTTACTATCAGGCGAACAACCGCTGTCATGAATTAAACACCTGTCACTCACGCTACAGGAGACACGAAGTCGTAAACTAGGATATTCTTGAATTACTGCAAAACAATACGAGCCATCTTCCTGCACCTTCTCCTCCAGTAGTGGACCTACTGCAACCAAACTCGGTACACATACTGCTTACTATCTAGCGAACAATCGCTGTTATGAATTAAACACTTACCACTCACGCTACAGGAGAAACGAAGTCGTAAACTACGATATTCTTGAATTACTGCAAAACCATGCGATCCATCTTCCTGCACCTCCTTGTAAATTAGTTGACCGACTGCAACCAAACTCGGTAAACATACTGCTTTCTATCAGGCGAACAACCGCTGTCATGAATTAAACACCTGCCACTCACGCCACAGGACACACGAAGTCGTAAACTACGATATTCTTGAATTAATGCAAAACCATGCGAGCCATCTTCCTGCACCTCCTCCTAAAGTAGTGGACCGACTGCAACCAAAATCGGTACACATACTGCTTACTATCAGCCGAACAACCGCTGTCATGAATTAAACACCTACCACTCACGCTACAGGAGACACGAAGTCGTAAACTACGATATTCTTGAATTACTGCAAAACCATGCGAGCCATCGTCCTGCACCTCCTCCTCCAGTAGTGGACCTACTGCAACCAAACTCGGTGCACATACTGCTTACTATCAGGCGAATAACCGCTGTCATGAATTAAACACCTACCACTCACGCCACAGGACACACGAATTCGTAAACTACAATATTCTTGAATTACTGCAAAACCATGCGAGCCATCTTCCTGCACCTCCTCCTAAAGTAGTGGACGGACTGCAACCAACCTCGGTACACATACTGCTTACAATCAAGCGAACATCCGCTGTCATGAATTAAACACCTACCACTCACGCTACAGGAGACACGAAGTCGTAAACTACGATATTCTTGAATTACTGCATAACCATGCGAGCCATCTTCCTGCACCTCCTCCTAAATTAATGGACCGACTACAACCAAACTCGGTAAACATACTGATTACTATCAGGCGAACAACCGCTGTCATGAATTAAACACCTGCCACGCACGCTACAGGAGACACGAAGTCGTAAACTAGGATATTCTTGAATTACTGCAAACCATGCGAACAATCTTCCTGCACCTCCTCCTAAAGTAGTGGACCGACTGCAACCAAACTTGGTACACAAACTGCTTACTATCAGACGAACAACCGCTGTCATGAATTAGACAAGTACCACTCACGCTACAAGAGACACGAAGTCGTAAACTACGATATTCTTGAATTAATGCAAAACCATGCGAGCCATCTTCCTGCACTTCCTCCTAAAGTAGTGGACCGAGTGCAACCAAAATCGGTACACATACTGCATACTATCAGGCGAACAACTGCTGTCATGAATTAAACACCTACAACTCACGCTACAGGAGACACGAAGTCGTAAACTACGATATTCTTGAATTACTGCAAAACCATGCGAGCAGTCTTCCTGCACCTCCTCCTAATGTAGTGGACCGACTGCAACCAATGTCGGTTCACATACTGCTTACTATTAGGCGAACAACAGCTGTCATGAATTAAACACCTACCACTCACGCTACAGGAGCCACGAAGTCGTAAACTACGATATTCTTGAATTACTGCAAAACCATGCGAGCCATCTTCCTGCACCTCCTCCTCCAGCAGTGGACCTACTGCAACCAAACTCGGTACACATACTTCTTACTATCTATCGAACAACCGCTGTTATGAATTAAACACTTACCACTCACCCTACAGGAGAACCGAAGTCGTAAACTACGATATTCTTGAATTACTGGAAAACCATGCGAGCAATCTTCCTGCACCTCCTCCTAAAGTAGTGGACCGACTGCAAACAAAGTCGGTACACATACTGCTTACTATTAGGCGAACAACGGCTGTCTTGAATTAAACACCTACCACTCACGCCACAGGAGACACGAATTCGTAAACTACGATAATTTTGGAATTACTGCAAAACCATGCGAGCCATCTTCCTGCACCTCCTCCTAAAGTAGTAAACGGACTGCAACCAAACTCGGTACACATACTGCTTACTATCAGGCGAACAACCGCTGTCATGAATTAAACACCTGCCACTCACGCTACAAGAGACACGAAGTCGTAAACTAGGATATTCTTGAATTACTGCAAGACAATACGAGCCGTCTTCCTGCACCGCCTCCTACAGTAGTGGACCTACTGCAACCAAACTCGGTACACATACTGCTTACTATCTAGCAAACAACCGCTTTCATGAATTAAACACCTACCACTCACGCTACAGGACACACGAAGTCGTAAACTAGGATATTCTTGAATTACTGCAAATTATGCGAACCATCTTCCTGCACCTCCTCCTAAAGTAGTGGACCGACTGCTTCCAAACTCGGTACACATACCGCTTACTATCAGACGAACACTCGCTGTCACGAATTAAAAACCTACCACTCACGCTACAGGAGACACGAAGTCGTAAACTACGATATTCTTCAATTACTGCAAAACCATGCGAGCCATCTTCCTGCATCTCCTCCCAAATTAATGGACCGACTGCAACCAAACTCGGTTAACATACTGCTTACTATCAGGCGAACAACCGCTGTCATGAATTAAACACCTGCCACGCACGCTACAGGAGACATGAAGTCGTAAACTAGGATATTCTTGAATTACTGCAAACCATGCGAACCATCTTCCTGCACCTTCTCCTCAAGTAGTGGACCGACTGCAACCAAACTCGGTACACATACTGCTTACTATCAGGCGATCAACCGCTGTCATGAATTAAACACCTACCACTCACGCTACAGGAGACACGAAGTCGTAAACTAGGATATTCTTAAATTACTGCAAACCATGCGAACCATCTTCCTGCACCTCCTCCTAAAGTAGTGGACCGACTGCTTTCAAACTCGGTACACATACTGCTTACTATCAGACGAACCACCGCTGTCATGAATTAGACAAGTACCACTCACGCTACAGGAGACACGAAGTCGTAAACTACGATATTCTTGAATTAATGCAAAACCATGCGAGCCATATTCCTGCACCTCCTCCTAAAGTAGTGGACCGAGTGCAACCAAAATCGGTACACATACTGCTTACTATCAGGCGAACAACCGCTGTCATGAATTAAACACCTACCACTCACGCTACAGGAGACACGAAGTCGTAAACAACGATATTCTTGAATTACTGCAAAACCATGCGAGCCATCTTCCTGCACCTCCTCCTAAAGTAGTGGACCGACTGCAACCAAAGTTGGTACACATACTGCTTACTATTAGGCGAACAACAGCTGTCTTGAATTAAACACCTACCACTCACGCCACAGGAGACACGAATTCGTAAACTACGATAATTTTGTAATTACTGCAAAACCATGCGAGCAATCTTCCTGCACATCCCCCTAAAGTAGTGGACGGACTGCAACCAAACTCGGTACACATACTGCTTACTATCAGACGAACAACCGCTGTCATGAATTAAACACCTGTCACTCACGCTACAGGAGACACGAAGTCGTAAACTAGGATATTCTTGAATTACTGCAAAACAATACGAGCCATCTTCCTGCACCTTCTCCTCCAGTAGTGGACCTACTGCAACCAAACTCGGTACACATACAGCTTACTATCCAGCGAACAACCGCTGTTATGAATTAAACACTTACCACTCACGCTACAGGAGAACCGAAGTCGTAAACTACGATATTCTTGAATTACTGCAAAACCATGCGAGCCATCTGCCTGCACCTCCTTGTAAATTAGTTGACCGACTGCAACCAAACTCGGTAAACATACTGCTTTCTATCAGGCGAACAACCGGTGTCATGAATTAAACACCTGCCACTCACGCCACAGGACACACGAAGTCGTAAACTACAATATTCTTGAATTAATGCAAAACCATGCGAGCCATCTTCCTGCACCTCCTCCTAAAGTAGTGGACCGACTGCATCCAAAATCGGTACACATACTGCTTACTATCAGCCGAACATCCGCTGTCATGAATTAAACACCTACCACTCACGCTACAGGAGACACGAAGTCGTAAACTAAGATATTCTTGAATCACTGCAAATCCATGCGAGCCATCTTCCTGCACCTCCTCCTCCAGTAGTGGACCTACTGCAACCAAACTCGGTACACATACTGCTTACTATCAGGCGAATAACCGCTGTCATGAATTAAACACCTACCACTCACGCCACAGGATACACGAATTCGTAAACTACGATATTCTTGAATTACTGCAAAACCATTCGAGCCATCTTCCTGCACCTCCTCCTAAAGTAGTGGACGGACTGCAACCAAACTCAGTACACATACTGCTTACTATCAGGCGAACAACCGCTGTCATGAATTAAACAACTACCACTCACGCTACAGGAGACACGAAGTCGTAAACTACGATATTCTTGAATTACTGCAAAACCATGCGAGCCGTCTTCCTGCACCTCCTCCTAAATTAATAGACCGACTACAACCAAACTCGGTAAACATACTGCTTACTATCAGGCGAACAACCGCTGTCATGAATTAAACACCTGCCACGCACGCTACAGGAGACACGAAGTCGTAAACTAGGATATTCTTGAATTACTGCAAACCATGCGAACAATCTTCCTGCACCTCCTCCTAAAGTAGTGGACCGACTGCAACCAAAGTCGGTACACATACTGCTTACTATCAGACGACCAACCGCTGTCATGAATTAGACAAGTACCACTCACGTTACAGGAAACACGAAGTCGTAAACTACGATAATCTTGAATTACTGCAAAACCATGCGAGCCATCTTCCTGCACCTCCTCCTAAAGTAGTGGACCGACTGCAACCAAAGTCGGTACACATACTGCTTACTATTAGGCGAACAACAGCTGTCATGAATTAAACACCTACCACTCACGCTACAGGAGCCACGAAGTCGTAAACTACGATATTCTTGAATTACTGCAAAACCATGCGAGCCATCTTCCTGCACCTCCTCCTCCAGCAGTGGACCTACTGCAACCAAACTCGGTACACATACTGCTTACTATCTAGCGAACAACTGCTGTCATGAATTAAACACCTACAACTCACGCTACAGGAGAACCGAAGTCGTAAACTACGATATTCTTGAATTACTGCAAAACCATGCGAGCCATCTTCCTGCACCTCCTCCTAAAGTAGTGGACCGACTGCAACCAAAGTTGGTACACATACTGCTTACTATTAGGCGAACAACCGCTGTCTTGAATTAAACACCTACCACACACGCCACAGGAGACACGAATTCGTAAACTACGATAATTTTGGAATTACTGCAAAACCACGCGAGCCATCTTCCTGCACCTCCTCCTAAAGTAGTGGACGGACTGCAACCAAACTCGGTACACATACTGCTTACTATCAGGCGAACAACCGCTGTCATGAGTTATACACCTGCCACTCACGCTACAAGAGACACGAAGTCGTAAACTAGGATATTCTTGAATTACTGCAAGACAATACGAGCCGTCTTCCTGCACCGCCTCCTACAGTAGTGGACCTACTGCAACCAAACTCGGTACACATACTGCTTACTATCTAGCAAACAACCGCTGTCATGAATTAAACACCTACCACTCACGCTACAGGAGACACGAAGTCGTAAACTAGGATATTCTTAAATTACTGCAAACCATGCGAACCATCTTCCTGCACCTCCTCCTAAAGTAGTGGACCGACTGCTTCCAAACTCGGTACACATACCGCTTACTATCAGACGAACACTCGCTGTCACGAATTAAACACCTACCACTCACGCTACAGGAGACACGAAGTCGTAAACTACGATATTCTTCAATTACTGCAAAACCATGCGAACCATCTTCCTGCACCTCCTCCCAAATTAATGGACCGACTGCAACCAAACTCGGTTAACATACTGCTTACTATCAGGCGAACAACCGCTGTCATGAATTAAACACCTGCCACGCACGCTACAGGAGACATGAAGTCGTAAACTAGGATATTCTTGAATTACTGCAAACTATGCGAACAATCTTCCTGCACCTCCTCCTAAAGTACTGGACCGACTGCAACCAAACTCGGTACACATACTGCTTACTATCAGACGAACAACCGCTGTCATGAATTAGACAAGTACCACTCACGCTACAGGAGACACGAAGTCGTAAACTACGATATTCTTGAATTAATGCAAAACCATGCGAGCCATCTTCCTGCACCTCCTCCTAAAGTAGTGGACCGAGTGCAACCAAAATCGGTACACATACTGCTTACTATCAGGCGAACAACCGCTGTCATGAATTAAACACCTACCACTCACGCTACAGGAGACACTAAGTCGTAAACTACGATATTCTTGAATTACTGCAAAACCATGCGAGCCATTTTCCTGCACCTCCTCCTAAAGTAGTGGACCGACTGCAACCAAAGTTGGTACACATACTGCTTACTATTAGGCGAACAACAGCTGTCTTGAATTAAACACCTACCACTCACGCCACAGGAGACACGAATTCGTAAACTACGATAATTTTGGAATTACTGCAAAACCATGCGAGCCACCTTCCTGCACCTCCTCCTAAATTAGACGCCCGACTGCAACCTAACTCGGTAAATATACTGCTTACTATCAGGCGAACAACAGCTGTCATGAATTAAACACCTACCGCTCACGCTACAGGAGACACGAAGTCGTAAACTAGGATATTCTTGAATTACTGCAAAACCATACGGGCCATCTTGGTGCACCTCCTCCTCCAGTAGTGGACCTACTGCAACCAAACTCGGTACACACACAGCTTACTATCTAGCGAACAACCGCTGTCATGAATTAAACTCCTACCACTCACGCTACAGGAGACACGAAGTCGTAAACTACGATATTCTTGAATTACTGCAAAACCATGCGAGCCATCTTCCTGCACCTCCTCCTCCAGCAGTTGACCTACTGCAACCAAACTCGGTACAAAGACTGCTTACTATCAGGCGAAAAACCGCTGTCATGAATTAAACACCTACCACTCACGCCACAGGAGACACGAATTCGTAAACTACGATTTTCTTGAATTACTGCAAAACAATGCGAGCCATCTTCCTGCACCTCCTCCTAAAGTAGTGGACCGACTGCAACCAAACTCGGTACACATAATTCTTACTAACAGGCGAACAACAGCTGTCTTGAATTAAACACCTACCACTCACGCTACAGGAAACACGAAGTCGTAAACTACGATATTCTTGAATTACTGCAAAACCATACGGGCCATCTTCCAGCACCTCCTCCTCCAGTAGTGGACCTACTGCAACCAAACTCGGTACACACACTGCTTACTATCTAGCGAACAACCGCTGTCATGAATTAAACACCTACCACTCACACTACAGGAGACACGAAGTCGTAAACTACGATATTCTTGAATTAATGCAAAACCATGCGAGCCATCTTCCTGCACTTCCTCCTAAAGTAGTGGACCGAGTGCAACCAAAATCGGTACACATACTACTTACTATCAGGCGAACAACTGCTGTCATGAATTAAACTCCTAAAACTCACGCTACAGGAGACACGAAGTCGTAAACTACGATATTCTTGAATTACTGCAAAACCATGCGAGCCATCTTCCTGCACCTCCTCCTAAAGTAGTGGACCGACTGCAACCAAAGTCGGTACACATACTGCTTACTATTAGGCGAACAACAGCTGTCGTGAATTAAACACCTACCACTCACGCTACAGGAGCCACGAAGTCGTAAACTACGATATTCTTGAATTACTGCAAAACCATGCGAGCCATCTTCCTGCACCTCCTCCTCCAGCAGTGGACCTACTGCAACCAAACACGGTACACGTACTGCTTACTATCTAGCGAACAACTGCTGTCATGAATTAAACACCTACAACTCACGCTACAGGAGAACCGAAGTCGTAAACTACGATATTCTTGAATTACTGCAAAACCATGCGAGCCATCTTCCTGCACCTCCTCCTAAAGTAGTGGACCGACTGCAACCAAAGTCGGTACACATACTGCTTACTATTAGGCGAACAACAGCTGTCTTGAATTAAACACCTACCACTCACGCCACAGGAGACACGAATTCGTAAACTACGATAATTTTGGAATTACTGCAAAACCATGCGAGCAACCTTCCTGCACCTCCTCCTAAATTAGAGGCCCGACTGCAACCTAACTCGGTAAATATACTGCTTACTATCAGGCGAACAACCGCTGTCATGAATTAAACACCTACCGCTCACGCTACAGGAGACACGAAGTCGTAAACTAGGATATTCTTGAATTACTGCAAAACCATGCGAGCCATCTTCCTGCACCTCCTCCTAAATTAGAGGCCCGACTGCAACCTAACTGGGTAAATATACTGCTTACTATCAGGCGAACAACCGCTGTCATGAATTAAACACCTACCGCTCACGCTACAGCAGACACGAAGTCGTAAACTAGGATATTCTTGAATTACTGCAAAACCATACGGGCCATCTTCCTGCACCTCCTCCTCCAGTAGTGGACCTACTGCAACCAAACTCGGTACACACACAGCTTACTATCTAGCGAACAACCGCTGTCATGAATTAAACTCCTACCACTCACGCTACAGGAGATACGAAGTCGTAAACTACGATATTCTTGAATTACTGCAAAACCATGCGAGCCATCTTCCTGCACCTCCTCCTCCAGCAGTTGACCTACTGCAACCAAACTCGGTACACAAACTGCTTACTATCAGGCGAACAACCGCTGTCATGAATTAAACACTTACCACTCACGCTAAAGAAGACACGAAGACGTAAACTTCGATATTCTTGAATTACTGCAAAACCATGCGAGCCATCTTCCTGCACCTCCTCCTAAATTAGAGGCCCGACTGCAACCTAACTCGGTAAATATACTGCTTACTATCAGGCGAACAACCGCTGTCATGAATTAAACACCTACCGCTCACGCTACAGGAGAGACGAAGTCGTAAACTAGGATATTCTTGAATTACTGCAAAACCATACGGGCCATCTTGGTGCACCTCCTCCTCCAGTAGTGGACCTACTGCAACTAAACTCGGTACACACACAGCTTACTATCTAGCGAACAACCGCTGTCATGAATTAAACTCCTACCACTCACGCTACAGGAGACACGAAGTCGTAAACTACGATATTCTTGAATTACTGCAAAACCATGCGAGCCATCTTCCTGCACCTCCTCCTCCAGCAGTTGACCTACTGCAACCAAACTCGGTACAAATACTGCTTACTATCAGGCGAAAAACCGCTGTCATGAATTAAGCACCTACCACTCACGCCACAGGAGACACGAATTCGTAAACTACGATTTTCTTGAATTACTGCAAAACAATGCGAGCCATCTTCCTGCACCTCCTCCTAAAGTAGTGGACCGACTGCAACCAAACTCGGTACACATAATGCTTACTAACAGGCGAACAACAGCTGTCTTGAATTAAACACCTACCACTCACGCTACAGGAAACACGAAGTCGTAAACTACGATATTCTTGAATTACTGCAAAACCATACGGGCCATCTTCCAGCACCTCCTCCTCCAGTTTTGGACCTACTGCAACCAAACTCGGTACACACACTGCTTACTATCTAGCGAACAACCGCTGTCATGAATTAAACACCTACCACTCACACTACAGGAGACACGAAGTCGTAAACTACGATATTCTTGAATTACTGCAAAACCATGCGAGCCATCTTCCTGCACCTCCTCCTAAAGTAGTATACCGACTGCATCCAAACTCGGTACACATACTGCTTACTATCAGACGAACAACCGCTGTCATGAATTAAACACCTACCACTCACACTACAGGAGACACGAAGTCGTAAACTACGATATTCTTGAATTAATGCAAAACCATGCGAGCCATCTTCCTGCACTTCCTCCTAAAGTAGTGGACCGAGTGCAACCAAAATCGGTACACATACTACTTACTATCAGGCGAACAACTGCTGTCATGAATTAAACTCCTAAAACTCACGCTACAGGAGACACGAAGTCGTAAACTACGATATTCTTGAATTACTGCAAAACCATGCGAGCCATCTTCCTGCACCTCCTCCTAAAGTAGTGGACCGACTGCAACCAAAGTCGGTACACATACTGCTTACTATTAGGCGAACAACAGCTGTCGTGAATTAAACACCTACCACTCACGCTACAGGAGCCACGAAGTCGTAAACTACGATATTCTTGAATTACTGCAAAACCATGCGAGCCATCTTCCTGCACCTCCTCCTCCAGCAGTGGACCTACTGCAACCAAACACGGTACACGTACTGCTTACTATCTAGCGAACAACTGCTGTCATGAATTAAACACCTACAACTCACGCTACAGGAGAACTGAAGTCGTAAACTACGATATTCTTGAATTACTGCAAAACCATGCGAGCCATCTTCCTGCACCTCCTCCTAAAGTAGTGGACCGACTGCAACCAGAGTCGGTACACATACTGCTTACTATTAGGCGAACAACAGCTGTCGTGAATTAAACACCTACCACTCACGCTACAGGAGCCACGAAGTCGTAAACTACGATATTCTTGAATTACTGCAAAACCATGCGAGCCATCTTCCTGCACCTCCTCCTCCAGCAGTGGACCTACTGCAACCAAACACGGTACACGTACTGCTTACTATCTAGCGAACAACTGCTGTCATGAATTAAACACCTACAACTCACGCTACAGGAGAACCGAAGTCGTAAACTACGATATTCTTGAATTACTGCAAAACCATGCGAGCCATCTTCCTGCACCTCCTCCTAAAGTAGTGGACCGACTGCAACCAAAGTCGGTACACATACTGCTTACTATTAGGCGAACAACAGCTGTCTTGAATTAAACACCTACCACTCACGCCACAGGAGACACGAATTCGTAAACTACGATAATTTTGGAATTACTGCAAAACCATGCGAGCAACCTTCCTGCACCTCCTCCTAAATTAGAGGCCCGACTGCAACCTAACTCGGTAAATATACTGCTTACTATCAGGCGAACAACCGCTGTCATGAATTAAACACCTACCGCTCACGCTACAGGAGACACGAAGTCGTAAACTAGGATATTCTTGAATTACTGCAAAACCATGCGAGCCATCTTCCTGCACCTCCTCCTAAATTAGAGGCCCGACTGCAACCTAACTGGGTAAATATACTGCTTACTATCAGGCGAACAACCGCTGTCATGAATTAAACACCTACCGCTCACGCTACAGGAGACACGAAGTCGTAAACTAGGATATTCTTGAATTACTGCAAAACCATACGGGCCATCTTCCTGCACCTCCTCCTCCAGTAGTGGACCTACTGCAACCAAACTCGGTACACACACAGCTTACTATCTAGCGAACAACCGCTGTCATGAATTAAACTCCTACCACTCACGCTACAGGAGATACGAAGTCGTAAACTACGATATTCTTGAATTACTGCAAAACCATGCGAGCCATCTTCCTGCACCTCCTCCTCCAGCAGTTGACCTACTGCAACCAAACTCGGTACACAAACTGCTTACTATCAGGCGAACAACCGCTGTCATGAATTAAACACTTACCACTCACGCTAAAGAAGACACGAAGACGTAAACTTCGATATTCTTGAATTACTGCAAAACCATGCGAGCCATCTTCCTGCACCTCCTCCTAAATTAGAGGCCCGACTGCAACCTAACTCGGTAAATATACTGCTTACTATCAGGCGAACAACCGCTGTCATGAATTAAACACCTACCGCTCACGCTACAGGAGAGACGAAGTCGTAAACTAGGATATTCTTGAATTACTGCAAAACCATACGGGCCATCTTGGTGCACCTCCTCCTCCAGTAGTTGACCTACTGCAACCAAACTCGGTACACACACAGCTTACTATCTAGCGAACAACCGCTGTCATGAATTAAACTCCTACCACTCACGCTACAGGAGACACGAAGTCGTAAACTACGATATTCTTGAATTACTGCAAAACCATGCGAGCCATCTTCCTGCACCTCCTCCTCCAGCAGTTGACCTACTGCAACCAAACTCGGTACAAATACTGCTTACTATCAGGCGAAAAACCGCTGTCATGAATTAAGCACCTACCACTCACGCCACAGGAGACACGAATTCGTAAACTACGATTTTCTTGAATTACTGCAAAACAATGCGAGCCATCTTCCTGCACCTCCTCCTAAAGTAGTGGACCGACTGCAACCAAACTCGGTACACATAATGCTTACTAACAGGCGAACAACAGCTGTCTTGAATTAAACACCTACCACTCACGCTACAGGAAACACGAAGTCGTAAACTACGATATTCTTGAATTACTGCAAAACCATACGGGCCATCTTCCAGCACCTCCTCCTCCAGTAGTGGACCTACTGCAACCAAACTCGGTACACACACTGCTTACTATCTAGCGAACAACCGCTGTCATGAATTAAACACCTACCACTCACGCTACAGGAGACACGAAGTCGTAAACTACGATATTCTTGAATTAATGCAAAACCGTGCGAGCCATCTTCCTGCACCTCCTGCTAAAGTAGTGGACCGAATGCAACCAAAATCGGTACACATACTGCTTACTATCAGGCGAACAACCGCTGTCATGAATTAAACACCTACCACTCACGCTACAGGAGACACGAAGTCGTAAACTACGACATTCTTGAATTACTGCAAATACATGCGAGCCATCTTCCTGCACCTCCTCCTCCAGTAGTGGACCTACTGCAACCAAACTCGGTACACATACTGCTTACTATCAGGCGATAAACCGCTGTCATGAATTAAACACCTACCACTCACGCCTTGGAGACACGAATTCGTAAACTACGATATTCTTGAATTACTGCAAAACCATGCGAGCCATATTCCTGCACCTCCTCCTAATGTAGTGGACGGACTGCAACAAAACTCGGTAAACATACTGCTTACTATCAGGCGAACAACCGCTGTCATGAATTAAACACTTACCACTCACGCTACAGGAGAACCGAAGTCGTAAACTACGATATTCTTGAATTACTGCAAAACCATGCGAGCCATTTTCCTGCACCTCCTCCTAAATTAGTGGACCGACTGCAACCAAACTCGGTAAACATACTGCTTTCTATCAAGCGAACAACCGCTGTCATGAATTAAACACCTGCCTCTCACGCTACAGGAGACACGAAGTCATATACTAGGATATTCTTGAATTACTGCAAATCAATACGAGCCGTCTTCCTGCTCCTCCTCCTACAGTAGTGGACCTACTGCAACCAAACTCGGTACACATACTGCTTACTATCTAGCGAACAACCGCTGTCATGAATTAAACACCTACCACTCACGCTACAGGAGACACGAAGTCGTAAACTAGGATATTCTTGAATTACTGCAAAACATGCGAACCATCTTCCTGCACCTCCTCATAAAGTAGCTGACCGACTGCATCCAAACTCGGTACACATACTGCTTACTATCAGACGAACAACCGCTGTCATGAATTAAACACCTACCACTCACGCTACAGGACACTCAAAGTCGGAAACTAGGATATTCTTGAATTACTGCAAACCATGCGAACCATCTTCCTGCACCTTCTCCTCAAGTAGTGGACCGACTGCAACCAAACTCGGTACACATACTGCTTACTATCAGGCGATCAACCGCTGTCATGAATTAAACACCTACCACTCACGCTACAGGAGACACGAAGTCGTAAACTAGGATATTCTTAAATTACTGCAAACCATGCGAACAATCTTCCTGCACCTCCTCCTAAAGTAGTGGACCGACTGCTTTCAAACTCGGTACACATACTGCTTACTATCAGACGAACACTCGCTGTCACGAATTAAACACCTACCACTCACGCTACAGGAGACACGAAGTCGTAAACTACGATATTCTTCAATTACTGCAAAACCATGCGAGCCATCTTCCTGCACCTCCTCCTAAAGTAGTGGACCGAGTGCAACCAAAATCGGTACACATACTGCATACTATCAGGCGAACAACCGCTGTCATGAATTAAACACCTACCACTCACGCTACAGGAGACACGAAGTCGTAAACTACGATATTCTTGAATTACTGCAAAACCATGCGAGCCATCTTCCTGCACCTCCTCCTAAAGTAGTGGACCGACTGCAACCAAAGTTGGTACACATACTGCTTACTATTAGGCGAACAACAGCTGTCTTGAATTAAACACCTACCACTCACGCCACAGGAGACACGAATTCGTAAACTACGATAATTTTGGAATTACTGCAAAACCATGCGAGCAATCTTCCTGCACCTCCCCCTAAAGTAATGGACGGACTGCAACCAAACTCGGTACACATACTGCTTACTATCAGGCGAACAACCGCTGTCATGAATTAAACACCTGCCACTCACGCTACAGGAGACACGAAGTCGTAAACTAGGATATTCTTGAATTACTGCAAAACAATACGAGCCATCTTCCTGCACCTCCTCCTCCAGTAGTGGACCTACTGCAACCAAACTCGATACACATACTGCTTACTATCTAGCGAACAACCGCTGTTATGAATTAAACACTTACCACTCACGCTACAGGAGAACCGAAGTCGTAAACTACGATATTCTTGAATTACTGCAAAACCATGCGAGCCATCTTCCTGCACCTCCTTGTAAATTAGTTGACCGACTGCAACCAAACTCGGTAAACATACTGCTTTCTATCAGGCGAACAACCGCTGTCATGAATTAAACACCTGCCACTCACGCCACAGGAGACACGAAGTCGTAAACTACGATATTCTTGAATTAATGCAAAACCATGCGAGCCATCTTCCTGCACCTCCTCCTCCAGTAGTGGACGTACTGCAACCAAACTCGGTACACATACTGCTTACTATCAGGCGAATAACCGCTGTCATGAATTAAACACCTACCACTCACGCCACAGGAGACACGAAGCCGTAAACTACGATATTCTTGAATTACTGCAAAACCATGCGAGCCGTCTTCCTGCACCTCCTCCTAAATTAATGGACCGACTACAACCAAACACGGTAAACATACTGCTTACTATCAGGCGAACAACCGCTGTCATGAATTAAACACCTGCCACGCACGCTACAGGAGACACGAAGTCGTAAACTAGGATATTCTTGAATTACTGCAAACCATGCGAACAATCTTCCTGCACCTCCTCCTAAAGTAGTGGACCGACCGCAACCAAAGTCGGTACACATACTGCTTACTATCAGACGACCAACCGCTGTCATGAATTAGACAAGTACCACTCACGTTACAGGAAACACGAAGTCGAAAACTACGATAATCTTGAATTACTGCAAAACCATTCGAGCCATCTTCCTGCACCTCCTCCTAAAGTAGTGGACCGACTGCAACCAAAGTCGGTACACATACTGCTTACTATTAGGCGAACAACAGCTGTTATGAATTAAACACCTACCACTCACGCCACAGGAGACACGAATTCGTAAACTACGATATTCTTGAATTACTGCAAAACCATGCGAGCCATCTTCCTGCACCTCCTCCTAAAGTAGTGGACGGACTGCAACCAAACTCGGTACACATACTGCTTACTATCAGGCGAACAACCGCTGTCATGAATTAAACACCTACCACTCACGCAACAGGAGACACGAAGTCGTGAACTACGATATTCTTGAATTACTGCAAAACCATGCGAGCCATCTTCCTGCACCTCCACCTAAATTAATGGACCGACTGCAACCAAACTCAGTAAACATACTGCTTACTATCAGGCGAACAACCGCTGTCATGAATTAAACACCTGCCACGCACGCTACAGGAGACACGAAGTCGTAAACTAGGATATTCTTGAATTACTGGAAACCATGCGAACAATCTTCCTGCACCTCCTCCTAAAGTAGTGGACCGACTGCAACCAAACTTGGTACACATACTGCTTACTATCAGACGAACAACCGCTGTCATGAATTAGACAAGTACCACTCACGCTACAGGAGACACGAAGTCGTAAACTACGATATTCTTGAATTACTGCAAAACCATGCGAGCCATCTTCCTGCACCTCCTCCTCCAGCAGTGAACCTACTGCCACCAAACTCGGTACACATTCTGCTTACTATCTAGCAAACAACCGCTGTTATGAATTAAACACTTACCACTCACGCTACAGGAGAACCGAAGTCGTAAACTACGATATTCTTGAATTACTGCAAAACCAAGCGAGCCATCTCCCTGCACCTACTCCTCCAGTAGTGGACCTACTGCAACCAAACTCGGTACACATACTGTTTACTATCAGGCGAATAACCGCTGTCATGAATTAAACACCTACCACTCACGCCACAGGAGACACGAATTCGTAAACTACGATATTCTTGAATTACTGCAAAACCATGCGAGCCATCTTCCTGCACCTCCTCCTAAAGTAGTGGACGGACTGCAACCAAACTCGGTACACATACTGCTTACTATCAGGCGAACAACCGCTGTCATGAATTAAACACCTACCACTCACGCAACAGGAGACACGAAGTCGTAAACTACGATATTCTTGAATTAATGCAAAACCATGCGAGCTATCTTCCTGCACCTCCTCCTCCAGTATGGACCGACTGCAACCAAACTCGGTACACATACTGCTTACTCTCACGCGAACAACCGTTGCCATGAATTAAACACCTACCACTCGCGCTACAGGAGACAAGAAGTCGTAAACTACGATATTCTTGAATCAATGCAACTCCATACGAGCCATCTTCCTGTACCTCCTCCTAAAGTAGTGGACCGACTGCAACCAAAGTAGGTACACATACTGCTTACTATTAGGCGAACAACAGATGTCATGAATTAAACACCTACCACTCACGCTACAGGAGCCACGAAGTCGTAAACTACGATATTCTTGAATTACTGCAAATCCATGCGAGCCATCTTCCTGCACCTCCTCCTCCAGCAGTGAACCTACTGCCACCAAACTCGGTACACATTCTGCTTACTATCTAGCGAACAACCGCTGTTATGAATTAAACACTTACCACTCACGCTACAGGAGAACCGAAGTCGTAAACTACGATATTCTTGAATTACTGCAAAACCAAGCGAGCCATCTTCCTGCACCTACTCCTCCAGTAGTGGACCTACTGCAACCAAATTCGGTACACATACTGCTTACTATCAGGCGAATAACCGCTGTCATGAATTAAACACCTACCACTCACGCCACAGGGGACACGAATTCGTAAACTACGATATTCTTGAATTACTGCAAAACCATGCGAGCCATCTTCCTGCACCTCCTCCTAAAGTAGTGGACGGACTGCAACCAAACTCGGTACCCATACTGCTTACTATCAGGCGAACAACCGCTGTCATGAATTAAACACCTACCACTCACGCTACAGGAGACACGAAGTCGTAAACTACGATATTCTTGAATTACTGCAAAACCATGCGAGCCATCTTCCTGCACCTCCTCCTAAATTAATGGACCGACTGCAACCAAACTCAGTAAACATACTGCTTACTATCAGGCGAACAACCGCTGTCATGAAATAAACACCTGCCACGCACGCTACAGGAGACACGAAGTCGTAAACTAGGATATTCTTGAATTACTGCAAACCATGCGAACAATCTTCCTGCACCTCCTCCTAAAGTAGTGGACCGACTGCAACCAAACTTGGTACACATACTGCTTACTATCAGACGAACAACCGCTGTCATGAATTAGACAAGTACCACTCACGCTACAGGAGACACGATGTCGTAAACTACGATATTCTTGAATTAATGCAAAACCATGCGAGCCATCTTCCTGCACTTCCTCCTAAAGTAGTGGACCGACTGCAACCAAAGTCGGTACACATACTGCTTACTATTAGGCGAACAACAGCTGTCGTGAATTAAACACCTACCACTCACGCTACAGGAGCCACGAAGTCGTAAACTACGATATTCTTGAATTACTGCAAGACCATGCGAGCCATCTTCCTGCACCTCCTCCTAAATTAGAGGCCCGACTGCAACCTAACTCGGTAAATATACTGCTTACTATCAGGCGAACAACCGCTGTCATGAATTAAACACCTACCGCTCACGCTACAGGAGACACGAAGTCGTAAACTAGGATATTCTTGAATTACTGCAAAACCATGCGAGCCATCTTCCTGCACCTCCTCCTAAATTAGAGGCCCGACTGCAACCTAACTGGGTAAATATACTGCTTACTATCAGGCGAACAACCGCTGTCATGAATTAAACACCTACCGCTCACGCTACAGGAGACACGAAGTCGTAAACTAGGATATTCTTGAATTACTGCAAAACCATACGGGCCATCTTCCTGCACCTCCTCCTCCAGTAGTGGACCTACTGCAACCAAACTCGGTACACACACAGCTTACTATCTAGCGAACAACCGCTGTCATGAATTAAACTCCTACCACTCACGCTACAGGAGATACGAAGTCGTAAACTACGATATTCTTGAATTACTGCAAAACCATGCGAGCCATCTTCCTGCACCTCCTCCTCCAGCAGTTGACCTACTGCAACCAAACTCGGTACACAAACTGCTTACTATCAGGCGAACAACCGCTGTCATGAATTAAACACTTACCACTCACGCTAAAGGAGACACGAAGACGTAAACTACGATATTCTTGAATTACTGCAAAACCATGCGAGCCATCTTCCTGCACCTCCTCCTAAATTAGAGGCCCGACTGCAACCTAACTCGGTAAATATACTGCTTACTATCAGGCGAACAACCGCTGTCATGAATTAAATACCTACCGCTCACGCTACAGGAGACACGAAGTCGTAAACTAGGATATTCTTGAATTACTGCAATACCATACGGGCCACCTTCCTGCACCTCCTCCTCCAGTAGTAGACCTACTGCAACCAAACTCGGTACACACACAGCTTACTATCTAGCGAACAACCGCTGTCATGAATTAAACTCCTACCACTCACGCTACAGGAGACACGAAGTCGTAAACTACGATATTCTTGAATTACTGCAAAACAATACGAGCCATCTTCCTGTACCTCCTCCTCCAGTAGTGGACCTACTGCAACCAAACTCGATACACATACTGCTTACTATCTAGCGAACAACCGCTGTTATGAATTAAACACTTACCACTCACGCTACAGGAGAACCGAAGTCGTAAACTACGATATTCTTGAATTACTGCAAAACCATGCGAGCCATCTTCCTGCACCTCCACCTAAAGTAATGGACCGACTGCAACCAAACTCGGTAAACATACTGCTTTCTATCAGGCGAACAACCGCTGTCATGAATTAAACACCTGCCACTCACGCCACAGGAGACACGAAGTCGTAAACTACGATATTCTTGAATTAATGCAAAACCATGCGAGCCATCTTCCTGCACCTCCTCCTCCAGTAGTGGACGTACTGCAACCAAACTCGGTACACATACTGCTTACTATCAGGCGAATAACCGCTGTCATGAATTAAACACCTACCACTCACGCCACAGGAGACACGAAGTCGTAAACTACGATATTCTTGAATTACTGCAAAACCATGCGAGCCGTCTTCCTGCACCTCCTCCTAAATTAATGGACCGACTACAACCAAACACGGTAAACATACTGCTTACTATCAGGCGAACAACCGCTGTCATGAATTAAACACCTGCCACGCACGCTACAGGAGACACGAAGTCGTAAACTAGGATAATCTTGAATTACTGCAAACCATGCGAACAATCTTCCTGCACCTCCTCCTAAAGTAGTGGACCGACCGCAACCAAAGTCGGTACACATACTGCTTACTATCAGACGACCAACCGCTGTCATGAATTAGACAAGTACCACTCACGTTACAGGAAACACGAAGTCGTAAACTACGATAATCTTGAATTACTGCAAAACCATTCGAGCCATCTTCCTGCACCTCCTCCTAAAGTAGTGGACCGACTGCAACCAAAGTCGGTACACATACTGCTTACTATTAGGCGAACAACAGCTGTTATGAATTAAACACCTACCACTCACGCCACAGGAGACACGAATTCGTAAACTACGATATTCTTGAATTACTGCAAAACCATGCGAGCCATCTTCCTGCACCTCCTCCTAAAGTAGTGGACGGACTGCAAACAAACTCGGTACACATACTGCTTACTATCAGGCGAACAACCGCTGTCATGAATTAAACACCTACCACTCACGCAACAGGAGACACGAAGTCGTAAACTACGATATTCTTGAATTACTGCAAAACCATGCGAGCCATCTTCCTGCACCTCCACCTAAATTAATGGACCGACTGCAACCAAACTCAGTAAACATACTGCTTACTATCAAGCGAACAACCGCTGTCATGAATTAAACACCTGCCACGCACGCTACAGGAGACACGAAGTCGTAAACTAGGATATTCTTGAATTACTGGAAACCATGCGAACAATCTTCCTGCACCTCCTCATAAAGTAGTGGACCGACTGCAACCAAACTTGGTACACATACTGCTTACTATCAGACGAACAACCGCTGTCATGAATTAGACAAGTACCACTCACGCTACAGGAGACACGAAGTCGTAAACGTCGATATTCTTGAATTACTGCAAAACCATGCGAGCCATCTTCCTGCACCTCCTCCTCCAGCAGTGAACCTACTGCCACCAAACTCGGTACACATTCTGCTTACTATCTAGCAAACAACCGCTGTTATGAATTAAACACTTACCACTCACGCTACAGGAGAACCGAAGTCGTAAACTACGATATTCTTGAATTACTGCAAAACCAAGCGAGCCATCTCCCTGCACCTACTCCTCCAGTAGTGGACCTACTGCAACCAAACTCGGTACACATACTGCTTACTATCAGGCGAATAACCGCTGTCATGAATTAAACACCTACCACTCACGCCACAGGAGACACGAATTCGTAAACTACGATATTCTTGAATTACTGCAAAACCATGCGAGCCATCTTCCTGCACCTCCTCCTAAAGTAGTGGACGGACTGCAACCAAACTCGGTACACATACTTCTTACTATCAGGCGAACAACCGCTGTCATGAATTAAACACCTACCACTCACGCAACAGGAGACACGAAGTCGTAAACTACGATATTCTTGAATTACTGCAAAACCATGCGAGCCATCTTCCTGCACCTCCTCCTAAATTAATGGACCGACTGCAACCAAACTCAGTAAACATACTGCTTACTATCAGGCGAACAACCGCTGTCATGAATTAAACACCTGCCACGCACGCTACAGGAGACACGAAGTCGTAAACTAGGATATTCTTGAATTACTGCAAACCATGCGAACAATCTTCCTGCACCTCCTCCTAAAGTAGTGGAACGACTGCAACCAAACTTGGTACACATACTGCTTACTATCAGACGAACAACCGCTGTCATGAATTAGACAAGTACCACTCACGCTACAGGAGACACGAAGTCGTAAACAACGATATTCTTGAATTAATGCAAAACCATGCGAGCTATCTTCCTGCACCTCCTCCTCCAGTATGGACCGACTGCAACCAAACTCGGTACACATACTGCTTACTCTCACGCGAACAACCGTTGCCATGAATTAAACACCTACCACTCGCGCTACAGGAGACAAGAAGTCGTAAACTACGATATTCTTGAATCAATGCAACTCCATACGAGCCATCTTCCTGTACCTCCTCCTAAAGTAGTGGACCGACTGCAACCAAAGTAGGTACACATACTGCTTACTATTAGGCGAACAACAGATGTCATGAATTAAACACCTACCACTCACGCTACAGGAGCCACGAAGTCGTAAACTACGATATTCTTGAATTACTGCAAATCCATGCGAGCCATCTTCCTGCACCTCCTCCTCCAGCAGTGAACCTACTGCCACCAAACTCGGTACACATTCTGCTTACTATCTAGCGAACAACCGCTGTTATGAATTAAACACTTACCACTCACGCTACAAGAGAACCGAAGTCGTAAACTACGATATTCTTGAATTACTGCAAAACCAAGCGAGCCATCTTCCTGCACCTACTCCTCCAGTAGTGGACCTACTGCAACCAAACTCGGTACACATACTGCTTACTATCAGGCGAATAACCGCTGTCATGAATTAAACACCTACCACTCACGCCACAGGGGACACGAATTCGTAAACTACGATATTCTTGAATTACTGCAAAACCATGCGAGCCATCTTCCTGCACCTCCTCCTAAAGTAGTGGACGGACTGCAACCAAACTCGGTACCCATACTGCTTACTATCAGGCGAACAACCGCTGTCATGAATTAAACACCTACCACTCACGCAACAGGAGACACGAAGTCGTAAACTACGATATTCTTGAATTACTGCAAAACCATGCGAGCCATCTTCCTGCACCTCCTCCTAAATTAATGGACCGACTGCAACCAAACTCAGTAAACATACTGCTTACTATCAGGCGAACAACCGCTGTCATGAATTAAACACCTGCCACGCACGCTACAGGAGACACGAAGTCGTAAACTAGGATATTCTTGAATTACTGCAAACCATGCGAACAATCTTCCTGCACCTCCTCCTAAAGTAGTGGACCGACTGCAACCAAACTTGGTACACATACTGCTTACTATCAGACGAACAACCGCTGTCATGAATTAGACAAGTACCACTCACGCTACAGGAGACACGATGTCGTAAACTACGATATTCTTGAATTAATGCAAAACCATGCGAGCCATCTTCCTGCACTTCCTCCTAAAGTAGTGGACCGACTGCAACCAAAGTCGGTACACATACTGCTTACTATTAGTCGAACAACAGCTGTCGTGAATTAAACACCTACCACTCACGCTACAGGAGCCACGAAGTCGTAAACTACGATATTCTTGAATTACTGCAAAACCATGCGAGCCATCTTCCTGCACCTCCTCCTAAATTAGAGGCCCGACTGCAACCTAACTCGGTAAATATACTGCTTACTATCAGGCGAACAACCGCTGTCATGAATTATACACCTACCGCTCACGCTACAGGAGACACGAAGTCGTAAACTAGGATATTCTTGAATTACTGCAAAACCATGCGAGCCATCTTCCTGCACCTCCTCCTAAATTAGAGGCCCGACTGCAACCTAACTGGGTAAATATACTGCTTACTATCAGGCGAACAACCGCTGTCATGAATTAAACACCTACCGCTCACGCTACAGGAGACACGATGTCGTAAACTAGGATATTCTTGAATTACTGCAAAACCATACGGGCCATCTTCCTGCACCTCCTCCTCCAGTAGTGGACCTACTGCAACCAAACTCGGTACACACACAGCTTACTATCTAGCGAACAACCGCTGTCATGAATTAAACTCCTACCACTCACGCTACAGGAGATACGAAGTCGTAAACTACGATATTCTTGAATTACTGCAAAACCATGCGAGCCATCTTCCTGCACCTCCTCCTCCAGCAGTTGACCTACTGCAACCAAACTCGGTACACAAACTGCTTACTATCAGGCGAACAACCGCTGTCATGAATTAAACACTTACCACTCACGCTAAAGGAGACACGAAGACGTAAACTACGATATTCTTGAATTACTGCAAAACCATGCGAGCCATCTTCCTGCACCTCCTCCTAAATTAGAGGCCCGACTGCAACCTAACTCGGTAAATATACTGCTTACTATCAAGCGAACAACCGCTGTCATGAATTAAACACCTACCGCTCACGCTACAGGAGACACGAAGTCGTAAACTAGGATATTCTTGAATTACTGCAATACCATACGGGCCACCTTCCTGCACCTCCTCCTCCAGTAGTGGACCTACTGCAACCAAACTCGGTACACACACAGCTTACTATCTAGCGAACAACCGCTGACATGAATTAAACTCCTACCACTCACGCTACAGGAGACACGAAGTCGTAAACTACGATATTCTTGAATTACTGCAAAACCATGCGAGCCATCTTCCTGCACCTCCTCCTCCAGCAGTTGACCTACTGCAACCAAACTCGGTACAAATACTGCTTACCATCAGGCGAAAAACCGCTGTCATGAATTAAACACCTACCACTCACGCCACAGGAGACACGAATTCGTAAACTACGATTTTCTTGAATTACTGCAAAACAATGCGAGCCATCTTCCTGCACCTCCTCCTAAAGTAGTGGACCGACTGCAACCAAACTCGGTACACATAATGCTTACTATCAGGCGAACAACAGCTGTCTTGAATTAAACACCTACCACTCACGCTACAGGAAACACGAAGTCGTAAACTACGATATTCTTGAATTACTGCAAAACCATACGGGCCATCTTCCAGCACCTCCTCCTCCAGCAGTTGACCTACTGCAACCAAACTCGGTACAAATACTGCTTACCATCAGGCGAAAAACCGCTGTCATGAATTAAACACCTACCACTCACGCCACAGGAGACACGAATTCGTAAACTACGATTTTCTTGAATTACTGCAAAACAATGCGAGCCATCTTCCTGCACCTCCTCCTAAAGTAGTGGACCGACTGCAACCAAACTCGGTACACATAATGCTTACTATCAGGCGAACAACAGCTGTCTTGAATTAAACACCTACCACTCACGCTACAGGAAACACGAAGTCGTAAACTACGACATTCTTGAATTACTGCAAATACATGCGAGCCATCTTCCTGCACCTCCTCCTCCAGTAGTGGACCTACTGCAACCAAACTCGGTACACATACTGCTTACTATCAGGCGATAAACCGCTGTCATGAATTAAACACCTACCACTCACGCCACAGGAGACACGAATTCGTAAACTACGATATTCTTGAATTACTGCAAAACCATGCGAGCCATATTCCTGCACCTCCTCCTAATGTAGTGGACGGACTGCAACAAAACTCGGTAAACATACTGCTTACTATCAGGCGAACAACCGCTGTCATGAATTAAACACTTACCACTCACGCTACAGGAGAACCGAAGTCGTAAACTACGATATTCTTGAATTACTGCAAAACCATGCGAGCCATCTTCCTGCACCTCCTCCTAAATTAGTGGACCGACTGCAACCAAACTCGGTAAACATACTGCTTTCTATCAAGCGAACAACCGCTGTCATGAATTAAACACCTGCCACTCACGCTACAGGAGACACGAAGTCATATACTAGGATATTCTTGAATTACTGCAAATCAATACGAGCCGTCTTCCTGCTCCTCCTCCTACAGTAGTGGACCTACTGCAACCAAACTCGGTACACATACTTCTTACTATCTAGCGAACAACCGCTGTCATGAATTAAACACCTAACACTCACGATACAGGAGACACGAAGTCGTAAACTAGGATATTCTTGAATTACTGCAAAACATGCGAACAATCTTCCTGCACCTCCTCATAAAGAAGCTGACCGACTGCATCCAAACTCGGTACACATACTGCTTACTATCAGACGAACAACCGCTGTCATGAATTAAACACCTACCACTCACGCTACAGGACACACAAAGTCGGAAACTAGGATATTCTTGAATTACTGCAAACCATGCGAACCATCTTCCTGCACCTTCTCCTCAAGTAGTGGACCGACTGCAACCAAACTCGGTACACATACTGCTTACTATCAGGCGAACAACCGCTGTCATGAATTAAACACCTACCACTCACGCTACAGGAGACACGAAGTCGTAAACTACGATATTCTTGAATTACTGCAAAACCATGCGAGCCATCTTCCTGCACCTCCTCCTAAATTAATGGACCGACTGCAACCAAACTCAGTAAACATACTGCTTACTATCAGGCGAACAACCGCTGTCATGAATTAAACACCTGCCACGCACGCTACAGGAGACACGAAGTCGTAAACTAGGATATTCTTGAATTACTGCAAACCATGCGAACAATCTTCCTGCACCTCCTCCTAAAGTAGTGGACCGACTGCAACCAAACTTGGTACACATACTGCTTACTATCAGACGAACAACCGCTGTCATGAATTAGACAAGTACCACTCACGCTACAGGAGACACGATGTCGTAAACTACGATATTCTTGAATTAATGCAAAACCATTTGAGCCATCTTCCTGCACTTCCTCCTAAAGTAGTGGACCGACTGCAACCAAAGTCGGTACACATACTGCTTACTATTAGGCGAACAACAGCTGTCGTGAATTAAACACCTACCACTCACGCTACAGGAGCCACGAAGTCGTAAACTACGATATTCTTGAATTACTGCAAAACCATGCGAGCCATCTTCCTGCACCTCCTCCTAAATTAGAGGCCCGACTGCAACCTAACTCGGTAAATATACTGCTTACTATCAGGCGAACAACCGCTGTCATGAATTAAACACCTACCGCTCACGCTACAGGAGACACGAAGTCGTAAACTAGGATATTCTTGAATTACTGCAAAACCATGCGAGCCATCTTCCTGCACCTCCTCCTAAATTAGAGGCCCGACTGCAACCTAACTGGGTAAATATACTGCTTACTATCAGGCGAACAACCGCTGTCATGAATTAAACACCTACCGCTCACGCTACAGGAGACACGAAGTCGTAAACTAGGATATTCTTGAATTACTGCAAAACCATACGGGCCATCTTCCTGCACCTCCTCCTCCAGTAGTGGACCTACTGCAACCAAACTCGGTACACACACAGCTTACTATCTAGCGAACAACCGCTGTCATGAATTAAACTCCTACCACTCACGCTACAGGAGATACGAAGTCGTAAACTACGATATTCTTGAATTACTGCAAAACCATGCGAGCCATCTTCCTGCACCTCCTCCTCCAGCAGTTGACCTACTGCAACCAAACTCGGTACACAAACTGCTTACTATCAGGCGAACAACCGCTGTCATGAATTAAACACTTACCACTCACGCTAAAGGAGACACGAAGACGTAAACTACGATATTCTTGAATTACTGCAAAACCATGCGAGCCATCTTCCTGCACCTCCTCCTAAATTAGAGGCCCGACTGCAACCTAACTCGGTAAATATACTGCTTACTATCAGGCGAACAACCGCTGTCATGAATTAAACACCTACCGCTCACGCTACAGGAGACACGAAGTCGTAAACTAGGATATTCTTGAATTACTGCAATACCATACGGGCCACCTTCCTGCACCTCCTCCTCCAGTAGTGGACCTACTGCAACCAAACTCGGTACACACACAGCTTACTATCTAGCGAACAACCGCTGACATGAATTAAACTCCTACCACTCACGCTACAGGAGACACGAAGTCGTAAACTACGATATTCTTGAATTACTGCAAAACCATGCGAGCCATCTTCCTGCACCTCCTCCTCCAGCAGTTGACCTACTGCAACCAAACTCGGTACAAATACTGCTTACCATCAGGCGAAAAACCGCTGTCATGAATTAAACACCTACCACTCACGCCACAGGAGACACGAATTCGTAAACTACGATTTTCTTGAATTACTGCAAAACAATGCGAGCCATCTTCCTGCACCTCCTCCTAAAGTAGTGGACCGACTGCAACCAAACTCGGTACACATAATGCTTACTATCAGGCGAACAACAGCTGTCTTGAATTAAACACCTACCACTCACGCTACAGGAAACACGAAGTCGTAAACTACGATATTCTTGAATTACTGCAAAACCATACGGGCCATCTTCCAGCACCTCCTCCTCCAGCAGTTGACCTACTGCAACCAAACTCGGTACAAATACTGCTTACCATCAGGCGAAAAACCGCTGTCATGAATTAAACACCTACCACTCACGCCACAGGAGACACGAATTCGTAAACTACGATTTTCTTGAATTACTGCAAAACAATGCGAGCCATCTTCCTGCACCTCCTCCTAAAGTAGTGGACCGACTGCAACCAAACTCGGTACACATAATGCTTACTATCAGGCGAACAACAGCTGTCTTGAATTAAACACCTACCACTCACGCTACAGGAAACACGAAGTCGTAAACTACGACATTCTTGAATTACTGCAAATACATGCGAGCCATCTTCCTGCACCTCCTCCTCCAGTAGTGGACCTACTGCAACCAAACTCGGTACACATACTGCTTACTATCAGGCGATAAACCGCTGTCATGAATTAAACACCTACCACTCACGCCACAGGAGACACGAATTCGTAAACTACGATATTCTTGAATTACTGCAAAACCATGCGAGCCATATTCCTGCACCTCCTCCTAATGTAGTGGACGGACTGCAACAAAACTCGGTAAACATACTGCTTACTATCAGGCGAACAACCGCTGTCATGAATTAAACACTTACCACTCACGCTACAGGAGAACCGAAGTCGTAAACTACGATATTCTTGAATTACTGCAAAACCATGCGAGCCATCTTCCTGCACCTCCTCCTAAATTAGTGGACCGACTGCAACCAAACTCGGTAAACATACTGCTTTCTATCAAGCGAACAACCGCTGTCATGAATTAAACACCTGCCACTCACGCTACAGGAGACACGAAGTCATATACTAGGATATTCTTGAATTACTGCAAATCAATACGAGCCGTCTTCCTGCTCCTCCTCCTACAGTAGTGGACCTACTGCAACCAAACTCGGTACACATACTTCTTACTATCTAGCGAACAACCGCTGTCATGAATTAAACACCTAACACTCACGATACAGGAGACACGAAGTCGTAAACTAGGATATTCTTGAATTACTGCAAAACATGCGAACAATCTTCCTGCACCTCCTCATAAAGAAGCTGACCGACTGCATCCAAACTCGGTACACATACTGCTTACTATCAGACGAACAACCGCTGTCATGAATTAAACACCTACCACTCACGCTACAGGACACACAAAGTCGGAAACTAGGATATTCTTGAATTACTGCAAACCATGCGAACCATCTTCCTGCACCTTCTCCTCAAGTAGTGGACCGACTGCAACCAAACTCGGTACACATACTGCTTACTATCAGGCGAACAACCGCTGTCATGAATTAAACACCTACCACTCACGCTACAGGAGACACGAAGTCGTAAACTACGATATTCTTGAATTACTGCAAAACCATGCGAGCCATCTTCCTGCACCTCCTCCTAAATTAATGGACCGACTGCAACCAAACTCAGTAAACATACTGCTTACTATCAGGCGAACAACCGCTGTCATGAATTAAACACCTGCCACGCACGCTACAGGAGACACGAAGTCGTAAACTAGGATATTCTTGAATTACTGCAAACCATGCGAACAATCTTCCTGCACCTCCTCCTAAAGTAGTGGACCGACTGCAACCAAACTTGGTACACATACTGCTTACTATCAGACGAACAACCGCTGTCATGAATTAGACAAGTACCACTCACGCTACAGGAGACACGATGTCGTAAACTACGATATTCTTGAATTAATGCAAAACCATTTGAGCCATCTTCCTGCACTTCCTCCTAAAGTAGTGGACCGACTGCAACCAAAGTCGGTACACATACTGCTTACTATTAGGCGAACAACAGCTGTCGTGAATTAAACACCTACCACTCACGCTACAGGAGCCACGAAGTCGTAAACTACGATATTCTTGAATTACTGCAAAACCATGCGAGCCATCTTCCTGCACCTCCTCCTAAATTAGAGGCCCGACTGCAACCTAACTCGGTAAATATACTGCTTACTATCAGGCGAACAACCGCTGTCATGAATTAAACACCTACCGCTCACGCTACAGGAGACACGAAGTCGTAAACTAGGATATTCTTGAATTACTGCAAAACCATGCGAGCCATCTTCCTGCACCTCCTCCTAAATTAGAGGCCCGACTGCAACCTAACTGGGTAAATATACTGCTTACTATCAGGCGAACAACCGCTGTCATGAATTAAACACCTACCGCTCACGCTACAGGAGACACGAAGTCGTAAACTAGGATATTCTTGAATTACTGCAAAACCATACGGGCCATCTTCCTGCACCTCCTCCTCCAGTAGTGGACCTACTGCAACCAAACTCGGTACACACACAGCTTACTATCTAGCGAACAACCGCTGTCATGAATTAAACTCCTACCACTCACGCTACAGGAGATACGAAGTCGTAAACTACGATATTCTTGAATTACTGCAAAACCATGCGAGCCATCTTCCTGCACCTCCTCCTCCAGCAGTTGACCTACTGCAACCAAACTCGGTACACAAACTGCTTACTATCAGGCGAACAACCGCTGTCATGAATTAAACACTTACCACTCACGCTAAAGGAGACACGAAGACGTAAACTACGATATTCTTGAATTACTGCAAAACCATGCGAGCCATCTTCCTGCACCTCCTCCTAAATTAGAGGCCCGACTGCAACCTAACTCGGTAAATATACTGCTTACTATCAGGCGAACAACTGCTGTCATGAATTAAATACCTACCGCTCACGCTACAGGAGACACGAAGTCGTAAACTAGGATATTCTTGAATTACTGCAATACCATACGGGCCACCTTCCTGCACCTCCTCCTCCAGTAGTGGACCTACTGCAACCAAACTCGGTACACACACAGCTTACTATCTAGCGAACAACCGCTGTCATGAATTAAACTCCTACCACTCACGCTACAGGAGACACGAAGTCGTAAACTATGATATTCTTGAATTACTGCAAAACAATACGAGCCATCTTCCTGCACCTCCTCCTCCAGTAGTGGACCTACTGCAACCAAACTCGATACACATACTGCTTACTATCTAGCGAACAACCGCTGTTATGAATTAAACACTTACCACTCACGCTACAGGAGAACCGAAGTCGTAAACTACGATATTCTTGAATTACTGCAAAACCATGCGAGCCATCTTCTTGCACCTCCTTGTAAATTAGTTGACCGACTGCAACCAAACTCGGTAAACATACTGCTTTCTATCAGGCGAACAACCGCTGTCATGAATTAAACACCTGCCACTCACGCCACAGGAGACACGAAGTCGTAAACTACGATATTCTTGAATTAATGCAAAACCATGCGAGCCATCTTCCTGCACCTCCTCCTCCAGTAGTGGACGTACTGCAACCAAACTCGGTACACATACTGCTTACTATCAGGCGAATAACCGCTGTCATGAATTAAACACCTACCACTCACGCCACAGGAGACACGAAGTCGTAAACTACGATATTCTTGAATTACTGCAAAACCATGCGAGCCGTCTTCCTGCACCTCCTCCTAAATTAATGGACCGACTACAACCAAACACGGTAAACATACTGCTTACTATCAGGCGAACAACCGCTGTCATGAATTAAACACCTGCCACGCACGCTACAGGAGACACGAAGTCGTAAACTAGGATATTCTTGAATTACTGCAAACCATGCGAACAATCTTCCTGCACCTCCTCCTAAAGTAGTGGACCGACCGCAACCAAAGTCGGTACACATACTGCTTACTATCAGACGACCAACCGCTGTCATGAATTAGACAAGTACCACTCACGTTACAGGAAACACGAAGTCGTAAACTACGATAATCTTGAATTACTGCAAAACCATTCGAGCCATCTTCCTGCACCTCCTCCTAAAGTAGTGGACCGACTGCAACCAAAGTCGGTACACATACTGCTTACTATTAGGCGAACAACAGCTGTTATGAATTAAACACCTACCACTCACGCCACAGGAGACACGAATTCGTAAACTACGATATTCTTGAATTACTGCAAAACCATGCGAGCCATCTTCCTGCACCTCCTCCTAAAGTAGTGGACGGACTGCAACCAAACTCGGTACACATACTGCTTACTATCAGGCGAACAACCGCTGTCATGAATTAAACACCTACCACTCACGCAACAGGAGACACGAAGTCGTAAACTACGATATTCTTGAATTACTGCAAAACCATGCGAGCCATCTTCCTGCACCTCCACCTAAATTAATGGACCGACTGCAACCAAACTCAGTAAACATACTGCTTACTATCAGGCGAACAACCGCTGTCATGAATTAAACACCTGCCACGCACGCTACAGGAGACACGAAGTCGTAAACTAGGATATTCTTGAATTACTGGAAACCATGCGAACAATCTTCCTGCACCTCCTCCTAAAGTAGTGGACCGACTGCAACCAAACTTGGTACACATACTGCTTACTATCAGACGAACAACCGCTGTCATGAATTAGACAAGTACCACTCACGCTACAGGAGACACGAAGTCGTAAACTACGATATTCTTGAATTACTGCAAAACCATGCGAGCCATCTTCCTGCACCTCCTCCTCCAGCAGTGAACCTACTGCCACCAAACTCGGTACACATTCTGCTTACTATCTAGCAAACAACCGCTGTTATGAATTAAACACTTACCACTCACGCTACAGGAGACACGAAGTCGTAAACTAGGATATTCTTGAATTACTGCAAAACCATGCGAGCCATCTTCCTGCACCTCCTCCTAAATTAGAGGCCCGACTGCAACCTAACTGGGTAAATATACTGCTTACTATCAGGCGAACAACCGCTGTCATGAATTAAACACCTACCGCTCACGCTACAGGAGACACGAAGTCGTAAACTAGGATATTCTTGAATTACTGCAAAACCATACGGGCCATCTTCCTGCACCTCCTCCTCCAGTAGTGGACCTACTGCAACCAAACTCGGTACACACACAGCTTACTATCTAGCGAACAACCGCTGTCATGAATTAAACTCCTACCACTCACGCTACAGGAGATACGAAGTCGTAAACTACGATATTCTTGAATTACTGCAAAACCATGCGAGCCATCTTCCTGCACCTCCTCCTCCAGCAGTTGACCTACTGCAACCAAACTCGGTACACAAACTGCTTACTATCAGGCGAACAACCGCTGTCATGAATTAAACACTTACCACTCACGCTAAAGGAGACACGAAGACGTAAACTACGATATTCTTGAATTACTGCAAAACCATGCGAGCCATCTTCCTGCACCTCCTCCTAAATTAGAGGCCCGACTGCAACCTAACTCGGTAAATATACTGCTTACTATCAGGCGAACAACTGCTGTCATGAATTAAATACCTACCGCTCACGCTACAGGAGACACGAAGTCGTAAACTAGGATATTCTTGAATTACTGCAATACCATACGGGCCACCTTCCTGCACCTCCTCCTCCAGTAGTGGACCTACTGCAACCAAACTCGGTACACACACAGCTTACTATCTAGCGAACAACCGCTGTCATGAATTAAACTCCTACCACTCACGCTACAGGAGACACGAAGTCGTAAACTATGATATTCTTGAATTACTGCAAAACAATACGAGCCATCTTCCTGCACCTCCTCCTCCAGTAGTGGACCTACTGCAACCAAACTCGATACACATACTGCTTACTATCTAGCGAACAACCGCTGTTATGAATTAAACACTTACCACTCACGCTACAGGAGAACCGAAGTCGTAAACTACGATATTCTTGAATTACTGCAAAACCATGCGAGCCATCTTCTTGCACCTCCTTGTAAATTAGTTGACCGACTGCAACCAAACTCGGTAAACATACTGCTTTCTATCAGGCGAACAACCGCTGTCATGAATTAAACACCTGCCACTCACGCCACAGGAGACACGAAGTCGTAAACTACGATATTCTTGAATTAATGCAAAACCATGCGAGCCATCTTCCTGCACCTCCTCCTCCAGTAGTGGACGTACTGCAACCAAACTCGGTACACATACTGCTTACTATCAGGCGAATAACCGCTGTCATGAATTAAACACCTACCACTCACGCCACAGGAGACACGAAGTCGTAAACTACGATATTCTTGAATTACTGCAAAACCATGCGAGCCGTCTTCCTGCACCTCCTCCTAAATTAATGGACCGACTACAACCAAACACGGTAAACATACTGCTTACTATCAGGCGAACAACCGCTGTCATGAATTAAACACCTGCCACGCACGCTACAGGAGACACGAAGTCGTAAACTAGGATATTCTTGAATTACTGCAAACCATGCGAACAATCTTCCTGCACCTCCTCCTAAAGTAGTGGACCGACCGCAACCAAAGTCGGTACACATACTGCTTACTATCAGACGACCAACCGCTGTCATGAATTAGACAAGTACCACTCACGTTACAGGAAACACGAAGTCGTAAACTACGATAATCTTGAATTACTGCAAAACCATTCGAGCCATCTTCCTGCACCTCCTCCTAAAGTAGTGGACCGACTGCAACCAAAGTCGGTACACATACTGCTTACTATTAGGCGAACAACAGCTGTTATGAATTAAACACCTACCACTCACGCCACAGGAGACACGAATTCGTAAACTACGATATTCTTGAATTACTGCAAAACCATGCGAGCCATCTTCCTGCACCTCCTCCTAAAGTAGTGGACGGACTGCAACCAAACTCGGTACACATACTGCTTACTATCAGGCGAACAACCGCTGTCATGAATTAAACACCTACCACTCACGCAACAGGAGACACGAAGTCGTAAACTACGATATTCTTGAATTACTGCAAAACCATGCGAGCCATCTTCCTGCACCTCCACCTAAATTAATGGACCGACTGCAACCAAACTCAGTAAACATACTGCTTACTATCAGGCGAACAACCGCTGTCATGAATTAAACACCTGCCACGCACGCTACAGGAGACACGAAGTCGTAAACTAGGATATTCTTGAATTACTGGAAACCATGCGAACAATCTTCCTGCACCTCCTCCTAAAGTAGTGGACCGACTGCAACCAAACTTGGTACACATACTGCTTACTATCAGACGAACAACCGCTGTCATGAATTAGACAAGTACCACTCACGCTACAGGAGACACGAAGTCGTAAACTACGATATTCTTGAATTACTGCAAAACCATGCGAGCCATCTTCCTGCACCTCCTCCTCCAGCAGTGAACCTACTGCCACCAAACTCGGTACACATTCTGCTTACTATCTAGCAAACAACCGCTGTTATGAATTAAACACTTACCACTCACGCTACAGGAGAACCGAAGTCGTAAACTACGATATTCTTGAATTACTGCAAAACCAAGCGAGCCAACTCCCTGCACCTACTCCTCCAGTAGTGGACCTACTGCAACCAAACTCGGTACACATACTGCTTACTATCAGGCGAATAACCGCTGTCATGAATTAAACACCTACCACTCACGCCACAGGAGACACGAATTCGTAAACTACGATATTCTTGAATTACTGCAAAACCATGCGAGCCATCTTCCTGCACCTCCTCCTAAAGTAGTGGACGGACTGCAACCAAACTCGGTACACATACTGCTTACTATCAGGCGAACAACCGCTGTCATGAATTAAACACCTACCACTCACGCAACAGGAGACACGAAGTCGTAAACTACGATATTCTTGAATTACTGCAAAACCATGCGAGCCATCTTCCTGCACCTCCTCCTAAATTAATGGACCGACTGCAACCAAACTCAGTAAACATACTGCTTACTATCAGGCGAACAACCGCTGTCATGAATTAAACACCTGCCACGCACGCTACAGGAGACACCAAGTCGTAAACTAGGATATTCTTGAATTACTGCAAACCATGCGAACAATCTTCCTGCACCTCCTCCTAAAGTAGTGGAACGACTGCAACCAAACTTGGTACACATACTGCTTACTATCAGACGAACAACCGCTGTCATGAATTAGACAAGTACCACTCACGCTACAGGAGACACGAAGTCGTAAACAACGATATTCTTGAATTAATGCAAAACCATGCGAGCTATCTTCCTGCACCTCCTCCTCCAGTATGGACCGACTGCAACCAAACTCGGTACACATACTGCTTACTCTCACGCGAACAACCGTTGCCATGAATTAAACACCTACCACTCGCGCTACAGGAGACAAGAAGTCGTAAACTACGATATTCTTGAATCAATGCAACTCCATACGAGCCATCTTCCTGTACCTCCTCCTAAAGTAGTGGACCGACTGCAACCAAAGTAGGTACACATACTGCTTACTATTAGGCGAACAACAGATGTCATGAATTAAACACCTACCACTCACGCTACAGGAGCCACGAAGTCGTAAACTACGATATTCTTGAATTACTGCAAATCCATGCGAGCCATCTTCCTGCACCTCCTCCTCCAGCAGTGAACCTACTGCCACCAAACTCGGTACACATTCTGCTTACTATCTAGCGAACAACCGCTGTTATGAATTAAACACTTACCACTCACGCTACAGGAGAACCGAAGTCGTAAACTACGATATTCTTGAATTACTGCAAAACCATGCGAGCCGTCTTCCTGCACCTCCTCCTAAATTAATGGACCGACTACAACCAAACACGGTAAACATACTGCTTACTATCAGGCGAACAACCGCTGTCATGAATTAAACACCTGCCACGCACGCTACAGGAGACACGAAGTCGTAAACTAGGATATTCTTGAATTACTGCAAACCATGCGAACAATCTTCCTGCACCTCCTCCTAAAGTAGTGGACCGACCGCAACCAAAGTCGGTACACATACTGCTTACTATCAGACGACCAACCGCTGTCATGAATTAGACAAGTACCACTCACGTTACAGGAAACACGAAGTCGTAAACTACGATAATCTTGAATTACTGCAAAACCATTCGAGCCATCTTCCTGCACCTCCTCCTAAAGTAGTGGACCGACTGCAACCAAAGTCGGTACACATACTGCTTACTATTAGGCGAACAACAGCTGTTATGAATTAAACACCTACCACTCACGCCACAGGAGACACGAATTCGTAAACTACGATATTCTTGAATTACTGCAAAACCATGCGAGCCATCTTCCTGCACCTCCTCCTAAAGTAGTGGACGGACTGCAACCAAACTCGGTACACATACTGCTTACTATCAGGCGAACAACCGCTGTCATGAATTAAACACCTACCACTCACGCAACAGGAGACACGAAGTCGTAAACTACGATATTCTTGAATTACTGCAAAACCATGCGAGCCATCTTCCTGCACCTCCACCTAAATTAATGGACCGACTGCAACCAAACTCAGTAAACATACTGCTTACTATCAGGCGAACAACCGCTGTCATGAATTAAACACCTGCCACGCACGCTACAGGAGACACGAAGTCGTAAACTAGGATATTCTTGAATTACTGGAAACCATGCGAACAATCTTCCTGCACCTCCTCCTAAAGTAGTGGACCGACTGCAACCAAACTTGGTACACATACTGCTTACTATCAGACGAACAACCGCTGTCATGAATTAGACAAGTACCACTCACGCTACAGGAGACACGAAGTCGTAAACTACGATATTCTTGAATTACTGCAAAACCATGCGAGCCATCTTCCTGCACCTCCTCCTCCAGCAGTGAACCTACTGCCACCAAACTCGGTACACATTCTGCTTACTATCTAGCAAACAACCGCTGTTATGAATTAAACACTTACCACTCACGCTACAGGAGAACCGAAGTCGTAAACTACGATATTCTTGAATTACTGCAAAACCAAGCGAGCCATCTCCCTGCACCTACTCCTCCAGTAGTGGACCTACTGCAACCAAACTCGGTACACATACTGCTTACTATCAGGCGAATAACCGCTGTCATGAATTAAACACCTACCACTCACGCCACAGGAGACACGAATTCGTAAACTACGATATTCTTGAATTACTGCAAAACCATGCGAGCCATCTTCCTGCACCTCCTCCTAAAGTAGTGGACGGACTGCAACCAAACTCGGTACACATACTGCTTACTATCAGGCGAACAACCGCTGTCATGAATTAAACACCTACCACTCACGCAACAGGAGACACGAAGTCGTAAACTACGATATTCTTGAATTACTGCAAAACCATGCGAGCCATCTTCCTGCACCTCCTCCTAAATTAATGGACCGACTGCAACCAAACTCAGTAAACATACTGCTTACTATCAGGCGAACAACCGCTGTCATGAATTAAACACCTGCCACGCACGCTACAGGAGACACGAAGTCGTAAACTAGGATATTCTTGAATTACTGCAAACCATGCGAACAATCTTCCTGCACCTCCTCCTAAAGTAGTGGACCGACTGCAACCAAACTTGGTACACATACTGCTTACTATCAGACGAACAACCGCTGTCATGAATTAGACAAGTACCACTCACGCTACAGGAGACACGATGTCGTAAACTACGATATTCTTGAATTAATGCAAAACCATGCGAGCCATCTTCCTGCACTTCTTGCTAAAGTAGTGGACCGACTGCAACCAAAGTCGGTACACATACTGCTTACTATTAGGCGAACAACAGCTGTCGTGAATTAAACACCTACCACTCACGCTACAGGAGCCACGAAGTCGTAAACTACGATATTCTTGAATTACTGCAAAACCATGCGAGCCATCATCCTGCACCTCCTCCTAAATTAGAGGCCCGACTGCAACCTAACTCGGTAAATATACTGCTTACTATCAGGCGAACAACCGCTGTCATGAATTAAACACCTACCGCTCACGCTACAGGAGACACGAAGTCGTAAACTAGGATATTCTTGAATTACTGCAAAACCATGCGAGCCATCTTCCTGCACCTCCTCCTAAATTAGAGGCCCGACTACAACCTAACTGGGTAAATATACTGCTTACTATCAGGCGAACAACCGCTGTCATGAATTAAACACCTACCGCTCACGCTACAGGAGACACGATGTCGTAAACTAGGATATTCTTGAATTACTGCAAAACCATACGGGCCATCTTCCTGCACCTCCTCCTCCAGTAGTGGACCTACTGCAACCAAACTCGGTACACACACAGCTTACTATCTAGCGAACAACCGCTGTCATGAATTAAACTCCTACCACTCACGCTACAGGAGATACGAAGTCGTAAACTACGATATTCTTGAATTACTGCAAAACCATGCGAGCCATCTTCCTGCACCTCCTCCTCCAGCAGTTGACCTACTGCAACCAAACTCGGTACACAAACTGCTTACTATCAGGCGAACAACCGCTGTCATGAATTAAACACTTACCACTCACGCTAAAGGAGACACGAAGTCGTAAACTACGATATTCTTGAATTACTGCAAAACCATGCGAGCCATCTTCCTGCACCTCCTCCTCCAGCAGTTGACCTACTGCAACCAAACTCGGTACAAATACTGCTTACCATCAGGCGAAAAACCGCTGTCATGAATTAAACACCTACCACTCACGCCACAGGAGACACGAATTCGTAAACTATGATTTTCTTGAATTACTGCAAAACAATGCGAGCCATCTTCCTGCACCTCCTCCTAAAGTAGTGGACCGACTGCAACCAAACTCGGTACACATAATGCTTACTATCAGGCGAACAACAGCTGTCTTGAATTAAACACCTACCACTCACGCTACAGGAAACACGAAGTCGTAAACTACGATATTCTTGAATTACTGCAAAACCATACGGGCCATCTTCCAGCACCTCCTCCTCCAGCAGTTGACCTACTGCAACCAAACTCGGTACAAATACTGCTTACCATCAGGCGAAAAACCGCTGTCATGAATTAAACACCTACCACTCACGCCACAGGAGACACGAATTCGTAAACTACGATTTTCTTGAATTACTGCAAAACAATGCGAGCCATCTTCCTGCACCTCCTCCTAAAGTAGTGGACCGACTGCAACCAAACTCGGTACACATAATGCTTACTATCAGACGAACTACAGCTGTCTTGAATTAAACACCTACCACTCACGCTACAGGAAACACGAAGTCGTAAACTACGACATTCTTGAATTACTGCAAATACATGCGAGCCATCTTCCTGCACCTCCTCCTCCAGTAGTGGACCTACTGCAACCAAACTCGGTACACATACTGCTTACTATCAGGCGATAAACCGCTGTCATGAATTAAACACCTACCACTCACGCCACAGGAGACACGAATTCGTAAACTACGATATTCTTGAATTACTGCAAAACCATGCGAGCCATATTCCTGCACCTCCTCCTAATGTAGTGGACGGACTGCAACAAAACTCGGCAAACATACTGCTTACTATCAGGCGAACAACCGCTGTCATGAATTAAACACTTACCACTCACGCTACAGGAGAACCGAAGTCGTAAACTACGATATTCTGGAATTACTGCAAAACCATGCGAGCCATCTTCCTGCACCTCCTCCTAAATTAGTGGACCGACTGCAACCAAACTCGGTAAACATACTGCTTTCTATCAAGCGAACAACCGCTGTCATGAATTAAACACCTGCCACTCACGCTACAGGAGACACGAAGTCATATACTAGGATATTCTTGAATTACTGCAAATCAATACGAGCCGTCTTCCTGCTCCTCCTCCTACAGTATTGGACCTACTGCAACCAAACTCGGTACACATACTTCTTACTATCTAGCGAACAACCGCTGTCATGAATTAAACACCTACCACTCACGCTACAGGAGACACGAAGTCGTAAACTAGGATATTCTTGAATTACTGCAAAACATGCGAACAATCTTCCTGCACCTCCTCATAAAGAAGCTGACCGACTGCATCCAAACTCGGTACACATACTGCTTACTATCAGACGAACAACCGCTGTCATGAATTAAACACCTACCACTCACGCTACAGGACACACAAAGTCGGAAACTAGGATATTCTTGAATTACTGCAAACCATGCGAACCATCTTCCTGCACCTTCTCCTCAAGTAGTGGACCGACTGCAACCAAACTCGGTACACATACTGCTTACTATCAGGCGATCAACCGCTGTCATGAATTAAACACCTACCACTCACGCTACAGGAGACACGAAGTCGTAAACTACGATATTCTTGAATTACTGCAAAACCATACGAGCCATCTACCTGCACCTCCTCCTAAATTAATGGACCGACTGCAACCAAACTCGGTAAACATACTGCTTACTATCAGGCGAACAACCGCTGTCATGAATTAAACACCTGCCACTCACGCTACAGGAGACACGAAGTCGTAAACTACGATATTCTTGAATTACTGCAAAACCATGCGAGCCATCTTCCTTCACCTCCTCCTAAATTAATGGACCGACTGCAACCTATCTCGGTAAACATACTGCTTACTATCAGGCGAACAACCGCTGTCATGAATTAAACACCTGCCACTCACGCTACAGGAGACACGAAGTCGTAAACTACGATATTCTTGAATGACTGCAAAACCATGCGAGTCATCTTCCTGCACCTCCTCCTGAATTAGAGGACCGACTGCAACCAAACTCGGTAAACATACTGCTTACTATGGGGCGAACAACCGCTGTCATGAATTAAACACCTACCACTCACGCTACAGGAGACACGAAGTCGTAAACTACGATATTCTTGAATTACTGCAAAACCATACGGGCCATCTTCCTGCACCTCCTCCTCTAGTAGTGGACCTACTGCAACCAAAATCGGTACACACACTGCTTACTACCTAGCGAACAACCGCTGTCATGAATTAAACACCTACCACTCACGCTACAGGAGACACGAAGTCGTAAACTACGATATTCTTGAATTACTGCAAAACCATGCGAGCCATCTTCCTGCACCTCCTCCTAAAGTATTTTACCGACTGCAACCAAAATCGGTACACATACTGCTTACTATCAGGCGAACAACCGCTGTCATGAATTAGACACCTACCACTCACGCTATAGGAGACACGAAGTCGTAAACTACGATATTCTTGAATTACTGCAAAACCATGCGAGCCATCTTCCTGCACCTCCTCCTAAATTAGTGGACCGACTGCAACCAAACTCGGTAAACATACTGCTTTCTATCAAGCGAACAACCGCTGTCATGAATTAAACAACTGCCACTCACGCTACAGGAGACACGAAGTCATATACTAGGATATTCTTGAATTACTGCAAAACAATACGAGCCGTCTACCTGCTCTTCCTCCTACAGTAGTGGACCTACTGCAACCAAACTCGGTACACATACTGCTTACTATCTAGCGAACAACCGCTGTCATGAATTAAACACCTACCACTCACGCTACAGGAGACACGAAGTCGTAAACTACGATATTCTTGAATTACTGCAAAACCATGCGAGCCATCTTCCAGCACCTCCTCCTAAAGTAGTGGACCGACTGCAACAAAAGTCGGTACACATACTGCTTACTATTAGGCGAACAACAGCTGTCATGAATTAAACACCTACCACTCACGCTACAGGAGCTACGAAGTCGTAAACTACGATATTCTTGAATTACTGCAAAACCATGCGAGCCATCTTCCTGCACCTCCTCCTCCAGCAGTGGACCGACTGCAAACAAACTCGGTACACATAATGCTTAGTATCAGGCGAACAACAGCTGTCTTGAATTAAACACCTACCACTCACGCTACAGGAAACACGAAGTCGTAAACTACGATATTCTTGAATTACTGCAAAGTCATGCGAGCCATCTTCCTGCACCTCCTCCTCCAGTAGTGGACCTACTGCAACCAAACTCGGTACACAAACTGCTTACTATCAGGCGAACAACCGCTGTCATGAATTAAACACTCACAACTCACGCTAAAGGAGACACGAAGTCGTAAACTACGAAATTCTTGAATTACTGCAAAACCATGCGAGCCATCTTCCTGCATTTCCTCCTAAATTAGAGGCCCGACTGCAACCAAACTCGGTAAACATACTGCTTACTATCAGGCGAACAACTGCTGTCATGAATTAAACACCTACCACTCACGCTACAGGAGACACGAAGTCGTAAACTAGGATATTCTTGTATTACTGCAAACCATGCGAGCCATCTTCCTGCACCTCCTCCTAAATTAATGGACCGACTGCAACCAAACTCGGTAAACATATTGCTTACTATCAGGCGAACAACCGCTGTCTTGAATTAAACACCTGCCACTCACGCTACAGGAGACACGAAGTCGTAAACTACGATATTCTTGAATAACTGCAAAACCATGCGAGCCATCTTCCTGCACCTCCTCCTAAAGTAGTGGACCGACTGCAACCAAAGTCGGTACACATGCTGCTTACTATTAGGCGAACAACAGCTGTCATGAATTAAACACCTACTACTCACGCTACAGGAGCCATGAAGTCGTAAACTACGATATTCTTGAATTACTGCAAAACCATGCGAGCCATCTTCCTGCACCTCCTTGTAAATTAGTTGACCGACTGCAACCAAACTCGGTAAACATACTGCTTTCTATCAGGCGAACAACCGCTGTAATGAATTAAACACCTGCCACTCACGCCACAGGAGACACGAAGTCGTAAACTACGATATTCTTGAATTAATGCAAAACCATGCGAGCCATCTTCCTGCACCTCCTCCTAAAGTAGTGGACCGACTGCAACCAAAATCGGTACACATACTGCCTACTATCAGCCGAACAACCGCTGTCATGAATTAAACACCTACCACTCACGCCACTGGAGACACGAATTCGTAAACTACGATATTCTTGAATTACTGCAAAACCATGCGAGCAATCTTCCTGCACCTCCTCCTCCAGTAGTGGACGTACTGCAACCAAACTCGGTACACATACTGCTTACTATCAGGCGAATAACCGCTGTCATGAATTAAACACCTACCACTCACGCCACAGGAGACACGAAGTCGTAAACTACGATATTCTTGAATTACTGCAAAACCATGCGAGCCGTCTTCCTGCACCTCCTCCTAAATTAATGGACCGACTACAGCCAAACACGGTAAACATACTGCTTACTATCAGGCGAACAACCGCTGTCATGAATTAAACACCTGCCACGCACGCTACAGGAGACACGAAGTCGTAAACTAGGATATTCTTGAATTACTGCAAACCATGCGAACAATCTTCCTGCACCTCCTCCTAAAGTAGTGGACCGACCGCAACCAAAGTCGGTACACATACTGCTTACTATCAGACGACCAACCGCTGTCATGAATTAGACAAGTACCACTCACGTTACAGGAAACACGAAGTCGTAAACTACGATAATCTTGAATTACTGCAAAACCATTCGAGCCATCTTCCTGCACCTCCTCCTAAAGTAGTGGACCGACTGCAACCAAAGTCGGTACACATACTGCTTACTATTAGGCGAACAACAGCTGTCATGAATTAAACACCTACCACTCACGCCACAGGAGACACGAATTCGTAAACTACGATATTCTTGAATTACTGCAAAACCATGCGAGCCATCTTCCTGCACCTCCTCCTAAAGTAGTGGACGGACTGCAACCAAACTCGGTACACATACTGCTTACTATCAGGCGAACAACCGCTGTCATGAATTAAACACCTACCACTCACGCAACAGGAAACACGAAGTCGTAAACTACGATATTCTTGAATTACTGCAAAATCCATGCGAGCCATCTTCCTGCACCTCCACCTAAATTAATGGACCGACTGCAACCAAACTCAGTAAACATACTGCTTACTATCAGGCGAACAACCGCTGTCATGAATTAAACACCTGCCACGCACGCTACAGGAGACACGAAGTCGTAAACTAGGATATTCTTGAATTACTGGAAACCATGCGAACAATCTTCCTGCACCTCCTCCTAAAGTAGTGGACCGACTGCAACCAAACTTGGTACACATACTGCTTACTATCAGACGAACAACCGCTGTCATGAATTAGACAAGTACCACTCACGCTACAGGAGACACGAAGTCGTAAACTACGATATTCTTGAATTACTGCAAAACCATGCGAGCCATCTTCCTGCACCTCCTCCTCCAGCAGTGAACCTACTGCCACCAAACTCGGTACACATTCTGCTTACTATCTAGCAAACAACCGCTGTTATGAATTAAACACTTACCACTCACGCTACAGGAGAACCGAAGTCGTAAACTACGATATTCTTGAATTACTGCAAAACCAAGCGAGCCATCTCCCTGCACCTACTCCTCCAGTAGTGGACCTACTGCAACCAAACTCGGTACACATACTGCTTACTATCAGGCGAATAACCGCTGTCATGAATTAAACACCTACCACTCACGCCACAGGAGACACGAATTCGTAAACTACGATATTCTTGAATTACTGCAAAACCATGCGAGCCATCTTCCTGCACCTCCTCCTAAAGTAGTGGACGGACTGCAACCAAACTCGGTACACATACTGCTTACTATCAGGCGAACAACCGCTGTCATGAATTAAACACCTACCACTCACGCAACAGGAGACACGAAGTCGTAAACTACGATATTCTTGAATTACTGCAAAACCATGCGAGCCATCTTCCTGCACCTCCTCCTAAATTAATGGACCGACTGCAACCAAACTCAGTAAACATACTGCTTACTATCAGGCGAACAACCGCTGTCATGAATTAAACACCTGCCACGCACGCTACAGGAGACACGAAGTCGTAAACTAGGATATTCTTGAATTACTGCAAACCATGCGAACAATCTTCCTGCACCTCCTCCTAAAGTAGTGGACCGACTGCAACCAAACTTGGTACACATACTGCTTACTATCAGACGAACAACCGCTGTCATGAATTAGACAAGTACCACTCACGCTACAGGAGACACGAAGTCGTAAACAACGATATTCTTGAATTAATGCAAAACCATGCGAGCTATCTTCCTGCACCTCCTCCTCCAGTATGGACCGACTGCAACCAAACTCGGTACACATACTGCTTACTCTCACGCGAACAACCGTTGCCATGAATTAAACACCTACCACTCGCGCTACAGGAGACACGAAGTCGTAAACAACGATATTCTTGAATCAATGCAACTCCATACGAGCCATCTTCCTGTACCTCCTCCTAAAGTAGTGGACCGACTGCAACCAAAGTAGGTACACATACTGCTCACTATTAGGCGAACAACAGCTGTCATGAATTAAACACCTACCACTCACGCTACAGGAGCCACGAAGTCGTAAACTACGATATTCTTGAATTACTGCAAATCCATGCGAGCCATCTTCCTGCACCTCCTCCTCCAGCAGTGAACCTACTGCCACCAAACTCGGTACACATTCTGCTTACTATCTAACGAACAACCGCTGTTATGAATTAAACACTTACCACTCACGCTACAGGAGAACCGAAGTCGTAAACTACGATATTCTTGAATTACTGCAAAACCAAGCGAGCCATCTTCCTGCACCTACTCCTCCAGTAGTGGACCTACTGCAACCAAACTCGGTACACATACTGCTTACTATCAGGCGAATAACCGCTGTCATGAATTAAACACCTACCACTCACGCCACAGGAGACACGAATTCGTAAACTACGATATTCTTGAATTACTGCAAAACCATGCGAGCCATCTTCCTGCACCTCCTCCTAAAGTAGTGGACGGACTGCAACCAAACTCGGTACCCATACTGCTTACTATAAGGCGAACAACCGCTGTCATGAATTAAACACCTACCACTCACGCTACAGGAGACACGAAGTCGTAAACTACGATATTCTTGAATTACGGCAAAACCATGCGAGCCATCTTCCTGCACCTCCTCCTAAATTAATGGACCGACTGCAACCAAACTCAGTAAACATACTGCTTACTATCAGGCGACCAACCGCTGTCATGAATTAAACACCTGCCACGCACGCTACAGGAGACACGAAGTCGTAAACTAGGATATTCTTGAATTACTGCAAACCATGCGAACAATCTTCCTGCACCTCCTCCTAAAGTAGTGGACCGACTGCAACCAAACTTGGTACACATACTGCTTACTATCAGACGAACAACCGCTGTCATGAATTAGACAAGTACCACTCACGCTACAGGAGACACGATGTCGTATACTACGATATTCTTGAATTAATGCAAAACCATGCGAGCCATCTTCCTGCACTTCCTCCTAAAGTAGTGGACCGACTGCAACCAAAGTCGGTACACATACTGCTTACTATTAGGCGAACAACAGCTGTCGTGAATTAAACACCTACCACTCACGCTACAGGAGCCACGAAGTCGTAAACTACGATATTCTTGAATTACTGCAAAACCATGCGAGCCATCTTCCTGCACCTCCTCCTAAATTAGAGGCCCGACTGCAACCTAACTCGGTAAATATACTGCTTACTATCAGGCGAACAACCGCTGTCATGAATTAAACACCTACCGCTCACGCTACAGGAGACACGAAGTCGTAAACTAGGATATTCTTGAATTACTGCAAAACCATGCGAGCCATCTTCCTGCACCTCCTCCTAAATTAGAGGCCCGACTGCAACCTAACTGGGTAAATATACTGCTTACTATCAGGCGAACAACCGCTGTCATGAATTAAACACCTACCGCTCACGCTACAGGAGACACGAAGTCGTAAACTAGGATATTCTTGAATTACTGCAAAACCATACGGGCCATCTTCCTGCACCTCCTCCTCCAGTAGTGGACCTACTGCAACCAAACTCGGTACACACACAGCTTACTATCTAGCGAACAACCGCTGTCATGAATTAAACTCCTACCACTCACGCTACAGGAGATACGAAGTCGTAAACTACGATATTCTTGAATTACTGCAAAACCATGCGAGCCATCTTCCTGCACCTCCTCCTCCAGCAGTTGACCTACTGCAACCAAACTCGGTACACAAACTGCTTACTATCAGGCGAACAACCGCTGTCATGAATTAAACACTTACCACTCACGCTAAAGGAGACACGAAGACGTAAACTACGATATTCTTGAATTACTGCAAAACCATGCGAGCCATCTTCCTGCACCTCCTCCTAAATTAGAGGCCCGACTGCAACCTAACTCGGTAAATATACTGCTTACTATCAGGCGAACAACCGCTGTCATGAATTAAACACCTACCGCTCACGCTACAGGAGACACGAAGTCGTAAACTAGGATATTCTTGAATTACTGCAATACCATACGGGCCACCTTCCTGCACCTCCTCCTCCAGTAGTGGACCTACTGCAACCAAACTCGGTACACACACAGCTTACTATCTAGCGAACAACCGCTGTCATGAATTAAACTCCTACCACTCACGCTACAGGAGACACGAAGTCGTAAACTACGATATTCTTGAATTACTGCAAAACCATGCGAGCCATCTTCCTGCACCTCCTCCTCCAGCAGTTGACCTACTGCAACCAAACTCGGTACAAATACTGCTTACCATCAGGCGAAAAACCGCTGTCATGAATTAAACACCTACCACTCACGCCACAGGAGACACGAATTCGTGAACTACGATTTTCTTGAATTACTGCAAAACAATGCGAGCCATCTTCCTGCACCTCCTCCTAAAGTAGTGGACCGACTGCAACCAAACTCGGTACACATAATGCTTACTATCAGGCGAACAACAGCTGTCTTGAATTAAACACCTACCACTCACGCTACAGGAAACACGAAGTCGTAAACTACGATATTCTTGAATTACTGCAAAACCATACGGGCCATCTTCCAGCACCTCCTCCTCCAGCAGTTGACCTACTGCAACCAAACTCGGTACAAATACTGCTTACCATCAGGCGAAAAACCGCTGTCATGAATTAAACACCTACCACTCACGCCACAGGAGACACGAATTCGTAAACTACGATTTTCTTGAATTACTGCAAAACAATGCGAGCCATCTTCCTGCACCTCCTCCTAAAGTAGTGGACCGACTGCAACCAAACTCGGTACACATAATGCTTACTATCAGGCGAACAACAGCTGTCTTGAATTAAACACCTACCACTCACGCTACAGGAAACACGAAGTCGTAAACTACGACATTCTTGAATTACTGCAAATACATGCGAGCCATCTTCCTGCACCTCCTCCTCCAGTAGTGGACCTACTGCAACCAAACTCCGTACACATACTGCTTACTATCAGGCGATAAACCGCTGTCATGAATTAAACACCTACCACTCACGCCACAGGAGACACGAATTCGTAAACTACGATATTCTTGAATTACTGCAAAACCATGCGAGCCATATTCCTGCACCTCCTCCTAATGTAGTGGACGGACTGCAACAAAACTCGGTAAACATACTGCTTACTATCAGGCGAACAACCGCTGTCATGAATTAAACACTTACCACTCACGCTACAGGAGAACCGAAGTCGTAAACTACGATATTCTTGAATTACTGCAAAACCATGCGAGCCATCTTCCTGCACCTCCTCCTAAATTAGTGGACCGACTGCAACCAAACTCGGTAAACATACTGCTTTCTATCAAGCGAACAACCGCTGTCATGAATTAAACACCTGCCACTCACGCTACAGGAGACACGAAGTCATATACTAGGATATTCTTGAATTACTGCAAATCAATACGAGCCGTCTTCCTGCTCCTCCTCCTACAGTAGTGGACCTACTGCAACCAAACTCGGTACACATACTTCTTACTATCTAGCGAACAACCGCTGTCATGAATTAAACACCTACCACTCACGCTACAGGAGACACGAAGTCGTAAACTAGGATATTCTTGAATTACTGCAAAACATGCAAACAATCTTCCTGCACCTCCTCATAAAGTAGCTGACCGACTGCATCCAAACTCGGTACACATACTGCTTACTATCAGACGAACAACCGCTGTCATGAATTAAACACCTACCACTCACGCTACAGGACACACAAAGTCGTAAACTACGATATTCTTGAATTACTGCAAACCATGCGAACCATCTTCCTGCACCTTCTGCTCAAGTAGTGGACCGACTGCAACGAAACTCGGTACAAATACTGCTTACCATCAGGCGAAAAACCGCTGTCATGAATTAAACACCTACCACTCACGCCACAGGAGACACGAATTCGTGAACTACGATTTTCTTGAATTACTGCAAAACAATGCGAGCCATCTTCCTGCACCTCCTCCTAAAGTAGTGGACCGACTGCAACCAAACTCGGTACACATAATGCTTACTATCAGGCGAACAACAGCTGTCTTGAATTAAACACCTACCACTCACGCTACAGGAAACACGAAGTCGTAAACTACGATATTCTTGAATTACTGCAAAACCATACGGGCCATCTTCCAGCACCTCCTCCTCCAGCAGTTGACCTACTGCAACCAAACTCGGTACAAATACTGCTTACCATCAGGCGAAAAACCGCTGTCATGAATTAAACACCTACCACTCACGCCACAGGAGACACGAATTCGTAAACTACGATTTTCTTGAATTACTGCAAAACAATGCGAGCCATCTTCCTGCACCTCCTCCTAAAGTAGTGGACCGACTGCAACCAAACTCGGTACACATAATGCTTACTATCAGGCGAACAACAGCTGTCTTGAATTAAACACCTACCACTCACGCTACAGGAAACACGAAGTCGTAAACTACGACATTCTTGAATTACTGCAAATACATGCGAGCCATCTTCCTGCACCTCCTCCTCCAGTAGTGGACCTACTGCAACCAAACTCCGTACACATACTGCTTACTATCAGGCGATAAACCGCTGTCATGAATTAAACACCTACCACTCACGCCACAGGAGACACGAATTCGTAAACTACGATATTCTTGAATTACTGCAAAACCATGCGAGCCATATTCCTGCACCTCCTCCTAATGTAGTGGACGGACTGCAACAAAACTCGGTAAACATACTGCTTACTATCAGGCGAACAACCGCTGTCATGAATTAAACACTTACCACTCACGCTACAGGAGAACCGAAGTCGTAAACTACGATATTCTTGAATTACTGCAAAACCATGCGAGGCATCTTCCTGCACCTCCTCCTAAATTAGTGGACCGACTGCAACCAAACTCGGTAAACATACTGCTTTCTATCAAGCGAACAACCGCTGTCATGAATTAAACACCTGCCACTCACGCTACAGGAGACACGAAGTCATATACTAGGATATTCTTGAATTACTGCAAATCAATACGAGCCGTCTTCCTGCTCCTCCTCCTACAGTAGTGGACCTACTGCAACCAAACTCGGTACACATACTTCTTACTATCTAGCGAACAACCGCTGTCATGAATTAAACACCTACCACTCACGCTACAGGAGACACGAAGTCGTAAACTAGGATATTCTTGAATTACTGCAAAACATGCAAACAATCTTCCTGCACCTCCTCATAAAGTAGCTGACCGACTGCATCCAAACTCGGTACACATACTGCTTACTATCAGACGAACAACCGCTGTCATGAATTAAACACCTACCACTCACGCTACAGGACACACAAAGTCGGAAACTAGGATATTCTTGAATTACTGCAAACCATGCGAACCATCTTCCTGCACCTTCTGCTCAAGTAGTGGACCGACTGCAACCAAACTCGGTACACATACTGCTTACTATCAGGCGATCAACCGCTGTCATGAATTAAACACCTACCACTCACGCTACAGGAGACACGAAGTCGTAAACTACGATATTCTTGAATTACTGCAAAACCATACGAGCCATCTTCCTGCACCTCCTCCTAAATTAATGGACCGACTGCAACCAAACTCGGTAAACATACTGCTTACTATCAGGCGAACAACCGCTGTCATGAATTAAACACCTGCCACTCACGCTACAGGAGACACGAAGTCGTAAACTACGATATTCTTGAATTACTGCAAAACCATGCGAGCCATCTTCCTTCACCTCCTCCTAAATTAATGGACCGACTGCAACCTATCTCGGTAAACATACTGCTTACTATCAGGCGAACAACCGCTGTCATGAATTAAACACCTGCCACTCACGCTACAGGAGACACGAAGTCGTAAACTACGATATTCTTGAATGACTGCAAAACCATGCGAGTCATCTTCCTGCACCTCCTCCTGAATTAGAGGACCGACTGCAACCAAACTCGGTAAACATACTGCTTACTATGGGGCGAACAACCGCTGTCATGAATTAAACACCTACCACTCACGCTACAGGAGACACGAAGTCGTAAACTACGATATTCTTGAATTACTGCAAAACCATACGGGCCATCTTCCTGCACCTCCTCCTCTAGTAGTGGACCTACTGCAACCAAAATCGGTACACACACTGCTTACTATCTAGCGAACAACCGCTGTCATGAATTAAACACCTACCACTCACGCTACAGGAGACACGAAGTCGTAAACTACGATATTCTTGAATTACTGCAAAACCATGCGAGCCATCTTCCTGCACCTCCTCCTAACGTAGTTTACCGACTGCAACCAAAATCGGTACACATACTGCTTACTATCAGGCGAACAACCGCTGTCATGAATTAGACACCTACCACTCACGCTATAGGAGACACGAAGTCGTAAACTACGATATTCTTGAATTACTGCAAAACCATGCGAGCCATCTTCCTGCACCTCCTCCTAAAGTAGTGGACCGACTGCAACCAAAGTCGGTACACATACTGCTTACTATTAGGCGAACAATAGCTGTCATGAATTAAACACCTACCACTCACGCTACAGGAGCTACGAAGTCGTAAACTACGATATTCTTGAATTACTGCAAAACCATGCGAGCCATCTTCCTGCACCTCCTCCTCCAGCAGTGGAACTACTGCAACCAAAGTCGGTACAAATACTGCTTACTATCAGGCGAATAACCGCTGTCATGAATTAAACACCTACCACTCACGCCACAGGAGACACGAATTCGTAAACTACGATATTCTTGAATTACTGCAAAACCATGCGAGCCATCTTCCTGCACCTCCTCCTAAAATAGTGGACCGACTGCAACCAAACTCGGTACACATAATGCTTCCTATCAGGCGAACAACAGCTGTCTTGAATTAAACACCTACCACTCACGCTACAGGAAACACGAAGTCGTAAACTACGATATTCTTGAATTACTGCAAAGCCATGCGAGCCATCTTCCTGCACCTCCTCCTCCAGTAGTGGACCTACTGCAACCAAACTCGGTACACAAACTGCTTACTATCAGGCGAACAACCGCTGTCATGAATTAAACACTTACAACTCACGCTAAAGGAGACACGAAGTCGTAAACTACGATATTCTTGAATTACTGCAAAACAATGCGAGCCATCTTCCTGCACCTCCTCCTAAAGTAGTGGACCGACTGCAACCAAAATCGGTACACATACTGCTTACTATCAGGCGAACAACCGCTGTCATGAATTAAACACCTACCACTCACGCTACAGGAGACACGAAGTCGTAAACTACGATATTCTTGAATTACTGCAAAACCATGCGAGCCATTTTCCTGCACCTCCTCCTCCAGTAATGGACCTACTGCAACAAAACTCGGTAAACATACTGCTTACTATCTGGCGAACAACCGCTGTCATGGATTAAACATTTACCACTCACGCTACAGGAGAACCGAAGTCGTAAACTGCGATATGCTTGAATTACTGCAAAACCATGCGAGCCATCTTCCTGCACCTCCTCCTAAATTAGTGGACCGACTGCAACCAAACTCGGTAAATATACTGCTTTCTATCAGGCGAACAACCGCTGTCATGAATTAAACACCTGCCACTCACGCTACAGGAGACACGAAATCTTAAACTAGGATATTCTTGAATTACTGCAAAACAATACGAGCAGTCTTCCTGCTCCTCCTCCTACAGTAGTGGACCTACTGCAATCAAACTCGGTACACATACTGCTTACCATCTAGCGAACAACTGCTGTCATGAATTAAACACCTACCACTCACGCTACAGGAGACACAAGTCGTAAACTAGGATAATCTTGAATTACTGCAAACCACGCGAACCATCTTCCTGCACCTCCTCCTAAATTAGTGGACCGACTGCAACCAAACTCGGTAAATATACTGCTTTCTATCAGGCGAACAACCGCTGTCATGAATTAAACACCTGCCACTCACGCTACAGGAGACACGAAGTCTTAAACTAGGATATTCTTGAATTACTGCAAAACAATACGAGCAGTCTTCCTGCTCCTCCTCCTACAGTAGTGGACCTACTGCAATCAAACTCGGTACACATACTGCTTACCATCTAGCGAACAACCGCTGTCATGAATTAAACACCTACCACTCACGCTACAGGAGACACAAGTCGTAAACTAGGATAATCTTGAATTACTGCAAACCACGCGAACCATCTTCCTGCACCTCCTCCTAAAGTAGTGGACCGACTGCAACCAAACTCGGTACACATACTGCTTACTATCAGACGAACATCCGCTGTCATGAATTAGACAAGTACCACTCACGCTACAGGAGACACGAAGTCGTAAACTACGATATTCTTGAATTAATGCAAAACCATGCGAGCCATCTTCCTGCTCCTCCTCCTAAAGTAGTGGACCGACTGCAACCAAAATCGGTACACATACTGCTTACTATCAGGCGAACAACCGCTGTCATGAATTAGACACCTACAACTCACGCTACAGGAGACACGAAGTCGTAAACTACGATATTCTTGAATTACTGCAAAACCATGCGAGCCATCTTCCTGCACCTCCTCCTAAAGTAGTGGACCGACTGCAACCAAACTCGGTACACATACTGCTTACTATTAGGCGAACAATAGCTGTCATGAATTAAACACCTACCACTCACGCTACAGGAGCTACGAAGTCGTAAACTACGATATTCTTGAATTACTGCAAAACCATGCGAGCCATCTTCCTGCACCTCCTCCTCCAGCAGTGGAACTACTGCAACCAAAGTCGGTACAAATACTGCTTACTATCAGGCGAATAACCGCTGTCATGAATTAAACACCTACCACTCACGCCACAGGAGACACGAATTCGTAAACTACGATACTCTTGAATTACTGCAAAACCATGCGAGCCATCTTCCTGCACCTCCTCCTAAAATAGTGGACCGACTGCAACCAAACTCGGTACACATAATGCTTCCTATCAGGCGAACAACAGCTGTCTTGAATTAAACACCTACCACTCACGCTACAGGAAACACGAAGTCGTAAACTACGATATTCTTGAATTACTGCAAAGCCATGCGAGCCATCTTCCTGCACCTCCTCCTCCAGTAGTGGACCTACTGCAACCAAACTCGGTACACAAACTGCTTACTATCAGGCGAACAACCGCTGTCATGAATTAAACACCTACAACTCACGCTAAAGGAGACACGAAGTCGTAAACTACGATATTCTTGAATTACTGCAAAACAATGCGAGCCATCTTCCTGCACCTCCTCCTAAAGTAGTGGACCGACTGCAACCAAAATCGGTACACATACTGCTTACTATCAGGCGAACAACCGCTGTCATGAATTAAACACCTACCACTCACGCTACAGGAGACACGAAGTCGTAAACTACGATATTCTTGAATTACTGCAAAACCATGCGAGCCATTTTCCTGCACCTCCTCCTCCAGTAATGGACCTACTGCAACAAAACTCGGTAAACATACTGCTTACTATCTGGCGAACAACCGCTGTCATGGATTAAACATTTACCACTCACGCTACAGGAGAACCGAAGTCGTAAACTGCGATATGCTTGAATTACTGCAAAACCATGCGAGCCATCTTCCTGCACCTCCTCCTAAATTAGTGGACCGACTGCAACCAAACTCGGTAAATATACTGCTTTCTATCAGGCGAACAACCGCTGTCATGAATTAAACACCTGCCACTCACGCTACAGGAGACACGAAGTCTTAAACTAGGATATTCTTGAATTACTGCAAAACAATACGAGCAGTCTTCCTGCTCCTCCTCCTACAGTAGTGGACCTACTGCAATCAAACTCGGTACACATACTGCTTACCATCTAGCGAACAACCGCTGTCATGAATTAAACACCTACCACTCACGCTACAGGAGACACAAGTCGTAAACTAGGATAATCTTGAATTACTGCAAACCACGCGAACCATCTTCCTGCACCTCCTCCTAAAGTAGTGGACCGACTGCATCCAAACTCGGTATACATACTGCTTACTATCAGACGAACAACCGCTGTCATGAATTAAACACCTACCACTCACGTTACAGGACACACGAAGTCGGAAACTAGGATATTCTTGAATTACTGCAAACCATGCGAACCATCTTCCTGCACCTCCTCCTAAAGTAGTGGACCGACTGCAACCAAACTCGGTACACATACTGCTCACTATCAGACGAACATCCGCTGTCATGAATTAGACAAGTACCACTCACGCTACAGGAGCTACGAAGTCGTAAACTACGATATTCTTGAATTACTGCAAAACCATGCGAGCCATCTTCCTGCACCTCCTCCTCCAGCAGTGGACCTACTGCAACCAAACTCGGTACAAATACTGCTTACTATCAGGCGAATAACCGCTGTCATGAATTAAACACCTACCACTCACGCCACAGGAGACACGAATTCGTAAACTACGATATTCTTGAATTACTGCAAAACCTTGCGAGCCATCTTCCTGCACCTCCTCCTAAAATAGTGGACCGACTGCAACCAAACTCGGTACACATAATGCTTACTATCAGGCGAACAACAGCTGTCTTGAATTAAACACCTACCACTCACGCTACAGGAAACACGAAGTCGTAAACAACGATATTCTTGAATTACTGCAAAACCATGCGAGCCATCTTCCTGCACCTCCTCCTCCAGTAGTGGACCTACTGCAACCAAACTCGGTACACAAACAGCTTACTATGAGGCGAACAACCGCTGTCATGAATTAAACACTTACAACTCACGCTAAAGGAGACACGAAGAAGTAAACTACGATATTCTTGAATTACTGCAAAACCATGCGAGCCATCTTCCTGCACCTCCTCCTAAAGTAGTGGACCGACTGCAACCAAAATCGGTACACATACTGCTTACTATCAGGCGAACAACCGCTGTCATGAATTAAACACCTACCACTCACGCTACAGGAGACACGAAGTTGTAAACTACGATATTCTTGAATTACTGCAAAACCATGCGAGCCATCTTCCTGCACCTCCTCCTCCAGTAATGGACCTACTGCAACAAAACTCGGTAAACATACTGCTTACTATCAGGCGAACAACCGCTGTCATGAATTAAACATTTACCACTCACGCTACAGGAGAACCGAAGTCGTAAACTGCGAAATGCTTGAATTACTGCAAAACCATGCGAGCAATCTTCCTGCACCTCCTCCTAAATTAGTGGACCGACTGCAACCAAACTCGGTAAATATACTGCTTTCTATCAGGCGAACAACCGCTGTCATGAATTAAAAACCTGCCACTCACGCTACAGGAGACACGAAGTCGTAAACTAGGATATTCTTGAATTACTGCAAAACAATACGAGCAGTCTTCCTGCTCCTCCTCCTACAGTAGTGGACCTACTGCAATCAAACTCGGTACACATACTGCTTACCATCTAGCGAACAACCGCTGTCATGAATTAAACACCTACCACTCACGCTACAGGAGACACAAGTCGTAAACTAGGATAATCTTGAATTACTGCAAACCACGCGAACCATCTTCCTGCACCTCCTCCTAAATTAGTGGACCGACTGCATCCAAACTCGGTATACATACTGCTTACTATCAGACGAACAACCGCTGTCATGAATTAAACACCTACCACTCACGTTACAGGACACACGAAGTCGGAAACTAGGATATTCTTGAATTACTGCAAACCATGCGAACCATCTTCCTGCACGTCCTCCCAAAGTAGTGGACCGACTGCAACCAAACTCGGTACACATACTGCTTAGTATCAGACGAACATCCGCTGTCATGAATTAGACAAGTACCACTCACGCTACAGGAGACACGAAGTCGTAAACTACGATATTCTTGAATTAATGCAAAACCATGCGAGCCATCTTCCTGCACTTCCTCCTAAAGTAGTGGACCGAGTGCAACCAAACTCGGTACACATACTGCTTACTATCAGACGAACATCTGCTGTCATGAATTAGACAAGTACCACTCACGCTACAGGAGCTACGAAGTCGTAAACTACGATATTCTTGAATTACTGCAAAACCATGCGAGCCATCTTCCTGCACCTCCTCCTCCAGCAGTGGACCTACTGCAACCAAACTCGGTACAAATACTGCTTACTATCAGGCGAATAACCGCTGTCATGAATTAAACACCTACCACTCACGCTACAGGAGACACAAGTCGTAAACTAGGATAATCTTGAATTACTGCAAACCACGCGAACCATCTTCCTGCACCTCCTCCTAAATTAGTGGACCGACTGCAACCAAACTCGGTAAATATACTGCTTTCTATCAGGCGAACAACCGCTGTCATGAATTAAACACCTGCCACTCACGTTACAGGAGACACGAAGTCTTAAACTAGGATATTCTTGAATTACTGCAAAACAATACGAGCAGTCTTCCTGCTCCTCCTCCTACAGTAGTGGACCTACTGCAATCAAACTCGGTACACATACTGCTTACCATCTAGCGAACAACCGCTGTCATGAAATAAACACCTACCACTCACGCTACAGGAGACACAAGTCGTAAACTAAGATAATCTTGAATTACTGCAAACCACGCGAACCATCTTCCTGCACCTCCTCCTAAAGTAGTGGACCGACTGCAACCAAACTCGGTACACATACTGCTTACTATCAGACGAACATCCGCTGTCATGAATTAGACAAGTACCACTCACGCTACAGGAGACACGAAGTCGTAAACTAAGATATTCTTGAATTAATGCAAAACCATGCGAGCCATCTTCCTGCTCCTCCTCCTAAAGTAGTGGACCGACTGCAACCAAAATCGGTACACATACTGCTTACTATCAGGCGAACAACCGCTGTCATGAATTAGACACCTACAACTCACGCTACAGGAGACACGAAGTCGTAAACTACGATATTCTTGAATTACTGCAAAACCATGCGAGCCATCTTCCTGCACCTCCTCCTAAAGTAGTGGACCGACTGCAACCAAAGTCGGTACACATACTGCTTACTATTAGGCGAACAATAGCTGTCATGAATTAAACACCTACCACTCACGCTACAGGAGCTACGAAGTCGTAAACTACGATATTCTTGAATTACTGCAAAACCATGCGAGCCATCTTCCTGCACCTCCTCCTCCAGCAGTGGAACTACTGCAACCAAAGTCGGTACAAATACTGCTTACTATCAGGCGAATAACCGCTGTCATGAATTAAACACCTACCACTCACGCCACAGGAGACACGAATTCGTAAACTACGATATTATTGAATTACTGCAAAACCATGCGAGCCATCTTCCTGCACCTCCTCCTAAAATAGTGGACCGACTGCAACCAAACTCGGTACACATAATGCTTCCTATCAGGCGAACAACAGCTGTCTTGAATTAAACACCTACCACTCACGCTACAGGAAACACGAAGTCGTAAACTTCGATATTCTTGAATGACTGCAAAGCCATGCGAGCCATCTTCCTGCACCTCCTCCTCCAGTAGTGGACCTACTGCAACCAAACTCGGTACACAAACTGCTTACTATCAGGCGAACAACCGCTGTCATGAATTAAACACTTACAACTCACGCTAAAGGAGACACGAAGTCGTAAACTACGATATTCTTGAATTACTGCAAAACAATGCGAGCCATCTTCCTGCACCTCCTCCTAAAGTAGTGGACCGACTGCAACCAAAATCGGTACACATACTGCTTACTATCAGGCGAACAACCGCTGTCATGAATTAAACACCTACCACTCACGCTACAGGAGACACGATGTCGTAAACTACGATATTCTTGAATTACTGCAATACCATGCGAGCCATTTTCCTGCACCTCCTCCTCCAGTAATGGACCTACTGCAACAAAACTCGGTAAACATACTGCTTACTATCTGGCGAACAACCGCTGTCATGGATTAAACATTTACCACTCACGCTACAGGAGAACCGATTCGTAAACTGCGATATGCTTGAATTACTGCAAAACCATGCGAGCCATCTTCCTGCACCTCCTCCTAAATTAAAGGACCGACCGCAACCAAACTCGGTAAATATACTGCTTTCTATCAGGCGAACAACCGCTGTCATGAATTAAACACCTGCCACTCACGCTACAGGAGACACGAAGTCTTAAACTAGGATATTCTTGAATTACTGCAAAACAATACGAGCAGTCTTCCTGCTCCTCCTCCTACAGTAGTGGACCTACTGCAATCAAACTCGGTACACATACTGCTTACAATCTAGCGAACAACCGCTGTCATGAATTAAACACCTACCACTCACGCTACAGGAGACACAAGTCGTAAACTAGGATAATCTTGAATTACTGCAAACCACGCGAACCATCTTCCTGCACCTCCTCCTAAAGTAGTGGACCGACTGCATCCAAACTCGGTATACATACTGCTTACTATCAGACGAACAACCGCTGTCATGAATTAAACACCTACCACTCACGTTACAGGACACACGAAGTCGGAAACTAGGATATTCTTGAATTACTGCAAACCATGCAAACCATCTTCCTGCACCTCCTCCTAAAGTAGTGGACCGACTGCAACCAAACTCGGTACACATACTGCTCACTATCAGACGAACATCCGCTGTCATGAATTAGACAAGTACCACTCACGCTACAGGAGACACGAAGTCGTAAACTACGATATTCTTGAATTAATGCAAAACCATGCGAGCCATCTTCCTGCACTTACTCCTAAAGTAGTGGACCGAGTGCAACCAAACTCGGTACACATACTGCTTACTATCAGACGAACATCCGCTGTCATGAATTAGACAAGTACCACTCACGCTACAGGAGCTACGAAGTCGTAAACTACGATATTCTTGAATTACTGCAAAACCATGCGAGCCATCTTCCTGCACCTCCTCCTCCAGCAGTGGACCTACTGCAACCAAACTCGGTACAAATACTGCTTACTATCAGGCGAATAACCGCTGTCATGAATTAAACACCTACCACTCACGCCACAGGAGACACGAATTCGTAAACTACGATATTCTTGAATTACTGCAAAACCTTGCGAGCCATCTTCCTGCACCTCCTCCTAAAATAGTGGACCGACTGCAACCAAACTCGGTACACATAATGCTTACTATCAGGCGAACAACAGCTGTCTTGAATTAAACACCTACCACTCACGCTACAGGAAACACGAAGTCGTAAACAACGATATTCTTGAATTACTGCAAAACCATGCGAGCCATCTTCCTGCACCTCCTCCTCCAGTAGTGGACCTACTGCAACCAAACTCGGTACACAAACTGCTTACTATGAGGCGAACAACCGCTGTCATGAATTAAACACTTACAACTCACGCTAAAGGAGACACGAAGTCGTAAACTACGATATTCTTGAATTACTGCAAAACCATGCGAGCCATCTTCCTGCACCTCCTCCTAAAGTAGTGGACCGACTGCAACCAAAATCGGTACACATACTGCTTACTATCAGGCGAACAACCGCTGTCATGAATTAAACACCTAGCACTCACGCTACAGGAGACACGAAGTTTTAAACTACGATATTCTTGAATTACTGCAAAACCATGCGAGCCATCTTCCTGCACCTTCTCCTCCAGTAATGGACCTACTGCAACCAAACTCGGTACACATACTGCTTACCATCTAGCGAACAACCGCTGTCATGAATTAAACACCTACCACTCACGCTACAGGAGACACAAGTCGTAAACTAGGATAATCTTGAATTACTGCAAACCACGCGAACCATCTTCCTGCACCTCCTCCTAAAGTAGTGGACCGACTGCATCCAAACTCGGTATACATACTGCTTACTATCAGACGAACAACCGCTGTCATGAATTAAACACCTACCACTCACGTTACAGGACACACGAAGTCGGAAACTAGGATATTCTTGAATTACTGCAAACCATGCGAACCATCTTCCTGCACGTCCTCCTAAAGTAGTGGACCGACTGCAACCAAACTCGGTACACATACTGCTTAGTATCAGACGAACATCCGCTGTCATGAATTAGACAAGTACCACTCACGCTACAGGAGACACGAAGTCGTAAACTACGATATTCTTGAATTAATGCAAAACCATGCGAGCCATCTTCCTGCACTTCCTCCTAAAGTAGTGGACCGAGTGCAACCAAACTCGGTACACATACTGCTTACTATCAGACGAACATCTGCTGTCATGAATTAGACAAGTACCACTCACGCTACAGGAGCTACGAAGTCGTAAACTACGATATTCTTGAATTACTGCAAAACCATGCGAGCCATCTTCCTGCACCTCCTCCTCCAGCAGTGGACCTACTGCAACCAAACTCGGTACAAATACTGCTTACTATCAGGCGAATATCCGCTGTCATGAATTAAACACCTACCACTCACGCCACAGGAGACACGAATTCGTAAACTACGATATTCTTGATTTACTGCAAAACCATGCGAGCCATCTTCCTGCACCTCCTCCTAAAATAGTGGACCGACTGCAACCAAACTCGGTACACATAATGCTTACTATCAGGCGAACAACAGCTGTCTTGAATTAAACACCTACCACTCACGCTACAGGAAACACGAAGTCGTAAACTACGATATTCTTGAATTACTGCAAAACCATGCGAGCCATCTTCCTGCACCTCCTCCTCCAGTAGTGGACCTACTGCAACCAAACTCGGTACACAAACTGCTTACTATCAGGCGAACAACCGCTGTCATGAATTAAACACTTACAACTCACGCTAAAGGAGACACGAAGTCGTAAACTAGGATATTCTTGAATTACTGCAAAACAATACGAGCAGTCTTCCTGCTCCTCCTCCTACAGTAGTGGACCTACTGCAATCAAACTCGGTACACATACTGCTTACCATCTAGCGAACAACCGCTGTCATGAATTAATCACCTACCACTCACGCTACAGGAGACACAAGTCGTAAACTAGGATAATCTTGAATTAATGCAAACCACGCGAAACATCTTCCTGCACCTCCTCCTAAAGTAGTGGACCGACTGCATCCAAACTCGGTATACATACTGCTTACTATCAGACGAACATCCGCTGTCATGAATTAAACACCTACCACTCACGTTACAGGACACACGAAGTCGGAAACTAGGATATTCTTGAATTACTGCAAACCATGCGAACCATCTTCCTGCACCTCCTCCTAAAGTAGTGGACCGACTGCAACCAAACTCGGTACACATACTGCTTAGTATCAGACGAACATCCGCTGTCATGAATTAGACAAGTACCACTCACGCTACAGGAGACACGAAGTCGTAAACTACGATATTCTTGAATAAATGCAAAACCATGCGAGACATCTTCCTGCACTTCTCCTAAAGTAGTGGACCGAGTGCAACCAAACTCTGTACACATACTGCTTACTATCAGACGAACATCCGCTGTCATGAATTAGACAAGTACCACTCACGCTACAGGAGCTACGAAGTCGTAAACTACGATATTCTTGAATTACTGCAAAACCATGCGAGCCATCTTCCTGCACCTCCTCCTCCATCAGTGGACCTACTGCAACCAAACTCGGTACAAATACTGCTTACTATCAGGCGAATAACCGCTGTCATGAATTAAACACCTACCACTCACGCCACAGGAGACACGAATTCGTAAACTACGATATTCTTGATTTACTGCAAAACCATGCGAGCCATCTTCCTGCACCTCCTCCTAAAATAGTGGACCGACTGCAACCAAACTCGGTACACATAATGCTTACTATCAGGCGAACAACAGCTGTCTTGAATTAAACACCTACCACTCACGCTACAGGAAACACGAAGTCGTAAATTACGATATTCTTGAATTACTGCAAAACCATGCGAGCCATCTTCCTGCACCTCCTCCTCCAGTAATGGACCTACTGCAACAAAACTCGGTAAACATACTGCTTACTATCAGGCGAACAACCGCTGTCATGAATTAAACATTTACCACTCACGCTACAGGAGAACCGAAGTCGTAAACTGCGATATGCTTGAATTACTGCAAAACCATGCGAGGCATCTTCCTGCACCTCCTCCTAAATTAGTGGACCGACTGCAACCAAACTCGGTAAATATACTGCTTACTATCAGGCGAACAACCGCTGTCATGAATTAAACACTTACAACTCACGCTAAAGGAGACACGAAGTCGTAAACTACGATATTCTTGAATTACTGCAAAACCATGCGAGCCATCTTCCTGCACCTCCTCCTAAAGTAGTGGACCGACTGCAACCAAAATCGGTACACATACTACTTACTATCAGGCGAACAACCGCTGTCATGAATTAAACACCTACCACTCACGCTACAGGAGACACGAGGTCGTAAACTACGATATTCTTGAATTACTGCAAAACCATGCGAGCCATCTTCCTGCACCTCCTCCTCCAGTAATGGACCTACTGCAACAAAACTCGGTAAACATACTGCTTACTATCAGGCGAACAACCGCTGTCATGAATTAAACATTTACCACTCACGCTACAGGAGAACCGAAGTCGTAAACTGCGATATGCTTGAATTACTGCAAAACCATGCGAGGCATCTTCCTGCACCTCCTCCTAAATTAGTGGACCGACTGCAACCAAACTCGGTAAATATACTGCTTTCTATCAGGCGAACAACCGCTGTCATGAATTAAACACCTGCCACTCACGCTACAGGTGACACGAAGTCGTAAACTAGGATATTCTAGAATTACTGCAAAACAATACGAGCAGTCTTCCTGCTCCTCCTCCTACAGTAGTGGACCTACTGCAATCAAACTCGGTACACATACTGCTTACCATCTAGCGAACAACCGCTGTCATGAATTAAACACCTACCACTCACGCTACAGGAGACACAAGTCGTAAACTAGGATAATCTTGAATTACTGCAAACCACGCGAACCATATTCCTGCACCTCCTCCTAAAGTAGTGGACCGACTGCATCCAAACTCGGTATACATACTGCTTACTATCAGACGAACAACCGCTGTCATGAATTAAACACCTACCACTCACGCTACAGGACACACGAAGTCGGAAACTAGGATATTCTTGAATTACTGCAAACCATGCGAACCATCTTCCTGCACCTCCTCCTAAAGTAGTGGACCGACTGCAACCAAACTCGGTACACATACTGCTTGCTATCAGACGAACATCCGCTGTCATGAATTAGACAAGTACCACTCACGCTACAGGAGACACGAAGTCGTAAACTACGATATTCTTGAATTAATGCAAAACCATGCGAGCCATCTTCCTGCACTTCCTCCTAAAGTAGTGGACCGAGTGCAACCAAACTCGGTACACATACTGCTTACTATCAGACGAACATCCGCTGTCATGAATTAGACAAGTACCACTCACGCTACAGGAGACACGAAGTCGTAAACTACGATATTCTTGAATTAAGGCAAAACCATGCGAGCCATCTTCCTGCACCTCCTGCTAAGGTAGTGGACCGACTGCAACCAAAGTCGGTACACATACTGCTTACTATCAGGCGAATAACCGCTGTCATGATTTAAACACCTACCACTCACGCCACAGGAGACTCGAATTCGTAAACTACGATATCCTTGGATTACTGCAAAACCATGCGAGCCATCTTCCTGCGCCTCCTCCTAAAGTAGAGGACCGACTGCAACCAAACTCGGTACACATAATGCTTACTATCAGGCGAACAACAGGTGTCTTGAATTAAACTCCTACCACTCACGCTACAGGAAACACGAAGTCGTAAACTACGATATTCTTGAATTACTGCAAAACCATGCGAGACATCTTCCTGCACCTCCTCCTCCAGTAGTGGACCTACTGCAACCAAACTCGGTACACAAACTGCTTACTATCAGGCGAACAACCGCTGTCATGAATTAAACACTTACCACTCACGCTAAAGAGGACACGAAGTCGTAAACTACGATATTCTTGAATTACTGGAAAACCATGCGGGCCATCTTCCTGCACCTCTTCCTAAATTAGAGGCCCGACTGCCACCAAACTCGGTAAACATACTGCTTACTATCAGGCGAACAACCGCTGTCATGATTTAAACACCTACCAATCACGCTACAGGAGACACGAAGTCGTAAACTAAGATATTCCTGAATTACTGCAAAACAATACGAGCAGTCTTCGTGCTCCTCCTCCTACAGTAGTGGACCTACTGGAACCAAACTCAGTACACATACTGCTTACTATCTGGCGAACAACCGCTGTCATGAATTAAACACCTACCACTCACGCTACAGGAGACACGAAGTCGTAAACTAGGATATTCTTGAATTACTGCAAACCATGCGAACAATCTTCCTGCACCTCCTCCTAAAGTAGTGGACCGACTGCATCCAAACTCGGTACACATACTGCTTACTATCAGACGAACAACCGCTGTCATGAATTACACACCTACCACTCACGCTACAGGAGACACGAAGTCGTAAACTACGATATTCTTGAATTAATGCAAAACCATGCGTGCAATCTTCCTGCACCTCCCACTAAAGTAGTGGACCGACTGCAACCAAAATCGGTACACATACTGCTTACTATCAGGCGAACAACCGCTGTCATGAATTAAACACCTACCACTCACGCTACAGGAGACACGAAGTCGTAAACTACGATATTCTTGAATTAATGCAAAACCATGCGAGCCATCTTCCTGCACCTCCTCCTCCAGTAGTGGACCTACTGCAACCAAACTCGGTACTCATACTGATTAGTATCAGGCGAATAACCGCTGTCATGAATTAAACACCTACCACTCACGCTACAGGAGACACGAAATCGGAAACTAGGATATTCTTGAATTACTGCAAACCATGCGAACCATCTTCCTGCACCTCCTCCACAAGTAGTGGACCGATTGCATCCAAACTCGGTACACATACTGCTTACTATCAGGCGAACAACCGCTGTCATGAATTAAACACCTACCACTCACGCTACAGGAGACACGAAGTCGTAAACTACATTATTCTTGAATTAATGCAAAACCGTGCGAGCCATCTTCCTGCACCTCCTCCTAAAGTAGCGGACCGACTGCAACCAAAATCGGTACACATACTGCTTACTATCAGGCGAACAACCGCTGTCAATAGTTAAACACGTACCACTCAGGCTACAGGAGACACGAGGTCGTAAACTACGATATTCTTGAATTACTGCAAAACCATGCGAGCCATCTTCCTGCACCTCCTCCTCCAGTAGTGGACCTACTGTAACCAAACTCGGTACACATACTGCTTACTATCAGGCGAATAACCGCTGTCATGAATTAAACACCTACCACTCACGCCACAGGAGAGACGAATTCGTAAACTACGATATTCTTGAATTACTGCAAAACCATGCGAGCCATCTTCCTGCACCTCCTCCTAAAGTAGTGGACGGACTGCAACAAAACTCGGTAAAGATACTGCTTACTATCAGGCGAACAACCGCTGTCATGAATTAAACACTTACCACTCACGCTACAGAAGAACCGTAGTCGTAAACTACGATATTCTTGAATTACTGCAAAACCATGCGAGCCATCTTCCTGCACCTCCTCCTAAATTAGTGGACCGACTGCAACCAAACTCGGTAAACATACTGCTTTCTATCAGGCGAACAACCGCTGTCATGAATTAAAAACCTGCCACTCACGCTACAGGAGACACGAAGTCGTAAACTAGGATATTCTTGAATTACTGCAAAACAATACGAGCCGTCTTCCTGCTCCTCCTCCTACAGTAGTGGACCTACTGCAACCAAACTCGGTACACATACTGCTTACTATCTAGCGAACAACCGCTGTCATGAATTAAACACCTACCACTCACGCTACAGGAGACACGAAGTCGTAAACTAGGATATTCTTGAATTACTGCAAATCATGCGAACCATCTTCCTGCACCTCCTCCTAAAGTAGTGGACCGACTGCATCCAAACTCGGTACACATACTGCTTACTATCAGACGAACAACCGCTGTCATGAATTTAACACCTACCACTCACGCCACAGGAGACACCAAGTCGTAAACTACGATATTCTTGAATTAATGCAAAACCATGCGAGCCATCTTCCTGCACCTCCTCCTAAAGTAGTGGACCGACTGCAACCAAAATCGGTACACATACTGCTTACTATCAGGCGCACAACCGCCGTCATGAATTAAACACCTACCACTCACGCTACAGGAGACACGAAGTCGTAAACTACGATATTCTTGAATTAATGCAATACCATGCGAGCCATCTTCCTGCACCTCCTCCTCCAGTAGTGGACCTACTGCAACCAAACTCGGTGCACATACTGCTTACTATCAGGCGAATAACCGCTGTCATGAATTAAACACCTACCACTCACGCCACAGGAGACACGAATTCGTAAACTACGATATTCTTGAATTCCTGCAAAATAATGCGAGCCAATTTCCTGCACCTCCTCCTAAAGTAGTGGACGGACTGCAACCAAACTCGGTACACATACTGCTCACTATCAGGCGAACAACCGCTGTCATGAATTAAACACCTGCCACTCACGCTACAGGAGACACGAAGTCGTCAAATAGGATATTCTTAAATTACTGCAAAACAATACGAGCCATCTTCCTGCACCTCCTCCTCCAATAGTGGACCTACTGCAACCAAACTCGGTACACATACTGCTTACTATCTAGCGAACAACCGCTGTTATGAATTAAACACCTAACACTCACGCTACAGGAGACACGAAATCGGAAACTAGGATACTCCTGAATTACTGCAAACCATGCGAACAATCTTCCTGCACCTCCTCCTAAAGTAGTGGACCGACTGCATCCAAACTCGGTACACATACTGCTTACTATCAGACGAACAACCGCTGTCATGAATTAGACAAGTACCACGCACGCTACAGGAGACACGAAGTCGTAAACTACGATATTCTTGAATTAATGCAAAACCATGCGAGCCATCTTCCTGCACCTCCTCCTAAAGTAGTGGACCGACTGCAACCAAAATCGGTACACATACTGCTTACTATCAGGCGAACAACCGCTGTCATGAATTAAACACCTACCACTCACGCTACAGGAGACACGAGGTCGTAAACTACGATATTCTCGAATTAATGCAAAACCATGCGAGCCATATTCCTGCACCTCCTCCTCCAGTAGTGGACCTACTGCAACCAAACTCAGTACACATACTGCTTACTATCAGGCGAATAACCGCTGTCATGAATTAAACACGTACCACTCACGCCACAGGAGACACGAGTTCGTAAACTACGATATTCTTGAATTACTGCAAAACCATGCGAGCCATCTTCCTGCACCTCCTCCTAAAGTAGTGGACGGACTGCAACCAAACTCGGTACACATACTGCTTACTATCAGGCGAACAACCGCTGTCATGAATTAAACACCGGCCACTCACGCTACAGGAGACCCGAAGTCGAAAAATAGGATATTTTCAAATTACTGCAAAACAAAAGAGCAATCTTCCTGCACCTCCTCCTCCAGTATTGGACCTACTGCAACCAAACTCGGTACACATACTGCTTACTATCTAGCGAACTACCGCTGTTATGAATTAAACACCTACCACTCACGCTACGGGAGACACGAAATCCGAAACTAGGATATTCTTGAATTACTGCAAACCATGCGAACCATCTTCCTGCACCTCCTCCTAAAATAGTGGACCGACTGCATCCAAACTCGGTACACATACTGCTTACTTTTAGACGAACAACCGCTGTCATGAATTAGACAAGTACCACTCACGCTACAGGAGACACGAAATCGTAAACTACGATATTCTTGAATTAATACAAAACCATGAGAGCCATCTTCTTGCACCTCCTCCTAAAGTACTGGACCGACTGCAACCAAAATCGGTACACATACTGCTTACTATCAGGCGAACAACAGCTGTTATGAATTAAACACCTACCACTCACGCTACAGGAGAACCGATGTCGTAAACTACGATATTCTTGAATTACTGCAAAACCATGCGAGCCATCTTCCCGCACCTCCTTCTTAAGTAATGGACCGACTGCAACTAAAGTCGGTACACATACTGCTTACTATTAGGCGAACAACAGCTGTTAAGAATTAAACACCTACCACTCACGCTACAGGAGAACCGATGTCGTAAACTACGATATTCTTGAATTACTGCAAAACCATGCGAGCCATCTTCCTGCACCTCCTCCTAAATTAGTGGACCGACTGCAACCAAACTCGGTAAACATACTGCTTTCTTTCAGGCGAACAACCGCTGTCATGAATTAAACACCTGCCACTCACGCTACAGGAGACACGAAGTCGTCAAATAGGATATTCTTGAATTACCGCAAAACCATGCGAGCCATCTTCCTGCACCTCCTCCTAAAGTAGTAGACGGACTGCAACCAAACTCGGCACACATACTGCTTACTATCAGGCGAACAACCGCTGTCATGAATTAAACACCTGCCTCTCACGCTACAGGAGACACGAAGTCGTAAAATAGGATATTCTTAAATTACTGCAAAAAAATACGAGCCATCTTCCTGCACCTCCTCCTCCAGTAGTGGACCTACTGCAACCAAACTCGGTACACATACTGCTTACTGTCTAGCGAACAACCGCTGTTATGAATTAAACACCTACCACTCACGCTACAGAAGACACGAAATCGGAAACTACGATATTCTTGAATTACTGCAAAACCATGCGAGCCATCTTCCTGCACCTCCTCCTACAGTAGTGGACCGACTGCAACCAAACTCGGTACACATAATGCTTACTATCAGGCGAACAACAGCTGTCTTGAATTAAACACCAACCACTCACGCTACAGGAAACACGAAGTCGTAATCTACGATATTCTTGAATTACTGCAAAATCATGCGAGCCATCTTCCTGCACCTCCTCCTCCAGTAGTGGACCTACTGCAACTAAACTCGGTACACAAACTGCTTGCTATCAGGCGAACAACCTCCGTCTTGAATTAAACACCTACCACTCACGCTACAGGAATCACGAAGTCGTAAACTACGATATTCTTGAATTACTGCAAACCCATACGAGCCACTTTCCTGCACCTCCTCCTAAAGTAGTGGACCGACTGCAACCAAAATCGGTACACATACTGCTTGCTATCAGGCGAACAACCGCTGTCATGAATTAAACACGTACCACTGACGCTACAGGAGAACCGAAGTCGTAAACTACGATATTCTTGAATTACTGCAAAACCATGCGAGCCATCTTCCTGCACCTCCTCCTAAAGTAGTGGACGGACTGCAACCAAACTCGGTACACATACTGCTTACTATCAGGCGAACAACCGCTGTCATGAATTAAACACCTGCCACTCACGCTACAGGAGACACGAAGTCGTAAAATAGGATATTCTTAAATTACTGCAAAACAATACGAGCCATCTTCCTGCACCTCCTCCTCCAGTAGTGGACCTACTGCAACCAAACTCGGCACACTTACTGCTTACTATCTAGCGAACAACCGCTGTTATGAATTAAACACCTACCACTCACGCTACAGGAGACACGAAATCGGAAACTAGGATATTCTTGAATTACTGCAAACCATGCGAGCCATCTTCCTGCACCTCCTCCTAAAGTAGTGGACCGACTGCATCCAAACTCGGTACACATACTGCTTTCTATCAGACGAACAACCGCTGTCATGAATTAGACAAGTACTACTCACGCTACAGGAGACACGAAGTCGTTTACTAGGATATTCTTGAATTAATGCAAAACCATGCGAGCCATCTTCCTGCACCTCCTCCTAAAGTAGTGGACCGACTGCAACCAAAATCGGTACACATACTGCTTACTATCAGGCGAACAACCGCTGTCATGAATTAAACACCTACCACTCACGCTACAGGAGACACGAAGTCGTAAACTACGATAATCTTGAATTACTGCAAAACCATGCGAGCCATCTTCCTGCACCTCCTCCTAAAGTAGTGGACCGACTGCAACTAAAGTCGGTACACATTCTGCTTACTATTAGGCGAACAACAGCTGTCATGAATTAAACATCTACCACTCACGCTACAAGAGCCACGAAGTCGTAAACTACGATATTCTTGAATTACTGCAAAACCATGCGAGCCATTTCCTGCAACTCCTCCTCCAGCAGTGGACCTACTGCAATCAAACTCGGTACAAATACTGCTTACTATCAGGCGAACAACCTCCGTCTTGAATTAAACACCTACCACTCACGCTACAGGAGACACGAAGTCGTAAACAACGATATCCTTGAATTACTGCAAAACCATGCGAGCCGTCTTCCTGCACCTCCTCCTAAATTAATGGACCGACTAAATCCAAACTCGGTAGACATACTGCTTACTATCAGGCGAACAACCGCTGTCATGAATTAAACACCTACCACTCACGCTACAGGAAACACGAAGTCGTAAACTACGATATTCTTGAATTACTGCAAATCATGCGAACCATCTTCCTGCACCTCCTCCTAAAGTAGTGGACCGACTGCATCCAAACTCGGTACACATACTGCTTACTATCAGACGAACAACCGCTGTCATGAATTTAACACCTACCACTCACGCCACAGGAGACACCAAGTCGTAAACTACGATATTCTTGAATTAATGCAAAACCATGCGAGCCATCTTCCTGCACCTCCTCCTAAAGTAGTGGACCGACTGCAACCAAAATCGGTACACATACTGCTTACTATCAGGCGCACAACCGCCGTCATGAATTAAACACCTACCACTCACGCTACAGGAGACACGAAGTCGTAAACTACGATATTCTTGAATTAATGCAATACCATGCGAGCCATCTTCCTGCACCTCCTCCTCCAGTAGTGGACCTACTGCAACCAAACTCGGTGCTCATACTGCTTACTATCAGGCGAATAACCGCTGTCATGAATTAAACACCTACCACTCACGCCACAGGAGACACGAATTCGTAAACTACGATATTCTTGAATTCCTGCAAAATAATGCGAGCCAATTTCCTGCACCTCCTCCTAAAGTAGTGGACGGACTGCAACCAAACTCGGTACACATACTGCTCACTATCAGGCGAACAACCGCTGTCATGAATTAAACACCTGCCACTCACGCTACAGGAGACACGAAGTCGTCAAATAGGATATTCTTAAATTACTGCAAAACAATACGAGCCATCTTCCTGCACCTCCTCCTCCAATAGTGGACCTACTGCAACCAAACTCGGTACACATACTGCTTACTATCTAGCGAACAACCGCTGTTATGAATTAAACACCTAACACTCACGCTACAGGAGACACGAAATCGGAAACTAGGATACTCCTGAATTACTGCAAACCATGCGAACAATCTTCCTGCACCTCCTCCTAAAGTAGTGGACCGACTGCATCCAAACTCGGTACACATACTGCTTACTATCAGACGAACAACCGCTGTCATGAATTAGACAAGTACCACGCACGCTACAGGAGACACGAAGTCGTAAACTACGATATTCTTGAATTAATGCAAAACCATGCGAGCCATCTTCCTGCACCTCCTCCTAAAGTAGTGGACCGACTGCAACCAAAATCGGTACACATACTGCTTACTATCAGGCGAACAACCGCTGTCATGAATTAAACACCTACCACTCACGCTACAGGAGACACGAGGTCGTAAACTACGATATTCTCGAATTAATGCAAAACCATGCGAGCCATATTCCTGCACCTCCTCCTCCAGTAGTGGACCTACTGCAACCAAACTCAGTACACATACTGCTTACTATCAGGCGAATAACCGCTGTCATGAATTAAACACGTACCACTCACGCCACAGGAGACACGAGTTCGTAAACTACGATATTCTTGAATTACTGCAAAACCATGCGAGCCATCTTCCTGCACCTCCTCCTAAAGTAGTGGACGGACTGCAACCAAACTCGGTACACATACTGCTTACTATCAGGCGAACAACCGCTGTCATGAATTAAACACCGGCCACTCACGCTACAGGAGACCCGAAGTCGAAAAATAGGATATTTTCAAATTACTGCAAAACAAAAGAGCAATCTTCCTGCACCTCCTCCTCCAGTATTGGACCTACTGCAACCAAACTCGGTACACATACTGCTTACTATCTAGCGAACTACCGCTGTTATGAATTAAACACCTACCACTCACGCTACGGGAGACACGAAATCCGAAACTAGGATATTCTTGAATTACTGCAAACCATGCGAAACATCTTCCTGCACCTCCTCCTAAAATAGTGGACCGACTGCATCCAAACTCGGTACACATACTGCTTACTTTTAGACGAACAACCGCTGTCATGAATTAGACAAGTACCACTCACGCTACAGGAGACACGAAATCGTAAACTACGATATTCTTGAATTAATACAAAACCATGAGAGCCATCTTCTTGCACCTCCTCCTAAAGTACTGGACCGACTGCAACCAAAATCGGTACACATACTGCTTACTATCAGGCGAACAACAGCTGTTATGAATTAAACACCTACCACTCACGCTACAGGAGAACCGATGTCGTAAACTACGATATTCTTGAATTACTGCAAAACCATGCGAGCCATCTTCCTGCACCTCCTTCTTAAGTAATGGACCGACTGCAACTAAAGTCGGTACACATACTGCTTACTATTAGGCGAACAACAGCTGTTATGAATTAAACACCTACCACTCACGCTACAGGAGAACCGATGTCGTAAACTACGATATTCTTGAATTACTGCAAAACCATGCGAGCCATCTTCCTGCTCCTCCTCCTAAATTAGTGGACCGACTGCAACCAAACTCGGTAAACATACTGCTTTCTTTCAGGCGAACAACCGCTGTCATGAATTAAACACCTGCCACTCACGCTACAGGAGACACGAAGTCGTCAAATAGGATATTCTTGAATTACCGCAAAACCATGCGAGCCATCTTCCTGCACCTCCTCCTAAAGTAGTAGACGGACTGCAACCAAACTCGGCACACATACTGCTTACTATCAGGCGAACAACCGCTGTCATGAATTAAACACCTGCCTCTCACGCTACAGGAGACACGAAGTCGTAAAATAGGATATTCTTAAATTACTGCAAAAAAATACGAGCCATCTTCCTGCACCTCCTCCTCCAGTAGTGGACCTACTGCAACCAAACTCGGTACACATACTGCTTACTGTCTAGCGAACAACCGCTGTTATGAATTAAACACCTACCACTCACGCTACAGAAGACACGAAATCGGAAACTACGATATTCTTGAATTACTGCAAAACCATGCGAGCCATCTTCCTGCACCTCCTCCTACAGTAGTGGACCGACTGCAACCAAACTCGGTACACATAATGCTTACTATCAGGCGAACAACAGCTGTCTTGAATTAAACACCAACCACTCACGCTACAGGAAACACGAAGTCGTAATCTACGATATTCTTGAATTACTGCAAAATCATGCGAGCCATCTTCCTGCACCTCCTCCTCCAGTAGTGGACCTACTGCAACTAAACTCGGTACACAAACTGCTTGCTATCAGGCGAACAACCTCCGTCTTGAATTAAACACCTACCACTCACGCTACAGGAATCACGAAGTCGTAAACTACGATATTCTTGAATTACTGCAAACCCATACGAGCCACTTTCCTGCACCTCCTCCTAAAGTAGTGGACCGACTGCAACCAAAATCGGTACACATACTGCTTGCTATCAGGCGAACAACCGCTGTCATGAATTAAACACGTACCACTGACGCTACAGGAGAACCGAAGTCGTAAACTACGATATTCTTGAATTACTGCAAAACCATGCGAGCCATCTTCCTGCACCTCCTCCTAAAGTAGTGGACGGACTGCAACCAAACTCGGTACACATACTGCTTACTATCAGGCGAACAACCGCTGTCATGAATTAAACACCTGCCACTCACGCTACAGGAGACACGAAGTCGTAAAATAGGATATTCTTAAATTACTGCAAAACAATACGAGCCATCTTCCTGCACCTCCTCCTCCAGTAGTGGACCTACTGCAACCAAACTCGGCACACTTACTGCTTACTATCTAGCGAACAACCGCTGTTATGAATTAAACACCTACCACTCACGCTACAGGAGACACGAAATCGGAAACTAGGATATTCTTGAATTACTGCAAACCATGCGAGCCATCTTCCTGCACCTCCTCCTAAAGTAGTGGACCGACTGCATCCAAACTCGGTACACATACTGCTTTCTATCAGACGAACAACCGCTGTCATGAATTAGACAAGTACTACTCACGCTACAGGAGACACGAAGTCGTTTACTAGGATATTCTTGAATTAATGCAAAACCATGCGAGCCATCTTCCTGCACCTCCTCCTAAAGTAGTGGACCGACTGCAACCAAAATCGGTACACATACTGCTTACTATCAGGCGAACAACCGCTGTCATGAATTAAACACCTACCACTCACGCTACAGGAGACACGAAGTCGTAAACTACGATAATCTTGAATTACTGCAAAACCATGCGAGCCATCTTCCTGCACCTCCTCCTAAAGTAGTGGACCGACTGCAACTAAAGTCGGTACACATTCTGCTTACTATTAGGCGAACAACAGCTGTCATGAATTAAACATCTACCACTCACGCTACAAGAGCCACGAAGTCGTAAACTACGATATTCTTGAATTACTGCAAAACCATGCGAGCCATTTCCTGCAACTCCTCCTCCAGCAGTGGACCTACTGCAATCAAACTCGGTACAAATACTGCTTACTATCAGGCGAACAACCTCCGTCTTGAATTAAACACCTACCACTCACGCTACAGGAGACACGAAGTCGTAAACAACGATATCCTTGAATTACTGCAAAACCATGCGAGCCGTCTTCCTGCACCTCCTCCTAAATTAATGGACCGACTAAATCCAAACTCGGTAGACATACTGCTTACTATCAGGCGAACAACCGCTGTCATGAATTAAACACCTACCACTCACGCTACAGGAAACACGAAGTCGTAAACTACGATATTCTTGAATTACTGCAAAACCATGCGAGCCATCTTCCTGCACCTCCTCCTCCAGTAGAGGACTTACTGCAACCAAACACGGTACACATACTGCTTACTATCAGGCGAATAACCGCTGTCATGAATTAAACACCTACCACTCACGCCACAGGAGACACGAATTCGTGAACTACGATATTCTTGAATTACTGCAAAACCATGCGAGCCATCTTCCTGCACCTCCTCCTAAAGTAGTGGACGGACTGCAACCAAACTCGGTACACATACTGCTTACTATCAGGCGAACAACCGCTGTCATGAATTAAACACCTACCACTCACGCTACAGGCGACACGAAGTCGTAAACTACGATATACTTGAATTACTGCAAAACAATACGAGCCATCTTCCTGCACCTCCTCCTCCAGTAGTGGACCTACTGCAACCAAACTCGGTACACATACTGCTTACTATCAGGCGAATAACCGCTGTCATGAATTAAACACCTACCACTCACGCCACAGGAGACACGAATTCGTAAACTACGATATTCTTGAATTACTGCAAAACAATACGAGCCATCTTCCTGCACCTCCTCCTCCAGTAGTGGCCTACTGCCACCAAACTCGGTACACATACTGCATACTATCTAGCGAACAACCGCTGTTATGAATTAAACACCTGCCACTCACGCTACAGGAGACACGATGTCGTAAACTAGGATATTCTTGAATTACTGCAAAACAATACGAGCCATCTTCCTGCACCTCCTCCTCCAGTAGTGGACCTACTGCAACCAAACTCGGTACACTTACTGCTTACTATCTAGCGAACAACCGCTGTTATGAATTAAACACCTACCACTCACGCTACAGGAGACACGAAGTTGGAAACTAGGATGTTCTTGAATTACTGCAAACCATGCGAACCATCTTCCTGCACCTCCTCCTAAAGTAGTGGACCGACTGCATCCAAACTCGGTACACATACTGCTTACTATCAGACGGACAACCGCTGTCATGAATTAGACAAGTACCACTCACGCTACAGGAGACACGAAGTCGTAAACTACCATAATCTTGAATTAATGCAAAACATAGCGAGCCATCTTCCTGCACCTCCTCCTAAAGTAGTGGACCGACTGCAACCAAAATCGGTACACAAACTGCTTACTATCAGGCGAACAACCTCCGTCTTGAATTAAACACCTACCACTCACGCCACAGGAGACACGAATTCGTAAACTACGATATTCTTGAATTACTGCAAAACCATGCGAGCCATCTTCCTGCACCTCCTCCTAAAGTAGTGGACGGACTGCAACCAAACTCGGTACACATACTGCTTACTATCAGGCGAACAACCGCTGTCATGAATTAAACACCTACCACTCACGCTACAGGCGACACGAAGTCTTAAACTAGGATATTCTTGAATTACTGCAAAACAATACGAGCTATCTTCCTGCACCTCCTCCTCCAGTAGTGGACCTACTGCAACCAAACTCGGTACACATACTGCTTACTATCAGGCGAATAACCGCTGTCATGAATTAAACACCTAGCACTCACGCCACAGGAGACACGAATTCGTAAACTACGATATTCTTGAATTACTGCAAAACCATGCGAGCAATCTTCCTGCACCTCCTCCTAAATTAATGGACCGACTGCAACCAAACTCGGTAAACATACTGCTTACTATAAGGCGAACAACCGCTGTCATGAATTAAACACCTGCCACTCACGCTACAGGAGACACGATGTCGTAAACTAGGATATTCTTGAATTACTGCAAAACAATACGAGCCATCTTCCTGCACCTCCTCCTCCAGTAGTGGACCTACTGCAACCAAACTCGGTACACATACTGCTTACTATCTAGCGAACAACCGCTGTTATGAATTAAACACCTACCACTCACGCTACAGGAGACACGAAGTTGGAAACTAGGATATTCTTGAATTACTGCAAACCATGCGAACCATCTTCCTGCACCTCCTCTTAAAGTAGTGGACCGACTGCATCCAAACTCGGTACACATACTGCTTACTATCAGACGGACAACCGCTGTCATGAATTAGACAAGTACCACTCACGCTACAGGAGACACGAAGTCGTAAACTACCATAATCTTGAATTAATGCAAAACCTAGCGAGCCATCTTCCTGCACTTCCTCCTAAAGTAGTGGACCGACTGCAACCAAAATCGGTACACAAACTGCTTACTATCAGGCAAACAACCTCCTTCTTGAATTAAACACCAACCACTCACGCTACAGGAAACACGAAGTCGTAAACTAAGATATTCTTGAATTACTGCAAAACCATGCGAGCCATCTTCCTGCACCTCCTCCTCAATTACTGGACCGACTACAACCAAAGTCGGTAAACATACTGCTTACTATCAGGCGAACAACCGCTGTCATGAATTAAACACCTACCACTCACGCTACAGGAGACACGAAGTCGTAAACTACGATATTCTTGAATTACTGCAAAACCATACGAGCCACCTTCCTGCACCTCCTCCTAAAGTAGTGGACCGAATGCAACTAAAATCGGTACACATACTGCTTGCTATCAGGCGAACAACCGCTGTCATGAATTAAACATCTACCACTCACGCTACAGGAGACACGAAGTCGTAAACTAGGATATTCTTGAATTACTGCAAAACCATACGAGCCACCTTCCTGCACCTCCTCCTAAAGTAGTGGACCGACTGCAAGCAAAATCGGTACACATACTGCTTACTATCAGGCAAACAACCGCTGTTATGAATTAAACACCTACCACTCACGCTACAGAAAACACGAAGTCGTAAACTACGATATTCTTGAATTACTGCAAAACCATGCGAGCCATCTTCCTGCACCTCCTCCTCCAGTAGTGGACCTACTGCAACGAAACTTTGTACACAAACCGCTTACTATAAGGCGAACAACCGCTGTCATGAATTAAACACTTACCACTCACGCTACAGGACACACGAAGTCGTAAACTACGATATTCTTGAATTACTGCAAAACCATGCGAGCCATCGTCCTGCACCTCCGCCTCCAGCAGTGGACCTAATGCAACCAAACTCGGTACACATACAGCTTACTTTCAGTCGAATAACCGCTGTCATGAATTAAACACCTACAACTCACGCTACAGGAGACACGAAGTCGTAAACTAGGATATTCTTGAATTTCTGCAAAACCATGCGAGCCATCTTCCTGCACCTCCTCCTAAATTAATGGACCGACTGCCACCAAACTCGGTAAACATACTGCTTACTATCAGGCAAACAACCATTGTCATGAATTAAAAACTTGCCACTCACGCTACAGGAGACATGAAGTCGTAAACTAGGATATTCTTGAATTATTGCAAACTATGCGAACCATCTTCCTGCACCTCCTCCTAAAGTAGTGGACCGACTGCATCCAAATTCGGTACACATACTGCTTACTATCTAGGGAACAACCGCTGTTATGAATTAAACACCTACCACTCACGCTACAGGAGACACGAAGTCGTAAACTAGGATATTCTTGAATTACTGCAAACGATGCGAACCATCTTCCTGCACCTCCTCCAAAAGTAGTGGACCGACTGCAACCAAACTCGGTACACATACTGCTTACTATTAGCCGAACAATAGCTGTCATGAATTAAACACCTACCACTCACGCTACAAGAGCCACGAAGTCGTAAACTACGATATTCTTGAATTACTGCAAAACCATGCGAGCGATCTTCCTGCACCTCCTCCTCCAGCAGTGGACCTACTGCAACCAAACACGGTAAAAATACTGCTTACCATTAGGCGAATGACCATGCGAGCCATCTTCCTGAACCTCCTCCTAAATTAGTGGACCGACTGCAACCAAAGTCGGTAAACATACTGCTTACTATCAGGCGAACAACCGCTGTCATGAATTAAACACCTACCACTCACGCTACAGGAGACACGAAGTCGTAAACTACGATATTCTTGAATTACTGCAAAACCATACGAGCCACCTTCCTGCACCTCCTCCTAAAGTAGTGGACCGACTGCAACCAAAATCGGTACACATACTGCTTGCTATTAGGCGAACAACCGCTGACATGAATTAAACACCTACCACTCACGCTACAGGAGACACGAAGTCGTATACTAGGATATTCTTGAATTACTGCAAAACCATACGATCCACCTTCCTGCACCTCCTCCTCCAGTAGTGGACCTACTGCAAATAAACTCGGTACACAAACCGCTTACTATCAGGCGAACAACCGCTGTCATGAATTAAACACTTACCACTCACGCTACAGGACACACGAAGTCGTAAACTACGATATTCTTGAATTACTGCAAAACCATGCGAGCCATCTTCCTGCACCTCCTCCTCCAGCAGTGGACCTAATGCAACCAAACTCGGTACACATACTGCTTACTATCAGGCGAATAACCGCTGTCATGAATTAAACACCTACAACTCACGCTACAGGAGACACGAAGTCGTAAACTACGATATTCTTGAATTACTGCAAAACCATGCGAGCCATCTTCCTGCACCTCCTCCTAAATTAATGGACCGACTGCAACCAAACTCGGTAAACATACTGCTTACTATCAGGCGAACAACCGCTGTCATGAATTAAAAACCTGCCATTCACGCTACAGGAGACACGAAGTCGTAAACTAGGATATTCTTGAATTACTGCAATCCATGTGAACCATCTTCCTGCACCTACTCCTAAAGTAGTGCACCGACTGCATCCAAACTCGGTACACATACTGCTTACTATCTAGCGAACAACCGCTGTTATGAATTAAACACCTACCACTCACGCTACAGGAGACACGAAGTCGTAAACTAGGATATTCTTGAATTACTGCAAACCATGCGAACCATCTTCCTGCACCTCCTCCTAAAGTAGTGGACCGACTGCATCCAAACTCGGTACACATACTGATTACTATGAGACGATCAACCGCTGTCATGAATTAGGCAAGTACCACTCACGCTACAGGAGACACGAAGTCGTAAACTACGATATTCTTGAATTAATGCAAAACCATGCGAGCCATCATCCTGCACCTCCTCCTCCAGCAGTGGACCTACTGCAACCAAACTCGGTAAAAATACTGCTTACTATTAGGCGAATGACCGCTGTCATGTATTAAACACCTACCACTCACGCCACAGGAGACACGAATCCGTAAACTACGATATTCTTAAATAGCTGCAAAACCATGCGAGCCATCTTCCTGCACCTCCTCCTAAAGTAGTGGACCGACTGCAACCAAACTCGGTACACATAATGCTTACTATCAGGCGAACAACAGCTGTCTTGAATTAAACACCTACCACTCACGCTACAGGAAACACGAAGTCGTAAATTACGATATTCTTGAATTACTGCAAAACCATGCGAGCCATCTTCCTGCACCTCCTCCTCCAGTAGTGGACCGACTGCAACCCAACCCGGTACACATAATGCTTACTATCAGGCGAACAACAGCTGTCTTGCATTAAACACCTACCACTCACGCTACATGAGACACGAAGTCGTAAACTAGGATATTCTTGAATTACTGCAAAACCATACGAACCACCTTCCTGCACCTCCTCCTAAAGTAGTGGACCGACTGCAAGCTAAATCGGTACACATACTGCTTACTATCAGGCAAACAACCGCTGTCATGAATTAAACACTTACCACTCACGCTACAGGACGCACGAAGTCGTAAACTACGATATTCTTGAATTACTGCAAAACCATGCGAGCCATCTTCCTGCACCTCCTCCTCCAGCAGTGGACCTAATGCAACCAAACTCGGTACACATACTGCTTACTATCAGGCGAATAACCGCTGTCATGAATTAAACACCTACAACTCACGCTACAGGAGACACGAAGTCGTAAACTACGATATTCTTGAATTACTGCAAATCCATGCGAGCCATCTTCCTGCACCTCCTCCTAAATTAATGGACCGACTGCCACCAAACTCGGTAAACATACTGCTTACTATCAGGCAAACAAACGCTGTCATGAATTAAAAACCTGCCACTCACGCTACAGGAGACATGAAGTCGTAAACTAGGATATTCTTGAATTACTGCAAACCATGCGAACCATCTTCCTGCACCTCCTCCTAAAGTAGTGGACCGACTGCATCCAAACTCGGTACACATACTGCTTACTATCTAGCGAACAACCGCTGTTATGAATTAAACACCTACCACTCACGCTACAGGAGACACGAAGTCGTAAACTAGGATATTCTTGAATTACTGCAAACGACGCGAACCATCTTCCTGCACCTCCTCCTAAAGTAGTGGACCGACTGCAACCAAACTCGGTACACATACTGCTTACTATTAGCCGAACAACAGCTGTCATGAATTAAACACCTACCACTCACGCTACAAGAGCCACGAAGTCGTAAACTACGATACTCTTGAATTACTGCAAAACCATGCGAGCGATCTTCCTGCACCTCCTCCTCCAGCAGTGGACCTACTGCAACCAAACACGGTAAAAATACTGCTTACTATAAGGCGAATGACCGCTGTCATGTATTAAACACCTACCACTCACGCCACAGGAGACACGAATTCGTAAACAACGATATTCTTAAATAGCTGCAAAACCATGCGAGCAATCTTCCTGCACCTCCTCCTAAAGTAATGGACCGACTGCAACCAAACTCGGAACACATAATGCTTACTATCAGGCGAATAACAGCTGTCTTAAATTAAACACCTACCACACACGCTACAGGAAACACGAAGTCGTAAACTACGATATTCTTGAATTACTGCAAAACCATGCGAGCCATCTTCCTGCACCTCCTCCTCCAGTAGTGGACCTACTGCAACTAAACTCGGTACACAAACTGCTTACTATCAGGCGAACAACCTCCGTCTTGAATTAAAAACCAACCACTCACACTACAGGAAACACGAAGTCGTAAACTAAGATATTCTTGAATTACTGCAAAACCATGCGAGCCATCCTCCTGAACCTCCTCCTAAATTAGTGGACCGACTGCAACCAAAGTCGGTAAACATACTGCTTACTATCAGGCGAACAACCGCTGTCATGAATTTAACACCTACCACTCACGCTACAGGAGACATGAAGCCGTAAACTACGATATTCTTGAATTACTGCAAAACCATACGAGCCACCTTCCTGCACCTCCTCCTAAAGTAGTGGACCGACTGCAACCAAAATCGGTACACATACTGCTTGCTATCAGGCGAACGACCGCTGTCATGAATTAAACACCTACCACTCACGCTACAGGAGACACGAAGTCGTAAACTAGGATATTCTTGAATTACTGCACAACCATACGATCCACCTTCCTGCACCTCCTCCGCCAGTAGTGGACCTACTGCAACTAAACTCGGTACACAAACCGCTTACTATCAGGCGAATAACCGCTGTCATGAATTAAACACTTACCACTCACGCTACAGGACACACGAAGTCGTAAACTACGATATTCTTGAATTACTGCAAAACCATGCGAGCCATCTTCCTGCACCTCCTCCTCCAGCAGTGGACCTAATGCAACCAAACTCGGTACACATACTGCTTACTATCAGGCGAATAACCGCTGTCATGAATTAAACACCTACAACTCACGCTACAGGAGACACGAAGTCGTAAACTACGGTATTCCTGAATTACTGCAAAACCATGCGAGCCATCTTCCTGCACCTCCTCCTAAATTAATGGACCGACTGCAACCAAACTCGGTAAACATACTGCTTACTATCAGGCGAACAACCGCTGTCATGGATTAAAAACCTGCCACTCACGCCACAGGAGACACGAAGTCGTAAACTAGGATATTCTTGAATTACTGCAATCCATGCGAACCATCTTCCTGCACCTCCTCCTAAAGTAGTGGACCGACTGCATCCATACTCGGTACACATACTGCTTACTATCTAGCGAACAACCGCTGTTATGAATTAAACACCTACCACTCACGCTACAGGAGACACGAAGTCGTAAACTAGGATATTCTTGAATTACTGCAAACCATGCGAACCATCTTCCTGCACCTCCTCCTAAAGTAGTGGACCGACTGCATCCAAACTCGGTACACATACTGCTTACTATGAGACGATCAACCGCTGTCATGAATTAGGCAAGTACCACTCACGCTACAGGAGACACGAAGTCGTATACTACGATATTCTTGAATTAATGCAAAACCATGCGAGCCATCATCCTGCACCTCCTCCTAAAGTAGTGGACCGACTGCAACCAAACTCGGTACACATACTGCTTACTATTAGGCGAACAACAGCTGTCATGAATTAAAAACCTACCACTCACGCTACAAGAGCCACGAAGTCGTAAACTACGATATTCTTGAATTACTGCAAAACCATGTGAGCGATCTTCCTGCACCTCCTCCTCCAGCAGTGGACCTACTGCAACCAAACTCGGTAAAAATACTGCTTACTATTAGGCGAATGGCCGCTGTCATGTATTAAACACCTACCACTCACGCCACAGGAGACACGAATTCGTAAACTACGATATTCTTAAATAGCTGAAAACCATGCGAGCCATCTTCCTGCACCTCCTCCTAAAGTCGTGGACCGACTGCAACCAAACTCGGTACACATAATGCTTACTATCAGGCGAACAACAGCTGTCTTGAATTAAACACCTACCACTCACGCTACAGGAAACACGAAGTCGTAAACTACGATATTCTTGAATTACTGCAAAACCATGCGAGCCATCTTCCTGCACCTCCTCCTCCAGTAGTGGACCGACTGCAACCCAACTCGGATCACATAATGCTTACTATCAGGCGAACAACAGCTGTCTTGAATTAAACACCTACCACTCACGCTACAAGAAACACGAAGTCGTAAACTACGATATTCTTGAATTACTGCAAAACCATACGAGCCACCTTCCTGCACCTCCTCCTAAAGTAGTGGACCGACTGCAACCAAAATCGGTACACATACTGCTTGCTATCAGGCTAACAACCGCTGTCATGAATTATACACCTACCACTCACGCTACAGGAGACACGAAGTCGTAAACTAGGATATTCTTGAATTACTGCAAAACCATACGATCCACCTTCCTGCACCTCCCCTAAAGTAGTGGACCGACTGCAAGCAAAATCGGTACACATACTGCTTACTATCAGGCGAACAACCGCTGTCATGAATTAAACACCTACCACTCACGCTACAGAAACCACGAAGTCGTAAACTACGATATTCTTGAATTACTGCAAAACCATGCGAGCCATCTTCCTGCACCTTCTCCTCCAGCAGTGGACCTAATGCAACCAAACTCGGTACACATACTGCTTACTATCAGGCGAATAACCGCTGTCATGAATTAAACACCTACAACTCACGCTGCAGGAGACACGAAATCGTAAACTACGATATTCTTGATTTACTGCAAAACCATGCGAGCAATCTTCCTGCACCTCCTCCTAAATTAATGGACAGACTGCAACCAAACTCGGTAAACATACTGCTTACTATCAGGCGAACAACCGCTGTCATGAATTTAAAACCAGCCACTCACGCTACAGGAGACACGAAGTCGTAAACTAGGATATTCTTGAATTACTGCAAACCATGCGAACCATCTTCCTGCACCTCCTCCTAAAGTAGTGGACCGACTGCAACCAAACTCGGTACACATACTGCTTACTATTAGACGAACAACAGCTGTCATGAATTAAACACCTACCACTCACGCTACAAGAGCCACGAAGTCGTAAACTACGATATTCTTGAATTACTGCAAAACCATGCGAGCGATCTTCCTGCACCTCCTCCTCCAGCAGTGGACCTACTGCAACCAAACACGGTAAAAATACTGCTTACTATAAGGCGAATGACCGCTGTCATGTATTAAACACCTACCACTCACGCCACAGGAGACACTAATTCGTAAACTACGATATTCTTAAATAGCTGCAAAACCATGCGAGAAATCTTCCTGCACCTCCTCCTAAAGTAGTGGACCGACTGCAACCAAACTCGGAACACATAATGCTTACTATCAGGCGAATAACAGCTGTCTTAAATTAAACACCTACCACACACGCTACAGGAAACACGAAGTCGTAAACTACGATATTCTTGAATTACTGCAAAACCATGCGAGCCATCTTCCTGCACCTCCTCCTCCAGTAGTGGACCTACTGCAACTAAACTCGGTACACAAACTGCTTACTATCAGGCGAACAACCTCCGTCTTGAATTAAACACCAACCACTCACACTACAGGAAACACGAAGTCGTAAACTAAGATATTCTTGAATTACTGCAAAACCATGCGAGCCATCTTCCTGAACCTCCTCCTAAATTAGTGGACCGACTGCAACCAAAGTCGGTAAACATACTGCTTACTATCAGGCGAATAACCGCTGTCATGAATTTAACACCTACCACTCACGCTACAGGAGACACGAAGCCGTAAACTACGATATTCTTGAATTACTGCAAAACCATACAAGCCACCTTTCTGCACCTCCTCCTAAAGTAGTGGACCGACTGCAACCAAAATCGGTACACATACTGCTTGCTATCAGGCGAACAACCGCTGTCATGAATTAAACACCTACCACTCACGCTACAGGAGACACGAAGTCGTAAACTAGGATATTCTTGAATTACTGCACAACCATACGATCCACCTTCCTGCACCTCCTCCTCCAGTAGTGGACCTACTGCAACTAAACTCGGTACACAAACAGCTTACTATCAGGCGAATAACCGCTGTCATGAATTAAACACTTACCACTCACGCTACAGGACACACGAAGTCGTAAACTACGATATTCTTGAATTACTGCAAAATCATGCGAGCAATCTTCCTTCACCTCCTCCTCCAGCAGTGGACCTAATGCAACCAAACTCGGTACACATACTGCTTACTATCAGGCGAATAACCGCTGTCATGAATTAAACACCTACAACTCACGCTACAGGAGACACGAAGTCGTAAACTACGATATTCCTGTATTACTGCAAAACCATGAGAGCTATCTTCCTGCACCTCCTCCTAAATTAATGGACCGACTGCAACCAAACTCGGTAAACATACTGCTTACTATCAGGCGAACAACCGCTGTCATGAATTAAAAACCTGCCACTCACGCTACAGGAGACACGAAGTCGTAAACTAGGATATTCTTGAATTACTGCAATCCATGCGAACCATCTTCCTGCACCTCCTCCTAAAGTAGTGGACCGACTGCATCCATGCTCGGTACACATACTGCTTACTATCTAGCGAACAACCGCTGTTATGAATTAAACACCTACCACTCACGCTACAGGAGACATGAAGTCGTAAACTAGGATATTCTTGAATTACTGCAAACCATGCGAACCATCTTCCTGCACCTCCTCCTAACGTAGTGGACCGACTGCATCCAAACTCGGTACACATACTGCTTACTATGAGACGATCAGCCGCTGTCATGAATTAGGCAAGTACCACTCACGCTACAGGAGACACGAAGTCGTATACTACGATATTCTTGAATTAATGCAAAACCATGCGAGCCATCATCCTGCACCTCCTCCTAAAGTAGTGGACCGACTGCAACCAAACTCGGCACACATACTGCTTACTATTAGGCGAACAACAGCTGTCATGAATTAAACACCTACCACTCACGCTACAAGAGCCACGAAGTCGTAAACTACGATATTCTTGAATTACTGCAAAACCATGTGAGCGATCTTCCTGCACCTCCTCCTCCAGCAGTGGACCTACTGCAACCAAACTCGGTAAAAATACTGCTTACTATTAGGCGAATGACCGCTGTCATGTATTAAACACCTACCACTCACGCCACAGGAGACACGAATTCGTAAACTACGATATTCTTAAATAGCTGAAAACCATGCGAGCCATCTTCCTGCACCTCCTCCTAAAGTCGTGGACCGACTGCAACCAAACTCGGTACACATAATGCTTGCTATCAGGCGAACAACCGCTGTCATGAATTATACACCTACCACTCACGCTACAGGAGACACGAAGTCGTAAACTAGGATATTCTTGAATTACTGCAAAACCATACGATCCACCTTCCTGCACCTCCTCCTAAAGTAGTGGACCGACTGCAAGCAAAATCGGTACACATACTGCTTACTATCAGGCGAACAACCGCTGTCATGAATTAAACACCAACCACTCACGCTACAGAAACCACGAAATCGTAAACTACGATATTCTTGAATTACTGCAAAACCATGCGAGCCATCTTCCTGCACCTTCTCCTCCAGCAGTGGACCTAATGCAACCAAACTCGGTACACATACTGCTTACTATCAGGCGAATAACCGCTGTCATGAATTAAACACCTACAACTCACGCTGCAGGAGACACGAAATCGTAAACTACGATATTCTTGATTTACTGCAAAACCATGCGAGCAATCTTCCTGCACCTCCTCCTAAATTAATGGACAGACTGCAACCAAACTCGGTAAACATACTGCTTACTATCAGGCGAACAACCGCTGTCATGAATTTAAAACCAGCCACTCACGCTACAGGAGACACGAAGTCGTAAACTAGGATATTCTCGAATTACTGCAAACCATGCGAAACATCTTCCTGCACCTCCTCCTAAAGTAGTGGACCGACTGCATCCAAACTCGGTACACATACTGCTTACTATCTAGCGAACAACCGCTGTTATGAATTAAACACCTACCACTCACGCTACAGGAGACACGAAGTCGTAAACTAGGATATTCTTGAATTACTGCAAACCATGCGAACCATCTTCCTGCACCTCCTCCTAAAGTAGTGGACCGACTGCAACCAAACTCGGTACACATACTGCTTACTATTAGCCGAACAACAGCTGTCATGAATTAAACACCTACCACTCACGCTACAAGAGCCACGAAGTCGTAAACTACGATATTCTTGAATTACTGAAAAACCATGCGAGCGATCTTCCTGCACCTCCTCCTCCAGCAGTGGACCTACTGCAACCAAACACGGTAAAAATACTGCTTACTATAAGGCGAATGACCGCTGTCATGTATTAAACACCTACCACTCACGCCACAGGAGACACGAATTCGTAAACTACGATATTCTTAAATAGCTGCAAAACCATGCGAGCCATCTTCCTGCACCTCCTCCTAAAGTAGTGGACCGACTGCAACCATACTCGGAACACATAATGCTTACCATCAGGCGAATAACAGCTGTCTTAAATTAAACACCTACTACACACGCTACAGGAAACACGAAGTCGTAAACTACGATATTCTTGAATTACTGCAAAACCATGCGAGCCATCTTCCTGAACCTCCTCCTAAATTAGTGGACCGACTGCAACCAAAGTCGGTAAACATACTGCTTACTATCAGGCGAACAACCGCTGTCATGAATTTAACACCAACCACTCACGCTACAGGAGACACGAAGCCGTAAACTACGATATTCTTGAATTACTGCAAAACCATACGAGCCACCTTCCTGCACCTCCTCCTAAAGTAGTGGACCGACTGCAACCAAAATCGGTACACATACTGCTTGCTATCAGGCGACCAACCGCTGTCATGAATTAAACACCTACCACTCACGCTACAGGAGACACGAAGTCGTAAACTAGGATATTCTTGAATTACTGCACAACCATACGATCCACCTTCCTGCACCTCCTCCTCCAGTAGTGGACCTACTGCAACTAAACTCGGTACACAAACCGCTTACTATCAGGCGAATAACCGCTGTCATGAATTAAACACTTACCACTCACGCTACAGGACACACGAAGTCGTAAACTACGATATTCTTGAATTACTGCAAAACCATGCGAGCCATCTTCCTGCACCTCCTCCTCCAGCAGTGGACCTAATGCAACCAAACTCGGTACACATACTGCTTACTATCAGGCGAATAACCGCTGTCATGAATTAAACACTTACAACTCACGCTACAGGAGACACGAAGTCGTTAACTACGATATTCCTGTATTACTGCAAAACCATGCGAGCCATCTTCCTGCACCTCCTCCTAAATTAATGGACCGACTGCAACCAAACTCGGTAAACATACTGCTTACTATCAGGCGAACAACCGCTGTCATGAATTAAAAACCTGCCACTCACGCTACAGGAGACACGAAGTCGTAAACTAGGATATTCTTGAATTACTGCAATCCATGCGAACCATCTTCCTGCACCTCCTCCTAAAGTAGTGGACCGACTGCATCCATACTCGGTACACATACTGCTTACTATCTAGCGAACAACCGCTGTTATGAATTAAACACCTACCACTCACGCTACAGGAGACAGGAAGTCGTAAACTAGGATATTCTTGAATTACTGCAAACCATGCGAACCATCTTCCTGCACCTCCTCCTACAGTAGTGGACCGACTGCATCCAAACTCGGTACACATACTGCTTACTATGAGACGATCAACCGCTGTCATGAATTAGGCAAGTACCACTCACGCTACAGGAGACACGAAGTCGTATACTACGATATTCTTGAATTAATGCAAAACCATGCGAGCCATCATCCTGCACCTCCTCCTAAAGTAGTGGACCGACTGCAACCAAACTCGGTACACATACTGCTTACTATTAGGCGAACAACAGCTGTCATGAATTAAACACCTACCACTCACGCTACAAGAGCCACGAAGTCGTAAACTACGATATTCTTGAATTACTGCAAAACCATGTGAGCGATCTTCCTGCACCTCCTCCTCCAGCAGTGGACCTACTGCAACCAAACTCGGTAAAAATACTGCTTACTATTAGGCGAATGACCGCTGTCATGTATTAAACACCTACCACTCACGCCACAGGAGACACGAATTCGTAAACTACGATATTCTTAAATAGCTGAAAACCATGCGAGCCATCTTCCTGCACCTCCTCCTAAAGTCGTGGACCGACTGCAACTAAACTCGGTACACATAATGCTTACTATCAGGCGAACAACAGCTGTCTTGAATTAAACACCTACCACTCACGCTACAGGAAACACGAAGTCGTAAACTACGATATTCTTGAATTACTGCAAAACCATGCGAGCCATCTTCCTGCACCTCCTCCTCCAGTAGTGGACCGACTGCAACCCAACTCGATCACATAATGCTTACTATCAGGCGAACAACAGCTGTCTTGAATTAAACACCTACCACTCACGCTACAGGAAACACGAAGTCGTAAACTACGATATTCTTGAATTACTGCAAAACCATACGAGCCACCTTCCTGCACCTCCTCCTAAAGTAGTGGACCGACTGCAACCAAAATCGGTACACATACTGCTTGCTATCAGGCGAACAACCGCTGTCATGAATTATACACCTACCACTCACGCTACAGGAGACACGAAGTCGTAAACTAGGATATTCTTGAATTACTGCAAAACCATACGATCCACCTTCCTGCACCTCCTCATAAGTAGTGGACCGACTGCAAGCAAAATCAGTACACATACTGCTTACTATCAGGCGAACAACCGCTGTCATGAATTAAACACCTACCACTCACGCTACAGAAACCACGAAGTCGTAAACTACGATATTCTTGAATTACTGCAAAACCAAGCGAGCCATCTTCCTGCTCCTTCTCCTCCAGCAGTGGACCTAATGCAACCTAACTCGGTACACATACTGCTTACTATCAGGCGAATAACCGCTGTCATGTATTAAACACCTACAACTCACGCTGCAGGAGACACGAAATCGTAAACTACGATATTCTTGATTTACTGCAAAACCATGCGAGCAATCTTCCTGCACCTCCTCCTAAATTAATGGACCGACTGCAACCAAACTCGGTAAACATACTGCTTACTATCAGGCGAACAACCGCTGTCATGAATTTAAAACCAGCCACTCACGCTACAGGAGACACGAAGTCGTAAACTAGGATATTCTCGAATTACTGCAAACCATGCGAAACATCTTCCTGCACCCCTCCTAAAGTAGTGGACCGACTGCATCCAAACTCGGTACACATACTGCTTACTATCTAGCGAACAACCGCTGTTATGAATTAAACACCTACCACTCACGCTACAGGAGACACGAAGTCGTAAACTAGGATATTCTTGAATTACTGCAAACCATGCGAACCATCTTCCTGCACCTCTTCCTAAAGTAGTGGACCGACTGCATCCAAACTCGGTACACATACTGCTTACTATGAGACGAACAACCGCTGTCATGAATTAAGCACGTACCACTCACGCTACAGGAGACACGAAGTCCTAAACTACGATATTCTTGAATTAATGCAAAACCATGCGAGCCATCTTCCTGCACCTCCTCCTAAAGTAGTGGACCGACTGCAACCAAAATCGGTACACATACTGCTTACTATCAAGCGAACAACCGCTGTCATGAATTAAACACCTACCACTCACACTGCAGGAGACACGAAGTCGTAACCTACAATTTTCTTGAATTACTGCAAAACCATGCGAGCCATCTTCCTGCACCTCCTCCTAAAGTAGTGGACCGACTGCAACCAAAGTCGGAACACATACTGTTTACTATTAGGCGAACAACAGCTGTCATGAATTAAACACCTACCACTCACGCTACAGGAGCCACGAAGTCGTAAACTACGATATTCTTGAATTACTGCAAAACCATGCGAGCCATCTTCCTGCACCTCCTCCTCCAGTAGTGGACCTACTGCAACTAAACTCGGTACACAAACTGCTTAGTATCAGGCGAACAACCGCTGTCATGAATTAAACACTTACCACCCACACTACAGGACACACGAAGTCGTAAACTACGATATTCTTGAATTACTGCAAAACAATGCGAGCCATCTTCCTGCACCTCCTCCTAAATTAGTGGACCGACTGCAACCAAACTCGGTCAACATACTACTTACTATCAGGCGAACAACCGCTGTCGTGAATTAAGCAACTAGCACTCACGCTACAGGAGTCACGAAGTCGTAAACTACGATATTCTTGAATTACTGCAAAACCATACGAGCCACCTTCCTGCACCTCCTCCTAAAGTAGTGGACCGACTGCAACCAAAATCGGTACACATACTGCTTGCTATGAGGCGAACAACCGCTGTCATGAATTAAACACCTACCACTCACGCTACAGGAGACACGAAGTCGTAAACTAGGATATTCTTGAATTATTGCAAAACCATACGTGCCACCTTCCTGCACCTTCTCCTAAAGTAGTGGACCGACTGCAACCAAAATCGGTACACATACTGCTTACTATCAGGCGAACAACCGCTGTCATGAATTAAACACCTACCACTCACGCTACAGGAGACACGAAGTCGTAAACTACGATATTCTTGAATTAATGCAAAATCATGCGACCCATCTTCCTGCACCTCCTCCTCCAGTAGTGGACCTACTGCAACTAAACTCGGTACACAAACTGCTTACTATCAGGCGAACAACCGCTGTCATAAATTAAACACTTACCACTCACGCTACAGGACACACGAAGTCGTAAACTACGTTATTCTTGAATTACTGCAAAACCATGCGAGCCGACTTCCTGCACCTCCTCCTCCAACAGTGGACCTACTGCAACTAAACTCGGTACACAAACTGCTTACTATCAGGCGAACAACCGCTGTCAAGAATTAAACACTTACCACTCACGCTACAGGACACACGAAGTCGTAAATTACGAGATTCTTGAATTACTGCAATAACATGCGTGCCATCTTCCTGCACCTCCTCCTAAATTAGTGGACCGACTGCAACCAAACTCGGTAAACATACTGCTTACCATCAGGCGAACATCGCTGTCATGAATTAAACACGTACCATTATCGCTACAGGAGACACGAAGTCGTAAACTAGGATATTCTTGAATTACTGCAAAACCATGCGAGCCATCTTCCTGCACCTCCTCCTCCAGCAGTGGACCTACTGCAACCAAACTCGGTACACATACTGCTTACTATCAGGCGAACAACCGCTGTCATGAATTAAACACCTACCACTCACGCTACAGGACACACGAAGTCGTAAACTACGATATTCTTAAATTACTGCAAAACCATACGAGCTACCTTCCTGCACCTCCTCCTAAAGTAGTGGACCGACTGCAACCAAAATCGGTACACATACAGCTTGCTATCAGGCGAACAACCGCTGTCATGAATTATACACCTACCACTCACGCTACAGGAGACACGAAGTCGTAAACTAGGATATTCTTGAATTACTGCAAAACCATACGATCCACCTTCCTGCACCTCCTCCTAAAGTAGTGGACCGACTGCAAGCAAAATCGGTACACATACTGCTTACTATCAGGCGAACAACCGCTGTCATGAATTAAACACCTACCACTCACGCTACAGAAACCACGAAGTCGTAAACTACGATATTCTTGAATTACTGCAAAACCATGCGAGCCATCTTCCTGCACCTTCTCCTACAGCAGTGGACCTAATGCAACCAAACTCGGTACACATACTGCTTACTATCAGGCGAATAACCGCTGTCATGAATTAAACACCTACAACTCACGCTGCAGGAGACACGATATCGTAAACTACGATATTCTTGATTTACTGCAAAACCATGCGAGCAATCTTCCTGCACCTCCTCCTAAATTAATGGACAGACTGCAACCAAACTCGGTAAACATACTGATTACTATCAGGCGAACAACCGCTGTCATGAATTTAAAACCAGCCACTCACGCTACAGGAGACACGAAGTCGTAAACTAGGATATTCTCGAATTACTGCAAACCATGCGAAACATCTTCCTGCACCTCCTCCTAAAGTAGTGGACCGACTGCATCCAAACTCGGTACACATACTGCTTACTATCTAGCGAACAACCGCTGTCATGAATTAAACACCTACCACTCACGCTACAGGAGACACGAAGTCGTAAACTAGGATAATCTTGAATTACTGCAAACCATGCGAACAATCTTCCTGCACCTCCTCCTAAAGTAGTGGACCGACTGCATCCAAACTCGGTACACATACTGCTTACTATGAGACGAACAACCGCTGTCATGAATTAAGCACGTACCACTCACGCTACAGGAGACACGAAGTCCTAAACTACGATATTCTTGAATTAATGCAAAACCATGCGAGCCATCTTCCTGCACCTCCTCCTAAAGTAGTGGACCGACTGCAACCAAAATCGGTACACATACTGCTTACTATCAAGCGAACAACCGCTGTCATGAATTAAACACCTACCACTCACGCTGCAGGAGACACGAAGTCGTAACCTACAATTTTCTTGAATTACTGCAAAACCATGCGAGCCATCTTCCTGCGACTCCTCCTAAAGTAGTGGACCGACTGCAACCAAAGTCGGTACACATACTGTTTACTATTAGGCGAACAACAGCTGTCATGAATTAAACACCTACCACTCACGCTGCAGGAGACACGAAGTCGTAAACTAGGATATTCTTGAATTACTGCAAACCATGCGAACCATCTTCCTGCACCTCCTCCTAAAGTAGTGGACCGACTGCATCCAAACTCGGTACACATACTGCTTACTATGAGGCGAACAACCGCTGTCATGAATTAAACACCTACCACTCACGCTACAGGAGACACGAAGTCGTAAACTAGGATATTCTTGAATTATTGCAAAACCATACGTGCCACCTTCCTGCACCTTCTCCTAAAGTAGTGGACCGACTGCAACCAAAATCGGTACACATACTGCTTACTATCAGGCGAACAACCGCTGTCATGAATTAAACACCTACCACTCACGCTACAGGAGACACGAAGTCGTAAACTACGATATTCTTGAATTAATGCAAAATCATGCGACCCATCTTCCTGCACCTCCTCCTCCAGTAGTGGACCTACTGCAACTAAACTCGGTACACAAACTGCTTACTATCAGGCGAACAACCGCTGTCATAAATTAAACACTTACCACTCACGCTACAGGACACACGAAGTCGTAAACTACGTTATTCTTGAATTACTGCAAAACCATGCGAGCCGACTTCCTGCACCTCCTCCTCCAACAGTGGACCTACTGCAACTAAACTCGGTACACAAACTGCTTACTATCAGGCGAACAACCGCTGTCATGAATTAAACACTTACCACTCACGCTACAGGACACACGAAGTCGTAAATTACGAGATTCTTGAATTACTGCAATAACATGCGTGCCATCTTCCTGCACCTCCTCCTAAATTAGTGGACCGACTGCAACCAAACTCGGTAAACATACTGCTTACTATCAGGCGAACATCGCTGTCATGAATTAAACACGTACCACTATCGCTACAGGAGACACGAAGTCGTAAACTAGGATATTCTTGAATTACTGCAAAACCATGCGAGCCATCTTCCTGCACCTCCTCCTCCAGCAGTGGACCTACTGCAACCAAACTCGGTACACATACTGCTTACTATCAGGCGAACAACCGCTGTCATGAATTAAACACCTACCACTCACGCTACAGGAGACACGAAGTCGTAAACTACGATATTCTTAAATTACTGCAAAACCATACGAGCCACCTTCCTGCACCTCCTCCTAAAGTAGTGGACCGACTGCAACCAAAATCGGTACACATACTGCTTGCTATCAGGCGAACAACCGCTGTCATGAATTATACACCTACCACTCACGCTACAGGAGACACGAAGTCGTAAACTAGGATATTCTTGAATTACTGCAAAACCATACGATCCACCTTCCTGCACCTCCTCCTAAAGTAGTGGACCGACTGCAAGCAAAATCGGTACACATACTGCTTACTATCAGGCGAACAACCGCTGTCATGAATTAAACACCTACCACTCACGCTACAGAAACCACGAAGTCGTAAACTACGATATTCTTGAATTACTGCAAAACCATGCGAGCCATCTTCCTGCACCTTCTCCTCCAGCAGTGGGCCTAATGCAACCAAACTCGGTACACATACTGCTTACTATCAGGCGAATAACCGCTGTCATGAATTAAACACCTACAACTCACGCTGCAGGAGACACGAAATCGTAAACTACGATATTCTTGATTTACTGCAAAACCATGCGAGCAATCTTCCTGCACCTCCTTCTAAATTAATGGACAGACTGCAACCAAACTCGGTAAACATACTGCTTACTATCAGGCGAACAACCGCTGTCATGAATTTAAAACCAGCCACTCACGCTACAGGAGACACGAAGTCGTAAACTAGGATATTCTCGAATTACTGCAAACCATGCGAAACATCTTCCTGCACCTCCTCCTAAAGTAGTGGACCGACTGCATCCAAACTCGGTACACATACTGCTTACTATCTAGCGAACAACCGCTGTCATGAATTAAACACCTACCACTCACGCTACAGGAGACACGAAGTCGTAAACTAGGATAATCTTGAATTACTGCAAACCATGCGAACCATCTTCCTGCACCTCCTCCTAAAGTAGTGGACCGACTGCATCCAAACTCGGTACACATACTGCTTACTATGAGACGAACAACCGCTGTCATGAATTAAGCACGTACCACTCACGCTACAGGAGACACGAAGTCCTAAACTACGATATTCTTGAATTAATGCAAAACCATGCGAGCCATCTTCCTGCACCTCCTCCTAAAGTAGTGGACCGACTGCAACCAAAATCGGTACACATACTGCTTACTATCAAGCGAACAACCGCTGTCATGAATTAAACACCTACCACTCACGCTGCAGGAGACACGAAGTCGTAACCTACAATTTTCTTGAATTACTGCAAAACCATGCGAGCCATCTTCCTGCGACTCCTCCTAAAGTAGTGGACCGACTGCAACCAAAGTCGGTACACATACTGTTTACTATTAGGCGAACAACAGCTGTCATGAATTAAACACCTACCACTCACGCTGCAGGAGACACGAAGTCGTAAAGTAGGATATTCTTGAATTACTGCAAACCATGCGAACCATCTTCCTGCACCTCCTCCTAAAGTAGTGGACCGACTGCATCCAAACTCGGTACACATACTGCTTACTATGAGACGAACAACCGCTGTCATGAATTAAGCACGTACCACTCACGCTACAGGAGACACGAAGTCCTAAACTACGATATTCTTGAATTAATGCAAAACCATGCGAGCCATCTTCCTGCACCTCCTCCTAAAGTAGTGGACCGACTGCAACCAAAGTCGGTACACATACTGCTTACTATCAAGCGAACAACCGCTGTCATGAATTAAACACCTACCACTCACGCTGCAGGAGACACGAAGTCGTAACCTACAATTTTCTTGAATTACTGCAAAACCATGCGAGCCATCTTCCTGCACCTCCTCCTCCAGTAGTGGACCGACTGCAACCAAAGTCGGTACACATACTGTTTACTATTAGGCGAACAACAGCTGTCATGAATTAAACACCTACCACTCACGCTACAGGAGCCACGAAGTCGTAAACTACGATATTCTTGAATTAATGCAAAACCATGCGAGCCATCTTCCTGCACCTCCTCCTAAAGTAGTGCACCGACTGCAACCAAAATCGGTACACATACTGCTTACTATCAAGCGAACAACCGCTGTCATGAAATAAACACCTACCACTCACGCTGCAGGAGACACGAAGTCGTAACCTACAATTTTCTTGAATTACTGCAAAACCATGCGAGCCATCTTCCTGCACCTCCTCCTAAAGTAGTGGACCGACTGCAACCAAAGTCGGTACACATACTGTTTACTATTAGGCGAACAACAGCTGTCATGAATTAAACACCTACCACTCACGCTACAGGAGCCACGAAGTCGTAAACTACGATATTCTTGAATTACTGCAAAACCATGCGAGCCATCTTCCTGCACCTCCTCCTCCAGTAGTGGACCTACTGCAACTAAACTCGGAACACAAACTGCTTACTATCAGGCGAACAACCGCTGTCATGAATTAAACACTTACCACCCACGCTACAGGACACAGGAAGTCGTAAACTACGATATTCTTGAATTACTGCAAAACAATGCGAGCCATCTTCCTGCACCTCCTCCTAAATTAGTGGACCGACTGCAACCAAAATCGGTACACATACTGCTTGCTATGAGGCGAACAACCTCTGTCATGAATTAAACACCTACCACTCACGCTACAGGAGACACGAAGTCGTAAACTAGGATATTCTTGAATTATTGCAAAACCATACGTGCCACCTTCCTGCACCTTCTCCTAAAGTAGTGGACCGACTGCAACCAAAATCGGTACACTTACTGCTTACTATCAGGCGAACAACCGCTGTCATGAATTAAACACCTACCACTCACGCTACAGGAGACACGAAGTCGTAAACTACGATATTCTTGAATTAATGCAAAATCATGCGACCCATCTTCCTGCACCTCCTCCTCCAGTAGTGGACCTACTGCAACTAAACTCGGTACACAAACTGCTTACTATCAGGCGAACAACCGCTGTCATAAATTAAACACTTACCACTCACGCTACAGGACACACGAAGTCGTAAACTACGATATTCTTGAATTACTGCAAAACCATGCGAGCCGACATCCTGCACCTCCTCCTCCAACAGTGGACCTACTGCAACTAAATTCGGTACACAAACTGCTTACTATCAGGCGAACAACCGCTGTCATGAATTAAACACTTACCACTCACGCTACAGGACACACGAAGTCGTAAATTACGAGATTCTTGAATTACTGCAAAACCATACGAGCCACCTTCCTGCACCTCCTCCTAAAGTAGTGGACCGACTGCAACCAAAATCGGTACACATACTGCTTACTATCAAGCGAACAACCGCTGTCATGAATTAAACACCTACCACTCACGCTACAGGACACACGAAGTCGTAAATTACGAGATTCTTGAATTACTGCAAAACCATGCGAGCCGACATCCTGCACCTCCTCCTCCAACAGTGGACCTACTGCAACTAAATTCGGTACACAAACTGCTTACTATCAGGCGAACAACCGCTGTCATGAATTAAACACTTACCACTCACGCTACAGGACACACGAAGTCGTAAACTACGATATTCTTGAATTAATGCAAAACCATGCGAGCCATCTTCCTGCACCTCCTCCTAAATTAGTGGACCGACTGCAACCAAACTCGGTAAACATACAGCTTACTATCAGGCGAACATCGCTGTCATGAATTAAACACGTACCACTATCGCTACAGGAGACACGAAGTCGTAAACTAGGATATTCTTGAATTACTGCAAAACCATGCGAGCCATCTTCCTGCACCTCCTCCTCCAGCAGTGGACCTACTGCAACCAAAGTCGGTACACATACTGCTTACTATCAGGCGAACAACAGCTGTCATGAATTAAACACCTACCACTCACGCTACAGGAGCCACGAAGTCGTAAACTACGATATTCTTGAATTAATGCAAAACCATGCGAGCCATCTTCCTGCACCTCCTCCTAAAGTAGTGGACCGACTGCAACCAAAATCGGTACACATACTGCTTACTATCAAGCGAACAACCGCTGTCATGAATTAAACACCTACCACTCACGCTGCAGGAGACTGGAAGTCGTAACCTACAATTTTCTTGAATTACTGCATAACCATGCGAGCCATCTTCCTGCACCTCCTCCTAAAGTAGTGGACCGACTGCAACCAAAGTCGGTACACATACTGTTTACTATTAGGCGAACAACAGCTGTCATGAATTAAACACCTACCACTCACGCTACAGGAGCCACGAAGTCGTAAACTACGATATTCTTGAATTACTGCAAAACCATGCGAGCCATCTTCCTGCACCTCCTCCTCCAGTAGTGGACCTACTGAACTAAACTCGGTACACAAACTGCTTACTATCAGGCGAACAAACGCTGTCATGAATTAAACACTTACCACCCACGCTACAGGACACACGAAGTCGTAAACTACGATACTCTTGAATTACTGCAAAACTATGCGAGCCATCTTCCTGCACCTCCTCCTAAATTAGTGGACCGACTGCAACCAAACTCGGTCAACATACTACTTACTATCAGGCGAACAACCGCTGTCATGAATTAAGCACTTACCACTCACGCTACAGGACACACGAAGTCGTAAATTACGAGATTCTTGAATTACTGCAATAACATGCGTGCCATCTTCCTGCACCTCCTCCTAAATTAGTGGACCGACTGCAACCAAACTCGGTAAACATACAGCTTACTATCAGGCGAACATCGCTGTCATGAATTAAACACGTACCACTATCGCTACAGGAGACACGAAGTCGTAAACTAGGATATTCTTGAATTACTGCAAAACCATGCGAGCCATCTTCCTGCACCTCCTCCTCCAGCAGTGGACCTACTGCAACCAAACTCGGTACACATACTGCTTACTATCAGGCGAACAACCGCTGTCATGAATTAAACACCTACCACTCACGCTACAGGAGACACGAAGTCGTAAACTACGATATTCTTGAATTACTGCAAAACCATACGAGCCACCTTCCTGCACCTCCTCCTAAAGTAGTGGACCGACTGCAACCAAAATCGGTACACATACTGCTTGCTATCAGGCGAACAACCGCTGTCATGAATTATACACCTACCACTCACGCTACAGGAGACACGAAGTCGTAAACTAGGATATTCTTGAATTACTGCAAAACCATACGATCCACCTTCCTGCACCTCCTCCTAAAGTAGTGGACCGACTATAAGCAAAATCGGTACACATACTGCTTACTATCAAGCGAACAACCGCTGTTATGAATTAAACACCTACCACTCACGCTACAGGAGACACGAAGTCGTAAACTAGGATATTCTTGAATTACTGCAAAACCATGCGAGCCATCTTCCTGCACCTTCTCCTCCAGCAGTGGACCTAATGCAACCAAACTCGGTACACATACTGCTTACTATCAAGCGAACAACCGCTGTCATGAATTAAACACCTACCACTCACGCTGCAGGAGACACGAAGTCGTAACCTACAATTTTCTTGAATTACTGCAAACCATGCGAACCATCTTCCTGCACCTCCTCCTAAAGTAGTGGACCGACTGCATCCAAACTCGGTACACATACTGCTTACTATGAGACGAACAACCGCTGTCATGAATTAAGCACGTACCACTCACGCTACAGGAGACACGAAGTCCTAAACTACGATATTCTTGAATTAATGCAAAACCATGCGAGCCATCTTCCTGCACCTCCTCCTAAAGTAGTGGACCGACTGCAACCAAAATCGGTACACATACTGCTTACTATCAAGCGAACAACCGCTGTCATGAATTAAACACCTACCACTCACGCTGCAGGAGACACGAAGTCGTAACCTACAATTTCTTGAATTACTGCAAAACCATGCGAGCCATCTTCCTGCACCTCCTCCTAAAGTAGTGGACCGACTGCAACCAAAGTCGGTACACATACTGTTTACTATTAGGCGAACAACAGCTGTCATGAATTAAACACCTACCACTCACGCTACAGGAGCCACGAAGTCGTAAACTACGATATTCTTGAATTACTGCAAAACCATGCGAGCCATCTTCCTGCACCTTCTCCTCCAGCAGTGGACCTAATGCAACCAAACTCGGTACACATACTGCTTACTATCAGGCGAATAACCGCTGTCATGAATTAAACACCTACAACTCACGCTGCAGGAGACACGAAATCGTAAACTACGATATTCTTGATTTACTGCAAAACCATGCGAGCAATCTTCCTGCACCTCCTCCTAAATTAATGGACAGACTGCAACCAAACTCGGTAAACATACTGCATACTATCAGGCGAACAACCGCTGTCATGAATTTAAAACCAGCCACTCACGCTACAGGAGACACGAAGTCGTAAACTAGGATATTCTCGAATTACTGCAAACCATGCGAAACATCTTCCTGCACCTCCTCCTAAAGTAGTGGACCGACTGCATCCAAACTCGGTACACATACTGCTTACTATCTAGCGAACAACCGCTGTCATGAATTAAACACCTACCACTCACGCTACAGGAGACACGAAGTCGTAAACTAGGATAATCTTGAATTACTGCAAACCATGCGAACCATCTTCCTGCACCTCCTCCTAAAGTAGTGGACCGACTGCATCCAAACTCGGTACACATACTGCTTACTATGAGACGAACAACCGCTGTCATGAATTAAGCACGTACCACTCACGCTACAGGAGACACGAAGTCCTAAACTACGATATTCTTGAATTAATGCAAAACCATGCGAGCCATCTTCCTGCACCTCCTCCTGAAGTAGTGGACCGACTGCAACCAAAATCGGTACACATACTGCTTACTATCAAGCGAACAACCGCTGTCATGAATTAAACACCTACCACTCACGCTGCAGGATACACGAAGTCGTAACCTACAATTTTCTTGAATTACTGCAAAACCATGCGAGCCATCTTCCTGCGACTCCTCCTAAAGTAGTGGACCGACTGCAACCAAAGTCGGTACACATACTGTTTACTATTAGGCGAACAACAGCTGTCATGAATTAAACACCTACCACTCACGCTGCAGGAGACACGAAGTCGTAAACTAGGATATTCTTGAATTACTGCAAACCATGCGAACCATCTTCCTGCACCTCCTCCTAAAGTAGTGGACCGACTGCATCCAAACTCGGTACACATACTGCTTACTATGAGACGAACAACCGCTGTCATGAATTAAGCACGTACCACTCACGCTACAGGAGACACGAAGTCCTAAACTACGATATTCTTGAATTAATGCAAAACCATGCGAGCCATCTTCCTGCACCTCCTCCTAAAGTAGTGGACCGACTGCAACCAAAATCGGTACACATACTGCTTACTATCAAGCGAACAACCGCTGTCATGAATTAAACACCTACCACTCACGCTGCAGGAGACACGAAGTCGTAACCTACAATTTTCTTGAATTACTGCAAAACCATGCGAGCCATCTTCCTGCACCTCCTCCTAAAGTAGTGGACCGACTGCAACCAAAGTCGGTACACATACTGTTTACTATTAGGCGAACAACAGCTGTCATGAATTAAACACCTACCACTCACGCTACAGGAGCCACGAAGTCGTAAACTACGATATTCTTGAATTAATGCAAAACCATGCGAGCCATCTTCCTGCACCTCCTCCTAAAGTAGTGGACCGACTGCAACCAAAATCGGTACACATACTGCTTACTATCAAGCGAACAACCGCTGTCATGAATTAAACACCTACCACCCACGCTGCAGGAGACACGAAGTCGTAACCTACAATTTTCTTGAATTACTGCAAAACCATGCGAGCCATCTTCCTGCACCTCCTCCTAAAGTAGTGGACCGACTGCAACCAAAGTCGGTACACATACTGTTTACTATTAGGCGAACAACAGCTGTCACGAATTAAACACCTACCACTCACGCTACAGGAGCCACGAAGTCGTAAACTACGATATTCTTGAATTACTGCAAAACCATGCGAGCCATCTTCCTGCACCTTCTCCTCCAGTAGTGGACCTACTGCAACTAAACTCGGTACACAAACTGCTTACTATCAGGCGAACACCCGCTGTCATGAATTAAACACTTACCACCCACGCTACAGGACACAGGAAGTCGTAAACTACGATATTCTTGAATTACTGCAAAACAATGCGAGCCATCTTCCTGCACCTCCTCCTAAATTAGTGGACCGACTGCAACCAAACTCGGTCAACATACTACTTACTATCAGGCGAACAACCGCTGTCATGAATTAAGCACCTAGCACTCACGCTACAGGAGTCACGAAGTCGTAAACTAGGATATTCTTGAATTACTAGAAAACCATACGAGCCACCTTCCTGCACCTCCTCCTAAAGTAGTGGACCGACTGCAACCAAAATCGGTACACATACTTCTTACTATCAGGCGAACAACCGCTGTCATGAATTAAACACCTACCACTCACGCTACAGGAGACACGAAGTCGTAAACTACGATATTCTTGAATTAATGCAAAATCATGCGACCAATCTTCCTGCACCTCCTCCTCCAGTAGTGGACCTACTGCAACTTAACTCGGTACACAAACTGCTTACTATCAGGCGAACAACCGCTGTCATAAATTAAAGACTTACCACTCACGCTACAGGACACACGAAGTCGTAAACTACGATATTCTTGAATTACTGCAAAACCATGCGAGCCGACATCCTGCACCTCCTCCTCCAACAGTGGACCTACTGCAACTAAACTCGGTACACAAACTGCTTACTATCAGGCGAACAACCGCTGTCATGAATTAAACACTTACCACTCACGCCACAGGACACACGAAGTCGTAATTTACGAGATTCTTGAATTACTGCAATAACATGCGTGCCATCTTCCTGCACCTCCTCCTAAATTAGTTGACCGACTGCAACCAAACTCGGTAAACATACTGCTTACTATCAGGCGAACATCGCTGTCATGAATTAAACACGTACCACTATCGCTACAGGAGACACGAAGTCGTAAACTAGGATATTCTTGAATTACTGCAAAACCATGCGAGCCATCTTCCTGCACCTCCTCCTCCAGCAGTGGACCTACTGCAATCAAACTCGGTACACATACTGCTTACTATCAGGCGAACAACCGCTGTCATGAATTAAACACCTACCACTCACGCTACAGGAGACACGAAGTCGTAAACTACGATATTCTTGAATTACTGCAAAACCATACGAGCCACCTTCCTGCACCTCCTCCTAAAGTAGTGGACCGACTGCAACCAAAATCGGTACACATACTGCTTGCTATCAGGCGAACAACCGCTGTCATGAATTATACACCTACCACTCACGCTACAGGAGACACGAAGTCGTAAACTAGGATATTCTTGAATTACTGCAAAACCATACGATCCACCTTCCTGCACCTCCTCCTAAAGTAGTGGACCGACTGCAAGCAAAATCGGTACACATACTGCTTACTATCAGGCGAACAACCGCTGTCATGAATTAAACACCTACCACTCACGCTACAGAAACCACGAAGTCGTAAACTACGATATTCTTGAATTACTGCAAAACCATGCGAGCCATCTTCCTGCACCTTCTCCTCCAGCAGTGGACCTAATGCAACCAAACTCGGTACACATACTGCTTACTATCAAGCGAACAACCGCTGTCATGAATTAAAAACCTACCACTCACGCTGCAGGAGACACGAAGTCGTAACCTACAATTTTCTTGAATTACTGCAAACCATGCGAACCATCTTCCTGCACCTCCTCCTAAAGTAGTGGACCGACTGCATCCAAACTCGGTACACATACTGCTAACTATGAGACGAACAACCGCTGTCATGAATTAAGCACGTACCACTCACGCTACAGGAGACACGAAGTCCTAAACTACGATATTCTTGAATTAATGCAAAACCATGCGAGCCATCTTCCTGCACCTCCTCCTAAAGTAGTGGACCGACTGCAACCAAAATCGGTACACATACTGCTTACTATCAAGCGAACAACCGCTGTTATGAATTAAACACCTACCACTCACGCTACAGGAGACACGAAGTCGTAAACTAGGATATTCTTGAATTACTGCAAACCATGCGAACAATCTTCCTGCACCTCCTCCTAAAGTAGTGGACCGACTGCATCCAAACTCGGTACACATACTGCTTACTATGAGACGAACAACCGCTGTCATGAATTAAGCACGTACCACTCACGCTACAGGAGACACGAAGTCCTAAACTACGATATTCTTGAATTAATGCAAAACCATGCGAGCCATCTTCCTGCACCTCCTCCTAAAGTAGTGGACCGACTGCAACCAAAATCGGTACACATACTGCTTACTATCAAGCGAACAACCGCTGTCATGAATTAAACACCTACCACTCACGCTGCAGGAGACACGAAGTCGTAACCTACAATTTTCTTGAATTACTGCAAAACCATGCGAGCCATCTTCCTGCACCTCCTCCTAAAGTAGTGGACCGACTGCAACCAAAGTCGGTACACATACTGTTTACTATTAGGCGAACAACAGCTGTCATGAATTAAACACCTACCACTCACGCTACAGGAGCCACGAAGTCGTAAACTACGATATTCTAGAATTACTGCAAAATCATGCGAGCCATCTTCCTGCACCTCCTCCTCCAGTAGTGGACCTACTGCAACTAAACTCGGTACACAAACTGCTTTCTATCAGGCGAACAACCGCTGTCATGAATTAAACACTTACCACCCACGCTACAGGACACACGAAGTCGTAAACTACGATATTCTTGAATTACTGCAAAACAATGCGAGCCATCTTCCTGCACCTCCTCCTAAATTAGTGGACCGACTGCAACCAAACTCGGTCAACATACTACTTACTATCAGGCGAACAACCGCTGTCATGAATTAAGCACCTAGCACTCACGCTACAGGAGTCACGAAGTCGTAAACTACGATATTCTTGAATTACTGCAAAACCATACGAGCCACCTTCCTGCACCTCCTCCTAAAGTAGTGGACCGACTGCAACCAAAATCGGTACACATACTGCTTGCTATGAGGCGAACAACTGCTGTCATGAATTAAACACCTACCACTCACGCTACAGGAGACACGAAGTCGTAAACTAGGATATTCTTGAATTATTGCAAAACCATACGTGCCACCTTCCTGCACCTTCTCCTAAAGTAGTGGACCGACTGCAACCAAAATCGGTACACATACTGCTTACTATCAGGCGAACAACCGCTGTCATGAATTAAACACCTACCACTCACGCTACAGGAGACACGAAGTCGTAAACTACGATATTCTTGAATTAATGCAAAATCATGCGACCCATCTTCCTGCACCTCCTCCTCCAGTAGTGGACCTACTGCAACTAAACTCGGTACACAAACTGCTTGCTATCAGGCGAACAACCGCTGTCATAAATTAAACACTTACCACTCAAGCTACAGGACACACGAAGTCGTAAACTACGATATTCTTGAATTACTGCAAAACCATGCGAGCCGACTTCCTGCACCTCCTCCTCCAACAGTGGACCTACTGCAACTAAACTCGGTACACAAACTGCTTACTATCAGGCGAACAACCGCTGTCATGAATTAAACACTTACCACTCACGCTACAGGACACACGAAGTCGTAAATTTCGAGATTCTTGAATTACTGCAATAACATGCGTGCCATCTTCCTGCACCTCCTCCTAAATTAGTGGACCGACTGCAACCAAACTCGGTAAACATACTGCTTACTATCAGGCGAACATCGCTGTCATGAATTAAACACGTACCACTATCGCTACAGGAGACACGAAGTCGTAAACTAGGATATTCTTGAATTACTGCAAAACCATGCGAGCCATCTTCCTGCACCTCCTCCTCCAGCAGTGGACCTACTGCAACCAAACTCGGTACACATACTGCTTACTATCAGGCGAATAACCGCTGTCATGAATTAAACACCTACCACTCACGCCACAGGAGACACGAATTCGTAAACTACGATATTCTTGAATTACTGCAAAATCTTGCGAGCCATCTTCCTGCACCTCCTCCTCCAGCAGTGGACCTAATGCAACCAAACTCGGTACACATACTGCTTACTATCAGGCGAATAACCACTGTCATGAATTAAACACCTACAACTCACGCTACAGGAGACACGAAGTCGTAAACTAGGATATTCTTGAATTACTGCAAAATCATGCGAGCAATCTTCCTGCACCTCCTCCTAAATTAATGGATCGACTGCCACCAAACTCGGTTAACATACTGCTTACTATCAGGCAAACAACCGCTGTCATGAATTAAAAACCTGCCACTCACGCTACAGGAGACATGAAGTCGTAAACTAGGATATTCTTGAATTACTGCAAACCATGCGAACCATCTTCCTGCACCTCCTCCTAAAGTAGTGGACCGACTGCATCCAAACTCGGTACACATACTGCTTACTATCTAGCGAACAACCGCTGTTATGAATTAAACACCTACCACTCACGCTACAGGAGACACGAAGTCGTAAACTAGGATATTCTTGAATTACTGCAAACGATGCGAACCATCTTCCTGCACCTCCTCCTAAAGTAGTGGACGGACTGCAACCAAACTCGGTACACATACTGCTTACTATTAGCCGAACAACAGCTGTCATGAATTAAACACCTACCACTCACGCTACAAGAGCCACGAAGTCGTAAACTACGATATTCTTGAATTACTGCGAAACCATGCGGCCGATCTTCCTGCACCTCCTCCTCCAGCAGTGGACCTACTGCAACCAAACACGGTAAAAATACTGCTTACTATTAGGCGAATGACCGCTGTCATGTATTAAACACCTACCACTCACGCCACAGGAGACACGAATTCGTAAACTACGATATTCTTAAATAGCTGCAAAACCATGCGAGCCATCTTCCTGCACCTCCTCCTAAAGTAGTGGACCGACTGCAAGCAAACTCGGTACACATAATGCTTACTATCAGGCGAACAACAGCTGTCTTGAATTAAACACCTACCACACACGCTACAGGAAACACGAAGTCGTAAACTACGATATTCTTGAATTACTGCAAAACCATGCGAGCCATCTTCCTGCACCTCCTCCTCCAGTAGTGGACCTACTGCAACTAAACTCGGTACACAAACTGCTTACTATCTGGCGAACAACCTCCGTCTTGAATTAAACACCTACCACTCACGCCACAGGAGACACGAATTCGTAAACTACGATATTCTTGAATTACTGCAAACCCATGCGAGCCATCTTCCTGCACCTCCTCCTAAAGTAGTGGACGGACTGCAACCAAACTCGGTACACATACTGCTTACTATGAGACGAACAACCGCTGTCATGAATTAAGCACGTACCACTCACGCTACAGGAGACACGAAGTCCTAAACTACGATATTCTTGAATTAATGCAAAACCATGCGAGCCATCTTCCTGCACCTCCTCCTAAAGTAGTGGACCGACTGCAACCAAAATCGGTACACATACTGCTTACTATCAAGCGAACAACCGCTGTCATGAATTAAACACCTACCACTCACGCTGCAGGAGACACGAAGTCGTAACCTACAATTTTCTTGAATTACTGCAAAACCATGCGAGCCATCTTCCTGCACCTCCTCCTAAAGTAGTGGACCGACTGCAACCAAAGTCGGTACACATACTGTTTACTATTAGGCGAACAACAGCTGTCATGAATTAAACACCTACCACTCACGCTACAGGAGCCACGAAGTCGTAAACTACGATATTCTAGAATTACTGCAAAACCATGCGAGCCATCTTCCTGCACCTCCTCCTCCAGTAGTGGACCTACTGCAACTAAACTCGGTACACAAACTGCTTTCTATCAGGCGAACAACCGCTGTCATGAATTAAACACTTACCACCCACGCTACAGGACACACGAAGTCGTAAACTACGATATTCTTGAATTACTGCAAAACAATGCGAGCCATCTTCCTGCACCTCCTCCTAAATTAGTGGACCGACTGCAACCAAACTCGGTCAACATACTACTTACTATCAGGCGAACAACCGCTGTCATGAATTAAGCACCTAGCACTCACGCTACAGGAGTCACGAAGTCGTAAACTACGATATTCTTGAATTACTGCAAAACCATACGAGCCACCTTCCTGCACCTCCTCCTAAAGTAGTGGACCGACTGCAACCAAAATCGGTACACATACTGCTTGCTATGAGGCGAACAACTGCTGTCATGAATTAAACACCTACCACTCACGCTACAGGAGACACGAAGTCGTAAACTAGGATATTCTTGAATTATTGCAAAACCATACGTGCCACCTTCCTGCACCTTCTCCTAAAGTAGTGGACCGACTGCAACCAAAATCGGTACACATACTGCTTACTATCAGGCGAACAACCGCTGTCATGAATTAAACACCTACCACTCACGCTACAGGAGACACGAAGTCGTAAACTACGATATTCTTGAATTAATGCAAAATCATGCGACCCATCTTCCTGCACCTCCTCCTCCAGTAGTGGACCTACTGCAACTAAACTCGGTACACAAACTGCTTGCTATCAGGCGAACAACCGCTGTCATAAATTAAACACTTACCACTCAAGCTACAGGACACACGAAGTCGTAAACTACGATATTCTTGAATTACTGCAAAACCATGCGAGCCGACTTCCTGCACCTCCTCCTCCAACAGTGGACCTACTGCAACTAAACTCGGTACACAAACTGCTTACTATCAGGCGAACAACCGCTGTCATGAATTAAACACTTACCACTCACGCTACAGGACACACGAAGTCGTAAATTTCGAGATTCTTGAATTACTGCAATAACATGCGTGCCATCTTCCTGCACCTCCTCCTAAATTAGTGGACCGACTGCAACCAAACTCGGTAAACATACTGCTTACTATCAGGCGAACATCGCTGTCATGAATTAAACACGTACCACTATCGCTACAGGAGACACGAAGTCGTAAACTAGGATATTCTTGAATTACTGCAAAACCATGCGAGCCATCTTCCTGCACCTCCTCCTCCAGCAGTGGACCTACTGCAACCAAACTCGGTACACATACTGCTTACTATCAGGCGAATAACCGCTGTCATGAATTAAACACCTACCACTCACGCCACAGGAGACACGAATTCGTAAACTACGATATTCTTGAATTACTGCAAAATCTTGCGAGCCATCTTCCTGCACCTCCTCCTCCAGCAGTGGACCTAATGCAACCAAACTCGGTACACATACTGCTTACTATCAGGCGAATAACCACTGTCATGAATTAAACACCTACAACTCACGCTACAGGAGACACGAAGTCGTAAACTAGGATATTCTTGAATTACTGCAAAATCATGCGAGCAATCTTCCTGCACCTCCTCCTAAATTAATGGATCGACTGCCACCAAACTCGGTTAACATACTGCTTACTATCAGGCAAACAACCGCTGTCATGAATTAAAAACCTGCCACTCACGCTACAGGAGACATGAAGTCGTAAACTAGGATATTCTTGAATTACTGCAAACCATGCGAACCATCTTCCTGCACCTCCTCCTAAAGTAGTGGACCGACTGCATCCAAACTCGGTACACATACTGCTTACTATCTAGCGAACAACCGCTGTTATGAATTAAACACCTACCACTCACGCTACAGGAGACACGAAGTCGTAAACTAGGATATTCTTGAATTACTGCAAACGATGCGAACCATCTTCCTGCACCTCCTCCTAAAGTAGTGGACGGACTGCAACCAAACTCGGTACACATACTGCTTACTATTAGCCGAACAACAGCTGTCATGAATTAAACACCTACCACTCACGCTACAAGAGCCACGAAGTCGTAAACTACGATATTCTTGAATTACTGCAAAACCATGCGGCCGATCTTCCTGCACCTCCTCCTCCAGCAGTGGACCTACTGCAACCAAACACGGTAAAAATACTGCTTACTATTAGGCGAATGACCGCTGTCATGTATTAAACACCTACCACTCACGCCACAGGAGACACGAATTCGTAAACTACGATATTCTTAAATAGCTGCAAAACCATGCGAGCCATCTTCCTGCACCTCCTCCTAAAGTAGTGGACCGACTGCAAGCAAACTCGGTACACATAATGCTTACTATCAGGCGAACAACAGCTGTCTTGAATTAAACACCTACCACACACGCTACAGGAAACACGAAGTCGTAAACTACGATATTCTTGAATTACTGCAAAACCATGCGAGCCATCTTCCTGCACCTCCTCCTCCAGTAGTGGACCTACTGCAACTAAACTCGGTACACAAACTGCTTACTATCTGGCGAACAACCTCCGTCTTGAATTAAACACCTACCCCTCACGCCACAGGAGACACGAATTCGTAAACTACGATATTCTTGAATTACTGCAAACCCATGCGAGCCATCTTCCTGCACCTCCTCCTAAAGTAGTGGACGGACTGCAACCAAACTCGGTACACATACTGCTTACTATTAGGCGAACAACCGCTGTCATGAATTAAACACCTACCACTCACGCTACAGGCGACACGAAGTCGTAAACTAGGATATTCTTGAATTACTGCAAAACAATACGAGCCATCTTCCTGCACCTCCTCCTCCAGTAGTGGACCTACTGCAACCAAACTCGGTACACATACCGCTTACTATCAGGCGAATAACCGCTGTCATGAATTAAACACCTACCACTCACGCCACAGGAGACACGAATTCGTAAACTACGATATTCTTGAATTACTGCAAAACCATGCGAGCAATCTTCCTGCACCTCCTCCTAAAGTAATGGATCGACTGCAACCAAACTCGGTAAACATACTGCTTACTATCAGGCGAACAACCGCTGTCATGAATTAAACACCTGCCACTCACGCTACAGGAGACACGATGTCGTAAACTAGGATATTCTTGAATTACTGCAAAACAATACGAGCCATCTTCCTGCACCTCCTCCTCCAGTAGTGGACCTACTGCAACCAAACTCGGTACACATACTGCTTACTATCTAGCGAACAACCGCTGTTCTGAATTAAACACCTACCACTCACGCTACAGGAGACACGAAGTTGGAAACTAGGATATTCTTGAATTACTGCAAACCATGCGAACCATCTTCCTGCACCTCCTCCTAAAGTAGTGGACCGACTGCATCCAAACTCGGTACACATACTGCTTACTATCAGACGGACAACCGCTGTCATGAATTAGACAAGTACCATTCACGCTACAGGAGACACGAAGTCGCAAACTACCATAATCTTGAATTAATGCAAAACCTAGCGAGCCATCTTCCTGCACCTCCTCCTAAAGTAGTGGACCGACTGCAACCAAAATCGGTACACAATCTGCTTACTATCAGGCGAACAACCTCCGTCTTGAATTAAACACCTACCACTCACGCTACAGAAAACACGAAGTCGTAAACTACGATATTCTTGAATTACTGCAAAACCATGCGAGCCATCTTCCTGCACCTCCTCCTCCAGTAGTGGACCTACTGCAAAGAAACTCGGTACACCAACCGCTTACTATCAGGCGAACAACCGCTGTCATGAATTAAACACTTACCACTCACGCTACAGGACACACGAAGTCGTAAACTACGATATTCTTGAATTACTGCAAAACAATGCGAGCCATCTTCCTGCACCTCCTCCTCCAGCAGTGGACCTAATGCAACCAAACTCGGTACACATACTGCTTACTATCAGGCGAATAACCGCTGTCATGAATTAAACACCTGCAACTCACGCTACAGGAGACACGAAGTCGTAAACTAGGATATTCTTGAATTACTGCAAAACCATGCGAGCCATCTTCCTGCACCTCCTCCTAAATTAATGGACCGACTGCCACCAAACTCGGTAAACATACTGCTTACTATCAGGCAAACAACCGCTGTCATGAATTAAAAACCTGTCACTCACGCTATAGGAGACATGAAGTCGTAAACTAGGATATTCTTGAATTACTGCAATCCATGCGAACAATCTTCCTGCACCTCCTCCTAAAGTAGTGGACCGACTGCATCCAAACTCGGTACACATACTGCTTACTATCTAGCGAACAACCGCTGTTATGAATTAAACACCTACCACTCACGCTACAGGGACACGAAGTCGTAAACTAGGATATTCTTGAATTACTGCAAACGATGCGAACCATCTTCCTGCATCTCCTGCTAAAGTAGTGGACCGACTGCAACCAAACTCGGTACACATACTGCTTACTATTAGCCGAACAACAGTTGTCATGAATTAAACACCACCACTCACGCTACAAGAGCCACGAAGTCGTAAACTACGATATTCTTGAATTACTGCAAAACCATGCGAGCGATCTTCCTGCACCTCCTCCTCCAGCAGTGGACTTACTGCAACCAAACACGGTAAAAATACTGCTTACTATTAGGCGAATGACCGCTGTCATGTATTAAACACCTACCACTCACGCCACAGGAGACACGAATTCGTAAACTACGATATACTTAAATAGCTGAAAAACCATGCGAGCCATCTTCCTGCACCTCCTCCTAAAGTAGTGGACCGACTGCCAGCAAACTCGGTACACATAATGCTTACTATTAGGCGAACAACAGCTGTCTTGAATTAAACACCTACCACACACGCTACAGGAAACACGAAGTCGTAAACTACGATATTCTTGAATTACTGCAAAACCATGCGAGCCATCTTCCTGCACCTCCTCCTCCAGTAGTGGACCTACTGCAACTAAACTCGGTACACAAACTGCTTACTATCTGGCGAACAACCTCCGTCTTGAATTAAACACCAACCACTCACACTACAGGAAACACGAAGTCGTAAACTAAGATATTCTTGAATTACTGCAAAATCATGCGAGCCATCTTCCTGAACCTCCTCCTAAATTAGTGGACCGACTGCAACCAAAGTCTGTAAGCATACTGCTTACTATCAGGCGAACAACCGCTGTCATGAATTAAACACCTACTACTCACGCTAAAGGAGACACGAAGTCGTAAACTACGATATTCTTGAATTACTGCAAAACCATACGAGCAACCTTCCTGCACCTCCTCCTAAAGTAGTGGACCGACTGCAACCAAAATCGGTACACATACTGCTTGCTATCAGGCGAACAACCGCTGACATGAATTAAACACCTACCACTCACGCTACAGGAGACACGAAGTCGTATACTAGGATATTCTTGAATTACTGCAAAACCATACGATCCACCTTCCTGCACCTACTCCTCCAGTAGTGGACCTACTGCAACTAAACTCGGTACACAAACCGCTTACTATCAGGCGAACAACCGCTGTCATGAATTAAACACTTACCACTCACGCTACAGGACACACGAAGTCGTAAACTTCTATATTCTTGAATTACTGCAAAACCATGCGAGCCATCTTCCTGCACCTCCTCCTCCAGCAGTGGACCTAATGCAACCAAACTCGGTACACATACTGCTTACTATCAGGCGAATAACCGCTGTCATGAATTAAACACCTACAACTCACGCTACAGGAGACACGAAGTCGTAAACTACGTTATTCTTGAATTACTGCAAAACCATGCGAGCCATCTTCCTGCACCTCCTCCTAAATTAATGGACCGACTGCAACCAAACTCGGTAAACATACTGCTTACTATCAGGCGAACAACCGCTGTCATGAATTAAAAACCTGCCATTCACGCTACAGGAGACACGAAGTCGTAAACTAGGATATTCTTGAATTACTGCAATCCATGCGAACCATCTTCCTGCACCTCCTCCTAAAGTAGTGGACCGACTGCATCTAAACTCGGTACACATACTGCTTACTATCTAGCGAACAACCGCTGTTATGAATTAAACACCTACCACTCACGCTACAGGAGACACGAAGTCGTAAACTAGGATATTCTTGAATTACTGCAAACCATGCGAACCATCTTCCTGCACCTCCTCCTAAAGTAGTGGACCGACTGCATCCAAACTCGGTACACATACTGCTTACTATGAGACGATCAACCGCTGTCATGAATTAGGCAAGTACCACTCACGCTACAGGAGACACGAAGTCGTAAACTACGATATTCTTGAATTAATGCAAAACCATGCGAGCCATCATCCTGCACCTCCTCCTAAAGTAGTGGACCGACTGCAACCAAACTCGGTACACATACTGCTTACTATTAGGCGAACAACAGCTGTCATGAATTAAACACCTACCACTCACGCTACAAGAGCCACGAAGTCGTAAACTACGATATTCTTGAATTAATGCAAAACCATGCGAGCGATCTTCCTGCACCTCCTCCTCCAGCAGTGGACCTACTGCAACCAAACTTGGTAAAAATACTGCTTACTATTAGGCGAATGACCGCTGTCATGTATTAAACACGTACCACTCACGCCACAGGAGACACGAATTCGTAAACTACGATATTCTTAAATAGCTGCAAAACCATGCGAGCCATCTTCCTGCACCTCCTCCTAAAGTAGTGGACCGACTGCAACCAAACTCGGTACACATAATGCTTACTATCAGGCGAAAAACAGCTGTCTTGAATTAAACACCTACCACACACGCTACAGGAAACACGAAGTCGTAAACTACGATATTCTTGAATTACTGCAAAACCATGCGAGCCATCTTCCTGCACCTCCTCCTCCAGTAGTGGACCTACTGCAACTAAACTCGGTACACAAACTGCTTACTATCAGGCGAACAACCTCCGTCTTGAATTAAACACCAACCACTCACACTACAGGAAACACGAATTCGTAAACTAAGATATTCTTGAATTACTGCAAAACCATGCGAGCCATCTTCCTGAACCTCCTCCTAAATTAGGGGACTGACTGCAACCAAAGTCGGTAAACATACTGCTTACTATCAGGCGAACAACCGCTGTCATGAATTAAACACCTACCACTCACGCTACAGGAGACACGAAGTCGTAAACTACGATATTCTTGAATTACTGCAAAACCATACGAGCCACCTTCCTGCACCTCCTCCTAAAGTAGTGGACCGACTGCAACCAAAATCGGTACACATACTGCTTGCTATCAGGCGAACAACCGCTGTCATGAATTAAACACCTACCACTCACGCTACAGGAGACACGAATTCGTAAACTACGATATTCTTGAATTACTGCAAAACCATGCGAGCCATCTTCCTGCACCTCCTCCTAAATTAATGACCGACTGCAACCAATGTTGTTGTTGTTGTTGGTTTTAAGGGGACTAAACAGCTAGGTCATCAGTCCCCTGTCCCTAGCTAAGAGTCCTCTGTCAAGAGTATAAAAAGTAAAACACAGCTCCGAAGATGAAAACTCGGAAATGGGGTAAGCTGACATTGGAGAAATCGCGTACAACACAAAAGGAAGAGACACAATATGGAAAAAGAAGTTGAGATCTCAGCTGAAACTGGACAGCAGAAAAACACGGCTGGCTGATCACAGGGAAAAAACAGGATGAGCCAGCCATACTTCACACACTAAAAATCCTTCGGTAAATTACAGAAGGGTCTTAAAAGGGTTTAAAATCGCTGGATAGGCGGGGACCTGAAGTATCAGGCTATAGCACCCACCACTAGATGGAGTTGTAAAAACCAGCTGCGCGAATAAAACTTAAAACAGAATGAGCCATAGAGGCATCGTCGCCTAAGACTAAAGGTAGCGCGTCTGGTAGGTTAAAAGACTGGCGCAATGTAGCTAAAACTGGGCAGTCCATCAGAAGATGGACGACTGTCAGCGCTGCTCCACACCGACAAACAGGTGGTGCCTCACGGCGGAGGAGATGACCATGGGTCAGCCAGGTATGCCCAATACGGAGGCGGCAGAGGACAACTGACTCTCGACGTATGGGCCGCAGTGAAGACTTCCACAGAGTTGTGGATAGCTTCACGGCTCGGAGCTTGTTTGTGGCACCCATGGTGCACCATTCGGCACTCCAAGCATCACGCACCTTCTTGTGCAATGATAACCTAAGGTCTGATTCCGTGATGCCAAAGGTGAAGGGTGGCGCAGTGGTGGCCTGTTTGGCCAACTGGTCAACACGTTCATTCCCCGGTATGCCGACGTGGCCAGGGGTCCACAGGAAGACCACACATCGGCCAGATTTGGCAAGAGAGTAAGTAGTGTCTTGAACGGACTGCACTAACGGGTGACGAGGGAAGAACTGGTCGAGTGCCTGCAAGCCACTCAGGGAGTCACTACAGATGACAAATGACCCCCTGGGGCAGGCTCGGAGGTGTTCTAGAGCCTTGAGGATAGCGACCAGCTCTGCAGTGAAGACACTACTTTCACGGGGCAATGAATGTTGTTCGACATGGTCACCATGGAGACATGCATACCCAGCACGACCATCAGCTAAGGACCCATCAGTATAGATGGCTTCAGCACCACAGAAAGAGTTGAGGAGATCCAGGAACTGGTGTCGGATTTGTGTTGGAGAAACGGAGTCCTTTGATCTATTGGACAGATCCAGACAAAGCTGCAGTCGGGGGATGGACCAAGGAGGGGTTTGAAAGGAATAGTGGAAAGTGGCAGGGAGTGGCTGGGATTCGAGGGACGAAAGTAGAGAACGAACGCGGACCGATATTGGGTAACCCGACCGAGGTCGTCTTGGAGGGATAGGGAGTGCAGCGCCTGGAAAAAGAAGCTGGTGGTTCGGATGGTGTGGCAAGGCCTTAACATGGGCAACGTACGAAGCCAGCAGGTGCTGCCGGCGGAACCGCAGAGGAAGGACCCCAGCTTCTACTAGTAGGCTTGTCACAGGGCTCGTGCGGAAAGCCCCTGTTGCCAAACGAACTCCAGAATGTAAGACTGGGTCTAATGTTTGCAGTGCTGAAGGTGCAGCCGAATCGTATACTACGCAGCCATAGTCTAGGCGCGACTGGATGAGCGCCTTATAAAGTTGCAGGAGCGTTGGGCGTGACGCTCCCCAAACAGTATGGCTTAGACAGCGTAGAATATTAAGGTGTCGCCAGCACTTTTGTTTGAGCTGGCGAAGGTGTGGCACCCAGGTGAGACGGTTGTCGAATAACATTCCTAAAAAACGGTGCGTCTCTTCGACACGCAGCAGGTCATCAGCGAGATACAGTTCGGGGTCAGGATGGACCGCCCGACGCCGACAGAAATGCATCACCCGGGTTTTCGTAGCGGAAAAGTTAAAACCATGAGTAAACGCCCACGACTGCGCCTTTCGAATAGCTATCTGCAACCGCCGTTCAGCAACGCCGATGCTAGTGGAGCTGAAATACATGCAGAAGTCATCGGCATACAACGAGGTGTAAACCGATGACCCCACAGCAGTAGCAAGACCATTGATAGCGACCAAAAATAAAGGGACGCTAAGTACGGATCCCTGTGGGACACCGTTTTCTTGATAGTGAGGGGAGCTGAAACAGGAACCAATACGAACTCGAAAAGAACGTTGCGCGAGAAAATTCTGTATGAATACAGGAAGCGGACCGCGTAAGCCCCAGTCATACAGCGTAGACAATATGTGGTGGCGCCAGGTGGTGTCGTACGCTTTTCGCAGGTCAAAGAATACAGCAACCAGATGTTCGCGGCGTGTAAAGGCTGTACGGATGGCCGACTCCAGTGACACGAGATTATCGATAGCGGAGCGGCCACGACGGAACCCACTCTGTTGTGGGGACAGGAGTCCCCGGTCCTCAAGGATCCACATAAGCCTCCGACTCACCATCCGTTCGAGGAGTTTACACGGAACGTTGGTGAGGCTGATTGGGCGGTAACTATCAGCCACCTGTGGATCAGCCCCAGGCTTCATCACTGGGATGATGATGCTATCCCGCCATTGGGACGGGAAGACACCCTCAACCCAGAGACGATTCAGCAAGGAGAGAAGTTGGCGTTTAGAGTCTGCTGACAGGTGTCGGAGGAACTGACTATGGATGCGGTCGGGTCCAGGGGACGTGGCTGGGCTTGCGGCAAGTGCACTTTCGAACTCCCATTCGGTGAAAGGGATGTTGTAGGTTTCCTGGCGTCGCGTTCGAAAGGATATCTGCTTTCGCTCTGTGCGCTCCTTAAGGGCGCGGAAATCCGCATCATATGCAGCGGTCGCTGAGGTGCGAGCATAGTGGTGTGCCAAATGCTCTGCTATTGTGTGAGGGTCAGTGCAAATTGTACCCTGAATGCTTAGGCACGGAATTCCCACTGGTGGGCGGTGGCCAAAGAGGCGTCGAACTTGCGACCATACCCGTGAAGGCGATGCTCGGGAGCCAATGGAGGCGACATAACGCTCCCAGGAGGCCCTCTTGCTTTGCTGGATCAATCGCCGCGCCCGTGCACGGAGACGCTTGAAGGCAACAAGATGTTCAACACAAGGGTGGCGTCGGTGGCGCTGTAGTGCTCGCCGACGTTCCCGGATGGCCTCAGCTATCTCCGGCATCCACCAGGGCACTGACTTACGGTGGAGTGATCCAAGTGAGACGGGTATAGTGTTCTCAGCAGCAGAAATGATGGAATGTGTGACCTGCTGCACAGCGATATCGATATCAGCCAGAAGAGGAGAGGGAAGCACAGCGGCTATGGAATATGCTGGCCAGTCGGCCCTATGGAGGGACCAGCGAGGCAGACGGTCAGCAGGTGGACACTGTGGGAGCGACAGGAAGATAGGGAAATGGTCGCTGCCACACAGGTCGTCGTGGACCCTCCAAGTGAAGTGCGGAAACAGGCTTGGGCTACAGACAGACAGATCTATGGCAGAGAATGTACCATGTGCCACGCTAAAGTGCGTAGCAGCACCTGTGTTCAGGAGGCAGATGTTCAGCTGCGTCAGTAGAGTCTCAACATCTCTACCCCGTGCCGAAGTCTGTGTGCCACCCCACAAAGTGTGGTGGGCATTGAAATCGCCCAAAAGAAGGAAGGGTGGGGGAAGTTGGGCGACCAAGGCAGCGAGGTCTACAGGAGAGACAACCTCATCAGGTGGTAGGTAGACCGAACATATGGTAATGTCTTGCACTGCCCGGAGCCGAACAGCAACCGCCTCTAGTGGCGTTTGAAGAGGCACGGCAGCGCTCGGGACAGTGGCTAGGACATAGACGCAGACTCCACCGGAAACTCTGCCATAGATAGAGCGATTTTTAAAATAGCCCCTGTAGCCTCGAAGGGCAGGGGACCGCGTCGCTGGGAGCCAGGTCTCTTGAAGAGCGATACAAAAGGCAGGTGTTTGGCTGAGAAGTTGTCGTAGCTCAGGCAGGTGATGGAAAAAGCCGCTACAATTCCACTGGAGGATGATGTTTCCTTCTGGCTGTACCGCCATGACGAATAAAAAAGCAGATCACTCCATCGGATCGTCTGCTACCACGCGCTCTGAATCCACAGAACCAGAGATCTTGTCTGGGGAATCAGTAATTGCGAGATCCTCAGGAGACACGAGGATCTCGACTTCATCCTCTGAAGAAGAGGATGTGGGTGGTTGTGGCTTTGAAGCCACCGAACATTCTTTTTTCTTGTGTCTCTTCTTCTTCTCCTCTCGCTGGCCCTTTGGTTTGCTGGGCTGTGAGGGCTTCCCAGAAGCGGCATCCGGGACGGAAGAAGAGTAAGAAGCTCTTCGACCGGCAGGTTGTGGATCTATAGGCCGGTGGCCAGGATCCTCCGGAGCGCTCTGAGTAGCCGCAGAAGGGGGTGTCCCGTGGGACCCCTTCTCGGCGAGAGGAGCCAGAGAAGGCTTCTCCTTCTCCGGCTTAGAGGTGGGGACTCGCGTCCCCGATGATTTAGTGGGTGTTGCTCCCACAGTGAAAAGTGTGGGAGCCACCGAAGAGGAAGCGCCCCCAGCTGGTAAGGGGGCAGGGATAGTTTGTTGGGCCTGGGAGCCCACTGGTACGGATTGCACTGACTGGTTCGTAGGCACAGTGGAGGGTGACAGTGAGGCTGCTGTGGCATAGGTGTTGACCTGGCGCACAGGGTGGAGCTTATGGTACTTCTTCTTTGCCTCTGAGTACGTCAGTCGGTCTCTGGTCTTGTACTCTATGATCTTTCTTTCTTGGTGCAGAACTGTGCAGACAGGCAAACAAGGGGAGTGATTTTGGCCACAATTAACACATACTGGAGGAGGGGTGCAGGGGACGTTCGGATGGACAGCACGTCCGCACTCCCGACATGTAGGATTGGCATCACATCGGGGGAACATATGCCCAAACCTCCAGCACTTAAAACAGCGCATAGGGGGAGGAACGTAGGGCTTTACGTCGATCCGGTAGACCATCACCTTGACCTTCTCGGGCAATGAATCACCCTCGAAAGCCAAGATGAAGGCACCGGTCGCGACCCTATTGTCCTTCGGACCCCTATGGACTCGCCGAATAAAATGTACTCCCCGCCGTTCTAGATTGGCACGCAATTCGTCATCTGACTGCAGCAAGAGGTCTTTATGAAAGATGATGCCCTGTACCATATTTAGGGTCTTGTGCGGCGTAATGGTAACGGAAACATCACCCAGCTTGTCACAGGCAAGCAGTGCCCGTGACTGAGCTGGGGATGACGTCGTTATTAAGACAGACCCTGACCGCATCTTTGACATCCCTTCCACCTCACCATACTTATCCTCCAAGTTTTCGACGAAGAACAAGGGCTTAGTCGTCTTAAAAGAGTCCCCATCAGTGCGGGTGCAAACTAGATATTTAGGGGCATAAGCCTCACCCTGGTTTCTTGCCCGACGTTCCTCCCACGGTGTAGGCAGGGAAGGGAACGAACGGGGGTTATATCCAGCAGCATTATAATCTCCTCTTCCACGCTTAGAGACGCCGTTTTCGCGACCGGCCACGCTTTTGCTTGCTCGTTTCATTGTCGTCCCACGAGCAGCTAGGGAAAAAGAGGTCCACCCAGGCAGAGCCCCGCTTGCCTGGGTGAGCCTTATACAACTGAGGTGCGGCAGGTTCCTCAGAGGTTGCTCGCTAGCGGCTGATCAACCTCAACAGCCATGCATCTCCTCGGCACGTAGCACACCTTGAGATTGAGGTTTTTTTTATAGAGGTTTGTACCGTCCTCGCGACCCGGGCGATTAAGCCAAGATCCCCGGGCTCTGAAACGTACAACGTTCCACCGTCGCACCGAACGATGGTCGTTGAGGCACGCACAGAGCTTACGGTGTAGCGGACTGTTGGCGCGACACAGCCCACGGCTCAGGACACCGGGTTCGCCAAGCCCGTACTCAGCAAACGAATGCTGAGCCCCTGAGGGGACTGCAACCAAACTCGGTAAACATACTGCTTACTATCAGGCGAACAACCGCTGTCATGAATTAAAAACCTGCCACTCACGCTACAGGAGACACGAAGTCGTAAACTAGGATATTCTTGAATTACTGCAATCCATGCGAACCATCTTCCTGCACCTCCTCCTAAAGTAGTGGACCGACTGCATCCAAACTCGGTACACATACTGCTTACTATCTAGCGAACTACCGATGTTATGAATTAAACACCTACCACTCACGCTACAGGAGACACGAAGTCGTAAACTAGGATATTATTGAATTACTGCAAACCATGCGAACCATCTTCCTGCACCTCCTCCTAAAGTAGTGGTCCGACTGCATCCAAACTCGGTACACATACTGCTTACTATGAGACGATCAACCGCTGTCATGAATTAGGCAAGTACCACTCACGCTACAGGAGACACGAAGTCGTATACTACGATATTCTTGAATTAATGCAAAACCATGCGAGCCATCATCCTGCACCTCCTCCTAAAGTAGTGGACCGAATGCAACCAAACTCGGTACACATACTGCTTACTATCAGGCGAACAACCGCTGTCATGAATTAAACACCTACCACTCACGCTACAGAAAACACGAAGTCGTAAACTACGATATTCTTGAATTACTGCAAAACCATGCGAGCCATCTTCCTGCACCTTCTCCTCCAGCAGTGGACCTAATGCAACCAAACTCGGTACACTTACTGCTTACTATCAGGCGAATAACCGCTGTCATGAATTAAACACCTACAACTCACGCTACAGGAGACACGAAATCGTAAACTACGATATTCTTGATTTACTGCAAACCCATGCGAGCAATCTTCCTGCACCTCCTCCTAAATTAATGGACAGACTGCAACCAAACTCGGTAAACATACTGCTTACTATCAGGCGAACAACCGCTGTCATGAATTTAAAACCAGCCACTCACGCTACAGAAGACACGAAGTCGTAAACTAGGATATTCTCGAATTACTGCAAACCATGCGAAACATCTTCCTGCACCTCCTCCTAAAGTAGTGGACCGACTGCATCCAAACTCGGTACACATACTGCTTACAATCTAGCGAACAACCGCTGTTATGAATTAAACACCTACCACTCACGCTACAGGAGACACGAAGTCGTAAACTAGGATATTCTTGAATTACTGCAAACCATGCGAACCATCTTCCTGCACCTCCTCCTCCAGTAGTGGACCGACTGCAACTAAACTCGGTACACAAACTGCTTACTATCTGGCAAACAACCGCTGTCATGAATTAAACACCTACCACTCACACTACAGGAGACACGAAGTCGTAAACTACGATATTCTTGAATTACTGCAAAACCATGCGAGCAATCTTCCTGCACCTCATCCTAAATTAGTGGACCGACTGCAACCAAACTCGGTAAACACACTGCTTACTATCAGGCGAACAACCGCTTTCATGAATTAAACACCTACCACTCACCCTACAGGAGACACGAAGTCATAAACTACGATATTCTTGAATTACTGCAAAACCATGCGAACCATCTTCCAGCACCTCCTCCTCCAGTAGTGGACCTACTGCAACCAAACTCGGTACACATACTGCTTACTATCAGGCGAATAACCGCTGTCGTGAATTAAACACCTACCACTCACGCCACAGGAGACACGAAGACGTAAACTACGATATTCTTGAATTACTGCAAAACCTTGCGAGCCATCTTCCTGCACCTCCTCCTAAAGTAGTGGACCGACAGCAACCAATCTCGGTACACATACTGCTTACTATCAGGCGAACAACCGCTGTCATGAATTAAACACCTACCACTCACGCTACAGGAGACACCAAGTCGTAAACTACGATATTCTTGAATTACTGTAAAACCATGCGAGCCATCTTCCTGCACCTCCTCCTAAAGTAGTGGACCGACTGCAACCAGACTCGGTACACATAATAATTACTATCAGGCGAACAACCGCTGTCTTGAATTAAGCACCTACCACTCGCGCTACAGGAGACACGAAGTCGTAAACTACGATATTCTTGAATTACTGCAAAACCATGCGAGCCATCTTCCTGCACCTCCTCCTCCAGTAGTGGACCTACTGCAACCAACCTCGGTACACAAACTGCGTACTATCAGGCGAACAACCGCTGTCATGAATTAAACACATACCACTCACGCTACAGCAGACACGAAGTCGTAAACTACGATATTCTTGAATTACTGCAAAATCATGCGAGCCATCTTCCTGCACCTCCTCCTAAATTAGTGGACCGACTGCAACCAAATTCGGTAAACATACTGCTTACTATCAGGCGAACAACCGCTGTTATGAATTAAACACCTACCATTCACGCTACAGGAGACAAGAATTCGTAAATTAGGATATTCTTGATTTACTGCAAAACCATACGAGCCATCTTCCTGCACCTCCTCCTCCAGTAGTGGACCGACTGCAACCAAACTCGGAACACATACTGCTTACTATCAGGCGAACAACCGCTGTCATGTATTAAACACATACCACTCACGCTACAGAAGACACGAAATCGTAAACTACGATATTCTTGTATTACTGCAAAACCATGCGAGCCATCTTCCTGCACCTCCTGCTAAAGTAGTGGACCGACTGCAACCAAACTCGGTACACATACGGCTTACTATCAGGCGAACAACCGCTGTCATGAATTAAACAACTACCACTGACGCTACTATAGACACGAATTCGTAAACTACGATATTCTTGAATTACTGCAAAACCATGCAAGCCATCTTCCTGCACATTCTCCTCCAGTGGTGGACCTACTGCAACCAATCTCGGTATACATACTGCTTACTATCAGGCGAATAACCGCTGTCATGAAGTAAACACCTACCACTCACGCTACAGGAGACACGAAGTCGTAAACTACGACATTCTTGAATTACTGCAAAACCATGCGAAATATCTTCCTGCATCTCCTCCTAAAGTAGTGGACCGACTGCAAAAAAACTCGGTACACATACTGCTTACTGTCAGTCGAACAACCGCTGTCATGAATGAAACACCTACCACTCACACTACAGGCGATTCGAATTCATAAACTACGATATTCTTGAATTACTGCAAAACCATGTGAGACATCTTCCTGCACCTCCTCCAAAAGTAGTCGACCGACTGCAACCAAACTCGGTACACATACTGCTTACTATCAGGCGAAAAACCGCTGTCATGAATTAAACACCTACCACTCACACTACAGGAGACACGAATTCGTAAACTACGATATTCTTTAATTACTGCAAAAACATGCGAGCCATCTTCCTGCACCTCCTTCTAAAGTAGTGGACCGAATGCAACCAAACTCGGTACACATACTGCTTACTATCAGGCGAACAACCGCTGTCATGAATTAAACACCTACCACTCACGCTACAGGAGACAGGAAGTAGTAAACTACGATAGTCTTGAATTTCTGCAAAACCATGCGAGCCATCTTCCTTCAGCTCATCCTAAAGTAGCGGACCGACTGCAACCAATCTCGGTACACATCCTGGTTACTATCAAGCGAACAACCGCTGTCATGAATTAAACACCTACCACTCACGTTAGAGGAGACACGAAGATGTAAACTACGATATTCTTGAATTACTGCAAAACCATGCGAGCCATCATCCTGCACCTCCTCCTAATGTAGTAGACCGACTGCAACCAAAGTCGGTACACATACTGCTTACTATCAGGCGAACAAGCGCCCTCATGAATTAAACAACTACCACTCACGTTACAGCAGACACGAGGTCGTAAACTACGACATTCTTGAATCACTGCAAAACCATGCGAGCCATCTTCCTGCACCTCCTCATAAAGTAGTGGACCGACTGCAACCAAACTCAGTACACATACTGCTTACTATCAGTCGAACAACCGCTGTCATGAATTAAACACGTACCACTCACGCTACAGGAGACACGAAGTCTTAAACTACGATATTCTTGAATTATTGCAAAACCATGCGAGCAATCTTCCTGCACCTCCTTCCCCAATAGTGGACAGTCTGCAACCAAACTCGGTACACATTCTTTTTAGTATCAGGCGAACAACCGCTGTCATGAATTAAACACCTACCACTCACGCTACAGGAGACACGAAGTCGTAAACTACGATATTCTTGAATTACTGCAAAACAGTGCGAGCCATCTTCCTGCACCTCCTCGTCCAGTAATGGACCGACTGCAACCAAACTCGGTACACATACTGCTTACTATAAGGCGGACAACCGCTGTCATGAATTAAACACCTACCACTCACGCTACAGGAGACACGAAGTCGTAATCTACGATATTCTCGACTTACTGCAAAAACATGCGAGCTATCTTCCTGCACCTGCTCCTAATGTAGTGGACCTACTGCAACTAAACTCGGTACACAAACTGCTTACTATCAGGCGAACAACCGCTGTCATAAATGAAACATTTACCACTCACGCTACAGGACACACGAAGTCGTAAACTACGATATTCTTGAATTACTGCAAAACCATGCGAGCCGACTTCCTGCACCTCCTCCTCCAGCAGTGGACCTACTGCAACTAAACTCGGTACACAAACTGCTTACTATCAGGCGAACAACCGCTGTCATGAATTAAACACTTACCACTCACGCTACAGGACACACGAAGTCGTAAATTACGAGATTCTTGAATTACTGCAATAACATGCGTGCAATCTTCCTGCACCTCCTCCTAAATTAGTGGACCGACTACAACCAATCTCGGTAAACATACTGCTTACTATCAGGCGAACATCGCTGTCATGAATTAAACACGTACCACTAACGCTACAGGAGTCACGAAGTCGTAAACTAGGATATTCTTGGATTACTGCAAAACCATGCGAGCCATCTTCCTGCACCTCCTCCTCCAGCAGTGGACCTACTGCAACCAAACTCGGTACACATACTGCTTACTATCAGGCGAACAACCGCTGTCATAAATTAAACACTTACCACTCACGCTACAGGACACACGAAGTCGTAAACTACGATATTCTTGAATTACTGCAAAACCATGCGAGGCGACTTACTGCACCTCCTCCTCCAGCAGTGGACCTACTGCAACTAAACTCGGTACACAAACTGCTTACTATCAGGCGAACAACCGCTGTCATGAATTAAACACTTACCACTCACGCTACAGGACACACGAAGTCGTAAATTACGAGATTCTTGAATTACTGCAATAACATGCGTGCCATCTTCCTGCACCTCCTCCTAAATTAGTGGACCGACTGCAACCAAACTGGGTAAACATACTGCTTACTATCAGGCGAACATCGCTGTCATGAATTAAACACGTACCACTAACGCTACAGGAGACACGAAGTCGTAAACTAGGATATTCTTGAATTACTGCAAAACCATGCGAGCCATCTTCCTGCACCTCCTCCTCCAGCAGTGGACCTACTGCAACCAAACTCGGTACACATACTGCTTACTATCAGGCGAATAACCGCTGTCATGAATTAAACACCTACCACTCACGCCACAGGAGACACGAATTCGTAAACTACGATATTCTTGAATTACTGCAAAACCATGCGAGCCATCTTCCTGCACCTCCTCCTAAAGTAGTGGACCGACTGCAACCAAACTCGGTACACATGATGCTTACTATCAGGCGAACAACAGCTGTCTTCAATTAAACACCTACCACTCACACTACAGGAAACACGAAATCGTAAACTACGATATTCTTGAATTACTGCAAAACCATGCGAGCCATCTTCCTGCACCTCCTCCTCCAGTAGTGGACCGACTGCAACTAAACTCGGTACACAAACTGCTTACCATCTGGCAAACAACCGCTGTCATGAATTAAACACCTACCACTCACACTACAGGAGACACGAAGTCTTAAACTACGATATTCTTGAATTACTGCAAAACCATGCGAGCCATCTTCCTGCACCTCATCCTAAATTAGTGGGCCGACTGCAACCAAACTCGGTAAACACACTGCTTACTATCAGGTGAACAACCGCTTTCATGAATTAAACACCTACCACTCACCCTACAGGATACACGAAGTCATAAACTACGATATTCTTGAATTACTGCAAAACCATGCGAACAATCTTCCAGCACCTCCTCCTCCAGTAGTGGACCTACTGCAACCAAACTCGGTACACATACTGCTTACTATCAGGCGAATAACCGCTGTCGTGAATTAAACACCTACCACTCACGCCACAGGAGACACGAAGTCGTAAACTACGATATTCTTGAATTACTGCAAAACCATGCGAGCCATCTTCCTGCACCTCCTCCTAAAGTAGTGGACTGACAGCAACCAATCTCGGTACACATACTGCTTACTATCAGGCGAACAACCGCTGTCATGAATTAAACACCTACCACTCACGCTACAGGAGACACCAAGTCGTAAACTACGATATTCTTGAATTACTGCAATACCATGCGAGTCATCTTCCTGCACCTCCTCCTAAAGTAGTGGACCGACTGCAACCAGACTCGGTACACATAATAATTACTATCAGGCGAACAACCGCTGTCTTGAATTAAGCACCTACCACTCGCGCTACAGGAGACACGAAGTCGTAAACTACGATATTCTTGAGTTACTGCAAAACCATGCGAGCCATCTTCCTGCACCTCCTCCTCCAGTAGTGGACCTACTGCAACCAACCTCGGTACACAAACTGCGTACTATCAGGCGAACAACCGCTGTCATGAATTAAACACATACCACTCACGCTACAGCAGACACGAAGTCGTAAACTACGATATTCTTGAATTACTGCAAAATCATGCGAGCCATCTTCCTGCACCTCCTCCTAAATTAGTGGACCGACTGCAACCAAATTCGGTAAACATACTGCTTACTATCAGGCGAACAACCGCTGTTATGAATTAAACACCTACCACTCACGCTACAGGAGACAAGAAGTCGTAAACTAGGATATTCTTGATTTACTGCAAAACCATACGAGCCACCTTCCTGCACCTCCTCCTCCAGTAGTGGACCGACTGCAACCAAACTCGGAACACATACTGCTTACTATCAGGCGAACAACCGCTGTCATGTATTAAACACATACCACTCACGCTACAGAAGACACGAAGTCGTAAACTATGGTATTCTTGTATTACTGCAAAACCATGCGAGCCATCTTCCTGCACTTCCTCCTAAAGTAGTGGACCGGCTGCAACCAAACTCGGTACACATACTGCATACTATCAGGCGAACAACCGCTGTCATGAATTAAAACCTTACCACTCACGCTACTGGAGACACGAATTCGTAAACGACGATATTCTTGAATTACTGCAAAACCATGCAAGACATCTTCCTGCACATCCTCCTAAAGTCTTGGACCGACTGCAACCAAACTCGGTACACATACTGCTTCCTATCTGGCGAACACCCGCTGTCATGAATTAAACACCTACCACTCACGCTACTGGAGACACAAATTCGTAAACTACGGTATTCTTGAATTGCTGCAAAACCATGCAAGCCATCTTCCTGAACATCCTCCTCCAGTAGTGGACCTACAGCAACAAAACTAGGTACACATATTGCTTATTATCAGGCGAACAACTGCTGTCATGAATTAAACAACTACCACTCACACTACAGGGGACACGATATTCTTGAATTACTGCAAAACCATGCGAGCCATCTTCCTGCACCTCCTGCTAAAGTAGTGGACCGACTGCAACCAAACTCGGTACACATACGGCTTACTATCAGGCGAACAACCGCTGTCATGAATTAAACAACTACCACTCACGCTACTATAGACACGAATTCGTAAACTACGATATTCTTGAATTACTGCAAAACAATGCAAGCCATCTTCCTGCACATCCTCCTCCAGTGGTGGACCTACTGCAACCTATCTCGGCATACATACTGCTTACTATCAGGCGAACAACCGCTGTAATGAAGTAAACACCTACCACTCACGCTACAGGAGACACGAAGTCGTAAACTACGACATTCTTGAATTACTGCAAAACCATGCGAAACATCTTCCTGCATCTCCTCCTAAAGTAGTGGACCGACTGCAAAAAAACTCGGTACACATACTGCTTACTGTCAGTCGAACAACCGCTGTCATGAATGAAACACCTACCACTCACACTACAGGCGATTCGAATTCGTAAACTACGATATTCTTGAATTACTGCAAAACCATGTGAGCCATCTTCCTGCACCTCCTCCAAAAGTAGTCGACCGACTGCAACCAAACTCGGTACACATACTGCTTACTATCAGGCGAAAAACCGCTGTCATGAATTAAACACCTACCACTCACACTACAGGAGACACGAATTCGTAAACTACGATATTCTTGAATTACTGCAAAACCATGCGAGCCATCTTCCTGCACCTACTCGTCCAGTAGTGGACCGACTGCAACCAAACTCGGTAAACCTACTACTTACTATCAGGTGAACTACCGCTGTCAAGAATTAAACACCTACCACTCACGCTACAGGAGACATGAATTCGTAAACTACGATATTCTTGAATTACTGCAAAACCATGCGAGCCATCTTCCTGCACCTCCTCCTAAAGTAGTAGACCGACTGCAACCAAAGTCGGTACACATACTGCTTACTATCAGGCGAACAAGCGCTCTCATGAATTAAACAACTACCACTCACGTTACAGGAGACACGAGGTCGTAAACTAAGACATTCTTGAATCACTGCAAAACCATGCGAGCCATCTTCCTGCACCTCCTCATAAAGTAGTGGACCGACTGCAACCAAACTCGGTACACATACTGCTTACTATCAGGCGAACAACCGCTGTCATGAATTAAACACGTACCACTCACGCTACAGGAGACACAGGAGACACGATATTCTTGAATTATTGCAAAACCATGCGAGCCATCTTCCTGCACCTCCTTCCCCAATAGTGGACAGTCTGCAACCAAACTCGGTACACATACTTTTTACTATCAGGCGAAAAACCGCTGTCATGAATTAAACACCTACCACTCACGCTACAGGAGACACGAAGTCGTAAACTACGATATTCTTCAATTACTGCAAAAACATGCGAGATATCTTCCTGCACCTACTCCTAATGTAGTGGACCTACTGCAACTAAACTCGGTACACATACTGCTTACTATCAGGCGAACAACCGCTGTCATAAATTAAACACTTACCACTCACGCTACAGGACACACGAAGTCGTAAACTACGATATTCTTGAATTACTGCAAAACCATGCGAGCCGACTTCCTGCACCTCCTCCTCCAGCAGTGGACCTACTGCAAATAAACTCTGTACACAAACTGCTTACAATCAGGCGAACAACCGCTGTCATGAATTAAACACTTACCACTCACGCTACAGGACACACGAAGTCGTAAATTACGAGATTCTTGAATTACTGCAATTACATGCGTGCCATCTTCCTGCACCTCCTCCTAAATTAGAGGACCGACTGCAACCAAACTCGGTAAACATACTGCTTACTATCAGGCGAACATCGCTGTCATGAATTAAACACGTACCACTAACGCTACAGGAGACACGAAGTCGTAAACTAGGATATTCTTGAATTACTGCAAAACCATGCGAGCCATCTTCCTGCACCTCCTCCTCCAGAAGTGGACCTACTGCAACAAAACTCGGTACACATACTGCTTACTATCAGGCGAATAACCGCTGTCATGAATTAAACACCTACCACTCACGCCACAGGAGACACGAATTCGTAAACTACGATATTCTTGAATTACTGCAAAACCATGCGAGCCATCTTCCTGCACCTCCTCCTAAAGTAGTGGGCCGACTGCAACCAAACTCGGTACACATGATGCTTACTATCAGGCGAACAAAAGCTGTCTTGAATTAAACACCTACCACTCACGCTACAGGAAACACGAAGGAGTAAACTACGATATTCTTGAATTACTGCAAAACCATGTGAGCCATCTTCCTGCACCTCCTCCTCCAGTATTGGACCGACTGCAACTAAACTCGGTACACAAACTGCTTACTATCTGGCAAACAACCGCTGTCATGAATTAAACACCTACCACTCACACTACAGGAGACACGAAGTCGTAAACTACGATATTCTTGAATTACTGCAAAACCATGCGAGCCATCTTCCTGCACCTCATCCTAAATTAGTGGACCGACTGCAAGCAAACTCGGTAAACACACTGCTTACTATCAGGCGAACAACCGCTTTCATGAATTAAACACCTACCACTCACCCTACAGGAGACACGAAGTCATAAACTACGATATTCTTGAATTACTGCAAAACCATGCGAACCATCTTCCAGCACCTCCTCCTCCAGTAGTGGACCTACTGCAACCAAACTCCGTACACATACTGCTTACTATCAGGCGAATAACCGCTGTCGTGAATTAAACACCTACCACTCACGCCACAGGAGACACGAAGTCGTAAACTACGATATTCTTGAATTACTGCAAAACCATGCGAGCCATCTTCCTGCACCTCCTCCTAAAGTAGTGGACCGACAGCAACCAATCTCGGTACACATACTGCTTACTCTCAGGCGAACAACCGCTGTCATGAATTAAACACCTACCACTCACGCTACAGGAGACACCAAGTCGTAAACTACGATATTCTTGAATTACTGCAAAACCATGCGAGCCATCTTCCTGCACCTCCTCCTCCAGTAGTGGACCTACTGCAACCAACCTCGGTACACAAACTGCGTACTATCAGGCGAACAACCGCTGTCATGAATTAAACACATACCACTCACGCTACAGAAGACACGAAGTCGTAAACTACGATATTCTTGAATTACTGCAAAATCATGCGAGCCATCTTCCTGCACCTCCTCCTAAATTAGTGGACCGACTGCAACCAAATTCGGTAAACATACTGCTTACTATCAGGCGAACAACCGCTGTTATGAATTAAACACCTACCACTCACGCTACAGGAGACAAGAAGTCGTAAACTAGGATATTCTTGATTTACTGCAAAACCATACGAGCCATCTTCCTGCACCTCCTCCTCCAGTAGTGGACCGACTGCAACCAAACTCGGAACACATACTGCTTACTATCAGGCGAACAACCGCTGTCATGTATTAAACACATACCACTCACGCTACAGAAGACACGAAGTCGTAAACTACGATATTCTTGTATTACTGCAAAACCATGCGAGCCATCTTCCTGCACTTCCTCCTAAAGTAGTGGACCGGCTGCAACCAAACTCGGTACACATACTGCTTACTATCAGGCGAACAACCGCTGTCATGAATTAAAAACTTACCACTCACGCTACTGGAGACACGAATTCGTAAACGGCGATATTCTTGAATTACTGCAAAACCATGCAAGCCATCTTCCTGCACATCCTCCTAAAGTCTTGGACCGACTGCAACCAAACTCGGTACACATACTGCTTACTATCTGGCGAACACCCGCTGTCATGAATTAAACACCTACCACTCACGCTACTGGGTACACAAATTCGTAAACTACGATATTCTAGAATTACTGCAAAACCATGCAAGCCATCTTCCTGAACATCCTCCTCCAGTAGTGGACCTACAGCAACAAAACTAGGTACACATATTGCTTATTATCAGGCGAACAACCGCTGTCATGAATTAAACAACTACCGCTCACACTACAGGAGACACGAATTCGTAAACTACGATATTCTTGAATTACTGCAAAACCATGCGAGCCATCTTCCTGCACCTCCTGCTAAAGTAGTGGACCGACTGCAACCAAACTCGGTACACATACGGCTTACTATCAGGCGAACAACCGCTGTCATGAATTAAACAACTACCACTCACGCTACTATAGACACGAATTCGTAAACTACGATATTCTTGAATTACTGCAAAACCATGCAAGCCATCTTCCTGCATATCCTCCTCCAGTGGTGGACCTACTGCAACCAATCTCGGTATACATACTGCTTACTATCAGGCGAACAACCGCTGTCATGAAGTAAACACCTACCACTCACGCTACAGGAGACACGAAGTCGTAAACTACGACATTCTTGAATTACTGCAAAACCATGCGAAACATCTTCCTGCATCTCCTCCTAAAGTAGTGGACCGACTGCTAAAAAACTCGGTACACATACAGCTTACTGTCAGTCGAACAACCGCTGTCATGAATGAAACACCTACCACTCACACTACAGGCGATTCGAATTCGTAAACTACGATATTCTTGAATTACTGCAAAACCATGTGAGCCATCCTCCTGCACCTCCTCCAAAAGTAGTCGACCGACTGCAACCAAACTCGGTACACATACTGCTTACTATCAGGCGAAAAACCGCTGTCATAAATTAAACACCTACCACTCACACTACAGGAGACACGAATTCGTAAACTACGATATTCTTTAATTACTGCAAAAACATGCGAGCCATCTTCCTGCACCTCCTTCTAAAGTAGTGGACCGAATGCAACCAAACTCGGTACACATACTGCTTACTATCAGGCGAACAACCGTTGTCATGAATTAAACACCTACCACTCACGCTACAGGAGACAGGAAGTAGTAAACTACGATAGTCTTGAATTTCTGCAAAACCATGCGAGCCATCTTCCTTCACCTCATCCTAAAGTAGCGGACCGACTGCAACCAATCTCGGTACACATACTGCTTACTATCAAGCGAACAACCGCTGTCATGAATTAAACACCTACCACTCACGTTAGAGGAGACACGAAGATGTAAACTACGATATTCTTGAATTACTGCAAAAACATGCGAGCAATCTTCCTGCACCTACTCGTCCAGTAGTGGACCGACTGCAACCAAACTCGGTACACCTACTACTTACTATCAGGTGAACTACCGCTGTCAAGAATTAAACACCTACCACTCACGCTACAGGAGACACGAATTCGTAAACTACGATATTCTTGAATTACTTCAAAACCATGCGAGCCATCTTCCTGCACCTCCTCCTAAAGTAGTGGACCGACTGCAACCAAACTCGGTACACATACTGCTTACTATCAGGCGAACAACCGCTGTCATGAATTAAACACGTACCACTCACGCTACAGGAGACACGAAGTCTTAAACTACGATATTCTTGAATTATTGCAAAACCATGCGAGCCATCTTCCTGCACCTCCTTCCCCAATAGTGGACAGTCTGCAACCAAACTCGGTACACATACTTTTTACTATCAGGCGAACAACCGCTGTCATGAATTAAACACCTACCACTCACGCTACAGGAGACACGAAGTCGTAAACTACGACATTCTTGAAACACTGACAAACGATGCGAGCCATCTTCCTGCATCTCCTCCTAAAGTAGTGGACCGACAGCTACAAAACTCGGTACACATACTGCTTACTATCAGGCGAACAACCGCTGTCAAGAATTAAACACCTACCACTCACGCTACAGGAGACACGAAGTCGTAAACTACGATATTCTTGAATTACTGCAAAACCATGCGAGCCATCTTCCTGCACCTCCTCGTCCAGTAATGGACCGACTGCAACCAAACTCGGTACACATACTGGTTACTATAAGGCGAACAACCGCTGTCATGAATTAAACACCTACCACTCACGCTACAGGAGACACGAAGTCGTAAACTACGACATTCTTGAAACACTGACAAACGATGCGAGCAATCTTCCTGCATCTCCTCCTAAAGTAGTGGACCGACAGCTACAAAACTCGGTACACATACTGCTTACTATCAGGCGAACAACCGCTGTCATGAATTAAACACCTACCACTCACGCTACAGGAGGCACGAAGTCGTAAACTACGATATTCTTGAATTACTGCAAAACCATGCGAGCAATCTTCCTGCAAATCCTCCTAAAGTATTGGACCGACTGCAACCAAACTCGGTACACATATTGCTTACTATCAGGTGAACAACCGCTGTCATGAATTAAACACCTACCACTCACGCTACAGGAGACACGAAGTCGTAAACTACGATATTCTTGAATTAATGCAAAACCATGCGAGCCATCTTCCTGCACCTCCTCCTCCAGTAGTGGACCTACTGCAACTAAACTCGGTACACAAACTGCTTACTATCAGGCGAACAACCGCTGTCATAAATTAAACACTTACCACTCACGCTACAGGACACACGAAGTCGTAAACTACGATATTCTTGAATTACTGCAAAACCATGCGAGCCGACTTCCTGCACCTCCTCCTCCAGCAGTGGACCTACTGCAACTAAACTCTGTACACAAACTGCTTACTATCAGGCGAACAACCGCTGTCATGAATTAAACACGTACCACTCACGCTACAGGAGACACGAAGTCGTAAACTAGGATATTCTTGAATTACTGCAAAACCATGCGAGCCATCTTCCTGCACCTTCTCCTCCAGCAGTGGACCTACTGCAACCAAACTCGGTACACATACTGCTTACTATCAGGCGAATAACCGCTGTCATGAATTAAACACCTACCACTCACGCCACAGGAGACACGAATTCGTAAACTACGATATTCTTGAATTACAGCAATACCATGCGAGCCATCTTCCTGCACCTCCTCCTAAAGTAGTGGACCGACTGCAACTAAACTCGGTACACAAACTGCTTACTATCTGGCAAACAACCGCTGTCATGAATTAAACACCTACCACTCACACTACAGGAGACACGAAGTCGTAAACTACGATATTCTTGAATTACTGCAAAACCATGCGAGCCATCTTCCTGCACCTCATCCTAAATTAGTGGACCGACTGCAACCAAACTCGGTAAACACACTGCTTAATATCAGGCGAACAACCGCATTCATGAATTAAACACTTACCACTCACGCTACAGGACACACGAAGTCGTAAACTACGATATTCTTGAATTACTGCAAAACCATGCGAGCCGACTTCCTGCACCTCCTCCTCCAGCAGTGGACCTACTGCAACTAAACTCGGTACATAAACTGCTTACTATCAGGCGAACAACCGCTGTCATGAATTAAACACGTACTACTCACGCTACAGGAGACACGAAGATGTAAACTACGATATTCTTGAATTACTGCAAAACCATGTGAGCCATCTTCCTGCACCTCCTCCAAAAGTAGTCGACCGACTGCAACCAAACTCGGTACACATACTGCTTACCATCAGGCGAACAACCGCTGTCATGAATTAAACACATACCACTCACACTACTGGAGACACGAATTCGTAAACTACGATATTCTTTAATTACTGCAAAACCATGCGAGCCATCTTCCTGCACCTCCTTCTAAAGTAGTGGACCGAATGCAACAAAACTCGGTACACATACTGCTTACTATCAGGCGAACAACCGCTGTCATGAATTAAACACCTACCACTCACGTTACAGGTGACAGGAAGTAGTAAACTACGATAGTCTTGAATTTCTGCAAAACCATGCGAGCCATCTTCTTTCACCTCCTCCTAAAGTAGCGGACCGACTGCAACCAATCTCGGTACACATACTGCTTACTATCAGGCGAACCACCGATGTCATGAATTAAACACCTACCACTCACGCTACAGGAGACACGAATTCGTAAACTACGATATTCTTGAATTACTGCAAAACCATGCGAGCCATCTTCCTGCACCTCCTCCTAAAGTAGTAGACCGACTGCAACCAAAGTCGGTACACATACTGCTTACTATCAAGCGAACAACCGCTCTCATAAATTAAACAACTACCACTCACGTTACAGGAGACACGAGGTCGTAAACTACGACATTCTTGAATCACTGCAAAACAATGCGAGCCATCTTCCTGCACCTCCTCATAAAGTAGTGGACCGACTGCAACCAAACTCGGTACACATACTGCTTACTATCAGGCGAACAACCGCTGTCATGAATTAAACACGTACCACTCACGCTACAGGAGACACGAAGTCTTAAACTACGATATTCTTGAATTATTGCAAAACCATGCGAGCCATCTTCCTGCACCTCCTTCCCCAATAGTGGACAGTCTGCAACCAAACTCGGTACACATACTTTTTACTATCAGGCGAACAACCGCTGTCATGAATTAAACACGTACCACTCACGCTACAGGAGACACGAAGTCGTAAACTACGATATTCTTGAATTACTGCAAAACCATGCGAGCCATCTTCCTGCACCTCCTCGTCCAGTAATGGACCGACTGCAACCAAACTCGGTACACATACTGCTTACTATCAGGCGAACAACCGCTGTCATGAATTAAACACCTACCACTCACGCTACAGGAGACACGAAGTCGTAATCTACGATATTCTCGACTTACTGCAAAAACATGCGAGCTATCTTCCTGCACCTCCTCCTAATGTAGTGGACCGACTGCAACCAAACTCAGTACACATACTGCTTACTATCAGGCGAACAACCGCTGTCATGAATTAAACATCTACCACTCACGCTACAGGAGTTACGAAGTCGTAAACTACGACATTCTTGAATCACTACAAAACCATGCGAGCCATCTTCCTGCATCTCCTCCTAAAGTAGTGGACCGACAGCAACAAAACTCGGTACACATACTGCTTACTATCTGGCGAACAACCGCTGTCATGAATTAAACACCTACCACTCACGCTACAGGAGACACGAAGTTGTAAACTACGATATTCTTGAATTACTGCAAAACCATGCGAGCAATCTTCCTGCAAATCCTCCTAAAGTAGTGGACCGACTGCAACCAAACTCGGTACACATACTGCTTACTATCAGGTGAACAACCGCTGTCATGAATTAATTACCTACCACTCACGCTACAGGAAACACGAAGTCGTAAACTTCGATATTCTTGAATTACTCCAAAACCATGCGAGCCATCTTTCTGCACCTCCTCCTCTAGTAGTGGACCTACTGCAACCAGACTCGGCATACATACTGCTTACTATAAGGCGAACAACCGCCGTCATGAATAAAACACCTACCACTCACGCTACAGGAGACACGAAGTCGTAAACTACGATAATCTTGAATTACTGCAAACCCATGCGAGGCATCTTCCTGCACCTCCTCATAAAGTAGGAGACCGACTGCAAACAAACTCGGTACACATACTGCTTACTATCAGAAGAACAACTGCTGTCATGAATTAAACGCCTACCACTCACGCTACAGGAGACACGAAGTCGTAAATTACGATATTCTTGAATTACTGCAAAACCATGCGAGCCATCTTCCTGCACCTCCTCCTAAAGTAGCGGACAGACTGCAAACAAACTCGGTACACATACTGCTTACTATCAGGCGAACAACCGCTGTCATGAATTAAACACCTACCACTCACGCTACAGGAGACACGAAGTCGTAAACTACGATATTCTTGAGTTACTGCAAAACATAGCGAGCCATCTTCCTGCACCTCCTCCTAATATAATGGACCGACTGTAACCAAACTCGGTACACATACTGCTTACTATCAGGCGAACAACAGCTGTCATAAATTAAACACCTACCACTCACGCTACAGGAGACACGAAGTCGTAAATTACGATATTCTTGAATTACTGCAAAACCATGCGAGCCATATTCCTGCACCTCCTCCTCCAGTACTAGACCGACTGCAACCAAACTCGGTACACATACTGCTTACTCTCAGGCGAACAACCGCTGTAATGAATTAAACACCACCCACTCACGCTACAGGAGACACGAAGTCGTAAACTACGATATTCTTGAATTACTGCAAAACCATGCGAGCCATCTTCCTGCACCTCCTCCTAAAGTAGTGGACCGACTGCAACCAAACTCGGTACACATACTGCTTACTATCAGGCGAAAAACCGCTGTCATTTATTAAACACCTACCACTCACGCTACAGGAGACACGAAGTCGTAAACGACAATATTCTTGAATTACTGCAAAAACATACGAGCCATCTTCCTGCACCTGCTCCTAAAGTAGGTGACCGACTGCAACCAAACTCGGTACACATACTGCTTACTATCAGGCGAACAACCGCCGTCACGAATAAAACACCTACCACTCACGCTACAGGAGACACGAAGTCGTAAACTACGATATTCTTGAATTACTGCAAACCCATGCGAGCCATCTTCCTGCACCTCCTCCTAAAGTAGGAGACCGACTGCAACCAAACTCTGTACACATACTGCTTACTATCAGGCGAACATCGGCTGTCATGAATTAAACACCTACCACTCACGCTACAGGAGGCACGAAGTCGTAAACTAAGAAATTCTTGAATTACTGCCAAATCATGCGAGCATTTTTCCTGCACCTCCTCCTAAAGTAGTGGACCGACTGCAACCAAACTCGGTACTCATACTGCTTACTATCAGGCGAACAACCGCTGTCATGAATTAAACACCTACCACTCACGCTACAGGAGACACGAAGTCGTAAAGTACGATATTCTTGAATTAATGCAAAACCATGCGAGCCATCTTCCTTCACCTCCTTCTAAACTAGTGGACCGAATGCAACAAAACTCGGTACACATACTGCTTACTATCAGGCGAACAACCGCTGTCATGAATTAAACACCTACCACTCACGCTACAGGAGACACGAATTCGTAAACTACGATATTCTTGAATTACTGCAAAACCATGCGAGCCATCTTCCTGCACCTCCTCCTAAAGTAGTAGACCGACTGCAACCAAAGTCGGTACACATACTGCTTACTATCAAGCGAACAACCGCTCTCATAAATTAAACAACTACCACTCACGTTACAGGAGACACGAGGTCGTAAACTACGACATTCTTGAATCACTGCAAAACCATGCGAGCCATCTTCCTGCACCTCCTCATAAAGTAGTGGACCGACTGCAACCAAACTCGGTACACATACTGCTTACTATCAGGCGAAAAACCGCTGTCATGAATTAAACACGTACCACTCACGCTACAGGAGACACGAAGTCTTAAACTACGATATTCTTGAATTATTGCAAAACCATGCGAGCCATCTTCCTGCACCTCCTTCCCCAATAGTGGACAGTCTGCAACCAAACTCGGTACACATACTTTTTACTATCAGTCGAACAACCGCTGTCATGAATTAAACACGTACCACTCACGCTACAGGAGACACAAAGTCGTAAACTACGATATTCTTGAATTACTGCAAAACCATGCGAGCCATCTTCCTGCACCTCCTCGTCCAGTAATGGACCGACAGCAACCAAACTCGGTACACATACTGCTTACTATCAGCCGAACAACCGCTGTCATGAATTAAACACCTACCACTCACGCTACAGGAGACACGAAGTCGTAATCTACGATATTCTCGACTTACTGCAAAAACATGCGAGCTATCTTCCTGCACCTCCTCCTAATGTAGTGGACCGACTGCAACCAAACTCAGTACACATACTGCTTACTATCAGGCGAACAACCGCTGTCATGAATTAAACAACTACCACTCACGCTACAGGAGTTACGAAGTCGTAAACTACGACATTCTTGAATCACTACAAAACCATGCGAGCCATCTTCCTGCATCTCCTCCTAAAGTAGTGAACCGACAGCAACAAAACTCGGTACACATACTGCTTACTATCTGGCGAACAACCGCTGTCATGAATTAAACACCTACCACTCACGCTACAGGAGACTCGAAGTCGTAAACTACGATATTCTTGAATTACTGCAAAACCATGCGAGCAATCTTCCTGCAAATCCTCCTAAAGTAGTGGACCGACTGCAACCAAACTCGGTACACATACTGCTTACTATCAGGCGTACAACCACTGTCATGAATTAAACACCCGCCACTCACGCTACAGGAGACACGAAGTTGATAGTACTATCTCGTTGAATTACTGCAAAACCATCGAGCAATCTTCCTGCACCTCCTTCTAAAGTATTGGACCGACTGCAACCAAACTCGGTACACATAGTGCTTACTATCAGGTGAACAACCGCTGTCATGAATTAAATACCTACCACTCACGCTACAGGAAACACGAAGTCGTAAACTTCGATATTCTTGTATTACTCCAAAACCAAGCGAGCCATCTTTCTGCACCTCCTCCTCTAGTAGTGGACCTACTGCAACCAGACTCGGCATACATACTGCTTACTATAAGGCGAACAACCGCCGTCATGAATAAAACACCTACCACTCACGCTACAGGAGACACGAAGTCGTAAACTACGATAATCTTGAATTACTGCAAACCCATGCGAGGCATCTTCCTGCACCTCCTCATAAAGTAGGAGACCGACTGCAAACAAACTCGGTACACATACTGCATACTATCAGGCGAACATCGGCTGTCATGAATTAAACACCTACCACTCACGCTACAGGAGACACGAAGTCGTAAACTACGATATTCTTGAGTTACTGCAAAACATAGCGAGCCATCTTCCTGCACCTCCTCCTAATGTAGTGGACCGACTGTAACCAAACTCGGTACACATACTGCTTACAATCAGGCGAACAACAGCTGTCATAAATTAAACACCTACCACTCACGCTACAGGAGACACGAAGTCGTAAATTACGACATTCTTGAATTACTGCAAAACCATGCGAGCCATATTCCTGCACCTCCTCCTCCAGTACTAGACCGACTGCAACCAAACTCGGTACACATACTGCTTACTCTCAGGCGAACAACCGCTGTAATGAATTAAACACCACCCACTCACGCCACAGGAGACACGAAGTCGTAAACTACGATATTCTTGAATTACTGCAAAACCATGCGAGCCATCTTCCTGCACCTCCTCCTAAAGTAGTGGACCGACTGCAACCAAACTCGGTACACATACTGCTTACTATCAGGCGAAAAACCGCTGTCATTTATTAAACACCTACCACTCACGCTACAGGAGACACGAAGTCGTAAACGACAATATTCTTGAATTACTGCAAAAACATACGAGCCATCTTCCTGCACCTGCTCCTAAAGTAGGAGACCGACTGCAACCAAACTCGGTACACATACTGTTTACTATCAGGCGAACAACCGCCGTCATGAATAAAACACCTACCACTCACGCTACAGGAGACACGAAGTCGTAAACTACGATATTCTTAAATTACTGCAAACCCATGCGAGCCATCTTCCTGCACCTCCTCCTAAAGTAGGAGACCGACTGCAACCAAACTCTGTACACATACTGCTTACTATCAGGCGAACATCGGCTGTCATGAATTAAACACCTACCACTCACGCTACAGGAGGCACGAGGTCGTAAACTAAGAAATTCTTGAATTACTGCCAAATCATGCGAGCGTTTTTCCTGCACCTCCTCCTAAAGTAGTGGACCGACTGCAACCAAACTCGGTACACTCACTGCTTCCTATCAGGCGAACAACCGCCGTCAAGAATAAAACACCTACCACTCACGCTACAGGAGACAGGAAGTCGTAAACTACGACATTCTTGAATTACTGCAAAACCATGCGAGCCATCTTCCTGCACCTCCTACTAAAGTTTGTGGACCGACTGCAACCAATCTCGGTACACATACTGCTTACTATCAGGCGAACAACCGCTGTCATGAATTAAACACCTACCACTCACGCTACAGGAGACACGAAGTCGTAAACTAAGATATTCTTGAATTACTGCAAAACCATGCGAGCAATCTTCCTGCACCTCCTCCTAAAGTAGTGGACCGACTGACACCAAACTAGGTACACATACTGCTTACTACCAGGTGAACAACCGCTGTCATGAATTAAACACCTACCACTCACGCTACATGAAACACGAAGTCGTAAACTACGATATTCTTGTATTACTGCAAAACCAAGCGAGCTATCTTCCTGCTCCTCCTCCTCCAGTAGTGGACCTACTGCAACCAGACTCGGTACACATACTGCTTACTATAAGGCGAACAACCGCTGTCATGAATTAAGAACCTACCACTGACGCTGCAGGAGACACGAAGTCGTAAACTACGATGTTCTTGAATTACTGCAAAACCATGCGAGCCATCTTCCTGCACCTCCTCCTAAAGTAGGAGACCGACTGCCACCAAACTCGGTACACATACTGCTTACTATCAGCCGAACAACCGCTGTCATGAATTAAACACCTACCACTCACCATACAGGAGACACGAAGTCGTAAATTACTATATTCTTGAATTACTGCAAAACCATGCGAGCCATCTTCCTGCACCTCCTCCTAATGTAGTGGACCGATTGCAACCAAACTCGGTACACATACTGGTTACTATCAGGCGAACAACCGCTGTCATGAATTAAACACCTACCACTCACGCTACAGGAGACACGAAGTCGTAAACTACCATATTCTTGAATTACTGCAAAACCATGCGAGCCATCTTCCTGCGCCTCCTCCTAAAGTAGTGGACCGACTGCAACCAAACTCGGTACACATACTGCTTACTATCAGGCGAACAACGGCTGTCATGAATTAAACACCTACCACTCACGCTACAGGAGACACGAAGTCGTAAATTACGATAATCTTGATTTACTGCAAAACCATGCGAGACATCTTCCTGCACCTCCTCCTAAAGTAGTGGACCGACTGTAAACAAACTCGGTACACATACTGCTTACTATCAGGCGAACAACCGCTGTCATGAATTAAACACCTACCACTCACGCTACAGGAGACACGAAGTCGTAAACTACGATATTCTCGAGTTACTGCAAAACCAAGCGAACCATCTTCGTGCACCTCCTCCTAATGTAGTGGACCGACAGTACCCAAACTCGGTACACATACTGCTTACTATCAGGCGAACATCCGCTGTCATGAATTGAACACCTACCACACACGCTACAGGAGGCACGAAGTCGTAAACTAAGATATTCTTGAATTACTGCCAAATCATGCGAGCGTTTTTCCTGCACCTCCTCCTAAAGTAGTGGACCGACTGCAACCAAACTCGGTACACATACTGCTTACTATCAGGCGAACAACCGCTGTCATGAATTAAACACCTACCACTCACGCTACAGGAGACACGATGTCGTAAAATACGATATTCTTGAATTAATGCGAAACCATGCGAACAATCTTCCTGCACCTCCTCTTAAAAGAGTGGACCGACTGCAACCAAACTCGGTACACACACTGCTTCCTATCAGGCGAACAACCGCCGTCAAGAATAAAACACCTACCACTCACGCTACAGGAGACAGGAAGTCGTAAACTACGATATTCTTGAATTACTGCAAAACCATGCGAGATATCTTCCTGCACCTCCTCCTCCAGTAAAGGACCGACTGCAACCAAACTCGGTACACATACTGCTTACTATCAGGCGAACAACTGCTGTCATGAATAAAACACATACCACTCACGCTACAGGAGACACGAAGTCGTAATCTACGATATTCTTGAATTACTGCAAAACCATGCGAGACATCTTCCTGCACCTCCTCCTAAAGTAGTGGACCGACTGCAACCAATCTCGGTACACATACTGCTAACTATCAGGCGAACAACCGCTGTCATGAATTAAACACCTACCATTCACGCTACAGGAGACACGAAGTCGTAAACTAAGATATTCTTGAATTACTGCAAAACCATGCGAGCAATCTTCCTGCACCTCCTCCTAAAGTAGTCGACCGACTGACACAAAACTAGGTACACATACTGCTTACTATCAGGTGAACAACCGCTGTCATGAATTAAACACCTACCACTCACGCTACATGAAACACGAAGTCGTAAACTACGATATTCTTGTATTACTGCAAAACCAAGCGAGCTATCTTCCTGCTCCTCCTCCTCCAGTAGTGGACCTACTGCAACCAGACTCGGTACACATACTGCTTACTATAAGGCGAACAACCGCTGTCATGAATTAAAAACCTACCACTGACGCTACAGGAGACACGAAGTCGTAAACTACGATGTTCTTGAATTACTGCAAAACCATGCGAGCCATCTTCCTGAACCTCCTCCTAAAGTAGGAGACCGACTGCCACCAAACTCGGTACACATACTGCTTACTATCAGGCGAACAACCGCTGTCATGAATTAAACACCTACCACTCACCATACAGGAGTCACGAAGTCGTAAATTACTATATTCTTGAATTACTGCAAAACCATGCGAGCCATCTTCCTGCACCTCCTCCTAATGTAGTGGACCGACTGCAACCAAACTCGGTACACATACTGGTTACTATCATGCGAACAACCGCTGTCATGAATTAAACACCTACCACTCACGCTACAGGAGACACGAAGTCGTAAACTACCATATTCTTGAATTACTGCAAAACCATGCGAGCCATCTTCCTGCGCCTCCTCCTAAAGTAGTGGACCGACTGCAACCAAACTCGGTACACATAGTGCTTACTATCAGGTGAACAACCGCTGTCATGAATTAAATACCTACCACTCACGCTACAGGAAACACGAAGTCGTAAACTTCGATATTCTTGTATTACTCCAAAACCAAGCGAGCCATCTTTCTGCACCTCCTCCTCTAGTAGTGGACCTACTGCAACCAGACTCGGCATACATACTGCTTACTATAAGGCGAACAACCGCCGTCATGAATAAAACACCTACCACTCACGCTACAGGAGACACGAAGTCGTAAACTACGATAATCTTGAATTACTGCAAACCCATGCGAGGCATCTTCCTGCACCTCCTCATAAAGTAGGAGACCGACTGCAAACAAACTCGGTACACATACTGCATACTATCAGGCGAACATCGGCTGTCATGAATTAAACACCTACCACTCACGCTACAGGAGACACGAAGTCGTAAACTACGATATTCTTGAGATACTGCAAAACATAGCGAGCCATCTTCCTGCACCTCCTCCTAATGTAGTGGACCGACTGTAACCAAACTCGGTACACATACTGCTTACAATCAGGCGAACAACAGCTGTCATAAATTAAACACCTACCACTCACGCTACAGGAGACACGAAGTCGTAAATTACGACATTCTTGAATTACTGCAAAACCATGCGAGCCATATTCCTGCACCTCCTCCTCCAGTACTAGACCGACTGCAACCAAACTCGGTACACATACTGCTTACTCTCAGGCGAACAACCGCTGTAATGAATTAAACATCACCCACTCACGCCACAGGAGACACGAAGTCGTAAACTACGATATTCTTGAATTACTGCAAAACCATGCGAGCCATCTTCCTGCACCTCCTCCTAAAGTAGTGAACCGACTGCAACCAAACTCGGTACACATACTGCTTACTATCAGGCGAAAAACCGCTGTCATTTATTAAACACCTACCACTCACGCTACAGGAGACACGAAGTCGTAAACGACAATATTCTTGAATTACTGCAAAAACATACGAGCCATCTTCCTGCACCTGCTCCTAAAGTAGGAGACCGACTGCAACCAAACTCGGTACACATACTGTTTACTATCAGGCGAACAACCGCCGTCATGAATAAAACACCTACCACTCACGCTACAGGAGACACGAAGTCGTAAACTACGATATTCTTAAATTACTGCAAACCCATGCGAGCCATCTTCCTGCACCTCCTCCTAAAGTAGGAGACCGACTGCAACCAAACTCTGTACACATACTGCTTACTATCAGGCGAACATCTGCTGTCATGAATTAAACACCTACCACTCACGCTACAGGAGGCACGAGGTCGTAAACTAAGAAATTCTTGAATTACTGCCAAATCATGCGAGCGTTTTTCCTGCACCTCCTCCTAAAGTAGTGGACCGACTGCAACCAAACTCGGTACACTCACTGCTTCCTATCAGGCGAACAACCGCCGTCAAGAATAAAACACCTACCACTCACGCTACAGGAGACAGGAAGTCGTAAACTACGACATTCTTGAATTACTGCAAAACCATGCGAGCCATCTTCCTGCACCTCCTACTAAAGTTTGTGGACCGACTGCAACCAATCTCGGTACACATACTGCTTACTATCAGGCGAACAACCGCTGTCATGAATTAAACACCTACCACTCACGCTACAGGAGACACGAAGTCGTAAACTAAGATATTCTTGAATTACTGCAAAACCATGCGAGCAATCTTCCTGCACCTCCTCCTAAAGTAGTGGACCGACTGACACCAAACTAGGTACACATACTGCTTACTACCAGGTGAACAACCGCTGTCATGAATTAAACACCTACCACTCACGCTACATGAAACACGAAGTCGTAAACTACGATATTCTTGTATTACTGCAAAACCAAGCGAGCTATCTTCCTGCTCCTCCTCCTCCAGTAGTGGACCTACTGCAACCAGACTCGGTACACATACTGCTTACTATAAGGCGAACAACCGCTGTCATGAATTAAGAACCTACCACTGACGCTGCAGGAGACACGAAGTCGTAAACTACGATGTTCTTGAATTACTGCAAAACCATGCGAGCCATCTTCCTGCACCTCCTCCTAAAGTAGGAGACCGACTGCCACCAAACTCGGTACACATACTGCTTACTATCAGGCGAACAACCGCTGTCATGAATTAAACACCTACCACTCACCATACAAGAGACACGAAGTCGTAAATTACTATATTCTTGAATTACTGCAAAACCATGCGAGCCATCTTCCTGCACCTCCTCCTAATGTAGTGGACCGACTGCAACCAAACTCGGTACACATACTGGTTACTATCAGGCGAACAACCGCTGTCATGAATTAAACACCTACCACTCACGCTACAGGAGACACGAAGTCGTAAACTACCATATTCTTGAATTACTGCAAAACCATGCGAGCCATCTTCCTGCGCCTCCTCCTAAAGTAGTGGACCGACTGCAACCAAACTCGGTACACATACTGCTTACTATCAGGCGAACAACGGCTGTCATGAATTAAACACCTACCACTCACGCTACAGGAGACACGAAGTCGTAAATTACGATAATCTTGATTTACTGCAAAACCATGCGAGACATCTTCCTGCACCTCCTCCTAAAGTAGTGGACCGACTGTAAACAAACTCGGTACACATACTGCTTACTATCAGGCGAACAACCGCTGTCATGAATTAAACACCTACCACTCACGCTACAGGAGACACGAAGTCGTAAACTACGATATTCTCGAGTTACTGCAAAACCAAGCGAACCATCTTCGTGCACCTCCTCCTAATGTAGTGGACCGACAGTACCCAAACTCGGTACACATACTGCTTACTATCAGGCGAACATCCGCTGTCATGAATTGAACACCTACCACTCACGCTACAGGAGGCACGAAGTCGTAAACTAAGATATTCTTGAATTACTGCCAAATCATGCGAGCGTTTTTCCTGCACCTCCTCCTAAAGTAGTGGACCGACTGCAACCAAACTCGGTACACATACTGCTTACTATCAGGCGAACAACCGCTGTCATGAATTAAACACCTACCACTCACGCTACAGGAGACACGATGTCGTAAAATACGATATTCTTGAATTAATGCGAAACCATGCGAACAATCTTCCTGCACCTCCTCTTAAAAGAGTGGACCGACTGCAACCAAACTCGGTACACACACTGCTTCCTATCAGGCGAACAACCGCCGTCAAGAATAAAACACCTACCACTCACGCTACAGGAGACAGGAAGTCGTAAACTACGATATTCATGAATTACTGCAAAACCATGCGAGATATCTTCCTGCACCTCCTCCTCCAGTAAAGGACCGACTGCAACCAAACTCGGTACACATACTGCTTACTATCAGGCGAACAACTGCTGTCATGAATAAAACACATACCACTCACGCTACAGGAGACACGAAGTCGTAATCTACGATATTCTTGAATTACTGCAAAACCATGCGAGACATCTTCCTGCACCTCCTCCTAAAGTATTGGACCGACTGCAACCAATCTCGGTACACATACTGCTAACTATCAGGCGAACAACCGCTGTCATGAATTAAACACCTACCATTCACGCTACAGGAGACACGAAGTCGTAAACTAAGATATTCTTGAATTACTGCAAAACCATGCGAGCAATCTTCCTGCACCTCCTCCTAAAGTAGTGGACCGACTGACACAAAACTAGGTACACATACTGCTTACTATCAGGTGAACAACCGCTGTCATGAATTAAACACCTACCACTCACGCTACATGAAACACGAAGTCGTAAACTACGATATTCTTGTATTACTGCAAAACCAAGCGAGCTATCTTCCTGCTCCTCCTCCTCCAGTAGTGGACCTACTGCAACCAGACTCGGTACACATACTGCTTACTATAAGGCGAACAACCGCTGTCATGAATTAAAAACCTACCACTGACGCTACAGGAGACACGAAGTCGTAAACTACGATGTTCTTGAATTACTGCAAAACCATGCGAGCCATCTTCCTGAACCTCCTCCTAAAGTAGGAGACCGACTGCCACCAAACTCGGTACACATACTGCTTACTATCAGGCGAACAACCGCTGTCATGAATTAAACACCTACCACTCACCATACAGGAGTCACGAAGTCGTAAATTACTATATTCTTGAATTACTGCAAAACCATGCGAGCCATCTTCCTGCACCTCCTCCTAATGTAGTGGACCGACTGCAACCAAACTCGGTACACATACTGGTTACTATCATGCGAACAACCGCTGTCATGAATTAAACACCTACCACTCACGCTACAGGAGACACGAAGTCGTAAACTACCATATTCTTGAATTACTGCAAAACCATGCGAGCCATCTTCCTGCGCCTCCTCCTAAAGTAGTGGACCGACTGCAACCAAACTCGGTACACATACTGCTTACTATCAGGCGAACAACGGCTGTCATGAATTAAACACCCACCACTCACGCTACAGGAGACACGAAGTCGTAAATTACGATATTCTTGATTTACTGCAAAACCATGCGAGCCATCTTCCTGCACCTCCTCCTAAAGTAGTGGATTGACTGTAAACAAACTCGGTACACATACTGCTTACTATCAGGCGAACAACCGCTGTCATGAATTAAACACCTACCACTCACGCTACAGGAGACACGAAGTCGTAAACTACGATATTCTTGAGTTACTGCAAAACCAAGCGAGCCATCTTCCTGCACCTCCTCCTAATGTAGTGGACCGACAGTACCCAAACTCGGTACACATACTGCTTACTATCAGGCGAACATCCGCTGTCATGAATTGAACACCTACCACTAACGCTACAGGAGACACGAAGTCGTAAACTACGATATTCTTGAATTACTGCCAAATCATGCGAGCGTTTTTCCTGCACCTCCTCCTAAAGTAGTGGACCGACTGCAACCAAACTCGGTACACATACTGCTTACTATCAGGCGAACAACCGCTGTCATGAATTAAACACCTACCACTCACGCTACAGGAGACACGAAGTCGTAAACTACGATATTCTTGAATTACTGCAAAACCATGCGAGGCATCTTCCTGCACCTCCTCCTAAAGTAGGAGACCGACTGCAAACAAACTCGGTACACATACTGCTTACTATCAGGCGAACAACTGCTGTCATGAATTAAACACCTACCACTCACGCTACAGGAGACACGAAGTCGTAAATTACGATAATCTTGAATTACTGCAAAACCATGCGAGCCATCTTCCTGCACCTCCTCCTCAAGTAGCGGTCCGACTGCAAACAAACTCGGTACACATACTGCTTACTATCAGGCGAACAACCGCTGTCATGAATTAAACACCTACCACTCGCGCTACAGGAGACACGAAGTCGTAAACTAGGATATTCTTGAGTTACTGCAAAACATAGCGAGACATTTCCTGCACCTCCTCCTAATGTAGTGGACCGACTGTAACCAAACTCGGTACACATACTGCTTACTATCAGGCGAACAACAGCTGTCATGAATTAAACACCTACCACTCATGCTACAGGAGACACGAAGTCGTAAATTACGATATTCTTGAATTACTGCAAAACCATGCGAGCCATATTCCTACACCTCCTCCTCCAGTACTGGACCGACTGCAACCAAACTCGGTACACATACTGCTTACTCTCAGGCGAACAACCGCTGTCATGAATTAAACACCTCCCACTCACGCAACAGGAGACACGAAGTCGTAAACTACGATATTCTTGAATAACTGCAAAACCATGCGAGCCATCTTCCTGCACCTCCTCCTAAAGTAGTGGACCGACTGCAACCAAACTCGGTACACATACTGCATACTATCAGGCGCAAAACCGCTGTCATGTTTTAAACACCTACCATTCACGCTACAGGAGACACGAAGTCGTAAACGACAATATTCTTGAATTACTGCAAAAACATGCGAGCCATCTTCCTGCACCTCCTCCTAAAGTAGTGAACCGACTGCAACTAAACTCGGTACACATACTGCTTACTATCAGTCGAACAACCGCTGTCATGAATTAAACACTTACCACTCACGCTACAGGAAACACGTTGTCGTAAACTACGATATTCTTGTATTACTCCAAAACCATGCGAGCAGTCTTCCTGCACCTCTTCCTCCAGTAGTGGACCTACTGCAACCAGACTCGGTACACATACTGCTTACTATAAGGCAAACAACCGCCGTCATGAATAAAACACCTACCACTCACGCTACAGGAGACACGAAGTCGTAAATTACGATATTCTTGAATTACTGCAAACCCATGCGAGCTATCTTCCTGCACCTCCTCCTAAAGTAGGAGACCGACTGCAACCAAACTCTGTACACATACTGCTTACTATCAGGCGAACAACGGCTGTCATGAATTAAACACCTACAACTCACGCTACAGGAGACACGAAGTCGTAAATTACGATACTCTTGATTTACTGCAAAACCATGCGAGCCATCTTCCTGCACCTCCTCCTAAAGTAGTGGACCGACTGCAAACAAACTCGGTTCACATACTGCTTACTATCAGGCGAACAACCGCTGTCATGAATTAAACACCTACCACTCACGCTACAGGAGACACGAAGTCTTAAACTACGATATTCTTGAGTTACTGCAAAACCAAGCGAGCAATCTTCCTGCACCTCCTCCTAATGTAGTAAACCGACTGTAACCAAACTCGGTACACATACTGCTTACTATCAGGCGAACATTCGCTGTCATGAATTGAACACATACCACTCACGCTACAGGAGACACGAAGTCGTAAACCAAGATATTCTTGAATTACTGCCAAATCATGCGAGCGTTTTTCCTGCACCTCCTCCTAAAGTAGTGGACCGACTGCAACCAAACTCGGTAGACATACTGCTTACTATCAGGCGAACAACCGCTGTAATGAATTAAACACCTACCACTAACGCTACACGAGACAGGAAGTCGTAAACTACGATATTCTTGAAGTACTGCAAAACCGTGCGAGCCATCTTCCTGCACCTCCTCCTCCAGTAAAGGAGCGACTGCAACCAAACACGGTACACATACTGCTTACTATCAGGCGAACAACTGCTGTCATGAATTAAACACCTACCACTCACGCTACAGGAGACACGAAGTCGTAAACTACGATATTCTTGAATTACTGAAAAACCATGCGAGATATCTTCCTGCACCTCCTCCTAAAGTAGTGGACCGACTGCAACCAAACACGGTACACATACTGCTTACTATCAGGCGAACAACTGCTGTCATGAATTAAACACCTACCACTCACGCTACAGGAGACACGAAGTCGTAAACTACGATATTCTTGAATTACTGCAAAACAATGCGAGCCATCTTCCTGCACCTCCTCCTCCAGTAAAGGACCGACTGCAAAAAAACTCGGTACACATACTGCTTATTATCAGGCGAACAACCGCTGTCATGAATAAAACACCTACCACTCACGCTACAGGAGACACGAAGTCGTAAACTTCGATATTATTGAATTACTGCAAAACCATGCGAACCATCTTCCTGCACCTCCTCCTAAAGTAGTGGACCGACTGCAACCAAACTCGGTACACATACTGCTTACTATCAGGCGAACAACCGCTGTCATGAATTATACTACTACAACTCACGCTACAGGAGACACGAAGTCGTAGACTACTACATTCTTGAATCACTGCAAAACCATGCGAGCAATCTTCCTGCACCTCCTCCTAAAGTAGTGGACCGACTGCAACAAAACTCGGTAGACATACTGCTTACTATCAGGCGAACAACCGCTGTCACGAATTAAACACCTACCACTCACGCTACACGAGACAGGATGTCGTAATCTACGATATTCTTGAATTACTGCAAAACCGTGCGGGCCATCTTCCTGCACCTCCTCCTGAAGTAGTGGACCGACTGCAACCAAACACGGTACACATACTGCTTACTATCAGGCGAACAACCGCTGTCATGAATTAAACACCTACCACTCACGCTACAGGAGACACGAAGTCGTAAACTACGATATTCTTGAATTACTGCAAAACCATGCGAGCAATCTTCCTGCACCTCCTACTAGAGTAGTGGACCGACTGCAACCAAACTAGGTACACATACTGCTTACTATCAGGCGAACAACCGCTGTCATGAATTAAACACCTACCACTCACGCTACATTAAACACGAAGTCGTAAACTACGATATTCTTGAATTACTGCAAAACCGTGCGAGCCATCTTCCTGCACCTCCTCCTCCAGTAAAGGACCGACTGCAACCAAACACGGTACACATACTGCTTACTATCAGGCGAACAACTGCTGTCATGAATTAAACACCTACCACTCACGCTACAGGAGACACGAAGTCGTAAACTACGATATTCTTATATTACTGCAAAACCATGCAAGCTATCTTCCTGCTCCTCCTCCTCCAGTAGTGGACCTACTGCAACCAGACTCGGTACACATACTGCTTTCTATCAGGCGAACAACCGCTGTCATGAATTAAACACCTACCATTCACGCTACAGTAGACTCTAAGTCGTAAACTACGATATTCTTGAATTATAGGAAAACCATGCGAGCCGTCTTCCTGCACCTCCTCCTCCAGTACTGGACCGACTGCAACCAAACTCGGTACACATTCTGCTTACTCTCAGGCGAACAAACGCTGTCATGAATTAAATACATACCACTAACGCTACAGGAGACACGAAGTCTTAAACTACGATATTCTTGATATACTGCAGAACCATGCGAGACATCTTTCTGCACCTCCTCGTCCAGTAGTGGACCGACTGCAACCAAACTCGGTACACATACTGCTTACTATCAGGCGAAAAACAGCTGTCATGTATTAAACACCTACCACTCACGCTACAGGAGACACGAAGTCGTAAACTACCATATTCTTGAATTACTGCAAAACCATGCGAGCCATCTTCCTGCGCCTCCTCCTAAAGTAGTGGACCGACTGCAACCAAACTCGGTAAACATACTGCTTACTATCAGGCGAACAACGGCTGTCATGTATTAAAAACCTACCACGCACGCTACAGGAGACACGAAGTCGTAAATTACGATACTCTTGATTTACTGCAAAACCATGCGAGCCATCTTCCTGCACCTCCTCCTAAAGTAGTGGACCGACTGCAAACAAACTCGGTACACATACTGCTTACTATCAGGCGAACAACCGCTGTCATGAATTAAACACCTACCACTCACGCTACAGGAGACACGAAGTCGTAAACTACGATATTCTTGAGTGACTGCAAAACAAAGCGAGCCATCTTCCTGCACCTCCTCCTAATGTAGTGGACCGACTGTACCCAAACTCGGTACACATACTGTTTACTATCAGGCGAACATCCGTTGTCATGAATTGAACACCTACCACTAACGCTACAGGAGACACGAAGTCGTAAACTACGATATTCTTGAATTACTGCCAAATCATGCGAGCGTTTTTCCTGCACCTCCTCCTAAAGTAGTGGACCGACTGCAACCAAACTCGGTACACATACTGCTTACTATCAGGCGAACAACCGCTGTCATGAATTAAACACCTACCACTCACGCTACAGGAGACTCGAAGTCGTAAACAACGATATTCTTGAATTAATGCAAAACCATGCGAAACATCTTCCTGCACCTCCTCCTAAAGTATTGGACCGACTGCAACCAAACTCGGTACACACACTGCATCCAATTAGGCGAACAACCGCCGTCAAGAATAAAACACCTACCACTCACGCTACAGGAGACAGGAAGTCGTAAACTACGATATTCTTGAATTACTGCAAATCCATGCGAGCCATCTTACTGCACTTCCTCCTCCAGTAAAGGTCCGACTGCAACCAAACTCGGTACACAAACTTCTTATTATCAGGCGAACAACCGCTGTAATGAATTAAACACCTACCACTCACGCTACAGGAGACACGAAGTCGTAAACTACGATAATATTGAATTACTGCAAAACCATGCGAGCCATCTTCCTGCACCTCCTCCTAAAGTAGTGGACCGACTGCAACAAAACTCGGTAGACATACTGCTTACTATCAGGCGAACAACCGCTGTCATGAATTATACTACTACCACTCACGCTACAGGAGACACGAAGTCGTATACTACTACATTCTTGAATCACTGCAAAACCATGCGAGCAATCTTCCAGCACCTCCTCCTAAAGTAGTGGACCGACTGCAACAATACTCGGTAGACATACTGCTTACTATCAGGCGAAAAACCGCTGTTATGAATTAAACACCTACCACTCACGCTAGAGGAGACACGAAGTCGTAAACTACGATATTCTTGAATTACTGCAAAACCGTGCGAGCCATCTTCCTGCAACTCCTCCTCCAGTAAAGGACCGACTGCAACCAAACACGGTACACATACTGCTTACTATCAGGCGAACAACCGCTGTCATGAATTAAACACCTACCACTCACGCTACAGGAGACACGAAGTCGTAAACTACGATATTCTTGAATTACTGCAAAACCATGCGAGCAATCTTCATGCACCTCCTCCTAAAGTAGTGGACCGACTGCAACCAAACTAGGTACACATACTGCTTCCTATCAGGCGAACAACCGCTGTCATGAATTAAACACCTACCACTCACGCTACATGAAACACGAAGTCGTAAACTATGATATTCTTGTATTACTGCAAAACCATGCGAGCAATCTTCCTGCTTCTCCTCCTCCAGTAGAGGACCTACTACAACCAAACTAGGTACACATACTGCTTACTATCAGGCGAACAACCGCTGTCATGAATTAAACACCTACCACTCACGCTACATGAACCACGAAGTCGTAAACTATGATATTCTTGTATTACTGCAAAACCATGCGAGCCGTCTTCCTGCACTTCCTCCTCCAGTACTGGACCGACTGCAACCAAACTCGGTACACATTCTGCTTACTCTCAGGCGAACAACTGCTGTCATGAATTAATCACATACCACTAACGCTACAGAAGACACGAAGTCGTAAACTACGATATTCTTGAATTACTGCAAAACCATGCGAGCCATCTTCCTGCACCTCTTCCTAAAGTAGTGGACCGACTGCAACCAAACTCGGTACACATACTGCTTACTATTAGGCGAAAAACCGTTGTCATGTATTAAACACCTACCACTCACGCCACAGGAGACACGAAGTCCTAAACTACCACATTCTTGAATTACTGCAAAACAATACGAGCCATCTTCCTGCGCCTCCTCCTAAAGTAGTGGACCGACTGCGACCAAACTCGGTACACATACTGCTTACTATCAGGCGAACAACCGCTGTTATGAATTAAACACATACCACTCACGCTACAGGAGACACGAAGTCGTAAACTACGATATTCTTGAATTACTGCAAATCCATGCGAGCCATCTTACTGCACCTCCTCCTCCAGTAAAGGACCGACTGCAACCAAACTCGGTACACAAACTTCTTATTATCAGGCGAACAACCGCTGTCATGAATTAAACACCTACCACTCACGCTACAGGAGACACGAAGTCGTAAACTACGATATTCTTGAATTACTGCAAAACCATGCGAGCCATCTTCCTGCACCTCCTCCTAAAGTAGTGGACCGACTGCAACAAAACTCGGTAGACATACTGCTTACTATCAGGCGAACAACCGCTGTCATGAATTATACTACTACCACTCACGCTACAGGAGACACGAAGTCGTATACTACTACATTCTTGAATCACTGCAAAACCATGCGAGCAATCTTCCAGCACCTCCTCCTAAAGTAGTGGACCGACTGCAACAAAACTCGGTAGACATACTGCTTACTATCAGGCGAAAAACCGCTGTCATGAATTAAACACCTACCACTCACGCTACAGGAGACACGAAGTCGTAAACTACGATATTCTTGAATTACTGCAAAACCGTGCGAGCCATCTTCCTGCACCTCCTCCTCCAGTAAAGGACCGACTGCAACCAAACACGGTACACATACTGCTTACTATCAGGCGAACAACCGCTGTCATGAATTAAACACCTACCACTCACGCTACAGGAGACACGAAGTCGTAAACTACGATATTCTTGAATTACTGCAAAACCATGAGAGACATCTTCCTGCACCTCCTCCTAAAGTAGTGGCCCGACTGCAATCAATCTCGGTACACATACTGCTTACTATCAGGCGAATAACCGCTGTCATGAATTAAACACCTACCACTCACGCTACAGGAGACACGAAGTCGTAAACTACGATATTCTTGAATTACTGCAAAACCATGCGAGCAATCTTCATGCACCTCCTCCTAAAGTAGTGGACCGACTGCAACCAAACTAGGTACACATACTGCTTACTATCAGGCGAACAACCGCTGTCATGAATTCAACACCTACCACTCACGCTACATGAAACACGAAGTCGTAAACTATGATATTCTTGTATTACTGCAAAACCATGCGAGCAATCTTCCTGCTTCTCCTCCTCCAGTAGAGGACCTACTACAACCAAACTAGGTACACATACTGCTTACTATCAGGCGAACAACCGCTGTCATGAATTAAACACCTACCACTCACGCTACATGAAACACGAAGTCGTAAACTATGATATTCTTGTATTACTGCAAAACCATGCGAGCCGTCTTCCTGCACCTCCTCCTCCAGTACTGGACCGACTGCAACCAAACTCGGTACACATTCTGCTTACTCTCAGGCGAACAACTGCTGTCATGAATTAATCACATACCACTAACGCTACAGGAGACACGAAGTCGTAAACTACGATATTCTTGAATTACTGCAAAACCATGCGAGCCATCTTCCTGCACCTCTTCCTAAAGTAGTGGACCGACTGCAACCAAACTCGGTACACATACTGCTTACTATTAGGCGAAAAACCGCTGTCATGTATTAAACAGCTACCACTCACGCCACAGGAGACACGAAGTCCTAAACTACCACATTCTTGAATTACTGCAAAACAATACGAGCCATCTTCCTGCGCCTCCTCCTAAAGTAGTGGACCGACTGCGACCAAACTCGGTACACATACTGCTTACTATCAGGCGAACAACCGCTGTTATGAATTAAACACATACCACTCACGCTACAGGAGACACGAAGTCGTAAACTACGATATTCTTGAATTAATGTAAAACCATGCGAAGCATCTTCCTGCACCTCCTCCTAAAGTATTGGACCGACTGCAACCAAACTCGGTACACATACTACTTACTATCAGGTGAACAACCGCTGTCATGAATTAAACACCCACCACTCACGCTACAGGAAACACATAGTCGTAAACTACGATATTCTTGTATTACTCCAAAACAATGCAAACAGTCTTCCTGCACCTCCTCTTCCAGTAGTGGACCTACTGCAACCAGACTCGGTACACATACTGCTTACTATCAGGCGAAAAACCGCTGCCATGAATTAAAAACCTACCACTCACGCTACAGGACACACGAAGTCGTAAACTACGATATTCTTGAATTACTGCAAAACCATGCGAGCATTTTTGCTGCACCTCCTCCTAAAGTCGTGGACCGACTGCAACCAAACTCGGTACACATACTGCTTACTATCAGGCGAACACCCGCCGTCATGAATAAAACACCTACCACTCACGATACAGGAGACACGAAGTCGTAATTTACGATATTCTTGAATTACTGCAAACCCATGCGAGCCATCTTCCTGCACCTCCTCCTAAAGTAGGAGACCGACTGCAACCAAACTCGGTACACATACTGCTTACGATCAGGCGATCAACCGCTGTCATGAATTAAACACCTACCGCTCACGCTACAGGAGACACGAAGTCGTAAACTACGATATTCTTGAATTAATGCAAAACCATGCGAACCATCTTCTGCACCTCCTCCAAAAGTAGTGGACCGACTGCAACCAAACTCTGTACTCGTACTGCTTACTATCAGGCGAACAACCGCCGTCATGAATAAAACACCTACCACTCACGCTACAGGAGACACGAAGTCGTAAACTACGATATTCTTGAATTAATGCAAAACCATTCGAAACATCTTCCTGCACCTCATCCTAAAGTAGTGGACCGACTGCAACCAAACTCGGTACACATACTGCTTACTATCAGGCGAACAACCGCTGTCATGAATTATACAACTACCACTCACGCTACAGGACACACGAAGTCGTAAACTACGACATTCTTGAATCACTGCAAAACCATGCGAGCCACCTTCCTGCACCTCCTCCGCCAGTATTGGGCCTACTGCAACCAGACTCGGTACACATACTGCTTACTATCAGGCGAACAACCGCTGTCATGAATTAAACACCTACCACTCACGCTACAGGAGACAGGAAGTCGTAAACTACGATATTTTTGAATTACTGCAAAACCATGCGGGCCATCTTCCTGCACCTCCTCCTCCAGTAAAGGACCGACTGCAACCAAACTCGTTACACATACTGCTTGCTATCAGGCGAACAACCGCTGTCATGAATTAAACACCTACCACTCACGCTACAGGAGACACGAAGTCGTAAACTACGATATTCTTGAATTACTGGAAAACCATTCGAGCCATCTTCCTGCAGCTGCACTTAAAGTAGTGGACCGACTGCAACCAATCTCGGTACACATACTGCTTACTATCAGGCGAACAACCGCTGTAATGAATTAAACACCTACCACTCACGCTACAGGAGACACGAATTTGTAAACTACGATATTCTTGAATTACTGCAAAACCATGCGAGCAATCTTCCTGCACCTCCTCCAAAAGTAGTGGACCGACTGCAACCAAACTCGGTACACATACTGCTTACTGTCAGGCGAACAACCGCTGTCATGAATTTAACACCTACAAGTCACGCTACATTAAACACGAAGTCGTAAACTACGATATTCTTGTATTACTGCAAAACCATGCGAGCCATCTTCCTGCACCTCCTCCTCCAGTAGTGGACCTACTGCAACCAGACTCGGTACACATACTTCTTACTATCAGGCGAACAACCGCTGTCATGAATTAAAAACCTACCACTCACGCTACATTACACACGAAGTCGTAAACTACGATATTTTTGAATTACTGCAAAGCCATGCGAGCCATCTTCCTGCACCTCCTCCTAAAGTAGTGGACCTACTGCAACCAAACTCGGTACACATACTGCTTACTATCAGGCGAACAACCGCCGTCATGAATAAAACACCTACCACTCACGCTACAGGAGACACGAAGTCGTAAACTACGATAATCTTGAATTACTGCAAAGCCATGCGAGCCATGTTCCTGTACCTCCTCCTAAAGTAGTGGACCGACTGCAACCAAACTCGGTACACATACTGGTTACTATCAGGCGAACAACCGCTGTCATGAATTATACAACTACCACTCACGCTACAGGACACACGAAGTCGTAAACTACGACATTCTTGAATCACTGCAAAACCATGCGAGCCATCTTCCTGCACCTCCTCCTCCAGTAAAAGACCGACTGCAACCAAACTCGTTACACATACTGCTTGCTATCAGCCGAACAACCGCTGTCATGAATTAAACACCTACCACTCACGCTACAGGAGACACGAAGTCGTAAACTACGATATTCTTGAATTACTGGAAAACCATTCGAGCCATCTTCCTGCACCTGCACTTAAAGTAGTGGACCGACTGCAACCAATCTCGGTACACATACTGCTTACTATCAGGCGAACAACCGCTGTAATGAATTAAACACCTACCACTCACGCTACAGGAGACACGAATTTGTAAACTACGATATTCTTGAATTACTGCAAAACCATGCGAGCAATCTTTCTGCACCTCCTCCTAAAGTAGTGGACCGACTGCAACCAAACTCGGTACACATACTGCTTACTATCAGGCAAACAACCGCTGTCATGAATTTAACACCTACAAGTCACGCTTCATTAAACACGAAGTCGTAAACTACGATATTCTTGTATTACTGCAAAACCATGCGAGCCATCTTCCTGCACCTCCTCCTAAAGTAGTGGACCTACTGCAACCAAACTCGGTACACATACTGCTTACTATCAGGCGAACAACCGCCGTCGTGAATAAAACACCTACCACTCACGCTACAGTAGACACGAAGTCGTAAACTACGATATTCTTGAATTACTGCAAAGCCATGCGAGCAATCTTCCTGCACCTCCTCCTCCAGTAAAGGACCGACTGCAACCAAACTCGGTACACATACTGCTTACTATCAGGCGAACAACCGCTGTCATGAATTAAACACCTACCACTCTCGCTACAGTAGACACGAAGTCGTAAATTGCGATATTCTTGAATTACTGCAAAACCATGCGAGCCATCTTCCTGCACCTCTTCCTAATGTAGTCGACCGACTGCAACCAAATTCGGTACACATTCTGCTTACTCTCAGGCGAACAACCGCTGTCATGAATTAAACACATACCACTCACGCTACAGGAGACACGAAGTCGTAAACTACGATATTCTTGAATTACTGCAAAACGATGCGAGCCGTCTTCCTGCACCTCCTCCTAAAGTAGTGGACCGACTGCAACCAAACTCGGTACACATACTGCATACTATCAGTCGAACAACCGCCGTCGTGAATAAAAAACCTACCACTCACGCTACAGGAGACACGAAGTCGTAAACTACGATATTCTTGAATTAATGCAAAACCATTCGAACAATCTTCCTGCACCTCCTCCTAAAGTAGTGGACCGACTGCAAACAAACTCTGTACACGTACTGCTAACTATCAGGCGAACAACCGCCGTCATGAATAAAACACCTACCACTCACGCTACAGGAGACACGAAGTCGTAAACTACGATATTCTTGAATTACTGCAAAGCCAGGCGAGCCATGTTCCTGTACCTCCTCCTAAAGTAGTGGACCGACTGCAACCAAACTCGGTACACATACTGGTTACTATCAGGCGAACAACCGCTGTCATGAATTATACAACTACCACTCACGCTACAGGACACACGAAGTCGTAAACTAAGACATTCTTGAATCACTGCAAAACCATGCGAGCCATCTTCCAGCACCTCCTCCTCCAGTATTGGACGTACTGCAACCAGACTCGGTACACATACTGCTTACTATCAGGCGAACAACCGCAGTCATGAATTAAACACCTACCACTCACGCTAAAGGAGACAGGAAGTCGTAAACTACGATATTCTTGAATTACTGCAAAACCATGCGTGCCATCTTCCTGCACCTCCTCCTCCAGTAAAGGACCGACTGCTACCAAACTCGTTACACATACTGCTTACTATCAGGCGAACAACCGCTGTCATGAATTGAACACCTACCACTCACGCTACAGGAGACACGAAGTCGTAAACTACGATATTCTTGAATTAATGCAAAACCATTCGAACTATCTTCCTGCACCTCCTCCTAAAGTAGTGGACCGATTGCAACCAAACTCTGTACACATACTGCTAACTATCAGGCGAACAACCGCCGTCATGAATAAAACACCTACCACTGACGCTACAGGAGACACGTAGTCGTAAACTACCATATTCTTGAATTACTGCAAAACCATGCAAGCCATCTTCCTGCGCCTCCTCCTGAAGTAGTGGACCGACTGCAAACAAACTCGTTACTCATACTGCTTACTATCAGGCGAACAACCGCTGTCATGAATTAAAAAACCTACCACTCACGCTACAGGAAACACGAAGTCGTAAACTACGATATTCTTGAATTACTGCAATACCATGCGAGCCATCTTCTTGCACCTCCTCCTCCAGTAAAGGACCGACTGCAACCAAACTCGGTACACATACTGCTTACTATCAGGCGAACAACCGTTGTCATGAATAAAACACCTACCACTCACGCTACAGGCGACACCAAGTCGTAAACTACGATATTCTTGAATTACTGCAAACCCATGCGAGCCATCTTCCTGCACCTCCTCCTAAAGTAGTGGACCGACTGCAAACAAACTCGGTACACATACTGCTTACTATCAGGCGAACAACCGCTGTCATTAATTAAACACCTACCACTCACGCTACAGGAGACATGAAGTCGTAAACTACGATATTCTTGAATTACTGCAAGACCATGCGAGCCATCTTCCTGCTCCTCCTGCTCCAGTAAAGGACCGACTGCAACCAAATTCGGTACACATACTGCTTACTATCAGGCGAACAACCGCTGTCATGAATTAAACACCTACCACTCACGCTACAGGAGACATGAAGTCGTAAACTACGATAATCTTGAATTACTGCAAAACCATGCGAGCCATCTTCCTGCACCTCCTCCTAAAGTAGTGGACCGACTGCAACCAAACTCGGTACACATACTGCTTACTCTCAGGTGAAAAACCGCTGTCATGTATTAAACACCTACCACTCACGCTACAGGAGACACGAAGTCGTAAACTACGATATTCTTGAATTACTGCAAAACCATGCGAGCCATCTTCCTGCACCTCCTCCTAAAGTAGTGGACCGACTGCAACCAATCTCGGTACACATACTGCTTACTATCAGGCGAACAACCGCTGTCATGAAATAAACACCTGCCACTCACGTTACAGGAGACACGAAGTCGTAAACTACGATATTCTTGAATTACTGCAAAACCATGCGAGCAATCTTCCTGCACCTCCTCCTAAAGTAGTGGACCGACTGCAACCAAACTAGGTACAGATACTGCTTACTATCAGGTGAACAACCGCTGTCATGAATTAAACACCTACCACTCACGCTACAAGAAACACGAAGTCGTAAACTACGATATACTTGTATTACTGCAAAACCATGCGAGCCATCTTCCTGCACCTCCATCTCCAGTAGTGGACCTACTGCAACCAGACTCGGTACACATACTGCTTACTATCAGGCGAACAACCGCTGTCATGAATTAAAAACCTACCACTCACGCTACAGGAGACACGAAGTCGTAAACTACGATATTCTTGAATTACTGCAAAACCATGCGAGCAATCTTCCTGCACCTCCTCCTAAAGTAGTGGACCGACTGCAACCAATCTCGGTACACATACTGCTTACTATCAGGCGAACAACCGCTGTCATGAATTAAAAACCTACCACTCACGCTACAGGAGACACGAAGTCGTAAATTACGATATTCTTGAATTACTGCAAAACCATGCGAGCCATCTTCCTGCACCTCCTCCTGAAGTAGTGGACCGACTGCAACCAAACTCGTTACACATACTGCTTACTATCAGGCGAACAACCGCTGTCATGAATTAAAAACCTACCACTCACGCTACAGGAGACACGAAGTCGTAAATTACGATTTTCTTGAATTACTGCAAAACCATGCGAGCCACCTTCCTGCACCTCCTCCTAATGTAGTGGACCGACTTCAACCAAACTCGGTACACATACTGCTTACTCTCAGCGGAACAACCGCTGTCATGAATTAAACACATAACACTCACGCTACAGGAGACACGTAGTCGTAAACTATGATATTCTTGAATTACTGCAGAACCATGCGAGCAACCTTCCAGCACATACTCCTAAAGTAGTGGACCGACTGCAACCAACCTCGGTACACATACTGCTTACTATCAGGCGAAAATCTGCTGTCATGTATTAAACACCTACCACTCACGCTAAAGGAGACACGAAGTCGTAAACTACCATATTCTTGAATTACTGCAAAACCATGCAAGCCATCTTCCTGCGCCTCCTCCTGAAGTAGTGGACCGACTGCAAACAAACTCGTTACTCATACTGCTTACTATCAGGCGAACAACCGCTGTCATGAATTAAAAAACCTACCACTCACGCTACAGGAAACACGAAGTCGTAAACTACGATATTCTTGAATTACTGCAATACCATGCGAGCCATCTTCTTGCACCTCCTCCTCCAGTAAAGGACCGACTGCAACCAAACTCGGTACACATACTGCTTACTATCAGGCGAACAACCGTTGTCATGAATAAAACACCTACCACTCACGCTACAGGCGACACCAAGTCGTAAACTACGATATTCTTGAATTACTGCAAACCCATGCGAGCCATCTTCCTGCACCTCCTCCTAAAGTAGTGGACCGACTGCAAACAAACTCGGTACACATACTGCTTACTATCAGGCGAACAACCGCTGTCATTAATTAAACACCTACCACTCACGCTACAGGAGACATGAAGTCGTAAACTACGATATTCTTAAATTACTGCAAGAGCATGCGAGCCATCTTCCTGCTCCTCCTGCTCCAGTAAAGGACCGACTGCAACCAAATTCGGTACACATACTGCTTACTATCAGGCGAACAACCGCTGTCATGAATTAAACACCTACCACTCACGCTACAGGAGACATGAAGTCGTAAACTACGATAATCTTGAATTACTGCAAAACCATGCGAGCCATCTTCCTGCACCTCCTCCTAAAGTAGTGGACCGACTGCAACCAAACTCGGTACACATACTGCTTACTCTCAGGTGAAAAACCGCTGTCATGTATTAAACACCTACCACTCACGCTACAGGAGACACGAAGTCGTAAACTACGATATTCTTGAATTACTGCAAAACCATGCGAGCCATCTTCCTGCACCTCCTCCTAAAGTAGTGGACCGACTGCAACCAATCTCGGTACACATACTGCTTACTATCAGGCGAACAACCGCTGTCATGAAATAAACACCTGCCACTCACGCTATAGGAGACACGAAGTCGTAAACTACGATATTCTTGAATTACTGCAAAACCATGCGAGCAATCTTCCTGCACCTCCTCCTAAAGTAGTGGACCGACTGCAACCAAACTAGGTACAGATACTGCTTACTATCAGGTGAACAACCGCTGTCATGAATTAAACACCTACCACTCACGCTACAAGAAACACGAAGTCGTAAACTACGATATACTTGTATTACTGCAAAACCATGCGAGCCATCTTCCTGCACCTCCATCTCCAGTAGTGGACCTACTGCAACCAGACTCGGTACACATACTGCTTACTATCAGGCGAACAACCGCTGTCATGAATTAAAAACCTACCACTCACGCTACAGGAGACACGAAGTCGTAAACTACGATATTCTTGAATTACTGCAAAACCATGCGAGCAATCTTCCTGCACCTCCTCCTAAAGTAGTGGACCGACTGCAACCAATCTCGGTACACATACTGCTTACTATCAGGCGAACAACCGCTGTCATGAATTAAAAACCTACCACTCACGCTACAGGAGACACGAAGTCGTAAATTACGATATTCTTGAATTACTGCAAAACCATGCGAGCCATCTTCCTGCACCTCCTCCTGAAGTAGTGGACCGACTGCAACCAAACTCGTTACACATACTGCTTACTATCAGGCGAACAACCGCTGTCATGAATTAAAAACCTACCACTCACGCTACAGGAGACACGAAGTCGTAAATTACGATTTTCTTGAATTACTGCAAAACCATGCGAGCCACCTTCCTGCACCTCCTCCTAATGTAGTGGACCGACTTCAACCAAACTCGGTACACATACTGCTTACTCTCAGCGGAACAACCGCTGTCATGAATTAAACACATAACACTCACGCTACAGGAGACACGTAGTCGTAAACTATGATATTCTTGAATTACTGCAGAACCATGCGAGCAACCTTCCAGCACATACTCCTAAAGTAGTGGACCGACTGCAACCAACCTCGGTACACATACTGCTTACTATCAGGCGAAAATCTGCTGTCATGTATTAAACACCTACCACTCACGCTAAAGGAGACACGAAGTCGTAAACTACCATATTCTTGAATTACTGCAAAACCATGCAAGCCATCTTCCTGCGCCTCCTCCTGAAGTGGTGGACCGACTGCAACCAAACTCGTTACACATACTGCTTACTATCAGGCGAACAACCGCTGTCATGAATTAAAAAACCTACCACTCACGCTACAGGACACACGAAGTCGTAAACTACGATATTCTTGAATTACTGCAAAACCATGCGAGATATCTTCCTGCACCTCCTCCTAAAGTAGTGGACCGACTGCAACCAAACTCGGTACACATACTGCTCACTATCAGGCAAACAACCGCCGTCATGAATAAAACACCTACCACTCACGCTACAGGAGACACCAAGTCGTAAACTACGATATTCTTGAATTACTGCAAACCCATGCGAGCCATCTTCCTGCACCTCCTCCTAAAGTAGTGGACCGACTGCAAACAAACTCGGTACACATACTGCTTACTATCAGGCGAACAACCGCTGTCATTAATTAAACACCTACCACTTACGCTACAGGAGACAGGAAGTCGTAAACTACGATATTCTTGAATTACTGCAAAACCATGCGAGCCATCTTCCTGCACCTCCTGCTCCAGTAAAGGACCGACTGCAACCAAACTCGGTACACATACTGCTTACTATCAGGCGAACAACCGCTGTCATGAATTAAACACCTACCACTCACGCTACAGGAGACACGAAGTCATAAACTACGATAATCTTGAATTACTGCAAAACCATGCGAGCCATCTTCCTGCACCTCCTCCTATAGTAGTGGACCGACTGCAACCAAACTCGGTACACATACTGCTTACTCTCAGGTGAAAAACCGCTCTCATGTATTAAACACCTACCACTCTCGCTACAGGAGACACGAAGTCGTAAACTACGATATTCTTGAATTACTGCAAAACCATGCGAGCCATCTTCCTGCACCTCCTCCTAAAGTAGTGGACCGACTGCAACCAAACTCGGTACACATACTGCTTACTATCAGGCGAACAACGGCTGTCATGAATTAAACACCTACCACTCACGCTACAGGAGACACGAATTCGTAAACTACGATATTCTTGAATTACTGCAAAACCATGCGAGGCATCTTCCTGCACCTCCTCCTAAAGTAGAGAAATGACTGCAACCAAACTCGGTACACATACTGCTTACTATAAGGCGAACAACCGCTGTCATTAATTAAACACCTACCACTCACGCTACAGGAGACAGGAAGTCGTAAACTACGATATTCTTGAATTACTGCAAAACCATGCGAGCCATCTTCCTGCACCTCCTGCTCCAGTAAAGGACCGACTGCAACCAAACTCGGTACACATACTGCTTACTATCAGGCGAACAACCGCTGTCATGAATTAAACACCTACCACTCACGCTACAGGAGACACGAAGTCGTAAACTACGATAATCTTGAATTACTGCCAAACCATGCGAGCCATCTTCCTGCACCTCCTCCTAAAGTAGTTGACCGACTGCAACCAATCTCGGTACACATACTGCTTACTATCAGGCGAACAACCGCTGTCATGAAATAAACACCTGCCACTCACGCTACAGGAGACACGAAGTCGTAAACTACGATATTCTTGAATTACTGCAAAACCATGCGAGCAATCTTCCTGCACCTCCTCCTAAAGTAGTGGACCGACTGCAACCAAACTAGGTACACATACTGCTTACTATCAGGTGAACAACCGCTGTCATGAATTAAACACCTACCACCCACGCTACAAGAAACACGAAGTCGTAAACTACGATATACTTGTATTACTACAAAACCATGCGAGCCATCTTCCTGCACCTCCTCCTCCAGTAGTGGACCTACTGCAACCAGACTCGGTACACATACTGCTTACTATCAGGCGAACAACCGCTGCCATGAATTAAAAACCTACCACTCATGCTACAGGAGACACGAAGTCGTAAATTACGATATTCTTGAATTACTGCAAAACCATGCGAGCCATCTTCCTGCACCTCCTCCTAATGTAGTGGACCGACTGCAACCAAACTCGGTACACATACTGCTTACTCTCAGGCGAAGAACCGCTGTCATGAATTAAACACATAACACTCACGCTACAGGAGACACGTAGTCGTAAACTATGATATTCTTGAATTACTGCAGAACCATGCGAGCAATCTTCCAGCACATACTCCTAAAGTAGTGGACCGACTGCAACCAAACTCGGTACACATACTGCTTACTATCAGGCGAAAATCTGCTGTCATGTATTAAACACCTACCACTCACGCTAAAGGAGACACGAAGTCGTAAACTAAAATATTCTTGAATTACTGCAAAACCATGCAAGCCATCTTCCTGCGCCTCCTCCTGATGTAGTGGACCGACTGCAACCAAACTCGTTACACATACTGTTTACTATCAGGCGAACAATCGCTGTCATGAATTAAAAAACCTACCACTCACGCTACAGGACACACGAAGTCGTAAACTACGATATTCTTGAATTACTGCAAAACCATGCGAGATATCTTCCTGCACCTCCTCCTAAAGTAGTGGACCGACTGCAACCAAACTCGGTACACATACTGCTTACTATCAGGCGAAAAACCGCTGTCATGAATTAAACACCTACCACTCACGCTACAGGAGACGCGAAGTCGTAAACTACGATATTCTTGAATTACTGCAAAACCATGCGAGCCATCTTCCTGCACCTCCTCCTAAAGTAGTGGACCGACTGCAACCAAACTCGGTACACATACTGCTTACTATCAGGCGAACAACGGCTGTCATGAATTAAACACCTACCACTCACACTACAGGAGACACGAATTCGTAAACTACGATATTCTTGAATTACTGCAAAACCATGCGAGCCATCTTCCTGCACCTCCTCCTAAAGTAGTGGACCGACTGCAACCAAACTCAGTACACATACTGCTTACTATCAGGCGGACAATCAGTGTCATGAATTGAACACTTACCACTCACGCTACAGGAGACACGATGTCGTAAACTACGATACTCTTGAATTACTGCAAAATCATGCGAGCCATCTTCCTGCACGTCCTCCTCCAGTAGTGTACCGACTGCAACCAAACTCGGTACGCATACTACTTACTATCAGGCGAACAACTGCTGTCATGAATTAAACACCTGCCCCTCACGCTACAGGAGACAAGAAGTCGTTAACTACGATATTCTTGAATTACTGCAAAACCATGCGAGCCATCTTCCTGCACGTCCTCCTCCAGTAGTGTACCGACTGCAACCAAACTCGGTACGCATACTACTTACTATCAGGCGAACAACCGCTGTCATGAATTAAACACCTACCACTCACGCTACAGGAGACACGATGTCGTTAACTACGATATTCTTCGTTTACTGCAAAACCATGCGAGCCATCTTCCTGCACCTCCTACTAAAGTAGTGGACCGACTGCAACCATACTCGGTACACATATTACTTACTATCAGGCGAACAACTGCTGTCATGAATTAAACACCTGCCCCTCACGCTACAGGAGACAAGAAGTCGTTAACTACGATATTCTTGAATTACTGCAAAACCATGCGAGCCATCTTCCTGCACGTCCTCCTCCAGTAGTGTACCGACTGCAACCAAACTCGGTACGCATACTACTTACTATCAGGCGAACAACCGCTGTCATGAATTAAACACTTACCACTCACGCTACAGGACACACAAAGTCGTAAACTCCGATATTCTTCGTTTACAGCAAATCCATGGGAGCCATCTTCCTGCACCTCCTCCTAAAGTAGTGGACCGACTGCAACCAAACTCGGTACACATACTGCTTCCTATCAGGCTAACAACCAACGTCATGAATTAAACAGCTAGCACTCACGCTACAGGAAACACGAAGTCCTAATGTATGATATTCTTGAAATACTGCAAAACCATGCGAGCCACCTTCCTGCACCTCCTCCTAAAGTAGTGGACCGACTACAACTAAACTCGGTACACATACTGCTTACTATCAGGCGAACAACCGCTGTTATGATTTAAACACCTACCACTCACGCTACAGGAGACACGAAGTCGAAAACTACGATATTCTTCAATTACGGCAAAACCAAGCGAGCAATCTTATTGCACCTCCTCCTAAAGTAGTGGACCGACTGCAACCAAACTCGGTACACATACTGCTTACTATCAGGCGACAAACCGCTGTCATGAATTAAAGACCTACCACTCACGCTACAGGAGACACGAAGTCGTAAACTACGATATTCTTGAATTACGGCAAAACCATGCGAGCAATCTTCCTGCACCTCCTCCTAAAGTAGTGGACCGACTGCAACCAAACTCGGTACACACACTGCTTACTATCAGGCGAACAACGGCTGTCATGAATTAATAACCTACCACTCACGCTATAGGAGACACGAAGTCGTAAACTACGATATTCTTGAATTACTGCAAAACCATGCGAGCCATCTTCCTGCACCTCATCCTAAAGTAGTGGACCGACTGCAACCAAACTCGGTACACATACTGCTTACTATCAGGCGAACAACCGCTGTCATGAATTAAACACCTACCACTTACGCTACAGGTGACACGAAGTCGTAAACTACGATATTCTTGAATTACTGCAAAACCATGCAGGCAATCTTCCTGCACCTCCTCCTAAAGTATTGGACCGACTGCAACCAAACTCAGTACACATACTACTTATTATCAGGCGGACAATCAGTGTCATGAATTAATTATCTACCATTCACACCACAGGAGACACGAAGTCGTAAATTACGATACTCTTGAATTACTGCAAAACCATGCGTGCCATCTTCCTGCACCTCCTCCTCCAGTAGTGGACCGACTGCAACCAAACTCGGTACACATACTACTTACTGTAAGGCGAACAACCGCTGTCATGAATTAAACACCTACCACTCACGCTACAGGAGACACGAAGTCGTAAACTCCGATATTCATCGTTTACTGCAAAACCATGCGAGCCATCTTCCTGCACCTCCTACTAAAGTAGTGGACCGACCGCAACCAAACTCGGTACACATACTGCTTACTCTCAGGCGAAAAACCGCTGTCATGAATTAAACACATACCACTCACGCTACAGGAGACACGAAGTCGTAAACTACGATATTCTTCAATTACCGCAAAACCATGCGAGCAATCTTCCTGCAGCTCCTCCTAAAGTAGTGGACCGACTGCAACCAAACTCGGTACACATACTGCTTACTATCATGCGAAAAACCGCTGTCTTGAATTAAACACCTACCACTCACGCTACAGGAGACACGAAGTCGTAAACTACGATATTCTTGAATTACTGCAAAACCATGCGAGCCATCTTCCTGCACCTCCTCCTAAAGTAGTGGACCGACTGCAACCAAACTCGGTACACATACTGCTTACTATTAGGCGAACAACGGCTGTCATGAATTAAACACCTACCACTCACGCTACAGGACACACGAAGTCGTAAACTACGGTATTCTTGAATTACTGCAAAACCATGCGAGCCATCTTCCTGCACCTCCTCCAAAAGTAGAGGACCGACTGCAACCAAACTCGGTACACATACTGCTTACTATAAGGCGAACAACCGCTGTCATGAATTAAACACCTACCACTCACGCTATAGGAGACACGAAGTCGTAAACTAAGATATTCTTGAATTACTGCAAAACCATGCAAGCGATCTCCCTACACCTCCTCCTAAAGTATTGGACCGACTGCAACCAAACTCGGTACACATACTGCTTCCTATCAGGCGAACAACCAATGTCATGAATTAAACACCTAGCACTCACGCTACAGGAGACACGAAGTCATATAGTACGATATTCTTGAAATACAGCAAAACCATGCGAGCCACCTTCCTGCACCTCCTCCTCCAGTAGTGGACCGACTGCAACCAAACTCGGTACACATACTGCTTACTATCAGGCGAACCACCGCTGTCATGAAATAAACACCTACCACTCACGCTACAGGAGACACGAAGTCGTAAACTCCGATATTCTTCGTTTACAGCAAAACCAAGCGAGCCATCTTCCTGCACCTTCTCCTAAAGTAGTGGACCGACTGCAACCAAACTCGGTACACATACTGCTTACTATCAGGCGAACAACCGCTGTCATGAATTAAACACATACCACTCACGCTATAGGAGACAAGAAGTCGTAAACTACGATATTCTTGAATTACTGCAAATCCATGCAAGCGATCTCCCTACACCTCCTCCTAAAGTAGTGGACCGACTGCAACCAAACTCAGTACACATAGTGCTTCCTATCAGGCTAACAACCAACGTCATGAATTAAACACCTAGCACTCACGCTACAGGAGACACGAAGTCATAAAGTACGATATTCTTGAAATACTGCAAAACCATGCGAGCCATCTTCCTGCACCTCCTCCTAAAGTAGTGAACCGACTGCAACTAAACTCGGTACACATACTGCTTACTATCAGGCGAACAACCGCTGTCATTATTTAAACACCTACCACTCACGCTACAGGACACACGAACTCGTAAACTACGATAATCATGAATTATAGCAAAGCCATGCGAGCCGTCTTCCTGCACCTCCTCCTCCAGTACTGGACCGACTTCCACTAAACTCGGTACACATTCTGCTTACTCTCAGGCGAACAACCGCTGTCATGAATTAAACACATACCACTCACGCTACAGGAGACACGAAGACGAAAAATACGATATTCTTCAATTACGGCAAAACCATGCGAGCAATCTTATTGCACCTCCTCCTAAAGTAGTGGACCGACTGCAACCAAACACGGTACACATACTGCTTACTATCAGGCGAAAAACCGCTGTCAAGAATTAAACACCTACCACTCACGCTACAGGAGACACGAAGTCGTAAACTACGATATTCTTGAATTACGGCAAAACCATGCGAGCAATCTTCCTGCACCTCCTCCTAAAGTAATGGACCGACTGCAACCAAACTCGGTACACATACTGCTTACTATCAGGCGAACAACGGCTGTCATGAATTAAACACCTACCACTCACGCTACAGGAGACACGAAGTCGTAAACTACGATATTCTTGAATTACTGCAAAACCATGCGAGCCATCTTCCTGCACCTCCTCCTAAAGTAGTGGACGGACTGCAACCAAACTCGGTACACATACTGCTTACTATCAGGCGAACAACCGCTGTCATGAATTAAACACCTACCACTCACGCTACAGGTGACACGAAGTCGTAAACTACGATATTCTTGAACTACTGCAAATCCGTGCGAGCAATATTCCTGCACCTCCTCCTAAAGTAGTGGACCGACTGCAACCAAACTCAGTACACATACTACTTACTATCAGGCGGACAATCAGTCTCATGAATTAATTATCTACCACTCACACTACAGGAGACACAAAGTCGTAAACTACGATACTCTTGAATTACTGCAAAACCATGCGAGCCATCTTCCTGCACCTCCTCCTCCAGTAGTGGACCGACTGCAACCAAACTCGGTACACATACTACTTACTATCAGGCGAACAACCGCTGTCATGAATTAAACACATACCACTCACGCTACAGGAGACACGAAGTCGTAAACTACGATATTCTTCAATTACCGCAAATCCATGCGAGCAATCTTCCTGCACCTCCTCCTAAAGTAGTGGACCGACTGCAACCAAACTCGGTACACATACTGCTTACTATCAGGCAAACAACCGCTGTCATGAATTAAACACCTACCACTCACGCTACAGGAGACACGAAGTCGTAAACTCCGATATTCTTCGTTTACTGCAAAACCATGCGAGCCTTCTTCCTCCACTTCCTCCTCCAGTACTGGACCAACTGCAACCAAACTCGGCACACACACTGCTTACTATCAGGCGAACAACCGCTGTCATGAATTAAACACCTACCACTCACGCTACAGTAGACACGAAGTCGTAAACTACGATATTCTTGTATTACTGCAAAACCATGCGAGCCATCTTCCTGCACCTCCTCCTAAAGTAGTAGACCGAATGCAACCAAACTCGGTACACATACTGCTTACTATCAGGCGAACAACCAACTTCATGAATTAAACACCTACCACTCACGCTACAGGAGACACGAAGACGTAAACTACGATATTCTTGAATTACTGCAAATCCATGCGAGCAATCTTCCTGCACCTCTTCCTAAAGTAGTGGACTGACTGCAACCAAACTCGGTACACATACTGCTTACTATCAGGCGAACAACCAATGTCATGAATTAAACACCTACCACTCACGCTACAGGAGACACGAAGTCGTAAACTAGGATATTCTTGAATTACTGCAGAACCATGCGAGCCATCTTCCTGCACCTCCTCCTAAAGTACTGGAGCGACTGCACCCAAACTCGGTACTCATACTGCTTACTATCAGGCGAACAACGGCTGTCAAGAATTAAACACGTACCTCTCACGCTACAGGAGACACGAAGTCGTTAACTACGATATTCCTGAATTACTGCAACACCATGGGAGCCATCTTCCTGCACCCCCTCCTAAAGTAGTGGACCGACTGCAACCAAACTCAATACACATACTGCTTACTATCAGGCGAACAACCGCTGTCATGAATTGAACACCAACCACTCACGCTACAGGAGACAAGAAGTCGTAAACTACGATATTCTTGAATTACTGCAAAACCATACGAGCCATCTTCCTGCACCTCCTCCTAAAGTGTTGGACCGACTGCAACAAAACTCGGTACACATACTGCTTACTATCAGGCGAACAACGGCTGTGAAGAATTAAACACCTACCACTCACACTACAGGAGACACGAAGTCGTAAACTACGATAGTCTTGAATTACTGGAAAACCATGCGAGCCATCTTCCTGCACCTCCTCCTCCAGTAGTGGACCTTCTGCAACCAAACTCGGAACACATACTGCTTACTATCAGGCGAACAACCGCTGTCATGAATTAAAAACCTGCCACTCACGCTACAGGACACACGAAGTCGTAAACTACGATATTCTTGAATTACTGCCAAACCATGCGAGCCATCTTCCTGCACCTTCTCCTAAAGTAGTGGACCGACTGCAACCAAACTCGGTACACATACTTCTTACTATCAGGAGAACAACCGCTGTCATGAATTAAACACCTACCACTCTTGCGACAGGAGACACGAAGTAGTGAACTACGATATTCTTTAATTACTGCAAAACCATGCGAGCAATCTTCCTGCACCTCCTTCTAAAGTAGTGGACCGACTACAACCAAACTCGGTACACATACTGCTTACTATTAGGCGAACAATCGCTGTCATGAATTAAACACCTACCACTCACGTTACAGGAGACACGAAGTCGTAAACTGCGATAGTCTTAAATTACTGCAAAATCATGCGAGCCATCTTCCTGCACCTCCTCCTCCAGTACTGGACCGACGGCAACCAAACTCGGTACACATACTGCTTACTATCAGGAGAACAACCGCTGTCATGAATTAAACACCTACCACTCTTGCGACAGGAGACACGAAGTCGTGAACTACGATATTCTTGAATTACTAAAGAACCATGCGAGCAATCTTCCTGCACCTCCTCCTAAAGTAGTGGACCGACTGCAACCAAGCTCGGTACATATACTGCTTGCTATCAGGCGAACAACCGCTGTCATGAATTAAACACCTACTACTCACGCTACAGTAGACACGAAGTCGTAAACTACGATATTCTTGTATTACTGCAAAACCATGCGAACCATCTTCCTGCACCTCCTCCTAAAGTAGTGGACCGACTGCAACCAAACTCGGTACACATACTTCGTACTATAAGGCAAACAACCGCTGTCATTTATTAAACACCTACCACTCACGCTACAGGAGACGTGAAGTCGTAAACTATGATATTCTTGAATTACTGCCAAATCATGCGAGCCATTTTCCTGCACCTGCTCCTAAAGTAGTGGACCGACTGCAACCAAACTCGGTACACATACTGCTTATTATCAGGCGAACAACCGCTGTCACGAATTAAACACCCACCACTCACGCTACAGAAGCCACGAAGTCGTAAACTACGATATTCTTGAATTATAGCAAAACCATGCGAGCCGTCTTCCTGCACCTCCTCCTCCAGTACTGGACCGACTGCAACCAAACTCGGTATACATACTGCTTACTATCAGGCTAACAACCTCTGTCATGAATTAAACACATACCACTCACGCTGCAGTAGACACGAAGTCGTAAACTACGATATTCTTGTATTACTGCAAATCCATGCGAGCCATCTTCCTGCACCTCCTCCTAAAGTAGTGGACCGAATGCAACCAAACTCGTACACATACTGCTTACTATCAGGCGAACAAGCAACGTCATGAATTAAACACCTACCACTCACGCTACAGGAGACATGAAGTCGTAAACTACGATTTTCTTGAATTACTGCAAAACCATGCGAGCCATCTTCCTGCACATCTTCCTAAAGTAGTGGACTGACTGCAACCAAACTCGGTACACACACTGCTTACTATCAGGCGAACAACCAATGTCATGAATTAAACACCTACCACTCACGCTACAGGAGACACGAAGTCGTAAACTACGATATTCTTGAATTACTGCAAAACCATGCAGGCAATCTTCCTGCACCTCCTCCTAAAGTATTGGACCGACTGCAACCAAACTCAGTACACATACTACTTATTATCAGGCGGACAATCAGTGTCATGAATTAATTATCTACCATTCACACCACAGGAGACACGAAGTCGTAAATTACGATACTCTTGAATTACTGCAAAACCATGCGTGCCATCTTCCTGCACCTCCTCCTCCAGTAGTGGACCGACTGCAACCAAACTCGGTACACATACTACTTACTGTAAGGCGAACAACCGCTGTCATGAATTAAACACCTACCACTCACGCTACAGGTGACACGAAGTCGTAAACTCCGATATTCATCGTTTACTGCAAAACCATGCGAGCCATCTTCCTGCACCTCCTACTAAAGTAGTGGACCGACCGCAACCAAACTCGGTACACATACTGCTTACTCTCAGGCGAAAAACCGCTGTCATGAATTAAACACATACCACTCACGCTACAGGAGACACGAAGTCGTAAACTACGATATTCTTCAATTACCGCAAAACCATGCGAGCAATCTTCCTGCAGCTCCTCCTAAAGTAGTGGACCGACTGCAACCAAACTCGGTACACATACTGCTTACTATCATGCGAAAAACCGCTGTCTTGAATTAAACACCTACCACTCACGCTACAGGAGACACGAAGTCGTAAACTACGATATTCTTGAATTACTGCAAAACCATGCGAGCCATCTTCCTGCACCTCCTCCTAAAGTAGTGGACCGACTGCAACCAAACTCGGTACACATACTGCTTACTATTAGGCGAACAACGGCTGTCATGAATTAAACACCTACCACTCACGCTACAGGACACACGAAGTCGTAAACTACGGTATTCTTGAATTACTGCAAAACCATGCGAGCCATCTTCCTGCACCTCCTCCAAAAGTAGAGGACCGACTGCAACCAAACTCGGTACACATACTGCTTACTATAAGGCGAACAACCGCTGTCATGAATTAAACACCTACCACTCACGCTATAGGAGACACGAAGTCGTAAACTAAGATATTCTTGAATTACTGCAAAACCATGCAAGCGATCTCCCTACACCTCCTCCTAAAGTATTGGACCGACTGCAACCAAACTCGGTACACATACTGCTTCCTATCAGGCGAACAACCAATGTCATGAATTAAACACCTAGCACTCACGCTACAGGAGACACGAAGTCATAAAGTACGATATTCTTGAAATACAGCAAAACCATGCGAGCCACCTTCCTGCACCTCCTCCTCCAGTAGTGGACCGACTGCAACCAAACTCGGTACACATACTGCTTACTATCAGGCGAACCACCGCTGTCATGAAATAAACACCTACCACTCACGCTACAGGAGACACGAAGTCGTAAACTCCGATATTCTTCGTTTACAGCAAAACCAAGCGAGCCATCTTCCTGCACCTCCTCCTAAAGTAGTGGACCGACTGCAACCAAACTCGGTACACATACTGCTTACTATCAGGCGAACAACCGCTGTCATGAATTAAACACATACCACTCACGCTATAGGAGACAAGAAGTCGTAAACTACGATATTCTTGAATTACTGCAAATCCATGCAAGCGATCTCCCTACACCTCCTCCTAAAGTAGTGGACCGACTGCAACCAAACTCAGTACACATAGTGCTTCCTATCAGGCTAACAACCAACGTCATGAATTAAACACCTAGCACTCACGCTACAGGAGACACGAAGTCATAAAGTACGATATTCTTGAAATACTGCAAAACCATGCGAGCCATCTTCCTGCACCTCCTCCTAAAGTAGTGAACCGACTGCAACTAAACTCGGTACACATACTGCTTACTATCAGGCGAACAACCGCTGTCATTATTTAAACACCTACCACTCACGCTACAGGACACACGAACTCGTAAACTACGATAATCATGAATTATAGCAAAGCCATGCGAGCCGTCTTCCTGCACCTCCTCCTCCAGTACTGGACCGACTTCCACTAAACTCGGTACACATTCTGATTACTCTCAGGCGAACAACCGCTGTCATGAATTAAACACATACCACTCACGCTACAGGAGACACGAAGACGAAAAATACGATATTCTTCAATTACGGCAAAACCATGCGAGCAATCTTATTGCACCTCCTCCTAAAGTAGTGGACCGACTGCAACCAAACACGGTACACATACTGCTTACTATCAGGCGAAAAACCGCTGTCAAGAATTAAACACCTACCACTCACGCTACAGGAGACACGAAGTCGTAAACTACGATATTCTTGAATTACGGCAAAACCATGCGAGCAATCTTCCTGCACCTCCTCCTAAAGTAATGGACCGACTGCAACCAAACTCGGTACACATACTGCTTACTATCAGGCGAACAACGGCTGTCATGAATTAAACACCTACCACTCACGCTACAGGAGACACGAAGTCGTAAACTACGATATTCTTGAATTACTGCAAAACCATGCGAGCCATCTTCCTGCACCTCCTCCTAAAGTAGTGGACGGACTGCAACCAAACTCGGTACACATACTGCTTACTATCAGGCGAACAACCGCTGTCATGAATTAAACACCTACCACTCACGCTACAGGTGACACGAAGTCGTAAACTACGATATTCTTGAACTACTGCAAATCCGTGCGAGCAATATTCCTGCACCTCCTCCTAAAGTAGTGGACCGACTGCAACCAAACTCAGTACACATACTACTTACTATCAGGCGGACAATCAGTCTCATGAATTAATTATCTACCACTCACACTACAGGAGACACAAAGTCGTAAACTACGATACTCTTGAATTACTGCAAAACCATGCGAGCCATCTTCCTGCACCTCCTCCTCCAGTAGTGGACCGACTGCAACCAAACTCGGTACACATACTACTTACTATCAGGCGAACAACCGCTGTCATGAATTAAACACATACCACTCACGCTACAGGAGACACGAAGTCGTAAACTACGATATTCTTCAATTACCGCAAATCCATGCGAGCAATCTTCCTGCACCTCCTCCTAAAGTAGTGGACCGACTGCAACCAAACTCGGTACACATACTGCTTACTATCAGGCAAACAACCGCTGTCATGAATTAAACACCTACCACTCACGCTACAGGAGACACGAAGTCGTAAACTCCGATATTCTTCGTTTACTGCAAAACCATGCGAGCCTTCTTCCTCCACTTCCTCCTCCAGTACTGGACCAACTGCAACCAAACTCGGCACACACACTGCTTACTATCAGGCGAACAACCGCTGTCATGAATTAAACACCTACCACTCACGCTACAGTAGACACGAAGTCGTAAACTACGATATTCTTGTATTACTGCAAAACCATGCGAGCCATCTTCCTGCACCTCCTCCTAAAGTAGTAGACCGAATGCAACCAAACTCGGTACACATACTGCTTACTATCAGGCGAACAACCAACTTCATGAATTAAACACCTACCACTCACGCTACAGGAGACACGAAGACGTAAACTACGATATTCTTGAATTACTGCAAATCCATGCGAGCAATCTTCCTGCACCTCTTCCTAAAGTAGTGGACTGACTGCAACCAAACTCGGTACACATACTGCTTACTATCAGGCGAACAACCAATGTCATGAATTAAACACCTACCACTCACGCTACAGGAGACACGAAGTCGTAAACTAGGATATTCTTGAATTACTGCAGAACCATGCGAGCCATCTTCCTGCACCTCCTCCTAAAGTACTGGAGCGACTGCACCCAAACTCGGTACTCATACTGCTTACTATCAGGCGAACAACGGCTGTCAAGAATTAAACACGTACCTCTCACGCTACAGGAGACACGAAGTCGTTAACTACGATATTCCTGAATTACTGCAAAACCATGCGAGCCATCTTCCTGCACCCCCTCCTAAAGTAGTGGACCGACTGCAACCAAACTCAATACACATACTGCTTACTATCAGGCGAACAACCGCTGTCATGAATTGAACACCAACCACTCACGCTACAGGAGACAAGAAGTCGTAAACTACGATATTCTTGAATTACTGCAAAACCATACGAGCCATCTTCCTGCACCTCCTCCTAAAGTGTTGGACCGACTGCAACAAAACTCGGTACACATACTGCTTACTATCAGGCGAACAACGGCTGTGAAGAATTAAACACCTACCACTCACACTACAGGAGACACGAAGTCGTAAACTACGATAGTCTTGAATTACTGGAAAACCATGCGAGCCATCTTCCTGCACCTCCTCCTCCAGTAGTGGACCTTCTGCAACCAAACTCGGAACACATACTGCTTACTATCAGGCGAACAACCGCTGTCATGAATTAAAAACCTGCCACTCACGCTACAGGACACACGAAGTCGTAAACTACGATATTCTTGAATTACTGCCAAACCATGCGAGCCATCTTCCTGCACCTTCTCCTAAAGTAGTGGACCGACTGCAACCAAACTCGGTACACATACTTCTTACTATCAGGAGAACAACCGCTGTCATGAATTAAACACCTACCACTCTTGCGACAGGAGACACGAAGTAGTGAACTACGATATTCTTTAATTACTGCAAAACCATGCGAGCAATCTTCCTGCACCTCCTTCTAAAGTAGTGGACCGACTACAACCAAACTCGGTACACATACTGCTTACTATTAGGCGAACAATCGCTGTCATGAATTAAACACCTACCACTCACGTTACAGGAGACACGAAGTCGTAAACTGCGATAGTCTTAAATTACTGCAAAATCATGCGAGCCATCTTCCTGCACCTCCTCCTCCAGTACTGGACCGACGGCAACCAAACTCGGTACACATACTGCTTACTATCAGGAGAACAACCGCTGTCATGAATTAAACACCTACCACTCTTGCGACAGGAGACACGAAGTCGTGAACTACGATATTCTTGAATTACTAAAGAACCATGCGAGCAATCTTCCTGCACCTCCTCCTAAAGTAGTGGACCGACTGCAACCAAGCTCGGTACATATACTGCTTGCTATCAGGCGAACAACCGCTGTCATGAATTAAACACCTACTACTCACGCTACAGTAGACACGAAGTCGTAAACTACGATATTCTTGTATTACTGCAAAACCATGCGAACCATCTTCCTGCACCTCCTCCTAAAGTAGTGGACCGACTGCAACCAAACTCGGTACACATACTTCGTACTATAAGGCAAACAACCGCTGTCATTTATTAAACACCTACCACTCACGCTACAGGAGACGTGAAGTCGTAAACTATGATATTCTTGAATTACTGCCAAATCATGCGAGCCATTTTCCTGCACCTGCTCCTAAAGTAGTGGACCGACTGCAACCAAACTCGGTACACATACTGCTTATTATCAGGCGAACAACCGCTGTCACGAATTAAACACCCACCACTCACGCTACAGAAGCCACGAAGTCGTAAACTACGATATTCTTGAATTATAGCAAAACCATGCGAGCCATCTTCCTGCACCTCCTCCTAAAGTAGTGGACCGACTGCAACCAAACTCGGTACACATACTGCATACTATCAGGCGCAAAACCGCTGTCATGTTTTAAACACCTACCATTCACGCTACAGGAGACACGAAGTCGTAAACGACAATATTCTTGAATTACTGCAAAAACATGCGAGCCATCTTCCTGCACCTCCTCCTAAAGTAGTGAACCGACTGCAACTAAACTCGGTACACATACTGCTTACTATCAGTCGAACAACCGCTGTCATGAATTAAACACTTACCACTCACGCTACAGGAAACACGTTGTCGTAAACTACGATATTCTTGTATTACTCCAAAACCATGCGAGCAGTCTTCCTGCACCTCCTCCTCCAGTACTGGACCGACTGCAACCAAACTCGGTATACATACTGCTTACTATCAGGCTAACAACCTCTGTCATGAATTAAACACATACCACTCACACTGCAGTAGACACGAAGTCCTAAACTACGATATTCTTGTATTACTGCAAATCCATGCGAGCCATCTTCCTGCACCTCCTCCTAAAGTAGTGGACCGAATGCAACCAAACTCGTACACATACTGCTTACTATCAGGCGAACAAGCAACGTCATGAATTAAACACCTACCACTCACGCTACAGGAGACATGAAGTCGTAAACTACGATTTTCTTGAATTACTGCAAAACCATGCGAGCCATCTTCCTGCACATCTTCCTAAAGTAGTGGACTGACTGCAACCAAACTCGGTACACACACTGCTTACTATCAGGCGAACAACCAATGTCATGAATTAAACACCTACCACTCACGCTACAGGAGACACGAAGTCGTAAACTACGATATTCTTGAATTACTGCAAAACTATGCGAGCCATCTTCCTGCACCTCCTCCTAAAGGACTGGAGCGACTTCACCCAAACTCGGTACTCATACTGCTTACTATCAGGCGAACAACGGCTGTCAAGAATTAAACACCTACCACTCACACTGCAGGAGACACGAAGTCGTAAACTACGATAGTCTTGAATTACTGCAAAACCATGCGAGCCATCTTCCTGCACCTCCTCCTAAAGTAGTGGACCGACTGCAACCAAACTCGGTACACATACTTCTTACTATCAGGAGAACAACCGCTGTCATGAATTAAACACCTACCACTCTTGTGACAGGAGACACGAAGTCGTGAACTACGATATTCTTGAATTACTGCAACACCATGCGAGCAATCTACCTGCACCTCCTCCTAAAGTATTGGACCGACTGTAACCAAACTCGGTACACATACTGCTTACTATTAGGCGAACAACCGCTGTCATGAATTAAACACCTACCACTCACGTTACAGGAGACACGAAGTCGTAAACTACGATGGTCTTGAATTACTGCAAAACCATGCGAGCCATCTTCCTGCACCTCCTCCTCCAGTACTGGACCGACTGCAACCAAACTCGGTACACATACTGCTTACTATCAGGAGAACAACCGCTGTTATGAATTAAAGACCTACCACTCACGCGACAGGAGACACGAAGTCGTGAACTACGATATTCTTGAATTACTGCAAAACCATGCGAGCCATCTTCCTGCCCCCTCAGGGGCTCAGCATTAATTTGCTGAGTACGGGCTTGGCGAACCCGGGGTCCTGAGCTGTGGGCTGTGTCGCGCCAACAGTCCGCTACACCGTAAGCTCTGTGCGTGCTTCAACGACCATCGTTCGGCGCGACGGTGGAACGTTGTACGTCTCAGAGCCCGGGGATCTTGGCTTCATCGCCCGGGTCGCGAGGATGGTACAAACCTCTCTAAAAAACCCCTCAATCTCAAGGTGTGCTACGTGCCGAGGAGATGCATGGCTGTTGAGGTTGAACAGCCGCTAGCGAGCAACCTCTGAGGAACCTGCCGCACCTCAGTTGTATAAGGCTTACCCAGGCAAGCGGGGCTCTGTCTGGGTGGACCTCTTTTCCCTAGCTGCTCGTGGGACGGAAATGAAACGAGCACTAACTAGCGTGGGCGGTCGCAAAAACGCCGTTTCTAAGCGAGGAAAGTCCGATTTTGATGCGACAGTATATGACCCTAAGACGGTGCCTTCCCTGGCTACGCCATGGGAAGAGCGCAAAACTTTACGGAGTTCAGATCCCTACACGCCGCGATATCTTGTCTTTTCCCGGACTGATGGAGACTCTTTCTTGTCCACCAAACCGCAGATCTTCATTGACCATCTCGAGGACAAGTACGGTGAGGTGGAGTCATTCTCAAAAATGAGAAGTGGGGCTGTTCTGATACAGACGGCATCCCCAGCCCAGTCCAGGGCATTATTGGCCTGTGACAAGCTGGGTGATATACCTGTCAGTGTCACGCCCCACAAGACCCTTAACATGGTCCAAGGTCGTATTTACCATCGTGACCTATTGTCACAGTCTGATGAATAGCTACGTACTAACTTGGAGCGCAGAGGTGTTCACCTTGTTCGACGTGTTTATAGGGGACCACGAGATAACAAGGTTGCCACCGGTGCATTCATCCTGGCCTTCGAAGGCGATACACTGCCTGAGAAGGTCAAGGTCATGATCTACCGGTGCGACGTTACACCATACGTCCCGCCCCCTATGAGGTGCTTCAGGTGCTGGAAGTTCGGGCATATGTCCTCCCGGTGCACTTCTAGCCCTGTGTGCAGGGATTGTGGACGTCCATCTCATCCGGACGCTCCCTGCACCCCACCTCCCGTCTGTGTGAACTGCAACCAGCTGCATCCACCGTGCTCTCCAGACTGTAAAGTTCTCCACAAAGAACGAAAAATAATGGAGATTAAGACCTTGGACCGTCTGTCATACAATGAGGCGAGAAAGAAATATGAGCGGCTCCATCCGGTAAACATGACCACCTCTTATGCTGTAGTAACGTCGTCCCCGCGCACTATGGGTACGACATCTACCAAGGTATCGCTTCCTCCTGTGGGCCCTAGGGGCCACAAAACTACCACTGCCCCCTCGTTAGGTGGGGGCGATGTTCCATCTGCTGCTGCAGCACCTGTTGTGGGGGAAACCTCCCCACAACCATCGGGGACACCAGTCCCCAACCCCCAGCCGGAGAAACAACAGCTTCCTCCGGCACCTCTCCCTCGGAAGGGGTCCTTCGGGACGCTCCCTTCTGGGGAGTCCCAGGGTGCACCAGGGGATCCCAGCCTTTGGCTGAAGGATCCAAAACCTTCTGGTCGAAGGGCTTCTGGCTCTTTGACAGTCTCTGCTGCCACTTCTGGTAAGCCCTCCCGGCCCTTGACACCGAAGGGCCAGCGAGAGGGCAAAAAGAACCCGAAGAAAAAGGATACGAAGGAGGCATCATCAGTGCCTCGGAAGGACCGCTCTGCCACCTCTTCGGCATCTGAAGACGAGGTAGAGATCCTCGCATCACCTGAGGATCTCGCCATACTCGGAACGCCTGAACCGATGGTTCAGGATCCTGCAGAGTCTGCGCAGTTGGCAGCAGGTGCTCCTGCTGAATGACCATTTACCGCCTTACATTATGGCTATTCAGCAAACTGCAAACAACATCTTGCAGTGGAATTGCGGTGGTTTTTTCCGCCACCTGGCTGAGCTGCGGCACTTACTCTGCCGCTTCCCTGCCATCTGTCTTGCCTTGCAGGAAACGTGGTTTCCCGTCGAGAAGAGCCCCGCCCTCAGAGGGTATCGGGGCTATTTTAAAAACCGAACCGTCTACGACAGGGTTTCTGGCGGCGTCTGTGTTTATGTCCACGCCTCTGTCCCCAGTGCTGCTGTGCCTCTTCAAACGTCTCTAGAGGCAGTCGCTGTTCGACTCCGGGTAGTACGAGATTTTACTGTCTGCTCTGTCTATCTTCCACCTGATGAGGCCATCTCTCCCACAGACCTCGCAGCCTTGGTCGCTCAACTTCCCCCACCCTTCCTTCTTATGGGGGACTTCAACGCCCATCACCCTCTGTGGGGTGGCACACAGACCTCGGCCCGGGGTAGGGATGTTGAGTCTCTCCTGTCAGAGCAGAATCTCGGCCTTCTTAACACCGGTGCTCCTACCCACTTTAGCACAGCACATGGTTCGTTTTCTGCCATTGACCTGTCTGTCTGCAGCCCTAGTCTCCTTCCACATCTCACCTGGAGGGTCCATGACGACCTGTGTGGGAGCGACCATTTTCCGATCTTCCTGTCGCTCCCACAGTGTTCGCCTGCCGCCCGTCCTCCTCGCTGGGCACTCCGTAGGGCTGACTGGCCAGCTTATTCTTCAGCTGCTGTGATTTCCTCTCCGCTTCCAGCGGATGTTGATGCCGCCGTTCAGCAGGTCACAGACGCCATCGTTTCTGCAGCCGAAAACTCTGTTCCCATCACATCCGGTCCGCTCCATCGCCCATCGGTGCCCTGGTGGACACCGGCGACTGCTGAGGCCATCCGGGAACGTCGGCGAGCACTACAGCGCCACCGACGCCACCCTTGTGTCGAACATCTCGTAGCCTTCAAGTGTCTCCGGGCACGGGCACGGCGACTGATACAAGACGGTAAGAGGGCTTCCTGGGAGAAGTACGTCGCCTCCATTGGTTCCCGCGCTTCTCCTTCAAAGGTGTGGTCGCAGGTTCGACGCCTCTTTGGGCAACGCCCTCCGGCGGGAATTCCGTGTCTCAGCGTTCAGGGTACGCTCTATACTGACCCTGTCGCCGTCGCTGAGCACCTGGCAGACCATTTTGCACGCACCTCAGAGACTGCTGCTTATGGTGCAGACTTTCGCGCCCTTAAAGGGCGTGCAGAAAGCCATCTGATCTCATTTCGAACGCGGCGTCGGGAACCGTACAACGTCCCATTCACTGAATGGGAGTTTGAAGGTGCCCTTGCTGCATGCCCAGATACCTCCCCTGGACCCGATCGAATTCACAGTCAGTTCCTCCGACACCTATCAGCGGATGCCAAGAGCCAACTTCTCGCCCTGCTTAATCGGATATGGCTGGAGGGTGTTTTTCCGTCCTCGTGGCGGGAAGGCATTATCATTCCGGTGATTAAGCCTGGGGCAGATCCGCAGGTGGCTGATAGTTACCGCCCGATCAGCCTCACCAACGTTCCATGCAAGCTTCTCGAACGCTTGGTGAGTCGGAGGCTCATGTGGATCCTCGAGGACCGGGGACTTTTGGTGCCACAACAGGGTGGGTTCCGTCAAGGTCGCTCCGCTGTTGACAACCTCGTGTCACTGGAGTCGGCCATCCGTACAGCATTTAGTCGCCGCGAACACCTGGTTGCCGTATTTTTCGACCTGCGGAAAGCATACGACACTACCTGGCACTAACATATTCTGTCTACTCTGTACGACTGGGGTTTACGGGGTCCGCTTCCCATATTCATTCAGAATTTCCTGGCGTTGCGTTCTGTTAGAGTTCGTGTTGGTTCTTGTTTTAGCTCACCTCATTGTCAAGAGAACGGAGTCCCGCAGGGTTCCGTTCTCAGTGTCCCTTTATTTTTAGTCGTCATCAACGGCCTTGCGACGGCCGTGGGGTCATCGGTATCCACTTCCTTGTATGCCGATGACTTCTGCATGTATTTTAGCTCCACCAGCATCAGTGTTGCTGAACGTCGGTTGCAACTGGCCATTCGAAAAGCGCAGTCGTGGGCGTTTGCCCACGGTTTTCAGTTCTCTGCGTCGAAGACCCGTGTCATGCATTTCTGCCGACGTCGGGCAGTACACCCAGAACCCGAACTCTATTTAGTTGGAGACCTGCTACATGTCGTAGAAACATACACGTTTCTAGGCATGCTGTTCGACAACCGTCTCACCTGGGTGCAACACCTTCGCCAGCTGAAACGAAAGTGCTGGCGACACCTCAACATCCTGCGTTGTCTCAGCCACACTGTTTGGGGAGCCTCACGCCCGACGCTGTTACAACTTTACAAGGCGCTCATTCAGTCGCGTCTAGACTATGGCTGCATAGTCTACGATTCGGCTGCGCCATCAGCACTGCAGGCGTTGGACCCAATTTTGCACTGTGGTGTCCGTTTGGCGACGGGGGCTTTTCGCACAAGCCCTGTGCCAAGCCTCCTTGTCGAAGCTGGAGTCCTCCCGCTGCGCTTCCGTAGGCAACACCTACTGGCATCCTATGTTGCTCGTGTTCAGGCCTCGCCCTTCCACCCGAACCGCCGGCTCCTATTTCCAGACGCTGCACTACCTATCCCTGCACGACGGCCAAGGTCGGGATACCCGATCTCGGTCCGTGTTCGTATCCTTCTTTCGTCTCTCACATCCTACCCACTTCCTACCATTTTCCACTATTCCTCTCACACTCCTCCTTGGTCCATTCCTCGTTTGCAGCTCCGTCTGGACCTGTCCCATGCGTCAAAGGCCTCTGTTTCTCCCGTCCATCTCCGTCACCAGTTTCTGCAAGCGCTCGAACCGTTCCGTGCCACAGACGCCATTTACACAGATGGTTCCGTAGTAGATGGCCGTGCTGGGTATGCCTTTCTACATCACAACCACGTAGAACAGCATTCTCTGCCCTGTGAGAGTAACATCTTCTCCGCCGAGCTGGTCGCTATTCTCAGAGCTCTCCAACATCTCAAAGACTGCCCCAGGGGGTCATTCGTCATCTGTACTGACTCCCTGAGTGGCTTACAAGCGATCGACCAGTGTTTCTCTCGGCACCCAATAGTGCGGTCGATCCAGGACACTGTTCACTCTCTATACCAATCGGGCCGTTCTGTGGTTTTTGTGTGGACCCCAGGTCATGTTGGCATACCAGGGAATGAACATGTTGATAGATTGGCCAAGCAGGCCACTAAGGGACCGCCTCTGGCTATTGGTGTCACGGAACAGGATTTTAAACTGGTGTTGCACCAGAGGGTGCGCGAGGCTTGGAGCACCGAGTGGGCTACGGCGACTGCACCGAATAAGCTTCGGGCAGTAAAGCTCTCCACAGCTTTGTGGAAATCTTCACTGTGGCCGACCCGCCGAGAGTCAGTTGTCCTCTGTCGCCTCCGGATTTGACATACGTGGCTCACCCACGGGTATCTTCCTCGGCGTGAGACTCCACCCGTGTGTCGATGTGGCACTGTATTGACAGTGGCCCATCTTTTGATGGCCTGTCCACTTTTAGCCGACCTGCGGCACTATTTTACTCTTCCAGACGCACTACCTTCAGTTTTAGGAGACGACCCCTCTATGGCTACCAAAGTTTTACGTTTTATCCGCGCTGCTGGTTTTTATGAATCGATCTAACGGTAGGTGCTGTGGCCTGATATCTTAGGCCACCACCAATCCCGTTTTTTACCTTTTCCGCCCTAAGGGGTTCTTCGTGTATGCAGTATGGCTGGCTCATCCTGTTTTTTCTTTGTGATCAGCCAGCCAAGGTACTCTGCTATCCAGTTTTATTCCTGACTTTCTTTTACCATTTCTGTGTGTCTTCGTTTTTAAGTCATCAGAGGTTTGTCCATTGTCCACTTGTCCCTTATGTGCGCGATCATTTTTAGAGCTTCGTTCAATTTTGTCGTTCTTGGCAGTGGACTCTGAGCTAGTAACAGGGGACTGATGACCTAGATGTTTAGTCCCCTCAATACACAACAACAACAACAACAACAACAACCATCTTCCTGCACCTCCTCCTAAAGTAGAGGACCGACTGCAACCAAACTCGGTACACATACTTCTTACTATCAGGAGAACAACCGCTGTCATGAATTAAACACCTACCCCTCTTGCGACAGGAGACACAAAGTCGTGAACTACGATATTCTTGAATTACTGCAAAACCATGCGAGCAATCTTCCTGCACCTCCTCCTAAAGTAGTGGACCTACTGCAACCAAACTTGGTACACATACTGCATACAATTAGGCGAACAACCGCTGTCATGAATTAAACACCTACCACTCACGCTACAGGAGACACGAAGTCTTATACTACGATATTCTTCAATTATTGCAAAACCATGCGAGGCATCTTCCTGCACCTCCTTCCCCAATAGTGGACCAACTGCAACCAAACTCGGTACACATACTGCTTACTATCAGTCGATCAACCGCTGTCATGAATTAAACACCTACCACTCACGCTACAGGAGACATGAAGTCGTAAACTACGATATTCTTGAATTACTGAAAAACCATGCGAGCAATCTTCCTGCACCTCCTCCTAAAGTAGTGGACCGACTGCAACCAAACTCGGTACACATACTGCTTACTATCAGGCGAAAAACCGCTGTCATGAATGAAACACCTACCACTCACGCTACAGGAGACAAGAAGTCGTAAACTACGATATTCGTGAATTACTGCAAAACCATGCGAGACATCTTCCAGCACCTCCTCCTAAAGTAATAGACCGACTGAAACCAAACTCGGTACACATACTTCGTACTATAAGGCGAACAACCGCTGTCATTTATTAAACACCTACCACTCACGCTACAGGAGACATGAAGTCATAAACTATGATATTCTTGTATTAATGCCAAACCATGCGAGCAGTTTTCCTGCACCTCCTCCTAAAGTAGTGGACCGACTGCAACCAAACTCGGTACACATACTGCTTACTATAAGGCGAACAACCGCTGTCATGAATTAAACACCTACCACTCACGCTACAGGAGGCACGAAGTCGTAAACTACGATATTCTTGAATTATAGCAAAACCATGCGAGCTGTCTTCCTGCACTTCCTCCTCCAGTACTCGACCGACTGCAACCAAACTCGGTACACATACTGCTTACTATCAGGCGAACAACCGCTGTTATGAATTAAACACCTAAAACTCACGCTACAGTAGACACGAAGTCGTAAACTACGATATTCTTGTATTACTGCAAAACCATGCGAGCCATCTTCCTGCACCTCCTCCTAAAGTAGTGGACCGAATGCAACCAAACTCGGTACACATACTGCTTACTGTCAGGCGAACAACCAACGTCATGAATTAAACACCTACCACTCACGCTACAGGAGACACGAAGACGTAAACTACGATATTCTTGAATTACTGCAAATCCATGCGAGCCATCTTCCTGCACCTCTTCCTAAAGTAGTGGACTGACTGCAACCAAACTCGGTACACATACTGCTTACTATTAGGCGAACAACCAATGTCATGAATTAAACACCTACCACTCACGCTACAGGAGTCACGAAGTCGTAAACTACGATATCCTTGAATTACGGCAAAACCATGCGAGCCATCTTCCTGCACCTCCTCCTAAAGTACTGGAGCGACTGCACCCAAACTCGGTACTCATACTGCTTACTATCAGGCGAACAACCAATGTCATGAATTAAACACCTACCACTCACGCTACAGGAGACAGGATGTCGTAAACTATGATAGTCTTGAATTACTGCAAAACCATGCGAGCCATCTTCCTGCACCTCCTCCTCCAGTAGTGGACCTACTGCAACCAAACTCGGTACACATACTGCTTACAATCAGGCGAACAACCGCTGTCATGAATTCAAAACCTACCACTCACGCTACAGGACACACGAAGTCGTAAACTACGATATTCTTGAATTAATGGAAAACCATGCGAGCCATCTTCCTGCACCTTCTCCTAAAGTAGTGGACCGACTGCAACCAAACTCGGTACACATACTTCTTACTATCAGGAGAACAACCGCTGTCATGAATTAAACACCTACCACTCTTGCGACAGGAGACACGAAGTCGTGAACTACGATATTCTTGAATTACTGCAAAACCATGCGAGCAATCTTCCTGCACCTCCTCCTAAAGTAGTGGACCTACTGCAACCAAACTTGGTACACATACTGCATACAATTAGGCGAACAACCGCTGTCATGAATTAAACACCTACCACTCACGCTACAGGAGACACGAAGTCTTATACTACGATATTCTTCAATTATTGCAAAACCATGCGAGGCATCTTCCTGCACCTCCTTCCCCAATAGTGGACCAACTGCAACCAAACTCGGTACACATACTGCTTACTATCAGTCGATCAACCGCTGTCATGAATTAAACACCTACCACTCACGCTACAGGAGACATGAAGTCGTAAACTACGATATTCTTGAATTACTGAAAAACCATGCGAGCAATCTTCCTGCACCTCCTCCTAAAGTAGTGGACCGACTGCAACCAAACTCGGTACACATACTGCTTACTATCAGGCGAAAAACCGCTGTCATGAATGAAACACCTACCACTCACGCTACAGGAGACAAGAAGTCGTAAACTACGATATTCGTGAATTACTGCAAAACCATGCGAGACATCTTCCAGCACCTCCTCCTAAAGTAATAGACCGACTGAAACCAAACTCAGTACACATACTTCGTACTATAAGGCGAACAACCGCTGTCATTTATTAAACACCTACCACTCACGCTACAGGAGACATGAAGTCATAAACTATGATATTCTTGTATTAATGCCAAACCATGCGAGCAGTTTTCCTGCACCTCCTCCTAAAGTAGTGGACCGACTGCAACCAAACTCGGTACACATACTGCTTACTATAAGGCGAACAACCGCTGTCATGAATTAAACACCTACCACTCACGCTACAGGAGGCACGAAGTCGTAAACTACGATATTCTTGAATTATAGCAAAACCATGCGAGCCGTCTTCCTGCACTTCCTCCTCCAGTACTCGACCGACTGCAACCAAACTCGGTACACATACTGCTTACTATCAGGCGAACAACCGCTGTTATGAATTAAACACCTAAAACTCACGCTACAGTAGACACGAAGTCGTAAACTACGATATTCTTGTATTACTGCAAAACCATGCGAGCCATCTTCCTGCACCTCCTCCTAAAGTAGTGGACCGAATGCAACCAAACTCGGTACACATACTGCTTACTGTCAGGCGAACAACCAACGTCATGAATTAAACACCTACCACTCACGCTACAGGAGACACGAAGACGTAAACTACGATATTCTTGAATTACTGCAAATCCATGCGAGCCATCTTCCTGCACCTCTTCCTAAAGTAGTGGACTGACTGCAACCAAACTCGGTACACATACTGCTTACTATTAGGCGAACAACCAATGTCATGAATTAAACACCTACCACTCACGCTACAGGAGTCACGAAGTCGTAAACTACGATATCCTTGAATTACGGCAAAACCATGCGAGCCATCTTCCTGCACCTCCTCCTAAAGTACTGGAGCGACTGCACCCAAACTCGGTACTCATTCTGCTTACTATCAGGCGAACAACCAATGTCATGAATTAAACACCTACCACTCACGCTACAGGAGACAGGATGTCGTAAACTATGATAGTCTTGAATTACTGCAAAACCATGCGAGCCATCTTCCTGCACCTCCTCCTCCAGTAGTGGACCTACTGCAACCAAACTCGGTACACATACTGCTTACAATCAGGCGAACAACCGCTGACATGAATTCAAAACCTACCACTCACGCTACAGGACACACGAAGTCGTAAACTACGATATTCTTGAATTACTGGAAAACCATGCGAGCCATCTTCCTGCACCTTCTCCTAAAGTAGTGGACCGACTGCAACCAAACTCGGTACACATACTTCTTACTATCAGGAGAACAACCGCTGTCATGAATTAAACACCTACCACTCTTGCGACAGGAGACACGAAGTCGTGAACTACGATATTCTTGAATTACTGCAAAACCATGCGAGCAATCTTCCATCACCTCCTCCTAAAGTATTGGACCGACTGCAACAAAACTTGGTACACATACTGCTTACTATATGGAGAAAAACCGCTGTCATGAATTAAACACCTACCACTCACGCTACAGGAGACAAGAAGTCGTAAACTCCGATATTCTTGATTTACTGCAAAACCATACGAGCCATCTTCCTGCACCTCCTCCTAAAGTATTGGACCGACTGCAACAAAACTTGGTACACATACTGCTTACTATCAGGCGAAAAACCGCTGTCATGAATTAAACACCTACCACTCGCACTACAAGAGACAGGAAGTCGGAAACTACGATAGTCTTGAATTACTGCAAAACCATGCGAGCAATGTTCCTGCACCTCCTCCTAAAGTAGTGGACCGATTTCAACCAAATTCGGTACACATACTGCTTACCATCAGGCGAACAACCGCTGTCATGAATTAAAAACCTACCACTCACGCTACAGGAGACACGAAGTCGTAAACTACGATATTCTTGAATTACTGCAAAACCATGCGAGCCATCTTCCTGCACCTCCTCCTAAAGTAGTATACCGACTGCAACCAAACTCGGTTCACATACTGCTTACTATCAGGCGAACAACCGCTTTTATGAATTAAATACCTACCACTCACGCTACAGGAGACACGAAGTCGTGAACTACGATATTCTTGAATTACTGCAAAACCATGCGAGCCATCTTCCTACACCTCCTCCTAAAGTAGTGGACCGACAGCAACCAAACTCGGTACACACACTGCTTACTATCAGGCAAATAACCAACGTCATGTATTAAACACCTACCACTCACGCTGCAGGAGACACGAAGTCATAAATCACGATATTCTTGAAATACTGCAAAACCATGCGAGCCATCTACCTGCACCTTTTCCTCCAGTAGTGGATCGACTGCAACAAAACTCGGTGCACATACTGCTTACTATCAGGCGAATAACCGATGTCATGAATTAACCACCTACCACTAACACTGCAGGAGACACGAAGTCGTAAACTACGATAATCTTGAATTACTGAAAAACCATGCGAGCCATCTTCCTGCACCTCCTCCTAAAGTAGTGGACCGACTGCAACCAAACGCGGTACACATACTGCTTACTATCAGGCGAACAACCGCTGTCATGAAGTAAACACCTACCACTCACGCTACAGGAGACATGAAGTCGTAAACTACAATATTCTTGAATTACTGAAAAACCATGCGAGCAATCTTCCTGCACCTCCTCCTAAAGTAGTGGACCGACTGCAACCAAACTCGGTACACATACTGCTTACTATCAGGCGAACAACCGCTGTCATGAATTAAACACCTACCACTCACGCTACAGGAGACAAGAAGTCGTAAACTACGATATTCGTGAATTACTGCAAAACCATGCGAGCCATCTTCCAGCACCTCCTCCTAAAGTAATAGACCGACTGAAACCAAACTCGGTACACATACTTCGTACTATAAGGCGAACAACCGCTGTCATTTATTAAACACCTACCACTCACGCTACAGGTGACATGAAGTCAAAAACTATGATATTCTTGTATTACTGCCTAATCATACGAGCAGTTTTCCTGCACCTCCTCCTAAAGTAGTGGACCGACTGCAACCAAACTCGGTACACATACTGATTACTATAAGGCGAACAACCGCTGTCATGAATTAAACACCTACCACTCACGCTACAGGAGACACGAAGTCGTAAACTACGATATTCTTGAATTATAGCAAAACCATGCGAGCCGTCTTCCTGCACTTCCTCCTCCAGTACTCGACCGACTGCAACCAAACTCGGTACACATACTGCTTACTATCAGGCGAAAAACCGCTGTTATGAATTAAACACCTACCACTCACGCTACGGTAGACACGAAGTCGTAAACTACGATATTCTTGTATTACTGCAAAACCATGCGAGCCATCTTCCTGCACCTTCTCCTAAAGTATTGGACCGAATGCATCCAAACTCGGTACACATACTGCTTACTGTCAGGCGAACAACAAACGTCATGAATTAAACTCCTACCTCTCACGCTACAGGAGACACGAAGACGTAAACTACGATATTCTTGAATTACAGCAAATCCATGCGAGCCATCTTCCTGCACCTCTTCCTAAAGTAGTGGACTGACTGCAACCAAACTCGGTACACATACTGCTTACTATTAGGCGAACAACCAATGTCATGAATTAAACACCTACCACTCACGCTACAGGAGACACGAAGTCGTAAACTACGATATTCTTGAATTACTGCAAAGCTATGCGAGCCATCTTCCTGCACCTCCTCCTAAAGGACTGGAGCGACTTCACCCAAACTCGGTACTCATACTGCTTACTATCAGGCGAACAACAGCTGTCAAGAATTAAACACCTACCACTCACGCTACAGGAGACACGAAGTCGTTAACTACGATATTCTCGAATTACTGCAAAACCTTGCAAGACGTCTTCCTGCACCTCCTCCTAAAGTAGTGAACAGACTGCAACCAAACTCTGTACACATACTGCTTACTATATGGAGAAAAACCGCTGTCATGAATTAAACACCTACCACTCACGCTACAGGAGACAAGAAGTCGTAAACTCCGATATTCTTGATTTACTGCAAAACCATACGAGCAATCTTCCTGCACCTCCTCCTAAAGTATTGGACCGACTGCAACAAAACTTGGTACACATACTGCTTACTATCAGGCGAAAAACCGCTGTCATGAATTAAACACCTACCACTCACACTACAAGAGACAGGAAGTCGTAAACTACGATAGTCTTGAATTACTGCAAAACCATGCGAGCAATGTTCCTGCACCTCCTCCTAAAGTAGTGGACCGATTTCAACCAAATTCGGTACACATACTGCTTACCATCAGGCGAACAACCGCTGTCATGAATTAAAAACCTACCACTCACGCTACAGCACACACGAAGTCGTAAACTACGATATTCTTGAATTACTGCAAAACCATGCGAGCCATCTTCCTGCACCTCCTCCTAAAGTAGTATACCGACTGCAACCAATCTCGGTTCACATACTGCTTACTATCAGGCGAACAACCGCTGTCATGAACTAAACACCTACCACTCACGCTACAGGAGACACGAAGTCGTAAACTCCGATATTATTGATTTACTGCAAAACCATGCGAGCCATCTACCTGCACCTTTTCCTCCAGTAGTGGATCGACTGCAACAAAACTCGGTGCACATACTGCTTACTATCAGGCGAATAACCGATGTCATGAATTAACCACCTACCACTAACGCTGCAGGAGACACGAAGTCGTAAACTACGATATTCTTGAATTACTGAAAAACCATGCGAGCCATCTTCCTGCACCTCCTCCTAAAGTAGTGGACCGACTGCAACCAAACTCGGTACACATACTGCTTACTATTAGGCGAACAACCGCTGTCATGAATTAAACACCTACCACTCACGCTACAGGAGACACGAAGTCTTATTCTACGATATTCTTCAATTATTGCAAAACCATGCGAGCCATTTTCCTGCACCTCCTTCCCCAATAGTGGACCAACTGCAACCAAACTCGGTACACATACTGCTAACTATCAGTCGAACAACCGCTGTCATGAAGTAAACACCTCCCACTCACGCTACAAGAGACATGAAGTCGTAAACTACGATATTCTTGAATTACTGAAAAACCATGCGAGCAATCTTCCTGCACCTCCTCCTAAAGTAGTGGACCGACTGCAACCAAACTCGGTACACATACTGCTTACTATCAGGCTAACAACCGCTGTCATGAATTAAACACCTACCACTCACGCTACAGGAGACAAGAAGTCGTAAACTACGATATTCGTGAATTACTGCAAAACCATGCGAGCCATCTTCCAGCACCTCCTCCTAAAGTAATAGCCCGACTGAAACCAAACTCGGTACACATACTTCGTACTATAAGGCGAACAACCGCTGTCATTTATTAAACACCTACCACTCACGCTACCGGAGACATGAAGTCATAAACTATGATATTCTTGTATTACTGCCAAAACATGCGAGCAGTTTTCCTGCACCTCCTCCTAAAGTAGTGGACCGAATGCAACCAAACTCGGTACACATACTGCCTACTGTCAGGCGAACAACAAACGTCATGAATTAAACTCCTACCACTCACGCTACAGGAGACACGAAGACGTAAACTACGATATTCTTGAATTACTGCAAATCCATGCGAGCCATCTTCCTGCACCTCTTCCTAAAGTAGTGGACTGACTGCAACCAAACTCGGTACACATACTGCTTACTATTAGGCGAACAACCAATGTCATGAATTAAACACCTACCACTCACGCTACAGGAGTCACGAAGTCGTAAACTACGATATCCTTGAATTACGGCAAAACCATGCGAGCCATCTTCCTGCACCTCCTCCTAAAGTACTGGAGCGACTGCACCCAAACTCGGTACTCATACTGCTTACTATCAGGCGAACAACCAATGTCATGAATTAAACACCTACCACTCACGCTACAGGAGACAGGAAGTCGTAAACTACGATATTCTTGAATTACTGGAAAACCATGCGAGCCATCTTCCTGCACCTTCTCCTAAAGTAGTGGACCGACTGTAACCAAACTCGGTACACATACTGCTTACTATTAGGCGAACAATCGCTGTCATGAATTAAACACCTACCACTCACGTTACAGGAGACACGAAGTTGTAAACTACGATAGTCTTAAATTACTGCAAAATCATGCGAGCCATCTTCCTGCACCTCCTCCTTCAGTAGTGGACCTACTGCAACCAAACTCAGTACACATACTGCTTACTATCAGGAGAACAACCGCTGTTATGAATTAAACACCTACCACTCACGCGACAGGAGACACGAAGTCGTGAACTACGATATTCTTGAATTACAGCAAAACCATGAGAGCCAACTTCCTGCACCTCCTCCTAAAGTAGTGGACCGACTGCAACGAACCTCGGTACACATACTTCTTACTATCAGGAGAACAACCGCTGTCATGAATTAAACACCTACCACTCTTGCGACAGGAGACACGAAGTCGTGAACTACGATATTCTTGAATTACTGAAGACCCATGCGAGCAATCTTCCTGCACCTCCTCCTAAAGTAGTGGACCGACTGCAACCAAACTCGGTAAACATACTGCTTACTATCAGGCGAACAACCGCTGTCATGAATTAAACACGTACCACTCACGCTACAGTAGACACGAAGTCGTAAACTACGATATTCTTGTATTACTGCAAAACCATGCGAGCCATCTTCCTGCACCTCCTCCTAAAGTAGTGGACCGACTGCAACCAAACTCGGTACACATACTTCGCACTATAAGGCAAACAACCGCTGTCATTTATTAAACACCTACCACTCACGCTACAGGAGACGTGAAGTCGTGAACTATGATATTCTTGAATTACTGCCAAATCATGCGAGCCATTTTCCTGCACCTGCTCCTAAAGTAGCGGACCGACTGCAACCAAACTCGGTACACATACTGCTTACTATTAGGCAACAACAGCTGTCATGAATTAAACACGTACCACTCACGCTACAGTAGACACGAAGTCGTAAACTACGGTATTCTTGTATTACTGCAAAACCATGCGAGCCATCTTCCTGCACCACTTCCTAAAGTAGTGGACTGACTGCAACCAAACTCGGTATACATACTGCTTACTATCAGGCGAACAACCAATGTCATGAATTAAAAACTTACCACTCACGCTACAGGAGACACGAACTCGTAAACTACGATATTCTTGAATTACTGCAAAGCTATGCGAGCCATCTTCCTGCACCTCCTCCTAAAGGACTGGAGCGACTTCACCCAAACTCGGTACTCATACTGCTTACTATCAGGCGATCAACAGCTGTCAAGAATTAAACACCTACCACTCACGCTACAGGAGACACGAAGTCGTTAACTACGATATTCTCGAATTACTGCAAAACCTTGCCAGACATCTTCCTGCACCTCCTCCTAAAGTAGTGAACAGACTGCAACCAAACTCTGTACACATACTGCTTACTATATGGAGAAAAACCGCTGTCATGAATTAAACACCTACCACTCACGCTACAGGAGACAAGAAGTCGTAAACTCCGATATTCTTGATTTACTGCAAAACCATACGAGCCATCTTCCTGCACCTCCTCCTAAAGTGTTGGACCGACTGCAACAAAACTTGGTACACATACTGCTTACTATCAGGCGAACAACCGCTGTCATGAATTAAACACCTACCACTCACTCTACAGGAGACAGGAAGTCGTAAACTACGATATTCTAGAATTACTGCAAAACAATGCGAGCCATCATCCTGCACCTCCTCCACCAGTAGTGGACCGACTTCAAACAAAATCGGTACACATACTGCTTACTATCAGGCGAACAACCGCTGTCATGAATTAAACACCTACCACTCACACTATAAGAGACAGGAAGTCGTAAACTACGATAGTCTTGAATTACTGCAAAACCATGCGAGCAATGTTCCTGCACCTCCTCCTAAAGTAGTGGACCGATTTCAACCAAATTCGGTACACATACTGCTTACCACAAGGCGAACAACCGCTGTCATGAATTAAAAACCTACCACTCACGCTACAGCACACACGAAGTCGTAAGCTACGATATTCTTGAATTACTGCAAAACCATGCAAGCCATCTTCCTGCACCTCCTCCTAAAGTATTATACCGACTGCAACCAAACTCGGTTCACATACTGCTTACTATCAGGCGAACAACCGCTGTCATGAACTAAACACGTACCACTCACGCTACAGGAGACACGAAGTCGTAAACTCCGATATTCTTGATTTACTGCAAAACCATGCGTGTCATCTTCCTGCACCTCCTCCTAAACTAGTGGACCGACCGCAACCAAACTCGGTACACATACTGCTTACTATCAGGCGAACAACCGCTTTTATGAATTAAATACCTACCACTCACGCTACAGGAGACACGAAGTCGTAAACTACGATATTCTTGAATTACTGCAAAAACCATGCGAGCCATCTTCCTACACCTCCTCCTAAAGTAGTGGACCGACAGCAACCAAACTCGGTACACCTACTGCTTACTATCAGGCGAATAACCAACGTCATGTATTAAACACCTACCACTCACGCTACAGGAGACACGAAGTCATAAATCACGATATTCTTGAAATACTGCAAAACCATGCGAGCCATCTACCTGCACCTTTTCCTCCAGTAGTGGATCGACTGCAACAAAACTCGGTGCACATACTGCTTACTATCAGGCGAATAACCGATGTCATGAATTAACCACCTACCACTAACGCTGCAGGAGACACGAAGTCGTAAACTACGATATTCTTGAATTACTGCAAAACCATGCGAGCCATTTTCCTGCACCTCCTCCTGAAGTAGTAGACCGACTGCATCCAAACTCGGTACACATACTGCTTACTATGAGGCGAACAACCGCTGTCATGAATTAAACACCTACCACTCACGCTACAGGAGTCATGAAGTCGTAAACTACTATATACTTGAATTACTGAAAAACCTTGCGAGCAATCTTCCTGCACCCCCTCCTAAAGTAGTGGACCGACTGCAACCAAACTCAGTACACATACTGCTTACTATCAGGCGAACAACCGCTGTCATGAATTAAACACCTACCACTCACACTACAGGAGACAAGAAGTCGTAAACTACGATATTCTTGAATTACTGCAAAACCATACGAGCCATCTTCCTGCACCTCCTCCTAAAGTATTGGACCGTCTGCAACAAAACTCGGTACACATACTGCTTACTATCAGACGAAAAACCGCTGTCATGAATTAAACACCTACCACTCACGCTACAGGAGACAGAAAGTCGTAAACTACGATATTCTTGAATTACTGCAAAACAATGCGAGCCATCTTCCTGCACCTCCTCCACCAGTAGTGGACCGACTGCAACCAAACTCTATACACATACTGCTTACTATCAGGCGAACAACCGCTGTCATGAATTAAACACCTACCACTCACATTACAGGAGACACGAAGTCGTAAACTACGATAGTCTTTAATTACTGCAAAACCATGCGAGCCATCTTCCTGCACCTCCTCCTAAAGTAGTGGACCAACTTTTACCAAACTCGGTACACATACTGCTTACCATCAGGCGAACAACCGCTGTCATGAATTAAAAACCTACCACTCACGCTACAGCACACACGAAGTCGTAAACTACGATATTCTTGAATTACTGCAAAACCATGCGAGCCATCTTCCTGCACCTCCTCCTAAAGTAGTGGACCGACTGCAACCAAACTCGGTTCACATACTGCTTACTATCAGGCGAACAACCGCTGTCATGAACTAAACACCTACCACTCACGCTACAGGAGCCATGAAGTCGTAAACTACGATATTCTTGAATTACTGAAAAACCATGCGAGCCATCTTCCTGCACCTCCTCTTAAAGTAGTAGACCGACTGCAACCAAACTCGGTACACATACTGCTTACTATCAGGCGAACGTCCGCTGTCATGAATTAAACACTTACCACTCACGCTACAAGAGATTTGAAGTCGTCAACTACGATATTCTTGAATAACTGCAAAACCATACGAGTCATCTTCCCTCACCTCCTCCTCCAGTAGTAAACCTACTGCAACCAAATTAGGTACACATACTGCTCATTATCAGGCGAACAACCGATTTCATGAATTAAAAACCTACCATTCACGCTACAGGAGGCAAGAAGTCGTAAACTACGATATTCTTGAATTGCTGCAAAACCATGTGAGCCATCTTCCTGCACCTCCTCCTAAAGTACTGGACCGACTGCAACAAAACTCGGTACACATACTGCTTACTATCAGGCGAACACCCGCTGTCATGAATTAAACACCTACCACTCACGCTACAGGAGACACGAAGTCTCAAACTACGATAATCTTGAATTACTGCAAAACCTTTCGAGCCATCTTCCTGCACCTCCTCCTCAGTAGTGGACCTACTGTAACCAAACTCGGTACACATACTGCTTACTATCAGGCGAACAACCACTGTCATGAATTTAAAACCTACCACTCACGCTACAGCACACACGAAGTCGTAAACTACGATATTCTTGAATTGCTGCAAAACCATGCGAGCCATCTTCCTGCACCTCCTCCTAAAGTAGTGGACCGACTGGAATAAACTCGGTACACATACTGCTTACTATCAGGCGAACAACCGCTGTCATGAATTAAACACCTACCACTCACGCTTTAGGAAACACGAAGTCGTAAAGTACGATAATCTTGAATTACGGCAAAACCATGCGAGCCATCTTCCTGCACCTCCTCCTTCAGTAGTGGACCTACTGCAACCAAACTCGGTACACATACTGCTTACTATCAGGCGAACAACCACTGTCATGAATTAAAAACCTACCACTCACGCTACAGCACACTCGAAGTCGTAAACTACGATATTCTTGAATTACTGCAAAACCATGCGAGCCATCTTCCTGCACCTCCTCCTAAAGTAGTGGACCGACTGCAACCAAACTCGGTACACATACTGCTTACTATCAGGCAAACAACCGCTGTCATGAATTAAGCACCTACCACTCACGCTACAGGAGACAAGAAGTCGAAAACTACGATATTCTTGAATTATTGCAAAGCCATTCGGCCGTCTTCCTGCACCTCCTCCTAAAGTACTGGACCGACTGCAACCAAACTCCGTACACATACTGCCTACTATCAGGCGAACAACCGCTGTCATGAATTCAACACCTACCACTCACGCTACAGGAGACACGAAGTCGTAAACTACGATATTCTTGAATTACTGCAAAACTATGCGAGCAATCTTCCTGCACCTCCCCCTCCAGTAGTGGACCGACTGCAACCTATCACGGTACACATACTGCTTACTATCAGGCGAACAAACGCTGTCATGAATTAAACACCTACTACTCAAGCTACAGGAGACATGAAATCGTAAACTGCGATATTCCTGAATTACTGCAAAACCATGCGAGCCATCTTCCTGCACCTCCTTCTAATGTACTGGAGCGTCTGCAACCAAACTCGGTACACATACTGCGTACCATCAGGCGAACAATGGCTGTCACGAATTAACCACCTACCACTTACGCTACAGGAGACACGAAGTCGTAAACTACGATATTCTTGAATTACTGCAAACCATGTGAGCCATCTTCCTGCACCTCCTACTAAAGTACTGGAGCGACGGCAACCAAACTCGGTACACATACTGCTTATTATATGGAGAACAACCGCTGTCATGAATTAAACACCTACCACTCACGCTACAGGAGACACGAAGTCATAAATCACGATATTCTTGAAATACTGCAAAACCATGCGAGCCTTCTACCTGTACCTTTTCCTCCAGTAATGGATCGACTGCAACAAAACTCGGTGCACATACTGCTTACTATCAGGCGAATAACCGATGTCATGAATTAACCACCTACCACTAACGCTGCAGGAGACACGAAGTCGTAAACTACGATATTCTTGAATTACTGCAAAACCATGCGAGCCATCTTCCTGCACCTCCTCCTGAAGTAGTAGACCGACTGCAACCAAACTCGGTACACATACTGCTTACTATGAGGCGAACAACCGCTGTCATGAATTAAACACCTACCACTCACGCTACAGGAGTCATGAAGTCGTAAACTACTATATACTTGAATTACTGAAAAACCTTGCGAGCCATCTTCCTGCACTCCCTCCTAAAGTAGTGGACCGACTGCAACCAAACTCAGTACACATACTGCTTACTATCAGGCGAACAACCGCTGTCATGAATTAAACACCTATCACTCACACTACAGGAGACAACTACGATATTCTTGAATTACTGCAAAACCATACGAGCCATCTTCCTGCACCTCCTCCTAAAGTATTGGACCGACTGCAACAAAACTCGGTACACATACTGCTTACTATCAGGCGAAAAACCGCTGTCATGAATTAAACACCTACCACTCACGCTACAGGAGACAGGAAGTCGTAAACTACGATATTCTTGAATTACTGCAAAACAATGCGAGCCATCTTCCTGCACCTCCTCCTGAAGTAGTAGACCGACTGCAACCAAACTCGGTACACATACTGCTTACTATGAGGCGAACAACCGCTGTCATGAATTAAACACCTACCACTCACGCTACAGGAGTCATGAAGTCGTAAACTACTATATACTTGAATTACTGAAAAACCTTGCGAGCCATCTTCCTGCACTCCCTCCTAAAGTAGTGGACCGACTGCAACCAAACTCAGTACACATACTGCTTACTATCAGGCGAACAACCGCTGTCATGAATTAAACACCTATCACTCACACTACAGGAGACAACTACGATATTCTTGAATTACTGCAAAACCATACGAGCCATCTTCCTGCACCTCCTCCTAAAGTATTGGACCGACTGCAACAAAACTCGGTACACATACTGCTTACTATCAGGCGAACAACCGCTGTCATGAATTAAAAACCTACCACTCACGCTACAGCACACACGAAGTCGTAAACTACGATATTCTTGAATTACTGCAAAAACATGCGAGCCATCTTCCTGCACCTCCTCATAAAGTAGTGGACCGACTGCAACCAAACTCGGTTCACATACTGCTTACTATCAGGCGAACAACCGCTGTCATGAACTAAACACCTACCACTCACGCTACAGGAGACATGAAGTCGTAAACTACGATATTCTTGAATTACTGAAAAACCATGCGAGCCATCTTCCTGCACCTCCTCCTAAAGTAGTAGACCGACTGCAACCAAACTCGGTACACATACTGCTTACTATCGGGCGAACGTCCGCTGTCATGAATTAAACACCTACCTCTCACGCTACAGGAGACACGAAGTCGTAAACTACGATATTCCTGAATTATAGCAAATCCATGTGAGCCGTCTTCCTGCACCTCCTCCTCCAGTACTACACCGACTGCAACCAAACTCCGTACACATACTGCATACCATCAGGCGAACAACCGCTGTCATGAATTAAACATCTACCACTCACGCTACAGGAGACACGAAGTCGTAAACTAAGATATTCTTGAATTACTGCAAAACCATGCGAGCAATCTTCCTGCACCTCCTCCTAAGGTACTGAAGCGACCGCAACCAAACTTAGTACATATACTGCTTACTATCAGGCGAACAACGGCTGTCAAGAATTAAACACTTGCCACTCACGCTACAAGAGATTTGAAGTCGTCAACTACGATATTCTTGAATAACTGCAAAACCATGCGAGCCATCTTCCCTCACCTCCTCCTCCAGTAGTATACCTACTGCAACCAAATTAGGTACACATACTGCTCATTATCAGGCGAACAACCGATTTCATGAATTAAAAACCTACCACTCACGCTACAGGAGGCAAGAGGTCGTAAACTACGATATTCTTGAATTGCTGCAAAACCATGTGAGCCATCTTCCTGCACCTCCTCCTAAAGTACTGGACCGACTGCAACAAAACTCGGTACACATACTGCTTACTATCAGGCGAACACCTGCTGTCATGATTTAAACACCTACCACTCACGCTACAGGAGACACGAAGTCTCAAACTACGATAATCTTGAATTACTGCAAAACCTTTCGAGCCATCTTCCTGCACCTCCTCCTCAGTAGTGGACCTACTGCAACCAAACTCGGTACACATACTGCTTACTATCAGGCGAACAACCACTGTCATGAATTTAAAACCTACCACTCACGCTACAGCACACACGAAGTCGTAAACTACGATATTCTTGAATTGCTGCAAAACCATGCGAGCCATCTTCCTGCACCTCCTCCTAAAGTAGTGGACAGACTGCAACCAAACACGGTACACATACTGCCTAATATCCGGCGAACAACCGCTGTCATGAATTAAACACCTACTACTCACGCTACAGGAGACATGAAGTCGTAAACTACGATATTCTTGAATTACTGAAAAACAATGCGAGGCATCTTCCTACACCTCCTCCTAAAGTAGTGGACCGACTGCAACCAAACTCGGTACACATACTGCTTACTATCAGGCGAACAACCGCTGTCATGAATTAAACACCTACCACTCACGCTATAGGAAACACGAAGTCGTAAAGTACGATAATCTTGAATTACTGCAAAACCATGCGAGCCATCTTCCTGCACCTCCTCCTTCAGTAGTGGACCTACTGCAACCAAACTCGGTACACATACTGCTTACTATCAGGCGAACAACCACTGTCATGAATTAAAAACCTACCACTCACGCTACAGCACACACGAAGTCGTAAACTACGATATTCTTGAATTACTGCAAAACCATGCGAGCCATCTTCCTGCACCTCCTCCTAAAGTAGTGGACCGACTGCAACCAAACTTGGTACACATACTGCTTACTATCAGGCAAACAACCGCTGTCATGAATTAAGCACCTACCACTCACGCTACAGGAGACAGGAAGTCGAAAACTACGATATTCTTGAATTACTGCAAAGCCATTCGGCCGTCCTCCTGCACCTCCTCCTAAAGTACTGGACCGACTGCAACCAAACTCCGTACACATACTGCCTACTATCAGGCGAACAACCACTGTCATGAATTACAAACCTACCACTCACGCTACAGCACACATGAAGTCGTAAACTACGATATTCTTGAATTACTGCAAAACTATGCGAGCCATCTTCTTGCACCTCCCCCTCCAGTAGTGGACCGACTGCAACCTATCACGGTACACATACTGCTTACTATCAGGCGAAAAACGCTGTCATGAATTAAACACCTACCACTCAAGCTACAGGAGACATGAAATCGTAAACTGCGATATTCTTGAATTACTGCAAAACCATGCGAGCCATCTTCCTGCACCTCCTTCTAATGTACTGGAGCGTCTGCAACCAAACTCGGTACGCATACTGCGTACAATCAGGCGAACAATGGCTGTCAAGAATTAACCACCTACCACTTACGCTACAGGAGACACGAAGTCGTAAACTACGATATTCTTGAAATACTGCAAACCATGCGAGCCATCTTCCTGCACCTCCTACTAAAGTACTGGAGCGACGGCAACCAAACTCGGTACATATACTGCTTATTATATGGAGAACAACCGCTGTCATGAATTAAACACCTACCACTCACGCTACAGGAGACACGAAGTCGTAAACTAGGATATTCTTGAATTACTGCAAAATCATGCAAGCCATCTTCCTGCACCTCCTCCTCCAGTAGTGGACCGTCTGCAACCTATCACGGTACACATACTGCTTACTATCAGGCGAACAACCGCTGTCATGAATTAAACACCTACCACTCAAGCTACAGGAGACACGAATTCGTAAACTACGATATTCTTGAATTACTGCAAAACCATGCGAGCCATCTTCCTGCACCTCCTCCTAAAGTACTGGATCGACTGAAACCAAACTCGGTACACATACTGCTTACTATCAGGCGAACAAGGGCTGTCAAGAGTTAACCACCTACCACTCACGCTACAGGAGACACGAAGTCGTAAACTACGATATTCTTGAATTACTGCAAAACCATGCGAGCCATCTTCCTGCACCTCCTACTAAAGTACTGGAGCGACTGCAACCAAACTCGGTACACATACTGCTTACTATTGGAGAACAACCGCTGTCATGAATTAATCACCTACCACTCACGCTACAGGAGACACGAAGTCGTAAACTTGGATATTCTTGAATTAATGCAAATCCATACGAGCCATCTTCCTGCAACTCCTCCTAAAGTACTGGAGCGACTGCAACCAAACTCGGTACACATACTGCTTACTATCAGGCGAACAACCAACGTCATGAATTAAACACCTACCACTCACGCTACAGGAGACAGGAAGCCGTAAACTACGATATTCTTGAATTACTGCAAAACCATTCGAGCCATCTTCCTGCACCACTTCCTAAAGTAGTGGACTGACTGCACCCAAACTCGGTATACATACTGCTTACTATCAGGCGAACAACCAATGTCATGAATTAAAAACTTACCACTCACGCTACAGGAGACACGAAGTCGTAAACTACGATATTCTTGAATTACTGCAAAGCTATGCGAGCCATCTTCCTGCACCTCCTCCTAAACGACTGGAGCGACTTCACCCAAACTCGGTACTCATACTGCTTACTATCAGGCGAACAACAGCTGTCAAGAATTAAACACCTACCACTCACGCTACAGGAGACACGAAGTCGTTAACTACGATATTCTCGAATTACTGCAAAACCTTGCCAGACATCTTCCTGCACCTCCTCCTAAAGTAGTGAACAGACTACAACCAAACTCTGTACACATACTGCTTACTATATGAAGAAAAACCGCTGTCTTGAATTAAACACCTACCACTCACGCTACAGGAGACAAGAAGTCGTAAACTCCGATATTCTAGAATTACTGCAAAACAATGCGAGCCATCATCCTGCACCTCCTCCACCAGTAGTGGACCGACTGCAACCAAACTCGGTACACATACTGCTTACTATCAGGCGAACAACCAATGTCATGAATTAAAAACTTACCACACACGCTACAGGAGACACGAAGTCGTAAACTACGATATTCTAGAATTACTGCAAAGCCATTCGGCCGTCTTCCTGCACCTCCTCCTAAAGTACTGGACCGACTGCAACCAAACTCCGTACACATACTGATTACTATCAAGCGAACAAACGCTGTCATGAATTAAACACCTACCACTCAAGCTACAGGAGACATGAAATCGTAAACTGCGATATTCTTGAATTACTGCAAAACCATGCGAGCCATCTTCCTGCACCTCCTACTAAAGTACTGGAGCGACGGCAACCAAACTCGGTACATATACTGCTTACTATCAGGCGAACAACCGCTGTCATGAATTAAACAACTACCACTCACGCTACTGGAGACTTGAAGTGAACTACGATATTCTTGAATTACTGCAAAACCATACGATGCATATTCCTGCACCTCCTCCTGAAGTAGTGGACCGACTGCAAAAAACTCGGTACACATACTACTTACTATCAGGCGAACAACCGCTGTCATGAATTAAACACCTACCACTCAAGCTACAGGAGACACGAAGTCGTAAACTACGATATTCTTGAATTACTGCAAAACCATGCGAGCCATCTTCCTGCACCTCCTCCTAAAGTACTGGATCGACTGAAACCAAACTCGGTACACATACTGCTTACTATCAGGCGAACAACGGCTGTCAAGAGTTAACCACCTACCACTCACGCTACAGGAGACACGAAGTCGTAAACTACGATATTCTTGAATTACTGCAAAACCATGCGAGCCATCATCCTGCACCTCCTACTAAAGTACTGGAGCGACTGCAACCAAACTCGGTACACATACCGCTTACTATTGGAAAACAACCGCTGTCATGAATTAATCACCTACCACTCACGCTACAGGAGACACAATGTCGTAAACTTGGATATTCTTCAATTAAAGCAAATCCATACGAGCCATCTTCCTGCAACTCCTCCTAAAGTACTGGAGCGACTGCAACCAAACTCGGTACACATACTGCTTACTATCAGGCGAACAACCGCTGTCATGAATTAAACACCTACCACTCACGCTACAGGAGAAACGAAGTCGTAAACTACGATATTCTTGAATTACTGCAAAACCATGCGAGCAATCTTCCTGCACCGCCTCCTAAAGTAGTGGACCGACTGCAACCAAACTCGGTACACATACTGCTTACTATCAGGCGAACAACCGCTGTAATGAATTAAACACGTACCACTCACGCTACAGTAGACCCGAAGTCGTAAACTACGGTATTCTTGTATTACTGCAAAACCATGCGAGCCATCTTCCTGCACCACTTCCTAAAGTAGTGGACTGACTGCAACCAAACTCGGTATACATACTGCTTACTATCAGGCGAACAACCAATGTCATGAATTAAAAACTTACCACTCACGCTACAGGAGACACGAAGACGTAAACTACGATATTCTTGAATTACTGCAAAGCTATGCGAGCCATCTTCCTGCACCTCCTCCTAAAGGACTGGAGCAACTTCACCCAAACTCGGTACTCATACTGCTTACTATCAGGCGAACAACAGCTGTCAAGAATTAAACACCTACCACTCACGCTACAGGAGACACGAAGTCGTTAACTACGATATTCTCGAATTACTGCAAAACCTTGCCAGACATCTTCCTGCACCTCCTCCTAAAGTAGTGAACAGACTGCAACCAAACTCTGTACACATACTGCTTACTATATGGAGAAAAACCGCTGTCATGAATTAAACACCTACCACTCACGCTACAGGAGACAAGAAGTCGTAAACTCCGATATTCTTGATTTACTGCAAAACCATACGAGCCATCTTCCTGCACCTCCTCCTAAAGTATTGGACCGACTGCAACAAAACTTGGTACACATACTGCTTACTATCAGGCGAACAACCGCTGTCATGAATTAAACACCTACCACTCACACTACAAGAGACAGGAAGTCGTAAACCACGATAGTCTTGAATTACTGCAAAACCATGCGAGCAATGTTCCTGCACCTCCTCCTAAAGTAGTGGACCGATTTCAACCAAATTCGGTACACATACTGCTTACCACAAGGCGAACAACCTCTGTCATGAATTAAAAACCTACCACTCACGCTACAGGAGACACGAAGTCGTAAATTCCGATATTCTTGATTTACTGCAAAACCATGCGTGTCATCTTCCTGCACCTCCTCCTAAAGTAGTGGACCGACCGCAACCAAACTCGGTACACATACTGCTTACTATCAGGCGAACAACCGCTTTTATGAATTAAATACCTACCACTCACGCTACAGGAGACACGAAGTCGTAAACTACGATATTCTTGAATTACTGCAAAACCATGCGAGCCATCTTCCTACACCTCCTCCTAAAGTAGTGGACCGACAGCAACCAAACTCGGTACACATACTGCTTACTATCAGGCGAATAACCAACGTCATGTATTAAACACCTACCACTCACGCTACAGGAGACACGAAGTCATAAATCACGATATTCTTGAAATACTGCAAAACCATGCGAGCCATCTACCTGCACCTTTTCCTCCAGTAGTGGATCGACTGCAACAAAACTCGGTGCACATACCGCTTACTATCAGGCGAATAACCGATGTCATGAATTAACCACCTACCACTAACGCTGCAGGAGACACGAAGTCGTAAACTACGATATTCCTGAATTACTGCAAAACCATGCGAGCCATCTTCCTGCACCTCCTCCTGAAGTAGTAGACCGACTGCAACCAAACTCGGTACACATACTGCTTACTATCAGGCGAACAACCGCTGTCATGAATTAAACACCTACCACTCACGCTACAGGAGACAGGAAGTCGTAAACTACGATATTCTTGAATTACTGCAAAACAATGCGAGACATCTTCCTGCACCTCCTCCACCAGTAGTGGACCGACTGCAACCAAACTCGGTACACATACTGCTTACTATCAGGCGAACAACCGCTGTCATGAATTAAACACCTACCACTCACATTACAGGAGACACGAAGTCGTAAACTACGATAGTCTTGAATTACTGCAAAACCATGCGAGCCATCTTCCTGCACCTCCTCCTAAAGTAGTGGACCGACTTCAACCAAACTCGGTACACATACTGCTTACCATCAGGCGAACAACCGCTGTCATGAATTAAAAACCTACCATTCACGCTACAGCACACACGAAGTCGTAAACTACGATATTCTTGAATTACTGCAAAACCATGCGAGCCATCTTCCTGCACCTCCTCCTAAAGTAGTGGACCGACTGCAACCAAACTCGGTTCACATACTGCTTACTATCAAGAGAACAACCGCTGTCATGAACTAAACACCTACCACTCACGCTACAGGAGACATGAAGTCGTAAACTACGATAATCTTGAATTACTGAAAAACCATGCGAGCCATCTTCCTGCACCTCCTCCTAAAGTACTAGACCGACTGCAACCAAACTCGGTACACATACTGCTTACTATCAGGCGAACGTCCGCTGTCATGAATTAAACACCTACCTCTCACGCTACAGGAGACACGAAGTCGTAAACTACGATATTCTTGAATTATAGCAAATCCATGCGAGCCGTCTTCCTGCACCTCCTCCTCCAGTACTACACCGACTGCAACCAAACTCCGTACACATACTGCATACCATCAGGCGAACAACCGCTGTCATGAATTAAACATCTACCACTCACGCTACAGGAGACACGAAGTCGTAAACTAAGATATTCTTGTATTGCTGCAAAGCCATGTGAGCCATCTTCCTGCACCTCCTCCTAAAGTACTGGACCGACTGCAACAAAACTCGGTACACATACTGCTTACTATCAGGCGAACACCCGCTGTCATGAATTAAACACCTACCACTCACGCTACAGGAGACACGAAGTCTCAACTACGATAATCTTGAATTACTGCAAAACCATTCGAGCCATCTTCCTGCACCTCCTCCTCAGTAGTGGACCTACTGCAACCAAACTCGGTACACATACTGCTTACTATCAGGCGAACAACCACTGTCATGAATTTAAAACCTACCACTCACGCTACAGCACACACGAAGTCGTAAACTACGATATTCTTGAATTGCTGCAAAACAATGCGAGCCATCTTCCTGCACCTCCTCCTAAAGTAGTGGACAGACTGCAACCAAACACGGTACACATACTGCTTAACATCCGGCGAACAACCGCTGTCATGAATTAAACACCTACCACACACGCTAAAGGAGACATGAAGTCGTAAACTACGATATTCTTGAATTACTGAAACACAATGCGAGGCATCTTCCTACACCTCCTCCTAAAGTAGTGGACCGACTGCAACCAAACTCGGTACACATACTGCTTACTATCAGGCGAACAACCGCTGTCATGAATTAAACACCTACCACTCACGCTACAGGAGACAAGAAGTCATAAACGTCGATATTCTTGAATTATTGCAAATCCATGCGAGCCATCTTCCTGCACCTCCTCCTACACTAATGGACCGACTGCAACAAAACTCGGTACACATACTGCTTACTATCAGGCGAACAACCGCTGTCATGAATTAAACACCTACCACTCACGCTACAGGAGACACGAAGTCGTAAACTACGATATTCTTGAATTACTGCAAAGCCATTCGGCCGTCTTCCTGCACCTCCTCCTAAAGTACTCGACCGACTGCAACCAAACTCCGTACACATACTGCGTACTATCAGGCGAACAACCGCTGTCATGAATTCAACACCTACCACTCACGCTACAGGAGACACGAAGTCGTAAACTACGATATTCTTGAATTACTGCAAAACTATGCGAGCCATCTTCCTGCACCTCCCCCTCCAGTAGTGGACCGACTGCAACCTATCACGGTACACATACTGCTTACTATCAGGCGAACAAACGTGTCATGAATTAAACATCTACCACTCAAGCTACAGGAGACATGAAATCGTAAACTGCGATATTCTTGAATTACTGCAAAACCATGCGAGCCATCTTCCTGCACCTCCTTCTAATGTACTGGAGCGTCTGCAACCAAACTCGGTACACATACTGCGTACCATCAGGCGAACAATGGCTGTCAAGAATTAACCACCTACCACTTACGCTACAGGAGACACGAAGTCGTAAACTACGATATTCTTGAATTACTGCAAACCATGCGAGCCATCTTCCTGCACCTCCTACTAAAGTACTGGAGCGACGGCAACCAAACTCGGTACACATACTGCTTATTATATGGAGAACAACCGCTGTCATGAATTAAACACCTACCACTCACGCAACAGGAGACACGAAGTCGTAAACTAGGATATTCTTGAATTACTGCAAAATAATGCGAGCAATCTTCCTGCACCTCCTCCTCCAGTAGTGGACCGACTGCAACCTATCACGGTACACATACTGCTTACTATCAGGCGAACAACCGCTGTCATGAATTAAACACCTACCACTCAAGCTACAGGAGACACGAAGTCGTAAACTACGATATTCTTGAATTACTGCAAAACCATGCGAGCCATCTTCCTGCACCTCCTCCTAAAGTACTGGATCGACTGAAACCAAACTCGGTACACATACTGCTTACTATCAGGCGAACAACGGCTGTCAAGAGTTAACCACCTACCACTCACGCTACAGGAGACACGAAGTCGTAAACTACGATATTCTTGAATTACTGCAAATCCACGCGAGCCATCTTCCTGCACCTCCTACTAAAGTACTGGAGCGACTGCAACCAAACTCGGTACACATACTGCTTTTTATTGGAGAACGACCGCTGTCATGAATTAATCACCTACCACTCACGCTACAGGAGAAACGAAGTCGTAAACTTGGATATTCTTGAATTAATGCAAACCCATACGAGCCATCTTCCTGCAACTCCTCCTAAAGTACTGGAGCGACTGCAACCAAACTCGGTACACATACTGCTTACTATCAGGCGAACAACCGCTGTCATGAATTAAACACCTACCACTCACGCTACAGGAGAAACGAAGTCGTAAACTACGATATTCTTGAATTACTGCAAAACCATGTGAGCCATCTTCCTGCACCTCCTCCTCCAGTAGTGGACCGACTGCAACCTATCACGGTACACATACTGCTTACTATCAGGCGAACAACGGCTGTCTAGAATTAACCACCTACATCTCACGCTACAGGAGACACGAAGTCGTAAACTACGATATTCTTGAATTACTGCAAACCATGCGAGCCATCTTCCTCCACCTCCTACTAATGTACTGGAGCGACGGACACCAAACTCGGTACAAATACTGCTTACTATATGGAGAACAACCGCTGTCATGATTTAAACACCTACCACTCACGCTACAGGAGACAGGAAGTCGTAAATTAGGATACTCTTGAATTACTGCAAAATCATGCGAGCAATCTTCCTGCACTTCCTCCTCCAGTATGGACCGAATGCAACCTAACACGGTACACATACTGCTTACTATCAGGCGAACAACCGCTGTCATGAATTAAACACCTACCACTCAAGCTACAGGAGACACGAAGTCGTAAACTACGATATTCTTGAATTACTGCAAAACCATGCGAGCCATCTTCCTGCACCTCCTCCTCCAGTAGTGGACCGATTGCAACCTATCACGGTACACATACTGCTTACTATCAGGCGAACAACCGCTGTCATGAATTACACACCTACCACTCCAGCTACAGGAGACACGAAGTCGTAAACAACGATATTCTTGAATTACTGCAAAATCATGCGAGCCATCTTCCTGCACCTCCTCCTAAAGTAGTGGACCGACAGCAACCAAACTCGGTACACATACTGCTTACTTTGAGGCGAACAACCGCTGTCATGAATTAAACACCTACCACTCACGCTACAGGAGACATGAAGTCGTAAACTACGATATACTTGAATTACTGAAAAACCATGCGAGCCATCTTCCTGCACCCCCTCCTAAAGTAGTGGTCCGACTGCAACCAAACTCAGTACACATACTGCTTACTATCATGCGAACAACCGCTGTCATGAATTAAACACCTACCACTCACGCTACAGGAGACAAGAAGTCGTAAACTACGATATTCTTGAATTACTGCAAAACCATACGAGCAATCTTCCTGCACCTCCTCCTAAAGTATTGGACCGACTGCAACAAAATTCGGTACATATACTGCATACTATCAGGCGAAAAACCGCTGTCATGAATTAAACACCTACCACTCACGCTACAGTAGACAGGAAGTCGTAAACTTCGATATTCTTGAATTACTGCAAAACAATGCGAGCCATCTTTCTGCACCTCCTCCACCAGTAGTGGACCGACTGCAACCAAACTCGGTACACATACTGCTTACTTTGAGGCGGACAACCGCTGTCATGAATTAAACACCTACCACTCACGCTACAGGAGACATGAAGTCGTAAACTACGATATACTTGAATTACTGAAATACCATGCGAGCCATCTTCCTGCACCCCCTCCTAAAGTAGTGGACCGACTGCAACCAAACTCAGTACACATACTGCTTACTATCATGCGAACAACCGCTGTCATGAATTATACACCTACCACTCACGCTACAGGAGACAAGAAGTCGTAAACTACGATATTCTTGAATTACTGCAAAACCATGCGAGCAATCTTCCTGCACCGCCTCCTAAAGTAGTGGACCGACTGCAACCAAACTCGGCACACATACTGCTTACCAACAGGCGAACAACCGCTGTCATGAATTAAACACCTACCACGCACGCTACAGGAGACACGAAGTCGTAAACTACGATATTCTTGAATTACTGCAAAACCATGTGAGCCATCTTCCTGCACCTCCTCCTCCAGTAGTGGACCGACTGCAACCTATCACGGTACACATACTGCTTACTATCAGTCGAACAACGGCTGTCTAGAATTAACCACCTACATCTCACGCTACAGGAGACACGAAGTCGTAAACTACGATATTCTTGAATTACTGCAAACCATGCGAGCCATCTTCCTGCACCTCCTCCTAAAGTAGTGGACCGACTGGAATAAACTCGGTACACATACTGCTTACTATCAGGCGAACAACCGCTGTCATGAATTAAACACCTACCACTCACGCTATAGGAAACACGAAGTCGTAAATTACGATAATCTTGAATTACTGCAAAACCATGCGAGCCATCTTCCTGCACCTCCTCCTCAGTAGTGGACCTACTGCAACCAAACTCGGTACACCTACTGCTTACTATCAGGCGAACAACCGCTGTCATGAATTAAAAACCTACCACTCACGCTACAGCACACACGAAGTCGTAAACTACGATATTCTTGAATTATTGCAAAACCATGCGAGCCATCTTCCTGCACCTCCTCCTAAAGTAGTGGACCGACTGCAACCAAACTCAGTACACATACTGCTTACTATCAGGCGAACAACCGCTGTCATGAATTAAACACCTACCACTCACGCTACAGGAGACAGGAAGTCGTAAACTACGATATTCTTGAATTACTGCAAAACAATGCGAGACATCTTCCTGCACCTCCTCCACCAGTAGTGGACCGACTGCAACCAAACTCGGTACACATACTGCTTACTATCAGGCGAACAACCGCTGTCATGAATTAAACACCTACCACTCACATTACAGGAGACACGAAGTCGTAAACTACGATAGTCTTGAATTACTGCAAAACCATGCGAGCCATCTTCCTGCACCTCCTCCTAAAGTAGTGGACCGACTTCAACCAAACTCGGTACACATACTGCTTACTATCAAGAGAACAACCGCTGTCATGAACTAAACACCTACCACTCACGCTACAGGAGACATGAAGTCGTAAACTACGATAATCTTGAATTACTGAAAAACCATGCGAGCCATCTTCCTGCACCTCCTCCTAAAGTACTAGACCGACTGCAACCAAACTCGGTACACATACTGCTTACTATCAGGCGAACGTCCGCTGTCATGAATTAAACACCTACCTCTCACGCTACAGGAGACACGAAGTCGTAAACTACGATATTCTTGAATTATAGCAAATCCATGCGAGCCGTCTTCCTGCACCTCCTCCTCCAGTACTACACCGACTGCAACCAAACTCCGTACACATACTGCATACCATCAGGCGAACAACCGCTGTCATGAATTAAACATCTACCACTCACGCTACAGGAGACACGAAGTCGTAAACTAAGATATTCTTGAATTACTGCAAAACCATGCGAGCAATCTTCCTGCACCTCCTCCTAAGGTACTGAAGCGACCGCTACCAAACTTAGTACATATACGGCTTACTATCAGGCGAACAACGGCTGTCAAGAATTAAACACTTACCACTCACGCTAGAGGAGACACGAAGTCTCAACTACGATAATCTTGAATTACTGCAAAACCATTCGAGCCATCTTCCTGCACCTCCTCCTCAGTAGTGGACCTACTGCAACCAAACTCGGTACACATACTGCTTACTATCAGGCGAACAACCACTGTCATGAATTTAAAACCTACCACTCACGCTACAGCACACACGAAGTCGTAAACTACGATATTCTTGAATTGCTGCAAAACAATGCGAGCCATCTTCCTGCACCTCCTCCTAAAGTAGTGGACAGACTGCAACCAAACACGGTACACATACTGCTTAACATCCGGCGAACAACCGCTGTCATGAATTAAACACCTACCACTCACGCTAAAGGAGACATGAAGTCGTAAACTACGATATTCTTGAATTACTGAAACACAATGCGAGGCATCTTCCTACACCTCCTCCTAAAGTAGTGGACCGACTGCAACCAAACTCGGTACACATACTGCTTACTATCAGGCGAACAACCGCTGTCATGAATTAAACACCTACCACTCACGCTACAGGAGACAAGAAGTCATAAACGTCGATATTCTTGAATTATTGCAAATCCATGCGAGCCATCTTCCTGCACCTCCTCCTACACTAATGGACCGACTGCAACAAAACTCGGTACACATACTGCTTACTATCAGGCGAACAACCGCTGTCATGAATTAAACACCTACCACTCACGCTACAGGAGACACGAAGTCGTAAACTACGATATTCTTGAATTACTGCAAAGCCATTCGGCCGTCTTCCTGCACCTCCTCCTAAAGTACTCGACCGACTGCAACCAAACTCCGTACACATACTGCGTACTATCAGGCGAACAACCGCTGTCATGAATTCAACACCTACCACTCACGCTACAGGAGACACGAAGTCGTAAACTACGATATTCTTGAATTACTGCAAAACTATGCGAGCCATCTTCCTGCACCTCCCCCTCCAGTAGTGGACCGACTGCAACCTATCACGGTACACATACTGCTTACTATCAGGCGAACAAACGTGTCATGAATTAAACACCTACCACTCAAGCTACAGGAGACATGAAATCGTAAACTGCGATATTCTTGAATTACTGCAAAACCATGCGAGCCATCTTCCTGCACCTCCTTCTAATGTACTGGAGCGTCTGCAACCAAACTCGGTACACATACTGCGTACCATCAGGCGAACAATGGCTGTCAAGAATTAACCACCTACCACTTACGCTACAGGAGACACGAAGTCGTAAACTACGATATTCTTGAATTACTGCAAACCATGCGAGCCATCTTCCTGCACCTCCTACTAAAGTACTGGAGCGACGGCAACCAAACTCGGTACACATACTGCTTATTATATGGAGAACAACCGCTGTCATGAATTAAACACCTACCACTCACGCTACAGGAGACACGAAGTCGTAAACTAGGATATTCTTGAATTACTGCAAAATAATGCGAGCAATCTTCCTGCACCTCCTCCTCCAGTAGTGGACCGACTGCAACCTATCACGGTACACATACTGCTTACTATCAGGCGAACAACCGCTGTCATGAATTAAACACCTACCACTCAAGCTACAGGAGACACGAAGTCGTAAACTACGATATTCTTGAATTACTGCAAAACCATGCGAGCCATCTTCCTGCACCTCCTCCTAAAGTACTGGATCGACTGAAACCAAACTCGGTACACATACTGCTTACTATCAGGCGAACAACGGCTGTCAAGAGTTAACCACCTACCACTCACGCTACAGGAGACACGAAGTCGTAAACTACGATATTCTTGAATTACTGCAAATCCACGCGAGCCATCTTCCTGCACCTCCTACTAAAGTACTGGAGCGACTGCAACCAAACTCGGTACACATACTGCTTTTTATTGGAGAACGACCGCTGTCATGAATTAATCACCTACCACTCACGCTACAGGAGACACGAAGTCGTAAACTTGGATATTCTTGAATTAATGCAAACCCATACGAGCCATCTTCCTGCAACTCCTCCTAAAGTACTGGAGCGACTGCAACCAAACTCGGTACACATACTGCTTACTATCAGGCGAACAACCGCTGTCATGAATTAAACACCTACCACTCACGCTACAGGAGAAACGAAGTCGTAAACTACGATATTCTTGAATTACTGCAAAACCATGTGAGCCATCTTCCTGCACCTCCTCCTCCAGTAGTGGACCGACTGCAACCTATCACGGTACACATACTGCTTACTATCAGGCGAACAACGGCTGTCTAGAATTAACCACCTACATCTCACGCTACAGGAGACACGAAGTCGTAAACTACGATATTCTTGAATTACTGCAAACCATGCGAGCCATCTTCCTCCACCTCCTACTAATGTACTGGAGCGACGGACACCAAACTCGGTACAAATACTGCTTACTATATGGAGAACAACCGCTGTCATGATTTAAACACCTACCACTCACGCTACAGGAGACAGGAAGTCGTAAATTAGGATACTCTTGAATTACTGCAAAATCATGCGAGCAATCTTCCTGCACTTCCTCCTCCAGTATGGACCGAATGCAACCTAACACGGTACACATACTGCTTACTATCAGGCGAACAACCGCTGTCATGAATTAAACACCTACCACTCAAGCTACAGGAGACACGAAGTCGTAAACTACGATATTCTTGAATTACTGCAAAACCATGCGAGCCATCTTCCTGCACCTCCTCCTCCAGTAGTGGACCGATTGCAACCTATCACGGTACACATACTGCTTACTATCAGGCGAACAACCGCTGTCATGAATTACACACCTACCACTCCAGCTACAGGAGACACGAAGTCGTAAACAACGATATTCTTGAATTACTGCAAAATCATGCGAGCCATCTTCCTGCACCTCCTCCTAAAGTAGTGGACCGACAGCAACCAAACTCGGTACACATACTGCTTACTTTGAGGCGAACAACCGCTGTCATGAATTAAACACCTACCACTCACGCTACAGGAGACATGAAGTCGTAAACTACGATATACTTGAATTACTGAAAAACCATGCGAGCCATCTTCCTGCACCCCCTCCTAAAGTAGTGGACCGACTGCAACCAAACTCAGTACACATACTGCTTACTATCATGCGAACAACCGCTGTCATGAATTAAACACCTACCACTCACGCTACAGGAGACAAGAAGTCGTAAACTACGATATTCTTGAATTACTGCAAAACCATACGAGCAATCTTCCTGCACCTCCTCCTAAAGTATTGGACCGACTGCAACAAAATTCGGTACATATACTGCATACTATCAGGCGAAAAACCGCTGTCATGAATTAAACACCTACCACTCACGCTACAGTAGACAGGAAGTCGTAAACTTCGATATTCTTGAATTACTGCAAAACAATGCGAGCCATCTTTCTGCACCTCCTCCACCAGTAGTGGACCGACTGCAACCAAACTCGGTACACATACTGCTTACTTTGAGGCGGACAACCGCTGTCATGAATTAAACACCTACCACTCACGCTACAGGAGACATGAAGTCGTAAACTACGATATACTTGAATTACTGAAAAACCATGCGAGCCATCTTCCTGCACCCCCTCCTAAAGTAGTGGACCGACTGCAACCAAACTCAGTACACATACTGCTTACTATCATGCGAACAACCGCTGTTATGAATTATACACCTACCACTCACGCTACAGGAGACAAGAAGTCGTAAACTACGATATTCTTGAATTACTGCAAAACCATGCGAGCAATCTTCCTGCACCGCCTCCTAAAGTAGTGGACCGACTGCAACCAAACTCGGCACACATACTGCTTACTATCAGGCGAACAACCGCTGTCATGAATTAAACACCTACCACGCACGCTACAGGAGACACGAAGTCGTAAACTACGATATTCTTGAATTACTGCAAAACCATGTGAGCCATCTTCCTGCACCTCCTCCTCCAGTAGTGGACCGACTGCAACCTATCACGGTACACATACTGCTTACTATCAGTCGAACAACGGCTGTCTAGAATTAACCACCTACATCTCACGCTACAGGAGACACGAAGTCGTAAACTACGATATTCTTGAATTACTGCAAAGCCATTCGGCCGTCTTCCTGCACCTCCTCCTAAAGTACTCGACCGACTGCAACCAAACTCCGTACACATACTGCCTACTATCAGGCGAACAACCGCTGTCATGAATTCTACACCTACCACTCACGCTACAGGAGACACGAAGTCGTAAACTACGATATTCTTGAATTACTGCAAAACTATGCGAGCCATCTTCCTGCACCTCCCCCTCCAGTAGTGGACCGACTGCAACCTATCACGGTACACATACTGCTTACTATCAGGCGTACAAACGTGTCATGAATTAAACACCTACCACTCAAGCTACAGGAGACATGAAATCGTAAACTGCGATATTCTTGAATTACTGCAAAACCATGCGAGCCATCTTCCTGCACCTCCTTCTAATGTACTGGAGCGTCTGCAACCAAACTCGGTACACATACTGCGTACCATCAGGCGAACAATGGCTGTCAAGAATTAACCACCTACCACTTACGCTACAGGAGACACGAAGTCGTAAACTACGATATTCTTGAATTACTGCAAACCATGCGAGCCATCTTCCTGCACCTCCTACTAAAGCACTGGAGCGACGGCAACCAAACTCGGTACACATACTGCTTATTATATGGAGAACAACCGCTGTCATGAATTAAACACCTACCACTCACGCTACAGGAGACACGAAGTCGTAAACTACGATATTCTTGAATTACTGCAAAACCATGCGAGCCATCTTCCTGCACCTCCTCCTAAAGTACTGGATCAACTGAAACCAAACTCGGTAATCATACTGCTTACTATCAGGCGAACAACGGCTGTCAAGAGTTAACCACCTACCACTCACGCTACAGGAGACACGAAGTCGTAAACTACGATATTCTTGACTTGAATTACTGCAACACCACGCGAGCCATCTTCCTGCACCTCCTACTAAAGTACTGGAGCGACTGCAACCAAACTCGGTACACATACTGCTTTTTATTGGAGAACAACCGCTGTCATTAATTAATCACCTACCACTCACGCTACAGGTGACACGAAGTCGTAAACTTGGATATTCTTGAATTAATGCAAAACCATACGAGCCATCTTCCTGCAACTCCTCCTAAAGTACTGGAGCGACTGCAACCAAACTCGGTACACATACTGCTTACTATCAGGCGAACAACCGCTGTCATGAATTAAACACCTACCACTCACGCTACAGGAGAAACGAAGTCGTAAACTACGATATTCTTGAATTACTGCAAAACCATGCGAGCAATCTTCCTGCACCGCCTCCTAAAGTAGTGGACCGACTGCAACCAAACTCGGCACACATACTGCTTACTATCAGGCGAACAACCGCTGTCATGAATTAAACACCTACCACTCACGCTACAGGAGACACGAAGTCGTAAACTACGATATTCTTGAATTACTGCAAAATCATGTGAGCCATCTTCCTGCACCTCCTCCTCCAGTAGTGGACCGACTGCAACCTATCACGGTACACATACTGCTTACTATCAGGCGAACAACGGCTGTCTAGAATTAACCACCTACATCTCACGCTACAGGAGACACGAAGTCGTAAACTACGATATTCTTGAATTACTGCAAACCATGCGAGCCATCTTCCTCCACCTCCTACTAAAGTACTGGAGCGACGGACACCAAACTCGGTACAAATACTGCTTACTATATGGAGAACAACCTCTGTCATGATTTAAACACCTACCACTCACGCTACAGGAGACAGGAAGTCGTAAATTAGGATATTCTTGAATTACTGCAAAATCATGCGAGCCATCTTCCTGCACTTCCTCCTCCAGTATGGACCGAATGCAACCTAACACGGTACACATACTGCTTACTATCAGGCGAACAACCGTTGTCATGAATTAAACACCTACCACTCAAGCTACAGAAGACACGAAGTCGTAAACTACGATATTCTTGAATTACTGCAAAAGCATGCGAGCCATCTTCCTGCACCTCCTCCTCCAGTAGTGGACCGATTGCAACCTATCACGGTACACATACTGCTTACTATCAGGCGAACAACCGCTGTCATGAATTAAACACCTACCACTCACGCTACAGGAGACAAGAAGTCGTAAACTACGATATTCTTGAATTACTGCAAACCATGCGAGCCATCTTCCTGCACCTCCTACTAAAGTACTGGAGCGACGGCAACCAAACTCGGTACACATACTGCTTTTTATATGGAGAACAACCGCTGTCATGATTTAAACACCTACCACTCACGCTACAGGAGACACGAAGTCGTAAACTAGGAATTTCTTGAATTACTGCAAAAACATGCGAGCCTTCTTCCTGCACCCCTCCTCCAGTAGTGGACCGACTGCAACCTATCACGGTACACATACTGCTTACTATCAGGCGAACAACCGCTGTCATGAATTAAACACCTACCACTCAAGCTACAGGAGACACGAAGTCGTAAACTACGATATTCTTGAATTACTGCAAAACAATGCGAGCGATCTTCCTGGACCTCCTCCTAAAGTACTGGATCGACTGAAACCAAACTCGGTACACATACTGCTTACTATCAGGCGAACAACGGCTGTCAAGAATTAACCACCTACCACTCACGCTACAGGAGAAACGAAGTCGTAAACTACGATATTCTTGAATTACTGCAAAACCATGCGAGCAATCTTCCTGCACCGCCTCCTAAAGTAGTGGACCGACTGCAGCCAAACTCGGTACACATACTGCTTACTATCAGGCGAACAACCGCTGTCATGAATTAAACACCTACCTCTCACGCTACAGGAGATATGAAGTCGTAAACTACGATATTCTTGAATTACTGAAAAACCATGCGAGCCATCTTCCTGCACCTCCTCCTAAAGTAGTGTACCGACTGCAACCAAACTTGGTACACATACTGCTTACTATCAGGCGAATAACCACTGTCATGAATTAAACACCTACCACTCACGCTACAGGAGATAAGAAGTCGTAAAATACGATATTCTTGAATTACTGCAAAACCATGCGAGCCATCTTCCTGCACCTCTTCCTCCAGTAGTGGACCGACTGCAACCAAACTCAGTTCACATACTGCTTACTATCAGGCGAACAACCGCTGTCATGAATTAAACACCTACCACTCACGCTACAGGAGACACGAAGTCGTAAACTACGATATTCTTAAATTACTCCAAACCATGCGAGCCATCTTCCTGCACCTCCTTCTAAAGTACTGGAATGACTGCAACCAAACTCGGTACACATACAGCTTACAATATGGAGAACTACCGCTGTCATGAATTAAACACCTACCACTCAAGCTACAGGAGACACGAAGTCGTAAACTAGGATACTCTTGAATTACTGCAAAATCATGCGAGCCATCTTCCTGCACCTCCTCCTAAAGTACTGGACCGACTACAACCAAACTCCGTACACATACTGCCTACTATCAGGCGAACAACCGCTGTCATGAATTAAACACCTACAACTCACGCTACAGGGACACGAAGTCGTAAACTACGATATTCTTGAATTACTGCAAAACCATGTGAGCCATCTTCCTGCACCTCATCCTCCAGTAGTGGACCGACTGCAACCTATCACGGTACACATACTGCTTACTATCAGGCGAACAAACGCTGTCATGAATTAAACACCTACCACTCCAGCTACAGGAGACACGAAGTCGTAAACTACGATATTCTTGAATTACTGCAAAACCATGCGAGCCATCTTCCTGCACCTCTTCCTAAAGTACTGGAGCGTCTGCAACCAAACTCGGTACACATACTGCTTACCATCAGGCGAACAACGGCTGTCTAGAATTAACCACCTACCACTCACGCTACAAAAGACACGAAGTCGTAAACTACGATATTCTTGAATTACTGCAAACCATGCGAGCCATCTTCCTCCACCTCCTACTAAAGTATTGGAGCGACGGACACCAAACTCGGTACACATACTGCTTACTATATGGAGAACAACCGCTGTCATGAATTAAACACCTACCACTCACGCTACAGGAGACAGGAAGTCGTAAATTAGGATATTCTTGAATTACTGCAAAACCATGCGAACCATCTTCCTGCACCTCCTCCTAAAGTACTGGAGCGTCTGCAACCAAACTCGGTACACATACAGCTTACCATCAGGCGAACAACGGCTGTCTAGAATTAACCACCTACCACTCACGCTACAGGAGACACGAAGTCGTAAACTACGATATTCTTGAATTACCTAAAACCATGCGAGCCATCTTCCTGCACCTCCTCCTAAAGTAGTGGACCGACTGCAACCAAACTCGGTACACATACTGCTTACTTTGAGGCGAACAACCGCTGTCATGAATTAAACACCTACCACTCACGCTACAGGAGACATGAAGTCGTAAACTACGATATACTTGAATTACTGAAAAACCATGCGAACCATCTTCCTGCACCCCCTCCTAAAGTAGTGGACCGACTGCAACCAAACTCAGTACACATACTGCTTACTATCAGGCGAACAACCGCTGTCATGAATTAAACACCCACCACTCACGCTACAGGAGACAGGAAGTCGAAAACTACGATATTCTTGAATTACTGCAAAACCATACGAGCCATCTTCCTGCACCTCCTCCTAAAGTATTGGACCGACTGCAACAAAACTCGGTACACATACCGCTTACTATCAGGCGAAAAACCGCTGTCATGAATTAAACACCTACCACTCACGCTACAGGAGACAGGAAGTCGTAAACTTCGATATTCTTGAATTACTGCAAAACAATGCGAGCCATCTTTCTGCACCTCCTCCACCAGTAGTGGACCGACTGCAACCAAACTCAGTACACATACTGCTTACTATCAGGCGAACAACCGCTATCATGAATTAAACACCTAGCACTCACATTACAGGGGACAGGAAGTCGTAAACTACGATAGTCTTGAATTACTGCAAAACCATGCGAGCCATCTTCCTGCACCTCCTCCTAAAGTAGTGGACCGACTTCAACCAAACTCGGTACACATACTGCTTTCCATCAGGCGAACAACCGCTGTCATGAATTAAAAACCTACCACTCACGCTACAGCACACACGAAGTCGTAAACTACGATATTCTTGAATTACTGCAAAACCATGCGAGCCATCTTCCTGCACCTCCTCCTAAAGTACTGGACCGACTGCAACCAAACTCGGTTCACATACTGCTTACTATAAGGCGAACAACCGCTGTCATGAACTAAATACCTACCACTCACGCTACAGGAGACATGAAGTCGTAAACTACGATATTCTTGAATTACTGAAAAACCATGCGAGACATCTTCCTAGACCTCCTCCTAAAGTAGTAGACCGACTGCAACCAAACTCGGTACACATACTGCTTACTATCAGGCGAACGTCCGCTGTCATGAATTAAACACCTACCACTCACGCTACAGGAGACACGAAGTTGTAAACTACGATATTCTTGAATTATAGCAAATCCATGCGAGCCGTCTTCCTGCACCTCCTCCTCCAGTACTACACCGACTGCAACCAAACTCCGTACACATACCGCATACTATCAGGCGAACAACCGCTGTCATAAATTAAACACCTACCACTCACGCTACAGGAGACACGAAGTCGTAAACTAAGATATTCTTGAGTTACTGCAAAACCATGTGTGCCATCTTCCTGTACCACCTCCTAAAGTAGTGGACTGACTGCAACCAAACTCGGTACACATACTGCTTACCAACAGGCGAACAACCGCTGTCATTAATTAAACACCTACCACTCAAGCTACAGGAGACACGAAGTCGTAAACTACGATATTCTTGAATTACTGCAAAACCATGCGAGCCATCTTCCTGCACCTACTCCTAAAGTAGTGGACCGACTGCAACAAACTCGGTACACATACTGCTTACTATCAGGCGAACAACCGCTGTCATGAATTAAAAACCTACCACTCACGCTACAGCACACACGATGTCGTAAACTACGATATTCTTGAATTACTTTAAAACCATGCGAGCCATCATCCTGCACCTCCTCCTAAAGTAGTGGACCGACTGCAACCAAACACGGTACACATACTGATTATTATATGGAGAACAACCGCTGTCATGAATTAAACACCTACCACTCACGCAACAGGAGACATGAAGTCGTAAACTACGATATTCTTGAATTAATGCAAAACCATACGAGCCATCTTCCTGCACCTCCTCCTAAAGTACTGGATCGACTGAAACCAAACTCGGTACACATACTGCTTACTATCAGGCGAACAACGGCTGTCAACAGTTAACCACCTACCACTCACGCTACAGGAGACACGAAGTCGTAAACTACGATATTCTTGAATTACTGCAACACCACGCGAGCCATCTTCCTGCACCTCCTACTAAAGTACTGGAGCGACTGCAACCAAACTCGGTACACATACTGCTTTTTATTGGAGAACAACCGCTGTCATTAATTAATCACCTACCACTCACGCTACAGGTGACACGAAGTCGTAAACTTGGATATTCTTGAATTAATGCAAAACCATACGAGCCATCTTCCTGCAACTCCTCCTAAAGTACTGGAGCGACTGCAACCAAACTCGGTACACATACTGCTTACTATCAGGCGAACAACCGCTGTCATGAATTAAACACCTACCACTCACGCTACAGGAGAAACGAAGTCGTAAACTACGATATTCTTGAATTACTGCAAAACCATGCGAGCAATCTTCCTGCACCGCCTCCTAAAGTAGTGGACCGACTGCAACCAAACTCGGCACACATACTGCTTACTATCAGGCGAACAACCGCTGTCATGAATTAAACACCTACCACTCACGCTACAGGAGACACGAAGTCGTAAACTACGATATTCTTGAATTACTGCAAAATCATGTGAGCCATTTTCCTGCACCTCCTCCTCCAGTAGTGGACCGACTGCAACCTATCACGGTACACATACTGCTTACTATCAGGCGAACAACGGCTGTCTAGAATTAACCACCTACATCTCACGCTTCAGGAGACACGAAGTCGTAAACTACGATATTCTTGAATTACTGCAAACCATGCGAGCCATCTTCCTCCACCTCCTACTAAAGTACTGGAGCGACGGACACCAAACTCGGTACAAATACTGCTTACTATATGGAGAACAACCGCTGTCATGATTTAAACACCTACCACTCACGCTACAGGAGACAGGAAGTCGTAAATTAGGATATTCTTGAATTACTGCAAAATCTTGCCAGCCATCTTCCTGCACTTCCTCCTCCAGTATGGACCGAATGCAACCTAACACGGTACACATACTGCTTACTATCAGGCGAACAACCGCTGTCATGAATTAAACACCTACCACTCAAGCTACAGGAGACACGAAGTCGTAAACTACGATATTCTTGAATTACTGCAAAACCATGCGAGCCATCTTCCTGCACCTCCTCCTCCAGTAGTGGACCGATTGCAACCTATCACGGTACACATACTGCTTACTATCAGGCGAACATCCGCTGTCATGAATTAAACACCTACCACTCACGCTACAGGAGACAAGAAGTCGTAAACTACGATATTCTTGAATTACTGCAAACCATGCGAGTCATCTTCCTGCACCTCCTACTAAAGTACTGGAGCGACGGCAACCAAACTCGGTACACATACTGCTTTTTATATGGAGAACAACCGCTGTCATGATTTAAACACCTACCACTCACGCTACAGGAGACACGAAGTCGTAAACTAGGAATTTCTTGAATTACTGCAAAAACATGCGAGACTTCTTCCTGCACCCCTCCTCCAGTAGTGGACCGACTGCAACCTATCACGGTACACATACTGCTTACTATCAGGCGAACAACCGCTGTCATGAATTAAACACCTACCACTCAAGCTACAGGAGACACGAAGTCGTAAACTACGATATTCTTGAATTACTGCAAAACAATGCGAGCCATCTTCCTGCACCTCCTCCTAAAGTACTGGATCGACTGAAACCAAACTCGGTACACATACTGCTTACTATCAGGCAAACAACCGCTGTCATGAATTAAACACCTACCACTCACGCTACAGGAGACACGAAGTCGTAAACTACGATATTCTTAAATTACTCCAAACCATGCGAGCCATCTTCCTGCACCTCCTCCTAAAGTAGTGGACCGACTGCAGCCAAACTCGGTACACATACTGCTTACTATCAGGCGAACAACCGCTGTCATGAATTAAACACCTACCTCTCACGCTACAGGAGATATGAAGTCGTAAACTACGATATTCTTGAATTACTGAAAAACCATGCGAGCCATCTTCCTGCACCTCCTCCTAAAGTAGTGTACCGACTGCAACCAAACTTGGTACACATACTGCTTACTATCAGGCGAATAACCACTGTCATGAATTAAACACCTACCACTCACGCTACAGGAGATAGGAAGTCGTAAAATACGATATTCTTGAATTACTGCAAAACCATGCGAGCCATCTTCCTGCACCTCTTCCTCCAGTAGTGGACCGACTGCAACCAAACTCAGTTCACATACTGCTTACTATCAGGCGAACAACCGCTGTCATGAATTAAACACCTACCACTCACGCTACAGGAGACACGAAGTCGTAAACTACGATATTCTTAAATTACTCCAAACCATGCGAGCCATCTTCCTGCACCTCCTTCTAAAGTACTGGAATGACTGCAACCAAACTCGGTACACATACAGCTTACAATATGGAGAACTACCGCTGTCATGAATTAAACACCTACCACTCAAGCTACAGGAGACACGAAGTCGTAAACTAGGATATTCTTGAATTACTGCAAAATCATGCGAGCCATCTTCCTGCACCTCCTCCTAAAGTACTGGACCGACTGCAACCAAACTCCGTACACATACTGCCTACTATCAGGCGAACAACCGCTGTCATGAATTAAACACCTACCACTCACGCTACAGGGACACGAAGTCGTAAACTACGATATTCTTGAATTACTGCAAATCCATGTGAGCCATCTTCCTGCACCTCATCCTCCAGTAGTGGACCGACTGCAACCTATCACGGTACACATACTGCTTACTATCAGGCGAACAAACGCTGTCATGAATTAAACACCTACCACTCCAGCTACAGGAGACACGAAGTCGTAACTACGATATTCTTGAATTACTGCAAAATCATGCGAGCCATCTTCCTGCACCTATTCCTAAAGTACTGGAGCGTCTGCAACCAAACTCGGTACACATACTGCTTACCATCAGGCGAACAACGGCTGTCTAGAATTAACCACCTACCACTCACGCTACAGGAGACACGAAGTCGTAAACTACGATATTCTTGAATTACTGCAAACCATGCGAGCCATCTTCCTCCACCTCCTACTAAAGTATTGGAGCGACGGACACCAAACTCGGTACACATACTGCTTACTATATGGAGAACAACCGCTGTCATGAATTAAACACCTACCACTCACGCTACAGGAGACAGGAAGTCGTAAATTAGGATATTCTTGAATTACTGCAAAACCATGCGAACCATCTTCCTGCACCTCCTCCTAAAGTACTGGAGCGTCTGCAACCAAACTCGGTACACATACTGCTTACCATCAGGCGAACAACGGCTGTCTAGAATTAACCACCTACCACTCACGCTACAGGAGACACGAAGTCGTAAACTACGATATTCTTGAATTACCTAAAACCATGCGAGCCATCTTCCTGCACCTCCTCCTAAAGTAGTGGACCGACTGCAAACAAACTCGGTACACATACTGCTTACTTTGAGGCGAACAACCGCTGTCATGAATTAAACACCTACCACTCACGCTACAGGAGACATGAAGTCGTAAACTACGATATACTTGAATTACTGAAAAACCATGCGAACCATCTTCCTGCACCCCCTCCTAAAGTAGTGGACCGACTGCAACCAAACTCAGTACACATACTGCTTACTATCAGGCGAACAACCGCTGTCATGATTTAAACACCCACCACTCACGCTACAGGAGACAAGAAGTCGAAAACTACGATATTCTTGAATTACTGCAAAACCATACGAGCCATCTTCCTGCACCTCCACCTAAAGTATTGGACCGACTGCAACAAAACTCGGTACACATACCGCTTACTATCAGGCGAAAAACCGCTGTCATGAATTAAAAACCTACCACTCACGCTACAGGAGACAGGAAGTCGTAAACTTCGATATTCTTGAATTACTGCAAAACAATGCGAGCCATCTTTCTGCACCTCCTCCACCAGTAGTGGACCGACTGCAACCAAACTCAGTACACATACTGCTTACTATCAGGCGAACAACCGCTATCATGAATTAAACACCTAGCACTCACATTACAGGAGACAGGAAGTCGTAAACTACGATAGTCTTGAATTACTGCAAAACCATGCGCGCCATCTTCCTGCACCTCCTCCTAAAGTAGTGGACCGACTTCAACCAAACTCGGTACACATACTGCTTTCCATCAGGCGAACAACCGCTGTCATGAATTAAAAACCTACCACTCACGCTACAGCACACACGAAGTCGTAAACTACGATATTCTTGAATTACTGCAAAACCATGCGAGCCATCTTCCTGCACCTCCTCCTAAAGTAGTGGACCGACTGCAACCAAACTCGGTTCACATACTGCTTACAATAAGGCGAACAACCGCTGTCATGAACTAAACACCTACCACTCACGCTACAGGAGACATGAAGTCGTAAACTACGATATTCTTGAATTACTGAAAAACCATGCGAGACATCTTCCTAGACCTCCTCCTAAAGTAGTAGACCGACTGCAACCAAACTCGGTACACATACTGCTTACTATCAGGCGAACGTCCGCTGTCATGAATTAAACACCTACCACTCACGCTACAGGAGACACGAAGTTGTAAACTACGATATTCTTGAATTATAGCAAATCCATGCGAGCCGTCTTCCTGCACCTCCTCCTCCAGTACTACACCGACTGCAACCAAACTCCGTACACATACCGCATACTATCAGGCGAACAACCGCTGTCATGAATTAAACACCTACCACTCACCCTACAGGAGACACGAAGTCGTAAACTAAGATATTCTTGAAATACTGCAAAACCATGCGAGCAATCTTCCTGCACCTCGTCCTAAGGTACTGAAGCGACCGCAACCAAACTCAGTACATATACTGCTTACTATCAGGCGAACAACGGCTGTCAAGAATTAAACACCTACCACTCACGCTACAAGAGACTCGAAGTCGTAAATTACGATATTCTTGAATAACTGCAAAACCATGCGAGCCATCTTCTCTCACCTCCTCCTCCAGTAGTGGACCTACTGCAACCAAATTCGGTACACATACTGCTCATTATCAGGCGAACAACCGATATCATGAATTAAAAACCTACCACTCACGCTACAGGAGGCAAGAGGTCGTAAACTACAATATTCTTGAAATACTGCAAAACCATGCGAGCCATCTTCCTGCACCTCCTCCTAAAGTAGTGGACCGACTGCAACAAAACTCGGTAAACATACTGCTTACTATCAGGCGAACAACCGCTGTCATGAATTAAACACCTACCACTCACGCTACAGGAGACACGAAGTCGTAAACTACGATATTCTTGAATTACTGCAAAACCATGCGAGCCATCTTCCTGCACCTACTCCTAAAGTAGTGGACCGACTGCAACAAACTCGGTACACATACTGCTTACTATCAGGCGAACAACCGCTGTCATGAATTAAAAACCTACCACTCACGCTACAGCACACACGATGTCGTAAACTACGATATTCTTGAATTACTTTAAAACCATGCGAGCCATCATCCTGCACCTCCTCCTAAAGTAGTGGACCGACTGCAACCAAACACGGTACACATACTGCTTACTATCCGGCGAACAACCGCTGTCATGAATTAAACACCTACCACTCACGCAACAGGAGACATGAAGTCGTAAACTACGATATTCTTGAATTACTGAAAATCAATGCGAGCCATCTACCTACACCTCCTCCTAAAGTAGTGGACCGACTGCAACCAAACTCGGTACACATACTGCTTACTATCAGGCGAATAACCACTGTCATGAATTAAACACCTACCACTCACGCTACAGGAGATAGGAAGTCGTAAAATACGATATTCTTGAATTACTGCAAAACCATGCGAGCCATCTTCCTGCACCTCTTCCTCCAGTAGTGGACCGACTGCAACCAAACTCAGTTCACATACTGCTTACTATCAGGCGAACAACCGCTGTCATGAATTAAACACCTACCACTCACGCTACAGGAGACACGAAGTCGTAAACTACGATATTCTTAAATTACTCCAAACCATGCGAGCCATCTTCCTGCACCTCCTTCTAAAGTACTGGAATGACTGCAACCAAACTCGGTACACATACAGCTTACAATATGGAGAACTACCGCTGTCATGAATTAAACACCTACCACTTAAGCTACAGGAGACACGAAGTCGTAAACTAGGATATTCTTGAATTACTGCAAAATCATGCGAGCCATCTTCCTGCACCTCCTCCTAAAGTACTGGACCGACTGCAACCAAACTCCGTACACATACTGCCTACTATCAGGCGAACAACCGCTGTCATGAATTAAACACCTACCACTCACGCTACAGGGACACGAAGTCGTAAACTACGATATTCTTGAATTACTGCAAAACCATGTGAGCCATCTTCCTGCACCTCATCCTCCAGTAGTGGACCGACTGCAACCTATCACGGTACACATACTGCTTACTATCAGGCGAACAAACGCTGTCATGAATTAAACACCTACCACTCCAGCTACAGGAGACACGAAGTCGTAAACTACGATATTCTTGAATTACTGCAAAATCATGCGAGCCATCTTCCTGCACCTATTCCTAAAGTACTGGAGCGTCTGCAACCAAACTCGGTACACATACTGCTTACCATCAGGCGAACAACGGCTGTCTAGAATTAACCACCTACCACTCACGCTACAGGAGACACGAAGTCGTAAACTACGATATTCTTGAATTACTGCAAACCATGCGAGCCATCTTCCTCCACCTCCTACTAAAGTATTGGAGCGACGGACACCAAACTCGGTACACATACTGCTTACTATATGGAGAACAACCGCTGTCATGAATTAAACACCTACCACTCACGCTACAGGAGACAGGAAGTCGTAAATTAGGATATTCTTGAATTACTGCAAAACCATGCGAACCATCTTCCTGCACCTCCTCCTAAAGTACTGGAGCGTCTGCAACCAAACTCGGTACACATACTGCTTACCATCAGGCGAACAACGGCTGTCTAGAATTAACCACCTACCACTCACGCTACAGGAGACACGAAGTCGTAAACTACGATATTCTTGAATTACCTAAAACCATGCGAGCCATCTTCCTGCACCTCCTCCTAAAGTAGTGGACCGACTGCAAACAAACTCGGTACACATACTGCTTACTTTGAGGCGAACAACCGCTGTCATGAATTAAACACCTACCACTCACGCTACAGGAGACATGAAGTCGTAAACTACGATATACTTGAATTACTGAAAAACCATGCGAACCATCTTCCTGCACCCCCTCCTAAAGTAGTGGACCGACTGCAACCAAACTCAGTACACATACTGCTTACTATCAGGCGAACAACCGCTGTCATGATTTAAACACCCACCACTCACGCTACAGGAGACAAGAAGTCGAAAACTACGATATTCTTGAATTACTGCAAAACCATACGAGCCATCTTCCTGCACCTCCACCTAAAGTATTGGACCGACTGCAACAAAACTCGGTACACATACCGCTTACTATCAGGCGAAAAACCGCTGTCATGAATTAAAAACCTACCACTCACGCTACAGGAGACAGGAAGTCGTAAACTTCGATATTCTTGAATTACTGCAAAACAATGCGAGCCATCTTTCTGCACCTCCTCCACCAGTAGTGGACCGACTGCAACCAAACTCAGTACACATACTGCTTACTATCAGGCGAACAACCGCTATCATGAATTAAACACCTAGCACTCACATTACAGGAGACAGGAAGTCGTAAACTACGATAGTCTTGAATTACTGCAAAACCATGCGCGCCATCTTCCTGCACCTCCTCCTAAAGTAGTGGACCGACTTCAACCAAACTCGGTACACATACTGCTTTCTATCAGGCGAACAACCGCTGTCATGAATTAAAAACCTACCACTCACGCTACAGCACACACGAAGTCGTAAACTACGATATTCTTGAATTACTGCAAAACCATGCGAGCCATCTTCCTGCACCTCCTCCTAAAGTAGTGGACCGACTGCAACCAAACTCGGTTCACATACTGCTTACTATAAGGCGAACAACCGCTGTCATGAACTAAACACCTACCACTCACGCTACAGGAGACATGAAGTCGTAAACTACGATATTCTTGAATTACTGAAAAACCATGCGAGACATCTTCCTAGACCTCCTCCTAAAGTAGTAGACCGACTGCAACCAAACTCGGTACACATACTGCTTACTATCAGGCGAACGTCCGCTGTCATGAATTAAACACCTACCACTCACGCTACAGGAGACACGAAGTTGTAAACTACGATATTCTTGAATTATAGCAAATCCATGCGAGCCGTCTTCCTGCACCTCCTCCTCCAGTACTACACCGATTGCAACCAAACTCCGTACACATACCGCATACTATCAGGCGAACAACCGCTGTCATGAATTAAACACCTACCACTCACGCTACAGGAGACACGAAGTCGTAAACTAAGATATTCTTGAAATACTGCAAAACCATGCGAGCAATCTTCCTGCACCTCGTCCTAAGGTACTGAAGCGACCGCAACCAAACTCAGTACATATACTGCTTACTATCAGGCGAACAACGGCTGTCAAGAATTAAACACCTACCACTCACGCTACAAGAGACTCGAAGTCGTAAATTACGATATTCTTGAATAACTGCAAAACCATGCGAGCCATCTTCTCTCACCTCCTCCTCCAGTAGTGGACCTACTGCAACCAAATTCGGTACACATACTGCTCATTATCAGGCGAACAACCGATATCATGAATTAAAAACCTACCACTCACGCTACAGGAGGCAAGAGGTCGTAAACTACAATATTCTTGAAATACTGCAAAACCATGCGAGCCATCTTCCTGCACCTCCTCCTAAAGTAGTGGACCGACTGCAACAAAACTCGGTAAACATACTGCTTACTATCAGGCAAACAACCGCTGTCATGAATGAAGCACCTACCACTCACGCTACAGGAGACACGAAGTCGAAAACTACGATATTCTTGAATTACTGCAAAGTCATTCGGCCGTCTTCCTGCACCTCCTCCTCCAGTAGTGGACCGACTGCAACCAAACTCCGTACACATACTGCTTACTATCAGGCGAACAACCGCTGTCATGAATTAAACACCTACTACTCACGCTACAGGAGACACGAAGTCGTAAACTAAGATACTCTTGAATAACTGCAAAACCATGCGAGCCATCTTCTCTCACCTCCTCCTCCAGTAGTGGACCTACTGCAACCAAATTCGGTACACATACTGCTCATTATCAGGCGAACAACCGATATCATGAATTAAAAACCTACCACTCACGCTACAGTAGGCAAGAGGTCGTAAACTACAATATTCTTGAAATACTGCAAAACCATGCGAGCCATCTTCCTGCACCTCCTCCTAAAGTAGTGGACCGACTGCAACAAAACTCGGTAAACATACTGCTTACTATCAGGCGAACAACCGCTGTCATGAATTAAACACCTACCACTCACGCTACAGGAGACACGAAGTCGTAAACTACGATATTCTTGAATTACTGCAAAACCATGCGAGCCATCTTCCTGCACCTACTCCTAAAGTAGTGGACCGACTGCAACAAACTCGGTACACATACTGCTTACTATCAGGCGAACAACCGCTGTCATGAATTAAAAACCTACCACTCACGCTACAGCACACACGATGTCGTAAACTACGATATTCTTGAATTACTTTAAAACCATGCGAGCCATCATCCTGCACCTCCTCCTAAAGTAGTGGACCGACTGCAACCAAACACGGTACACATACTGCTTACTATCCGGCGAACAACCGCTGTCATGAATTAAACACCTACCACTCACGCAACAGGAGACATGAAGTCGTAAACTACGATATTCTTGAATTACTGAAAATCAATGCGAGCCATCTACCTACACCTCCTCCTAAAGTAGTGGACCGACTGCAACCAAACTCGGTACACATACTGCTTACTATCAGGCGAATAACCACTGTCATGAATTAAACACCTACCACTCACGCTACAGGAGATAGGAAGTCGTAAAATACGATATTCTTGAATTACTGCAAAACCATGCGAGCCATCTTCCTGCACCTCTTCCTCCAGTAGTGGACCGACTGCAACCAAACTCAGTTCACATACTGCTTACTATCAGGCGAACAACCGCTGTCATGAATTAAACACCTACCACTCACGCTACAGGAGACACGAAGTCGTAAACTACGATATTCTTAAATTACTCCAAACCATGCGAGCCATCTTCCTGCACCTCCTTCTAAAGTACTGGAATGACTGCAACCAAACTCGGTACACATACAGCTTACAATATGGAGAACTACCGCTGTCATGAATTAAACACCTACCACTCAAGCTACAGGAGACACGAAGTCGTAAACTAGGATATTCTTGAATTACTGCAAAATCATGCGAGCCATCTTCCTGCACCTCCTCCTAAAGTACTGGACCGACTGCAACCAAACTCCGTACACATACTGCCTACTATCAGGCGAACAACCGCTGTCATGAATTAAACACCTACCACTCACGCTACAGGGACACGAAGTCGTAAACTACGATATTCTTGAATTACTGCAAAACCATGTGAGCCATCTTCCTGCACCTCATCCTCCAGTAGTGGACCGACTGCAACCTATCACGGTACACATACTGCTTACTATCAGGCGAACAAACGCTGTCATGAATTAAACACCTACCACTCCAGCTACAGGAGACACGAAGTCGTAAACTACGATATTCTTGAATTACTGCAAAATCATGCGAGCCATCTTCCTGCACCTATTCCTAAAGTACTGGAGCGTCTGCAACGAAACTCGGTACACATACTGCTTACCATCAGGCGAACAACGGCTGTCTAGAATTAACCACCTACCACTCACGCTACAGGAGACACGAAGTCGTAAACTACGATATTCTTGAATTACTGCAAACCATGCGAGCCATCTTCCTCCACCTCCTACTAAAGTATTGGAGCGACGGACACCAAACTCGGTACACATACTGCTTACTATATGGAGAACAACCGCTGTCATGAATTAAACACCTACCACTCACGCTACAGGAGACAGGAAGTCGTAAATTAGGATATTCTTGAATTACTGCAAAACCATGCGAACCATCTTCCTGCACCTCCTCCTAAAGTACTGGAGCGTCTGCAACCAAACTCGGTACACATACTGCTTACCATCAGGCGAACAACGGCTGTCTAGAATTAACCACCTACCACTCACGCTACAGGAGACACGAAGTCGTAAACTACGATATTCTTGAATTACCTAAAACCATGCGAGCCATCTTCCTGCACCTCCTCCTAAAGTAGTGGACCGACTGCAAACAAACTCGGTACACATACTGCTTACTTTGAGGCGAACAACCGCTGTCATGAATTAAACACCTACCACTCACGCTACAGGAGACATGAAGTCGTAAACTACGATATACTTGAATTACTGAAAAACCATGCGAACCATCTTCCTGCACCCCCTCCTAAAGTAGTGGACCGACTGCAACCAAACTCAGTACACATACTGCTTACTATCAGGCGAACAACCGCTGTCATGATTTAAACACCCACCACTCACGCTACAGGAGACAAGAAGTCGAAAACTACGATATTCTTGAATTACTGCAAAACCATACGAGCCATCTTCCTGCACCTCCACCTAAAGTATTGGACCGACTGCAACAAAACTCGGTACACATACCGCTTACTATCAGGCGAAAAACCGCTGTCATGAATTAAAAACCTACCACTCACGCTACAGGAGACAGGAAGTCGTAAACTTCGATATTCTTGAATTACTGCAAAACAATGCGAGCCATCTTTCTGCACCTCCTCCACCAGTAGTGGACCGACTGCAACCAAACTCAGTACACATACTGCTTACTATCAGGCGAACAACCGCTATCATGAATTAAACACCTAGCACTCACATTACAGGAGACAGGAAGTCGTAAACTACGATAGTCTTGAATTACTGCAAAACCATGCGCGCCATCTTCCTGCACCTCCTCCTAAAGTAGTGGACCGACTTCAACCAAACTCGGTACACATACTGCTTTCTATCAGGCGAACAACCGCTGTCATGAATTAAAAACCTACCACTCACGCTACAGCACACACGAAGTCGTAAACTACGATATTCTTGAATTACTGCAAAACCATGCGAGCCATCTTCCTGCACCTCCTCCTAAAGTAGTGGACCGACTGCAACCAAACTCGGTTCACATACTGCTTACTATAAGGCGAACAACCGCTGTCATGAACTAAACACCTACCACTCACGCTACAGGAGACATGAAGTCGTAAACTACGATATTCTTGAATTACTGAAAAACCATGCGAGACATCTTCCTAGACCTCCTCCTAAAGTAGTAGACCGACTGCAACCAAACTCGGTACACATACTGCTTACTATCAGGCGAACGTCCGCTGTCATGAATTAAACACCTACCACTCACGCTACAGGAGACACGAAGTTGTAAACTACGATATTCTTGAATTATAGCAAATCCATGCGAGCCGTCTTCCTGCACCTCCTCCTCCAGTACTACACCGACTGCAACCAAACTCCGTACACATACCGCATACTATCAGGCGAACAACCGCTGTCATGAATTAAACACCTACCACTCACGCTACAGGAGACACGAAGTCGTAAACTAAGATATTCTTGAAATACTGCAAAACCATGCGAGCAATCTTCCTGCACCTCGTCCTAAGGTACTGAAGCGACCGCAACCAAACTCAGTACATATACTGCTTACTATCAGGCGAACAACGGCTGTCAAGAATTAAACACCTACCACTCACGCTACAAGAGACTCGAAGTCGTAAATTACGATATTCTTGAATAACTGCAAAACCATGCGAGCCATCTTCTCTCACCTCCTCCTCCAGTAGTGGACCTACTGCAACCAAATTCGGTACACATACTGCTCATTATCAGGCGAACAACCGATATCATGAATTAAAAACCTACCACTCACGCTACAGGAGGCAAGAGGTCGTAAACTACAATATTCTTGAAATACTGCAAAACCATGCGAGCCATCTTCCTGCACCTCCTCCTAAAGTAGTGGACCGACTGCAACAAAACTCGGTAAACATACTGCTTACTATCAGGCAAACAACCGCTGTCATGAATGAAGCACCTACCACTCACGCTACAGGAGACACGAAGTCGAAAACTACGATATTCTTGAATTACTGCAAAGTCATTCGGCCGTCTTCCTGCACCTCCTCCTCCAGTAGTGGACCGACTGCAACCAAACTCCGTACACATACTGCTTACTATCAGGCGAACAACCGCTGTCATGAATTAAACACCTACTACTCACGCTACAGGAGACACGAAGTCGTAAACTAAGATACTCTTGAATTACTGCAAAACCATGCGAGCCATCTTCCTGCACCTCCTCCTCCAGTAGTGGACCGACTACAACCAAACTCAGTTCACATACTGCTTACTATCAGGCGATCAACCGCAGACATGAATTAAACACCTACCACTCACGCTACAGGAGACACGAAGTCGTAAACTATGATATTCTTGAATTACTGCAAACCATGCGAGCCATCTTCCTGCACCTCCTACTAATGTACTGGAGCGACTGCAACCAAACTCGGTACACATACAGCTTACTATATGGAGAACAACCGCTGTCATGAATTAAACACCTACCACTCACGCTACAGGAGACACGAAGTCGTAAACTAGGATATTCTTGAATTACTGCAAAATCATGCGAGACATCTTCCTGCACCTCCTCCTAAAGTATTGAACCGACTGCAACCAAACTCCGTACACATACTGCCTACTATCAGGCGAACAACCGCTGTCATGAATTGAACACCTACCACTCAAGCTACAGGAGACACGAAGTCGTAAACTACGATATTCTTGAATTACTGCAAAACCATGCGAGCCATCTTCCTGCACCTCCTCCTCCAGTAGTGGACCGACTGCAACCTATCACGGTGCACATACTGCTTACTATCAGGCGAACAAACGCTGTCATGAATTAAACACCTACCACTCAAGCTACAGGAGACACGAAGTCGTAAACTACGATATTCTTGAATTACTGCAAAACCATGCGAGCCATTTTCCTGCACCTCCTCCTAAAGTACTGGAGCGTCTGCAACCAAACTCGGTACACATACTGCTTACCATCAGGCGACAACGGCTGTCTAGAATTAACCTGCTACCACTCACGCTACAGGAGACACGAAGTCGTAAACTACGATTTTCTTGAATTACTGCAAACCATGCGAGCCATCTTCCTGCACTTCCTACTAAAGTACTGGAGCGACAGACACCAAACTCGGTACACATACTGCTTACCATATGGAGAATAACCGCTGTCATGAATTAAACACCTACAACTCACGGTACAGGAGAGAGGAAGTCGTAAACTAGGATATTCTTGAATTACTGCAAAAGCATGCGAGCCATCTTCCTGCACCTCCTCCTCCACTAGTATACCGAATGCAACCTAACACGGTACACATACTGCTTACTATCAGGCGAACAACCGGTGTCATGAATTAAACACCTACCACTCAAGCTACAGGAGACACGAAGTCGTAAATTACGATATTCTTGAATTACTGCAAAACCATGCGAGCCATCTTCCTGCACCTCCTCCTAAAGTACTGGATCGACTGAAACCAAACTCGGTACACATACTGCTGACTATCAGGCGAACAACGGCTGTCAAGAGTTAACCACCTACCACTCACGCTACAGGATACACGAAGTCGTAAACTACGATATTCTTGAAATACTGCAAAACCATCCGAGCCATCTTCCTGCACCTCCTACTAAAGTACTGGAGCGACTGCAACCAAACTCGGTACACATACTGCTTACTATATGGAAAACAACCGCTGTCATGAATTAAACACCTACCACTCACGCTACAGGAGACACGAAGTCTTAATCTGCGACCAGTACTTTAGGAGGAGGTGCAGGAAGATTGCTCGCATGGTTTTGCAGTAATTCAAGAATATCGAAGTTTACGACTTCGTGTCTCCTGTAGCTTGAGTGGTAAGTGTTTAATTCATGACAGCGTTGTTCGCCTGATAGTAAGCAGTATGTGTACCGTGTTAGGTTGCAGTCGGTCCACTACTGGAAGAGGAGGTGCAGGAAGATGTCTCGCATGGTTTTGCAGTAATTCAAGAATATCGTAGTTTACGACTTCGTGTCTCCTGTAGCGTGAGTGGTAGGTGTTTAATTCATGACAGCGGTTGTTCGCCTGATAGTAAGCAGTATGTGTACGGAGTTTGGTTGCAGTCGGTCCAGTACTTTAGGACGAGGTGCAGGAAGATGGCTGGCACGGTTTTGCAGTAATTCAAGAATATCCTAGTTTACGACTTCGTGTCTTCTGTAGCGTGAGTGGTAGGTGTTTAATTCATGACAGCGGTTGTTCTCCATATAGTAAGCAGTATGTGTACCGAGTTTGGTTGCAGTCGCTCCAGTACTTTAGTAGGAGGTGCAGGAAGATGGCTCGCATGGTTTTGCAGTAATTCAAGATTATCCTAGTTTACGACTGCGTGTCTCCTGTAGCGTGAGTGGTAGGTGTTTAATTCAGGACAGCGGTTGTCCGCCTAATAGTTAAATTACTGATTCTTGAATTACTGAAAAACCATGCGAGCCATCTTCCTGCACCTCCTCCTAAAGTAGTGTACCGACAGCAACCAAACTCGGTACACATACTGCTTACTATCAGGCGAACAACCGCTGTCATGAATTAAACACCTACCACTCACGCTACAGGAAACAAGAAGTCGTAAACTACGATATTCTTGAATTACTGCAAAACCATGCGAGACATCTTCCTGCACCTCCTCCTAAAGTAGTGGACCAACTGCAAAAAACTCGGTACACATAAAGCTTACTATCAGGCGAACAACAGCTGTCGTGAATTAAACACCTACCACTCACGCTACAGGAGACAGGAAGTCGTAAACTACGATATTCTTGAATTACTGCAAACCATGCGAGACATCTTCCTGCACCTCCTACTAAAGTACTGGAGCGACGGACACCAAACTCGGTACACATACTGCTTACTATATGGAGAAAAACCGCTGTCATGAATTAAACACCTACCACTCACGCTACAGGAGACAGGAAGTCGTAAACTTGGTTATTCTTGAATTACTGCAAAATCATGCGAGCCATCTTCCTGCACCTCCTCCTCCAGTAGTGGACCGAATGCAACCTAACACGATACACATACTGCTTACTATCAGGCGAACAACCGCTGCCATTAATTAAACACCTACCACTCAAGCTTCAGGAGACACGAAGTCGTAAACTACGATATTCTTGAATTACTGCAAAACCATGCGAGCCATCTTCCTGCACCTCCTCCTCCAGTAGTGAACCGGCTGCAACCTATCACGGTACACATACTGCTTACTATCAGGCGAACAACCGCTGTCATGAATTAAACACCTACCACTCAAGCTACAGGAGACACGAAGTCGTAAACTACGATATTCTTGAATTACTGCAAAACCATGCGAGATATCTTCCTGCACCTCCTACTAAAGTACTGGAGCGACTGCAACCGAACTCGGTACACATACTGCTTACTATATGGAAAACAACCGCTGTCATGAATTAAACACCTACCACTCACGCTACAGGAGACACGAAGTCGTAAACTGCGACCAGTACTTTAGGAGGAGTTGCAGGAAGATGGCTGGCATGGTTTTGCAGTAATGCAAGAATATCGAAGTTTACGACTTCGTGTCTCCTGTAGCTTGAGTGGTAAGTGTTTCATTCATGACAGCGGTTGTTCGCCTGATAGTAAGCAGTATGTGTATCGTGTTAGGTTGCAGTCGGTCCACTACTGGAGGAGGAGGTGCAGGAAGATTTCTCGCATGGTTTTGCAGTAATTCAAGAATATCGTAGTTTACGACTTCGTGTCTCCTGTAGCGTGAGTGGTAGGTGTTTAATTCATGACAGCGGTTGTTCGCCTGATAGTAAGCAGTATGTGTACGAAGTTTGGTTGCAGTCGGTCCAGTACTTTAGGACGAGGTGCAGGAAGATGGCTCGCATGGTTTTGCAGTAATTAAGGAATATCCTAGTTTACGACTTCGTGTCTCCTGTAGCGTGAGTGGTAGGTGTTTAATTCATGACAGCGGTTGTTCTCCATATAGTAAGCAGTATGTGTACCGACTTTGGTTGCAGTCGCTCCAGTACTTTAGTAGGAGGTGCAGGAAGATGGCTCGCATTGTTTGCAGTAATTCAAGATTATCGTAGTTTACGACTTCGTGTCTCCTGTAGCTTGAGTGGTAGGTGGTTAATTCCTGACAGCCGTTGTTCGCCTGATAGTAAGCAGTATGTGTACCGTGTTAGGTTGCAGTAGGTCCACTACTGGAGGAGGAGGTGCAGAAAGATGGCTCGCATGGTTTTGCAGTAATTCAAGAATATCGTAGTTTACGACTTCGTGTCTCCTGTAGCTTGAGTGGTAGGTGTTTAATTCATGACAGCGGTTGTCCGCCTGATAGTTGAATTACTGATTCTTGAATTACTGAAAAACCATGCGAGACATCTTCCTGCACCTCCTCCTAAAGTAGTGGACCGACTGCAACCAAACTCGGTACACATACTGCTTACTATCAGGCGAACAACCGCTGTCATGAATTAAGCACCTACCACTCACGCTACAGGAGACAGGAAGTCGTAAACTACGATATTCTTGAATTACTGCAAAACCATGCGAGCCATCTTCCTGCACCTCCTCCTCCAGTAGTGGACCGACTGCAACCAAACTCGGTACACATACTGCTTACTATCAGGCGAACAACCGCTGTCATGAATTAAACACCTACCACTCATGCTACAGGGGCCACGAAGTCGTAAACTACGATATTCTTGAATTACTGCAAAGCCATTAAGCCGTCTTCCTGCACCTCCTCCTCCAGTACTGGACCGACTGCAACCAAACTCAGTACACATACTGCTTACTATCAGGCGAGCAACCGCTGTCATGAATTAAACACCTACTACTCACGCTACAGGAGACACGAAGTCGTAAACTAAGATACTATTGAATTACTGCAAAACCATGCGAGCCATCTTCCTGCACCTCCTCCTAAAGTACTGGAGCGTCTGCAACCAAACTTGGTACACATACTGCTCACCATCAGGCGAACAACAGTTGTCAAGAATTAACCACCTACCACTCACGCTGCAGGAGACACGAAGTCGTAAACTACGATATTCTTGAATTACTGCAAACCGTGCGAGCTATCTTCCTGCACCTCCTCCTAAAGTACTGGACCGACTGCAACCAAATTCCGTACACATACTGCCTACTATCAGGCGAACAACCGCTGTCATGAATTAAACACCTACCACTCACGCTACAAAAGGCACGAAGTCGTAAACTACGATATTCTTGAATTACTGCAAAACCATGCGAGACATCTTCCTGCACCTCCTCCTCCAGTAGTGGACCTACTGCAACCTAACACGGTACACATACTACTTACTATCAGGCGAACAACGGCTGTCAAGAATTAACAACCTACCACTCACGCTACAGGAGACATGAAGTCGTAAACTACGATATTCTTGAATTACTGCAAACCATGCGAGCCATCTTCCTGCCCCTCCGACTAAAGTACTGGAGCGACTACAACCAAACTCGGTACACATACTGCTTACAATATGGAGAACAACCGCTGTCATGAATTAAACACCTACCACTAACGCTACAGGAGACACGAAGTCGTAAACTAGGATATTCTTGAATTACTGCAAAACCATGCGAGCCATCTTCCTGCACCTCCTCCTAAAGTACTGGACCGACTGCAACCAAACTCCGTACACATAATGCCTACTATCAGGCGAACAACCGCTGTCATGTATTAAACACCTACCACTCACGCTACAGGAGACACGAAGTCGTAAACTACGATATTCTTGAATTACTGCAAAACTATGCGAGCCATCTCCCTGCACCTCCTCCTAAAGTAGTGGACCGACTGCAACCAAATTTGGTACACATACTGCTTACTATCAGGCGAACAACCGCTGTCATGAATTAAAAACCTACCACTCACGCTACAGGAAACACGAAGTCGTAAACTACGATATTCTTGAATTACTGCAAAACCATGCGAGCCATCTTCCTGCACCTCCTCCTCCAGTAGTGGACCTACTGCAACCAAACTCGCTACAGATACTGCTTACTATCAGGCGAACAACCGCTGTCATGAATTAAAAACCTACCACTCACGCTACAGGCCACACGAAGTCGTAAACTACGATATTCTTGAATTACTGCAAACCATGCGAGCCATCTTCCTGCACCTCCTACTAAAGTACTGGAGCGACGGACACCAAACTCGGTACACATACTGCTTACTATATGGAGAACAACCGCTGTCATGAATTAAACACCTACCACTCACGCTACAGGAGACAGGAGTCGTAAACTTGGTTATTCTTGAATTACTGCAAAACCATGCGAGCCATCTTCCTGCACCTCCTCCTCCAGTAGTGGACCGAATGCAACCTAACACGATACACATACTGCTTACTATCAGGCGAACAACCGCTGTCATGAATTAAACACCTACCACTCAAGCTTCAGGAGACACGAATTCGTAAACTACGATATTCTTGAATTACTGCAAAACCATGCGAGCCATCTTCCTGCACCTCCTCCTCCAGTAGTGGACCGGCTGCAACCTATCACGGTACACATACTGCTTACTATCAGGCGAACAACCGCTGTCATGAATTAAACACCTACCACTCAAGCTACAGGAGACACGAAGTCGTAAACTACGATATTATTGAATTACAGCAAAACCATGCGAGACATCTTCCTGCACCTCCTACTAAAGTACTTTAGCGACTGCAACCAAACTCGGTACACATACTGCTTACTATATGGAAAACAACCGCTGTCATGAATTAAACACCTACCACTCACGCTACAGGAGACACGAAGTCGTAAACTGCGACCAGTACTTTAGGAGGAGTTGCAGGAAGATGGCTCGCATGGTTTTGCATTTATTCAAGAATATCGAAGTTTACGACTTCGTGTCTCCTGTAGCTTGAGTGGTAAGTGTTTAATTCATGACAGCGGTTGTTCGCCTGATAGTAAGCAGTATGTGTACCGTGTTAGGTTGCAGTCGGTCCACTACTGGAGGAGGAGGTGCAGGAAGATTTTTCGCATGGTTTTGCAGTAATTCTAGAATATCGTAGTTTACGACTTCGTGTCTCCTGTAGCGTGAGTGGTAGGTATTTAATTCATGACAGCGGTTGTTCGCCTGATAGTAAGCAGAATGTGTACGAAGTTTGGTTGCAGTCGGTCCAGTACTTTAGGACGAGGTGCAGGAAGATGGCTCGCATGGTTTTGCAGTAATTCAAGAATATCCTAGTTTACGATTTCGTGTCTCCTGTAGCGTGAGTGGTAGGTGTTTAATTCATGACAGCGGTTGTTCTCCATATAGTAAGCAGTATGTGTACCGACTTTGGTTGCAGTCCCTCCAGTACTTTAGTAGGAGGTGCAGGAAGATGGCTCGCATTGTTTGCAGTAATTCAAGAATATCGTAGTTTACGACTTCGTGTCTCCTGTAGCTTGAGTGGTAGGTGGTTAATTCAGAGACAGCCGTTGTTCGCCTGATAGTAAGCAGTATGTGTACCGTGTTAGGTTGCAGTAGGTCCACTACTGGAGGAGGAGGTGCAGAAAGATGGCTCGCATGGTTTTGCAGTAATTCAAGAATATCGTAGTTTACGACTTCGTGTCTCCTGTAGCTTGAGTGGTAGGTGTTTAATTCATGACAGCGGTTGTCCGCCTGATAGTTGAATTACTGATTCTTGAATTACTGAAAAACCATGCGAGACATCTTCCTGCACCTCCTCCTAAAGTAGTGGACCGACTGCAACCAAACTCGGTACACATACTGCTTACTATCAGGCGAACAACCGCTGTCATGAATTAAGCACCTACCACTCACGCTACAGGAGACAGGAAGTCGTAAACTACGATATTCTTGAATTACTGCAGAACCATGCGAGCCATCTTCCTGCACCTCCTCCTCCAGTAGTGGACCGACTGCAACCAAACTCGGTACACATACTGCTTACTATCAGGCGAACAACCGCTGTCATGAATTAAACACCTACCACTCATGCTACAGGGGCCACGAAGTCATAAACCACGATATTCTTGAATTACTGCAAAGCCATTAAGCCGTCTTCCTGCACCTCCTCCTCCAGTACTGGACCGACTGCAACCAAACTCAGTACACATACTGCTTACTATCAGGCGAACAACCGCTGTCATGAATTAAACACCTACTACTCACGCTACAGGAGACACGAAGTCGTAAACTAAGATACTCTTGAATTACTGCAAAACCATGCGAGCCATCTTCCTGCACCTCCTCCTAAAGTACTGGAGCGTCTGCAACCAAACTTGATACACATACTGCTCACCATCAGGCGAACAACAGCTGTCAAGAATTAACCACCTACCACTCACGCTGCAGGAGACACGAAGTCGTAAACTACGATATTCTTGAATTACTGCAAACCGTGCGAGCTATCTTCCTGCACCTCCTCCTAAAGCACTGGACCGACTGCAACCAAATTCCGTACACATACTGCCTACTATCAGGCGAACAACCGCTGTCATGAATTAAACACCTACCACTCACGCTACAGGAGGCACGAAGTCGTAAACTACGATATTCTTGAATTACTGCAAAACCATGCGAGACATCTTCCTGCACCTCCTCCTCCAGTAGTGGACCTACTGCAACCTAACACGGTACACATACTACTTACTATCAGGCGAACAACGGCTGTCAAGAATTAACAACCTACCACTCACGCTACAGGAGACATGAAGTCGTAAACTACGATATTCTTGAATTACTGCAAACCATGCGAGCCATCTTCCTGCCCCTCCGACTAAAGTACTGGAGCGACTACAACCAAACTCGGTACACATACTGCTTACAATATGGAGAACAACCGCTGTCATGAATTAAACACCTACCACTAACGCTACAGGAGACACGAAGTCGTAAACTAGGATATTCTTGAATTACTGCAAAACCATGCGAGCCATCTTCCTGCACCTCCTCCTAAAGTACTGGACCGACTGCAACCAAACTCCGTACACATAATGCCTACTATCAGGCGAACAACCGCTGTCATGTATTAAACACCTACCACTCACGCTACAGGAGACACGAAGTCGTAAACTACGATATTCTTGAATTACTGCAAAACTATGCGAGCCATCTCCCTGCACCTCCTCCTAAAGTAGTGGACCGACTGCAACCAAATTTGGTACACATACTGCTTACTATCAGGCGAACAACCGCTGTCATGAATTAAAAACCTACCACTCACGCTACAGGAAACACGAAGTCGTAAACTACGATATTCTTGAATTACTGCAAAACCATGCGAGCCATCTTCCTGCACCTCCTCCTCCAGTAGTGGACCTACTGCAACCAAACTCGCTACAGATACTGCTTACTATCAGGCGAACAACCGCTGTCATGAATTAAAAACCTACCACTCACGCTACAGGCCACACGAAGTCGTAAACTACGATATTCTTGAATTACTGCAAACCATGCGAGCCATCTTCCTGCACCTCCTACTAAAGTACTGGAGCGACGGACACCAAACTCGGTACACATACTGCTTACTATATGGAGAACAACCGCTGTCATGAATTAAACACCTACCACTCACGCTACAGGAGACAGGAGTCGTAAACTTGGTTATTCTTGAATTACTGCAAAACCATGCGAGCCATCTTCCTGCACCTCCTCCTCCAGTAGTGGACCGAATGCAACCTAACACGATACACATACTGCTTACTATCAGGCGAACAACCGCTGTCATGAATTAAACACCTACCACTCAAGCTTCAGGAGACACGAAGTCGTAAACTACGATATTCTTGAATTACTGCAAAACCATGCGAGACATCTTCCTGCACCTCCTCCTCCAGTAGTGGACCGGCTGCAACCTATCACGGTACACATACTGCTTACTATCAGGCGAACAACCGCTGTCATGAATTAAACACCTACCACTCAAGCTACAGGAGACACGAAGTCGTATACTACGATATTCTTGAATTACTGCAAAACCATGCGAGACATCTTCCTGCACCTCCTACTAAAGTACTGGAGCGACTGCAACCAAACTCGGTACACATACTGCTTACTATATGGAAAACAACCGCTGTCATGAATTAAACACCTACCACTCACGCTACAGGAGACACGAAGTCGTAAACTGCGACCAGTACTTTAGGAGGAGTTACAGGAAGATGGCTCGCATGGTTTTGCATTTATTCAAGAATATCGAAGTTTACGACTTCGTGTCTCCTGTAGCTTGAGTGGTAAGTGTTTAATTCATGACAGCGGTAGTTCGCCTGATAGTAAGCAGTATGTGTACCGTGTTAGGTTGCAGTCGGTCCACTACTGGAGGAGGAGGTGCAGGAAGATTTCTCGCATGGTTTTGCAGTAATTCAAGAATATCGTAGTTTACGACATCGTGTCTCCTGTAGCGTGAGTGGTAGGTGTTTAATTCATGACAGCGGTTGTTCGCCTGATAGTAAGCAGTATGTGTACGAAGTTTGGTTGCAGTCGGTCCAGTACTTTAGGACGAGGTGCAGGAAGATGGCTCGCATGGTTTTGCAGTAATTCAAGAATATCCTAGTTTACGACTCCGTGTCTCCTGTAGCGTGAGTGGTAGGTGTTTAATTCATGACAGCGGTTGTTCTCCATATAGTAAGCAGTATGTGTACCGACTTTGGTTGCAGTCGCTCCAGTACTTTAGTAGGAGGTGCAGGAAGATGGCTCGCATTGTTTGCAGTAATTCAAGAATATCGTAGTTTACGACTTCGTGTCTCCTGTAGCTTGAGTGGTAGGTGGTTAAATCTTGACAGCCGTTGTTCGCCTGATAGTAAGCAGTATGTGTACCGTGTTAGGTTGCAGTAGGTCCACTACTGGAGGAGGAGGTGCAGAAAGATGGCTCGCATGGTTTTGCAGTAATTCAAGAATATCGTAGTTTACGACTTCGTGTCTCCTGTAGCTTGAGTGGTAGGTGTTTAATTCATGACAGCGGTTGTCCGCCTGATAGTTGAATTACTGATTCTTGAATTACTGAAAAACCATGCGCGACATCATCCTGCACCTCCTCCTAAAGTAGTGGACCGACTGCAACCAAACTCGGTACACATACTGCTTACTATCAGGCGAACAACCGCTGTCATGAATTAAGCACCTACCACTCACGCTACAGGAGACAGGAAGTCGTAAACTACGATATTCTTGAATTACTGCAAAACCATGCGAGCCATCTTCCTGCACCTCCTCCTCCAGTAGTGGACCGACTGCAACCAAACTCGGTACACACACTGCTTACTATCAGGCGAACAACCGCTGTCATGAATTAAACACCTACCACTCATGCTACAGGGGCCACGAAGTCGTAAACTACGATATTCTTGAATTACTGCAAAGCCTTTAAGCCGTCTTCCTGCACCTCCTCCTCCAGTACTGGACCGACTGCAACCAAACTCAGTACACATACTGCTTACTATCAGGCGAGCAACCGCTGTCATGAATTAAACACCTACTACTCACGCTACAGGAGACACGAAGTCGTAAACTAAGATATTCTTGAATTACTGCAAAACCATGCGAGCCATCTTCCTGCACCTCCTTCCCCAATAGTGGACCAACTGCAACCAAACTCGGTACACATACTGCTTACCAACAGGCGAACAACCGCTGTAATGAATTAAACACCTACCACTCACGATACAGGAGACACGAAGTCGTAAACTAAGATATTCTTGAATTACTGCAAAACCATGCGAGCCATCTTCCTGCACCTCCTCCTAAAGTACTGGAGCGTCTGCAACCAAACTTGGTACACATACAGCTTACCATCAGGCGAACAACAGCTGTCAAGAATTAACCACCTACCACTCACGCTGCAGGAGACACGAAGTCGTAAACTACGATATTCTTGAATTACTGCAAACCGTGCGAGCTATCTTCCTGCACCTCCTCCTAAAGCACTGGACCGACTGCAACCAAATTCCGTACACATACTGCCTACTATCAGGCGAATAACCGCTGTCATGAATTAAACACCTACCACTCACGCTACAGGAGACACGAAGTCGTAAACTACGATATTCTTGAATTACTGCAAAACCATGCGAGACATCTTCTTGCACCTCCTCCTCCAGTAGTGGAACTACTGCAACCTAACACGGTACACATACTACTTACTATCAGGCGAACAACGGCTGTCAAGAATTAACAACCTACCACTCACGCTACAGGAGACACGAAGTCGTAAACCACCATATTCTTGAATAAATGCAAACCATGCGAGCCATCTTCCTGCCCCTCCGACTAAAGTACTGGAGCGACTACAACCAAACTCGGTACACATACTGCTTACAATATGGAGAACAACCGCTGTCATGAATTAAACACCTACCACTAACGCTACAGGAGACACGAAGTCGTAAACTAGGATATTCTTGAATTACTGCAAAACAATGCGAGCCATCTTCCTGCACCTCCTCCTAAAGTACTGGACCGACTGCAACCAAACTCCGTTCACATAATGCCTACTATCAGGCGAACAACCGCTGTCATGTATTAAACACCTACCACTCACGCTACAGGAGACACGAAGTCGTAAACTACGATATTCTTGAATTACTGCAAAACTATGCGAGCCATCTCCCTGCACCTCCTCCTAAAGTAGTGGACCGACTGCAACCAAATTTGGTACACATACTGCTTACTATCAGGCGAACAACCGCTGTCATGAATTAAAAACCTACCCCTCACACTACAGGAAACACGAAGTCGTAAACTACGATATTCTTGAATTACTGCAAAATCATGCGAGCCATCTTCCTGCACCTCCTCCTCCAGTAGTGGACCTACTGCAACCAAACTCGCTACAGATACTGCTTACTATCAGGCGAACAACCGCTGTCATGAATTAAAAACCTACCACTCACGCTACAGGCCACACGAAGTCGTAAACTACGATATTCTTGAATTACTGCAAAACCATGCGAGCCATCCTCCTGCACCTCCTCCTAAAGTAGTAGACCAACTTCAACCAAACTCGGTACACATACTGCTTACTATCAGGCGAACAACCGCTGTCATGAATTAAACACCTACAACACACGCTCCAGGAGAAACGAAGTCGTAAACTACGATATTCTTGAATAACTGCAAAACCATGCGACCAATCTTCCTGCACCGCCTCCTAAAGTAGTGGACCGACTGCAACCAATCTCGGTACACATACTGCTTACTATCAGGCGAACAACCGCTGTCATGAATTAAGCACCTACCACTCACGCTGCAGGAGACAGGAAGTCATAAACTACGATATTCTTGAATTACTGCAAAACCATGCGAGCCATCTTCCTGCACCTCCTCCTCCAGTAGTGGACCGACTGCAATCAAACTCGGTACACATACTGCTTATTATCAGGCGAACAACCGCTGTCATGAATTAAACACCTACCACTCATGCTACAGGGGCCACGAAGTCGTAAACTACGATATTCTTTAATTACTGCAAAGCCATTCGGCGGTCTTCCTGCACCTCCTCCTCAAGTACTGGACCGACTGCAACCAAACTCAGTACACATACTGCTTACCATGAGGCGAACAACCGCTGTCATGAATTAAACCACTACTACTCACGCTACAGGAGACACGAAGTCGTAAACTAAGATACTCTTGAATTACTGCAAAACCATGCGAGCCATCTTTCTGCACCTCCTCCTAAAGTAGTGGACCGACTTCAACCAAACTCGGTACACATACTGCTTACCATCAGGCGAACAACCTCTGTCATGAATTAAACACCTACCACTCACGCTACAGGAGACACGAAGTCGTAAACTAAGATATTCTTGAATTACTGCAAAACCATGCGAGCCATCTTCCTGCACCTCCTCCTAAAGTACTGGAGCGTCTGCAACCAAACTCGGTACACATACTGCGTACCATCAGGCGAACAACAGCTGTCAAGAATTAACCACCTACCACTCACGCTACAGGAGACACGAATTAGTAAACTACGATATTCTTGAATTACTGCAAACCATGCGAGCCATCTTCCTGCACCTCCTACTAAATTACTGGAGCGACTGCAACCAAACTCGGTACACATACTGCTTACTATATGGAGAACAACCGCTGCCATGAATTAAACACCTACCACTCACGCTACAGGAGACACGTAGTCGTAAACTAGGATATTCTTCAATTACTTCAAAATCATGCGAGCTATCTTCTTGCACCACCTCCTAAAGCACTGGACCGACTGCAACCAAATTTCGTACACATACTGCCTACTATCAGGCGAACAACCGCTGTCATGAATTAAACACCTACCACTAAAGCTACAGGAGACACGAAGTCGTAAACTACCATATTCTTGAATTACTGCAAAACCATGCGAGCCATCTTCCTGCACCTCCTCCTCAAGTAGTGGACCGACTGCAAACTTACACTGTACACATACTGCTTACTATCAGGCGAACAACGGCTGTCAAGAATTAACCACCTACCACTCACGCTACAGGAGACACGAAGTCGTACACTAGGATATTCTTGAATTACTGCAAAACCATGCGTGCCATCTTCCTGCACCTCCTCCTAAAGTACTGGACCGACTGCAACCAAACTCCGTACACATAATGCTTACTATCTGGCGAACAACCGCTGTCATGAATTAAACACCTACCACTCACGCTACAGGAGACACGAAGTCGTAAACTACGATATTCTTGAATTACTGCAAAACCATGCGAGCCATCTTCCTGCACCTCCTCCTAAAGTAATGGTCCGACTGCAACCAAATTTGGTACACAGACTGCTTACTATCAGGCGAACAACCGCTGTCATGAATTAAAAACCTACCACTCACGCTACAGGAAACACGAAGTCGTAAACTACGATATTCTTGAATTACTGCAAAACCATGCGAGCCATCTTCCTGCACCTCCTCCTCCAGTAGTGGACCTACTGCAACCAAACTCGCTAGAGATACTGCTTACTATCAGGCGAACAACCGCTGTCATGAATTAAAAACCTACCACTCACGCTACAGGACACACGATGTCGTAAACTACGATATTCTTGAATTACTGCAAAACCATGCGAGTCATCTTCCGGCACCTCCTCCTAAAGTAGTAGACCACCTTCAACCAAACTCGGTACACATACTGCTTACTATCAGCCGAACAACCGCTGTCATGAATTAAACACCTACAACACACGCTCCAGGAGAAACGAAGTCGTAAACTACGACATTCTTGAATAACTGTAAAACCATGTGAGCCATCTTCCTGCACCGCCTGCTAAAGTAGTGGACCGACTGCAACCAAACTCGGTACACATACTGCTTACTATCAGGCGAACGTCGGCTGTCATGAATTAAACACCTACCACTCACGCTACAAGACACACGAAGTAGTAAACTACGATATACTTGAATTACTGCAAAACCATGCGAGCCATCTTCCTTCACCTCCTCCTAAAGTACTGGAGCGACTGCAATCAAACTCGGTACACATACTGCGTACTATCATGCGAACAACGTCTGTCAAGAATTAAACACTTACCACTCACGCTACAGGAGACACGAAGTCGTAAACTACGATATTCTTGAATTACTGCAAAACCATGCGAGTCATCGTCCTGCACCTCCTACTAAAGTACTGGAGCGACTGCAACCAAACTCGGTACACATACTGCTTACTATATGGAGAACAACCGCTGTCATGAATTAAACACCTACCACTCACGCTACAGGAGACACGGAGTCGTAAGCTAGGATATTCTTGAATTACTGCAAAACCATGCGAGCCATCTTCCTGCACCTCCTCCTAAAGTAGTGGACAGACTGCAACCAAACTCTGTACACATACTGCTTACTATATGGAGAACAAACGCTGTCATGAATTAAACACCTACCACTCACGCTACAGGAGTCACGAAGTCGTAAACTCCGATAATCTTGATTTACTGCAAAACCATGCGTGTCATCTGCCTGCACCTCCTCCTAAAGAAGTGGACCGACCGCAACCAAACTCGGCACACATACTGCTTACTATCAGGCTAACAACAGCTGTCATGAATTAAACACCTACCACTCACGCTACAGGAGACAAGAAGTCGTAAACTACGATATTCTTGAATTACTGAAAACCATGCGAGCCGTCTTCCTGCACCTCCTCCTAAAGTAGTAGACCGACTGCAACCGAACTCGGTACACATACTGCTTACTATCAGGCGAACAACCGCTGTCATGAATTAAACAACTACCACTCACGCTACAGGAGACACGAAGTCGTAAACTACGATATTTTTGAATTACTGCAAAACCATGCGAGCCATCTTCCTGCACCTCCTCCTAAAGTAGTGGACCGACTGCAACAAAACTCGGTACACATACTGCTTACTATCAGGCGAACAACCGCTGTCATGAATTAAACACCTACTACTTACGCTACAGGAGACAGGAAGTCGTAAACTACGATATTCTTGAATTACTGCAAAATCATGCGAGCCATCTTCCTGCACTTCCTCCTAAAGTATTGGACCGACTGCAACAAAACTCGATACACACACTGCTTACTATCAGGCGAACAACCGCTGTCATGAATTAAAAACCTACCACTCACGCTACAGGAAACACGAAGTCGTAAACTACGATATTCTTGAATTACTGCAAAACCATGCGAGCCATCTTCCTGCATCTCCTTCTCCAGTAGTGGACCTACTGCAACCAAACTCGCTACAGATACTGCTTACTATCAGGCGAACAACCGCTGTCATGAATTAAAAACCTACCACTCACGCTACAGGAGACAGGAAGTCGTAAACTACGATATTCTTGAATAACTGCAAAACATTGCGAGCCTTCTTCCTGCACCTCCTCCTAAAGTAGTGGATCGACTGCAACCAAATTCGGTACACATACTGCTTCCTATCAGGCGAACAACGGCTGTAATGGATTAAAAACCTACCACTCACGCTACAGGAGACACGAAGTCGTAAACTACGATATTCTTGAATAACTGCAAAACTTTGCGAGCCATCTTCCTGCACCTCCTCCTCCAGTAGTGGACCGACTGCAACCAAACGCGGTACACATACTGCTTACTATCAGGCGAACAACCGCTGTCATGAATTAAACACCTACCACTCACGCTACAGGAGTCACGAAGTCGTAAACTACGATATTCTTGAATAACTGCAAAACCATGCGAGCGATCTTCCTGCACCTCCTCCTAAAGTAGTAGATCGACTGCAACCGAACTCGGTACACATACTGCATACTATCCGGCGAACAACCGCTGTCATGAATTAAACTACTACCACTCACGCTACAGGAGACTTGAAGTCGTAAAATACGATATTCTTGAATTACTGCAAAACCATACGAGGCATCTTCCTGCACCTCCTCCTAAAGTAGTGGACCGACTGCAAAAAACTCGGTACACATACTGCGTACAATCAGGCGAACAATGGCTGTCAAGAATTAACCACCTACCACTTACGCTACAGGAGACACGAAGTCGTAAACTACGATATTCTTGAAATACTGCAAACCATGCGAGCCATCTTCCTGCACCTCCTACTAAAGTACTGGAGCGACGGCAACCAAACTCGGTACATATACTGCTTATTATATGGAGAACAACCGCTGTCATGAATTAAACACCTACCACTCACGCTACAGGAAACACGAAGTCGTAAACTACGATATTCTTGAATTACTGCAAAACCTTGCGAGCCATCATCCTGCGCCTCCTCCTCCATGAATGGACCAATTGCAACCAAACTCGGTACAGATACTGATTACTATCAGGCGAACAACCGCTGTCATGAATTAAAAACTTATCACTCACGCTACAGGACACACGAAGTATTAAACTACGATATTCTTGAATTACTGCAAAACCATGCGAGCCAACTTCCTGCACCTCCTCCTAAAGTAGTTGACCAACTGCAACCAAACTCGGTACACATACTGCTTACTATCAGGTGAACATCCGCTGTCATGAATTAAACACCGACCACTCACGCTACAGGAGACACGAATTCGTAAACTAAGATATCCTTTAATTACTGCCAAATCATGCGAGCAATTTTCCTGCACCTCCTTCTAAAGTAATGGACCGACTGCAACCAAACTCGGTACACATACTTCTTACTATAAGGCGAACAACCGCTGTCATGAGTTAAACACCTACCACTCACGCCACCGGAGACACGAAGTCGTAAACTACGATATTCTTGAATTACTGCAAAACCATGCGAGCCATCTTCGTGCACCTCCTCCTAAAGTAGTGGACCGACTGCAACCAAACTCGGTACACATACTGCTTACTATCAGGCGAACAACCGCTGTCATTAATTAAAAACCTACCACTCACGCTACAGGAAACACGAAGTCGTAAACTTCGATATTCTTGCATTACAGCAAAACCATCGAGCCATCTTCCTGCACCTCCTCCTCCAGTAGTGAACCCACTGCAACAAAACTCGGTACAGATACTGCTTACTATCAGGCGAACAACCGCTGTTATGAATTAAAAACCTACCACTCACGCTACAGGACACACGAAGTCGTAAACTACGATATTCTTGAATTACTGCAAAACCATGCGAGCCATCTACTTGCACCTCCTCCTAAAGTAGTAGACCAACTGCAACCAAACTCGGTACACATACTGCTTACTATCAGGCGAACATCCGCTGTCATGAATTAAACACCTACCACTCACGCTACAGGAGACACGAAGTCGTAAACTACGATATTCTTGATTACTGCAAGGCCATGCGGCGATCTTCCTCCACCTCCTCCTAAAGTAATAGTCTGACTGCAACCAAACTCGGTACACATATTGCTTACTACCAGGCGAACAACCGCTGTCATGAATTAGACATCTACCACTCACGCTACAGGAGAAACGAAGTCGTAAACTACGATATTCTTGAATTACTGCAAAAGCATGCGAGCCATCTTCTTGCACCTCCTCCTAAAGTAGTAGACCAACTGCAACCAATCTCGGTACACTTACTGCTTACTATCAGGCGAACATCCGCTGTCATGAATTAAACACCTACCACTCACGCAACAGGAGACCCGAAGTCGTAAACTAGGATATCCTTGAATTACTGCAAAGCCATGCGGCGATCTCCCTGCACCTCCTACTAAAGTAGTAGACTGACTGCAACCAAACTCGGTACACATACTGCATACTATCAGGGGAAACCGCTGTCATGAATTAAACACCTACCACTCACGCTACAGGTGACACGAAGTCGTAAACTGCGATATACTTGAATTACTGCAAAACCATGCGAGCCATCTTCCTACACCTCCTCCTAAAGTACTGGAGTGACTGCAACCAAACTAGGTACATATACTGCTTACTATCAGGCAAACAACCGCTGTCATGAATTAAACACCTACCACTCACGCTACAGGAGACAGGAAGTCGTAAACTACGATATTCTTGAATTACTGCAAAACCATGCGAGCCATCTTCCTGCACCTCCTCCTCCAGTAGTGGACCGACTGCAACCTAACACGGTACACATACTGCTTACCATCAGGCGAACAACCGCTGTCATGAATGAAACACCTACCACTCAAGCAACAGGAGACACAAAGTCGTAAACTACGATATTCTTGACTTACTGCAAAACGATGCGAGCCATCTTCCTGCACCTCCTCCTAAAGTACTGGAGCGACTGCAACCAAACTCTGTACACATACTGCTTACTATATGGAGAACAAACGCTGTCATGAATTAAACACCTACCACTCACGCTACAGGAGACACGAAGTCGTAAACTCCGATAATCTTGATTTACTGCAAAACCATTCGTGTCATCTGCCTGCACCTCCTCCTAAAGAAGTGGACCGACCGCAACCCAACTCGGTACACATACTGCGTACTATCAGGCGAACAACGTCTGTCAAGAATTAAACACTTACCACTCACGCTACAGGAGACACGAAGTCGTAAACTACGATATTCTTGAATTACTGCAAAACCATGCGAGTCATCTTCCTGCACGTCCTACTAAAGTTCTGGAGCGACTGCAACCAAACTCGGTACACATACTGCTTACTATATGGAGAACAACCGCTGTCATGAATTAAACACCTACCACTCACGCTACAGGAGACACGGAGTCGTAAACTAGGATATTCTTGAATTACTGCAAAACCATGCGAGCCATCTTCCTGCACCTCCTCCTAAAGTAGTGGACAGACTGCAACCAAACTCTGTACACATACTGCTTACTATATGGAGAACAAACGCTGTCATGAATTAAACACCTACCACTCACGCTACAGGAGACACGAAGTCGTAAACTCCGATAATCTTGATTTACTGCAAAACCATTCGTGTCATCTGCCTGCACCTCCTCCTAAAGAAGTGGACCGACCGCAACCCAACTCGGTACACATACTGCTTACTATCAGGCTAACAACAGCTGTCATGAATTAAACACCTACCACTCACGCTACAGGAGACAAGAAGTCGTAAACTACGATATTCTTGAATTACTGAAAACCATGCGAGCAGTCTTCCTGCACCTCCTCCTAAAGTAGTAGACCGACTGCAACCGAACTCGGTACACATACTGCTTACTATCAGGCGAACAACCGCTGTCATGAATTAAACAACTACCACTCACGCTACAGGAGACACGAAGTCGTAAACTACGATATTCTTGAATTACTGCAAAACCATGCGAGCCATCTTCCTGCACCTCCTCCTAAAGTAGTGGACCGACTGCAACAAAACTCGGTACACATACTGCTTACTATCAGGCGAACAACCGCTGTCATGAATTAAACACCTACCACTTACGCTACAGGAGACAGGAAGTCGTAAACTACGATATTCTTGAATTACTGCAAAACCATGCGAGACATCTTCCTGCACCTCCTCCTAAAGTATTGGACCGACTGCAACAAAACTCGATACACACACTGCTTACTATCAGGCGAACAACCGCTGTTATGAATTAAACAAGTACCACTCACGCTACAGGAGACACGAAGTAGTAAACTACGATATTCTTGAATTACTGCAAAACCATACGAGCCCTCTTCCTGCACCTCCTCCTAAAGTAGTGGACCGACTGCAACCAAATTTGGTACACATACTGCTTACTATCAGGCGAACAACCGCTGTCATGAATTAAAAACCTACCACTCACGCTACAGGAAACACGAAGTCGTAAACTACGATATTCTTGAATTACTGCAAAACCATGCGAGCCATCTTCCTGCACCTCCTCCTCCAGTAGTGGACCTACTGCAACCAAACTCGCTACAGATACTGCTTACTATCAGGCGAACAACCGCTGTCATGAATTAAAAACCTACCACTCACGCTACAGGACACACGAAGTCGTAAACTACGATATTCTTGAATTACTGCAATACCATGCGAGCAATCTTCCTGCACCTCCTCCTAAAGTAGTAGACCAACTGCAACCAAACTCGGTACACATACTGCTTACTATCAGGCGAACATTAGCTGTCATTAGTTAAACACCTACCACTCACGCTACAGGAGACACGAAGTCGTAAACTACGATATTCTTGAATTACTGCAAATCCATGCGGCCATCCTCCTGCACCTCCTCCTAAAGTAGAAGACTGACTGCAACCAAACTCGGTACACATACTGCTTACTATATGGAGAACAACCGCTGTCATGAATTAAACACCAACCACTCACGCTACAGGAGACAGGAAGTCGTAAACTACGATATTCTTGAATAACTGCAAAACATTTCGAGCCTTCTTCCTGCACCTCCTCCTAAAGTAGTGGATCGACTGCAACCAAATTCGGTACAGATACTGCTTTCTATCAGGCGAACAACAGCTGTCATGAATTAAACACCTACCACTCACGCTACAGGAGACACGAACTCATAAACTCCGATATTCTTGAATTACAGCGAAACAATGCGTGTCATCTTAATGCACCTCCTCCTAAAGTAGTGGCCCGACCGCAACCAAACTCGGTACACATACTGCTTACTATCAAGCGAACAACGGCTGTAATGGATTAAAAACCTACCACTCACGCTACAGGAGACACGAAGTCGTAAACTACGATATTCTTGAATAACTGCAAAACCATGCGAGCCATCTTCCTGCACCTCCTCCTCCAGTAGTGGACCGACTGCAACCAAACGCGGTACACATACTGCTTACTATCAGGCGAACAACCGCTGTCATGAAATAAACACCTACCACTCACGCTACAGGAGACACGAAGTCGTAAACTACGATATTCTTGAATAACTGCAAAACCATGCGAGCGATCTTCCTGCACCTCCTCCTAAAGTAGTAGATCGACTGCAACCGAACTCGGTACACATACTGCATACTATCCGGCGAAGAACCGCTGTCATGAATTAAACTACTACCACTCACGCTACAGGAGACTTGAAGTCGTAAACTACGATATTCTTGAATTACTGCAAAACCATACGAGGCATCTTCCTGCACCTCCTCCTAAAGTAGTGGACCGACTGCAAAAACCTCGGTACACATACTACTTACTATCAGGCGAACAACCGCTGTCATGAATGAAACACCTACCACTCACGCTACAGGAGACAGGAAGTCGTAAACTACGATATTCTGAAATAACTGCAAATCATGCAAGCCTTCTTCCTGCACCTCCTCCTCCAGTAGTGGACCGACTGCAACCAAACTCGGTACACATACTGCTTACAATCAGGCGAACAACCGGTGTCATGAATTAAACACCTACCACTCACGATACAGGAGACACGAAGTCGTAAACTACGATATTCTTGAATTACTGCAAAACCAGGCGAGCGATCTTCCTGCACCTCCTCCTAAAGTAGTGGACCGACTGCAACCAAACTCGATACACATACTGCTTACTGTCAGGCGAACAATCGCTGTCATGAATTAAACACGTACCACTCACGCTACAGGGGACACGAAGTCGTAAACTAGGATATCCTTGAATTACTGCAAAGCCATGCGGCGATCTCCCTGCACCTCCTACTAAAGTAGTAGACTGACTGCAACCAAACTCGGTACACATACTGCATACTATCAGGGGAAACCGCTGTCATGAATTAAACACCTACCACTCACGCTACAGGAGACACGAAGTCGTAAACTGCGATATACTTGAATTACTGCAAAACCATGCGAGCCATCTTCCTACACCTCCTCCTAAAGTACTGGAGTGACTGAAACCAAACTAGGTACATATACTGCTTACTATCAGGCAAACAACCGCTGTCATGAATTAAACACCTACCACTCACGCTACAGGAGACAGGAAGTCGTAAACTACGATATTCTTGAATTACTGCAAAACCATGCGAGCCATCTTCCTGCACCTCCTCCTCCAGTAGTGGACCGACTGCAACCTAACACGGTACACATACTGCTTACCATCAGGCGAACAACCGCTGTCATGAATGAAACACCTACCACTCAAGCAACAGGAGACACGAAGTCGTAAACTACGATATTCTTGACTTACTGCAAAACCATGCGAGCCATCTTCCTGCACCTCCTCCTAAAGTACTGGAGCGACTGCAATCAAACTCGGTACACATACTGCGTACTATCAGGCGAACAACGTCTGTCAAGAATTAAACACTTACCACTCACGCTACAGGAGACACGAAGTCGTAAACTACGATATTCTTGAATTACTGCAAAACCATGCGAGTCATCTTCCTGCACGTCCTACTAAAGTTCTGGAGCGACTGCAACCAAACTCGGTACACATACTGCTTACTATATGGAGAACAACCGCTGTCATGAATTAAACACCTACCACTCACGCTACAGGAGACACGGAGTCGTAAACTAGGATATTCTTGAATTACTGCAAAACCATGCGAGCCATCTTCCTGCACCTCCTCCTAAAGTAGTGGACAGACTGCAACCAAACTCTGTACACATACTGCTTACTATATGGTGAACAAACGCTGTCATGAATTAAACACCTACCACTCACGCTACAGGAGACACGAAGTCGTAAACTCCGATAATCTTGATTTACTGCAAAACCATTCGTGTCATCTGCCTGCACCTCCTCCTAAAGAAGTGGACCGACCGCAACCCAACTCGGTACACATACTGCTTACTATCAGGCTAACAACAGCTGTCATGAATTAAACACCTACCACTCACGCTACAGGAGACAAGAAGTCGTAAACTACGATATTCTTGAATTACTGAAAACCATGCGAGCAGTCTTCCTGCACCTCCTCCTAAAGTAGTAAACCGACTGCAACCGAACTCGGTACACATACTGCTTACTATCAGGCGAACAACCGCTGTCATGAATTAAACAACTACCACTCACGCTACAGGAGACACGAAGTCGTAAACTACGATATTCTTGAATTACTGCAAAACCATGCGAGCCATCTTCCTGCACCTCCTCCTAAAGTAGTGGACCGACTGCAACAAAACTCGGTACACATACTGCTTACTATCAGGCGAACAACCGCTGTCATGAATTAAACACCTACCACTTACGCTACAGGAGACAGGAAGTCGTAAACTACGATATTCTTGAATTACTGCAAAACCATGCGAGACATCTTCCTGCACCTCCTCCTAAAGTATTGGACCGACTGCAACAAAACTCGATACACACACTGCTTACTATCAGGCGAACAACCGCTGTTATGAATTAAACAAGTACCACTCACGCTACAGGAGACACGAAGTAGTATACTACGATATTCTTGAATTACTGCAAAACCATACGAGCCCTCTTCCTGCACCTCCTCCTAAAGTAGTGGACCGACTGCAACCAAATTTGGTACACATACTGCTTACTATCAGGCGAACAACCGCTGTCATGAATTAAAAACCTACCACTCACGCTACAGGAAACACGAAGTCGTAAACTACGATATTCTTGAATTACTGCAAAACCATGCGAGCCATCTTCCTGCACCTCCTCCTCCAGTAGTGGACCTACTGCAACCAAACTCGCTACAGATACTGCTTACTATCAGGCGAACAACCGCTGTCATGAATTAAAAACCTACCACTCACGCTACAGGACACACGAAGTCGTAAACTACGATATTCTTGAATTACTGCAATACCATGCGAGCAATCTTCCTGCACCTCCTCCTAAAGTAGTAGACCAACTGCAACCAAACTCGGTACACATACTGCTTACTATCAGGCGAACATTAGCTGTCATTAGTTAAACACCTACCACTCACGCTACAGGAGACACGAAGTCGTAAACTACGATATTCTTGAATAACTGCAAAACATTTCGAGCCTTCTTCCTGCACCTCCTCCTAAAGTAGTGGATCGACTGCAACCAAATTCGGTACAGATACTGCTTTCTATCAGGCGAAAAACAGCTGTCATGAATTAAACACCTACCACTCACGCTACAGGAGACACGAACTCATAAACTCCGATATTCTTGAATTACAGCGAAACAATGCGTGTCATCTTAATGCACCTCCTCCTAAAGTAGTGGCCCGACCGCAACCAAACTCGGTACACATACTGCTTACTATCAGGCGAACAACGGCTGTAATGGATTAAAAACCTACCACTCACGCTACAGGAGACACGAAGTCGTAAACTACGATATTCTTGAATAACTGCAAAACCATGCGAGCCATCTTCCTGCACCTCCTCCTAAAGTAGTAGATCGACTGCAACCGAACTCGGTACACATACTGCATACTATCCGGCGAAGAACCGCTGTCATGAATTAAACTACTACCACTCACGCTACAGGAGACTTGAAGTCGTAAACTACGATATTCTTGAATTACTGCAAAACCATACGAGGCATCTTCCTGCACCTCCTCCTAAAGTAGTGGACCGACTGCAAAAACCTCGGTACACATACTACTTACTATCAGGCGAACAACCGCTGTCATGAATGAAACACCTACCACTCACGCTACAGGAGACAGGAAGTCGTAAACTACGATATTCTGGAATAACTGCAAATCATGCAAGCCTTCTTCCTGCACCTCCTCCTCCAGTAGTGGACCGACTGCAACCAAACTCGGTACACATACTGCTTACAATCAGGCGAACAACCGGTGTCATTAATTAAACACCTACCACTCACGATACAGGAGACACGAAGTCGTAAACTACGATATTCTTGAATTACTGCAAAACCAGGCGAGCGATCTTCCTGCACCTCCTCCTAAAGTAGTGGACCGACTGCAACCAAACTCGATACACATACTGCTTACTGTCAGGCGAACAATCGCTGTCATGAATTAAACACGTACCACTCACGCTACAGGGGACACGAAGTCGTAAACTACGATATATCCTTAATTACTGAAAAACCATGCGAGCCATCTTCCTTCATCTCCTCCTAAAGTAGTGGACCGACTGCAACCAAACTCGGTACACATACTGCTTACTATCACGCGAACAACCGCTGTCATGAATTAAAAACCTACCACTCACGCTACAGGAAACACGAAGTCGTAAACTACGATATTCTTGAATTACTGCAAAACCATGCGAGCCATCATCCTGCACCTCCTCCTCCATGAGTGGACCAATTGCAACCAAACTCGGTACAGATACTGCTTACTATCAGGCGAACAACCGCTGTCATGAATTAAAAACTTACCACTCACGCTACAGGACACACGAAGTATTAAACTACGATATTCTTGAATTACTGCAAAACCATTGCGAGCCAACTTCCTGCACCTCCTCCTAAAGTAGTTGACCAACTGCAACCAAACTCGGTACACATACTGCTTATTATCAGGTGAACATCCGCTGTCATGAATTAAACACCGACCACTCACGCTACAGGAGACACGAATTCGTAAGCTAAGATATCCTTTAATTACTGCAAAACCTTGCGAGCCATCTTCCTGCACCTCCTCCTAAAGTAGTGGACCGACTGCAACCAAACTCGGTACACATACTGCTTACTATCAGGCGAACAACCGCTGACATGAATTAAACAACTACCACTCACGCTACAGGAGACACGAACTCGTAAACTACGATATTCTTGAATTACTGCAAAACCATGCGAGCCATCTTCCTGCACCTCCTCCTAAAGTAGTGGACCGACTGCAAACAAACTCTGTACACATACTGCTTACTATAAGGCGAACAACCGCTGTCATGAATTAAACACCTACCACTCACGCCACAGGTGACACGAAGTCGTAAACTACGATATGCTTGAATTACTGCAAAACCATGCGAGCCATCTTCGTGCACCTCCTCCTAAAGTAGTGGACCGACTGCAACCAAACTCGGTACACATACTGCTTACTATCAGGCGAACAACCGCTGTCATTAATTAAAAACCTACCACTCACGCTACAGGAAACACGAAGTCGTAAACTTCGATATTCTTGCATTACAGCAAAACCATCGAGCCATCTTCCTGCACCTCCTCCTCCAGTAGTGAACCCACTGCAACAAAACTCGGTACAGATACTGCTTACTATGAGGCGAACAACCGCTGTTATGAATTAAAAACCTACCACTCACGCTACAGGACACACGAAGTCGTAAACTACGATATTCTTGAATTACTGCAAAACCATGCGAGCCATCTACTTGCACCTCCTCCTAAAGTAGTAGACCAACTGCAACCAAACTCGGTACACATACTGCTTACTATCAGGTTAACAACCGCTGTTATGAATTAAACACCTACCACTCACGCTACAGGAGACACGAAGTCGTAAACTACGATATTCTTGAATAACTGCAAAACCATGCGAGCCATCTTCTTGCACTTCCTCCTAAAGTAATAGACCAACTGCAACCAATCTCGGTACACATACTGCTTACTATCAGGCGAACATCCGCTGTCATGAATTAAACACCTACCACTCACGCTACAGGAGACACGAAGTCGTAAACTAGGATATTCTTGAATTACTGCAAAGCCATGCGGCGATCTTCCTGCACCTCTTCCTAAAGTAGTAGACTTACTGCAACCAAACTCGGTACACATACTGCATACTATCAGGGGAAACCGCTGTCATGAATTAAACACCTACCACTCACGCTACAGTAGACACGAAGTCGTAAACTGCGATATTCTGGAATTGCTGAAAACCATGCGAGCGATATTCCTGCACCTCATCCTAAAGTAGTGGACCGACTGCAACCAAACTCGGTACACATACCGCTTACTATCAGGCGAACAACCGCTATCATTAATTAAAAACCTACCATTCACGCTACAGGAAACACGAAGTCGTAAACTTCGATATTCTTGCATTACTGCAAAACCATGAGAGCCATCTACCTGCACCTCCTCCAAAAGTAGTGGACCGACTGCAACCAAACTCGGTACACATACTGCTTTCTATCAGGCGAACAACAGCTGTCATGAATTAAACACCTACCACTCACGCTACAGGAGACACGAACTCATATACTCCGATATTCTTGAATTACAGCAAAACCATGCGTGTCATCTTCCTGCACCTCCTCCTAAAGTAGTGGCCTGACTACAACCAAACTCGGTAAATACTGCTTACTATCAGGCGAACAACCGCTGTAATGAATTAAACGCCTACCACTCACGCTACAGGAGACACGAAGTCGTAAACTACGATATTCTTGAATAACTGCAAAACAATGCGAGCCATCATCCTGCACCTCCTCCTCCAGTAGGGGACCGACTGCAACCAAACGCAGTACACTTACTGCTTACTATCAGGCGAACAGCCGCTGTCATGAATTAAACACCTACCACTCACGCTACAGGAGACACGAAGTCGTAAACTACGATATTCTTGAATTACTGAAAAACCATGCGAGCGATCTTCCTGCACCTCCTCCTAAAGTAGTAGACCGACTGCAACCGAAGTCGGTACACATACTGCTTACTATCAGGCGAACAACCGTTGTCATGAATTAAACAACTACCACTCACGCTACTGGAGACTTGAAGTCGTGAACTACGATATTCTTGAATTACTGCAAAACCATACGATGCATATTCCTGCACCTCCTCCTGAAGTAGTGGACCAACTGCAAAAAACTCGGTACACATACTACTTACTATCAGGCGAACAACCGCTGTCATGAATTAAACACCTACCACTCACGCTACAGGAGACAGGAAGTCGTAAACTACGATATTCTTGAATTACTGCAAAACATTGCGAGCCTTCCTCCTGCACCTCCTCCTCCAGTAGTGGACCGACTGCAACCAAACTCGGTACACATACTGCTTACTATCAGGCGAACAACCGCTGTCATTAATTAAACACCTACCACTTACGATACAGGAGACACGAAGTCGTAAACTACGATATTCTTGAATAACTGCAAAACCATGCGAGCCATCTTCCTGCACCTCCTCCTCCCGTAGTGGACCGACTGCAACCAAACGCGGTACACATACTGCTTACTATCAGGCGAACAACCGCTGTCATGAATTAAACACCTACCACTCACACTACAGGAGGCACGAAGTCGTAAACTACGATATTCTTGAATTACTGAAAAACAATGCGAGCGATCTTCCTGCACCTCCTCCTAAAGTAGTAGACCGACTGCAACCGAACTCGGTAAACATACTGCTTACTATCAGGCGAACAACCGCTGTTATGAATTAAACAACTACCACTCACGCTACAGGAGACATGAAGTCGTAAACTACGATATTCTTGAATTACTGCAAAACCAGGCGAGCCATCTTCCTGCACCTCCTCCTCCAGTAGTGAACCCACTGCAACAAAACTCGGTACAGATACTGCTTACTATCAGGCGAACAACCGCTGTTATGAATTAAAAACCTACCACTCACGCTACAGGACACACGAAGTCGTAAACGACGATACTCTTGAATTACTGAAAAACCATGCGAGCCATCTTCCTGCACCTCCTCCTAAAGTAGTGGACCGACTGCAACCAAACTCGGTACACATACTGCTTACTATCACGCGAACAACCGCTGTCATGAATTAAAAACCTACCACTCACGCTACAGGAAACACGAAGTCGTAAACTTCGATATTCTTGCATTACAGCAAAACCAACGAGCCATCTTCCTGCACCTCCTCCTCCAGTAGTGAACCCACAGCAACAAATCTCGGTACAGATACTGCTTAGTATCAGGCGAACAACCGCTGTTATGAATTAAAAACCTACCACTCACGCTACAGGACACACGAAGTCGTAAACGACGATATTCTTGAATTACTGCAAAACCATGCGAGCCATCTACTTGCACCTCCTCCTAAAGCAGTAGACCAACTGCAACCAAACTCGGTACACATACTGCTTACTATCAGGCGAACATCCGCTGTCATGAATCAAACACCTACCACTCACGCTACAGGAGACACGAAGTCGTAAACTACGATTTTCTTGAATTACTGCAAAGCCATGCGGCGATCATCCTCCACCTTCTCCTAAAGTAATAGACTGACTGCAACCAAACTCGGTATACATACTGCTTACTATCAGGCGAACAACCGCTGTCATGTATTAAACACCTACCACTCACGCTACAGGAGAAACGAAATCGTAAACTACGATATTCTAGAATAACTGCAAAACCATGCGAGCCATCTTCCTGCACCTCCTCCAAAAGTAGTGGACCGACTGCAACCAAACTCGGTACACATACTGCTTTCTATCAGGCGAACAACAGCTGTCATGAATTAAACACCTACCACTCACGCTACAGGAGACACGAACTCATATACTCCGATATTCTTGAATTACAGCAAAACCATGCGTGTCATCATCCTGCACCTCCTCCTAAAGTAGTGGCCTGACCACAACCAAACTCGGTACACATACTGCTTACTATCAGGCGAACAACCGCTGTAATGAATTAAACGCCTACCACTCACGCTACAGGAGACACGAAGTCGTAAACTACGATATTCTAGAATAACTGCAAAACCATGCGAGCCATCTTCCTGCACCTCCTCCTCCAGTAGTGGACCGACTGCAACCAAACGCGGTACACTTACTGCTTAGTATCAGGCGAACAACCGCTGTCATGAATTAAACACCTACCACTCACGCTACAGGAGACACGAAATCGTAAACTACGATATTCTTGAATTACTGAAAAACCATGCGAGCGATCTTCCTGCACCTCCTCCTAAAGTAGTAGACCGACTGCAACCGAAGTCGGTACACATACTGCTTACTCTAGCCGAACAACCGCTGTCATGAATTAAACACCTACCACTCACGCTACAGGAGACAGGAAGTCGTAAACTACGATATTCTTGAATAACTGCAAAACATTGCGAGCCTTCTTCCTGCACCACCTCCTCCAGTAGTGGACCGACTGCAACCAAACTCGGTACACATACTGCTTACTATCAGGCGAACAACCGCTGTCATGAATTAAACACCTACCACTCACGATACAGGAGACACGAAGTCGTAAACTACGATATTCTTGAATAACTGCAAAACCATGCGAGCCATCTTCCTGCACCTCCTCCTCCAGTAGTGGACCGACTGCAACGAAACGCGGTACACATACTGCTTACTATCAGGCGAACAACCGCTGTCATGATTTAAACACCTACCACTCACGCTACAGGAGACACGAAGTCGTAAACTACGATATTCTTGAATTACTGAAAAACCATGCGAGCGATCTTTCTGCACCTCCTCCTAAAGTAGTAGACCGACTGCAACCGAAGTCGGTACACATACTGCTTACTATCAGGCGAACAACCGCTGTCATGAATTAAACAACTACCACTCACGCTACTGGAGACTTGAAGTCGTGAACTGCGATATTCTTGAATTACTGCAAAACCATACGAGGCATATTCCTGCACCTCCTCCTCCAGTAGTGGACCGACTGCATCTAAACTCGGTACACATACTGCTTTCTATCAGGCGAACAACAGCTGTCATGAATTAAACACCTAATACTTACGCTACAGGAGACACGAACTCATATACTCCGATATTCTTGAATTACAGCAAAACCATGCGTGTCATCTTCCCGCACCTCCTCCTAAAGTAGTGGCCTGACCACAACCAAACTCGGTACACATTCTGCTTACTATCAGGCGAACAACCGCTGTAATGAATTAAACGCCTACCACTCACGCTACAGGAGACACGAAGTCGTAAACTACGATATTCTTGAATAACTGCAAAACCATGCGAGCCATCTTCCTGCACCTCCTCCTCCAGTAGTGGACCGACTGCAACTAAACGCGGTACACATACTGCTTACTATCAGGCGAACAACCGCTGTCATGAATTAAACACCTACCACTCACGCTACAGGAGACACGAAGTCGTAAACTACAATATTCTTGAATTACTGAAAAACCATGCGAGCGATCATCCTGCACCTCCTCCTAAAGTAGTAGACCGACTGCAACTAATGTCGGTACACATACTGCTTACTATCAGGCGAACAACCGCTGTCATGAATTAAACAACTACCACTCACGCTACTGGAGACTTGAAGTCGTGAACTACGATATTCTTGAATTACTGCAAAACCATACGAGGCATATTCCTGCACCTCCTCCTGAAGTAGTGGACCGACTGCAAAAAACTCGGTACACATACTACTTACTATCAGGCGAACAACCGCTGTCATGAATTAAACACCTACCACTCACGCTACAGGAGACAGGAAGTCGTAAACTACGATATTCTTGAATAACTGCAAAACATTGCGAGCCTTCTTCCTGCACCTCCTCCTCCAGTAGTGGACCGACTGCAACCAAACTCGGTACACATACTGCTTACTATCAGGCGAACAACCGCTGTCATGAATTAAACACCTACCACTCACGATACAGGAGACACGAAGTCGTAAACTACGATATTCTTGAATTACTGCAAAACCATGCGAGCGATCTTCCTGCACCTCCTCCTAAAGTAGTGGACCGACTGCAACCAAACTCGATACACATACTGCTTACTATCACGCGAACAACCGCTGTCATGAATTAAAAACCTACCACTCACGCTACAGGAAACACGAAGTCGTAAACTACGATATTCTTGAATTAATGCAAAACCGTGCGAGCCATCTTCCTGCACCTCCTCCTCCAAAAGTGGACCAATTGCAACCAAACTCGGTACAGATACTGCTTACTATCAGGCGAACAACCGCTCTCATGAATTAAAAACTTACCACTCACGCTACAGGACACACGAAGTCTTAAACTACGATATTCTTGAATTACTGCAAAACCATGCGAGCCATCTTCCTGCACCTCCTACTAAAGTAGTTGACCAACTGCAGCCAAACTCGGTACACATACTGCTTACAATCAGGTGAACATCCGCTGTCATGAATTAAACACCTACCACTCACGCTACAGGAGACACGAATTCGTAAACTAAGATATTCTTTAATTAATGCCAAATCATGCGAGCAATTTTCCTGCACCTCCACCTAAAGTAGTTGACCGACTGCAACCAAGCTCGGTACACATACTGCTTACTATCAGGCGAATTACCGCTGTCATGAATTAAACACCTACCACTCACGCCACAGTAGACACGAAGTCGTAAACTACGATATTCTTGAATTACTGCAAAACCATGCGAGCAATCTTCCTGCACCTCCTCCTAAAGTAGGGACCGACTGCAACCAAACTCGGTACACATACTGCTTACTATCAGGCGAACAACCGCTGTCATTAATTAAAAACATACCACTCACGCTACAGGAAACACGAAGTCGTAAACTTCGATATTCTTGCATTACTGCAAAACATGGGGGCCATCTTCCTGCACCTACTCCTAAAGTAGTTGACCAACTGCAACCAAACTCGGTACACATACTGCTTACTATCAGGTGAACATCCGCTGTCATGAATTAAACACCTACCACTCACGCTACAGCAGACACGAAGTCGTAAACTAAGATATTCTTTAATTACTGCCAAATCATGCGAGCAATTTTCCTGCACCTCCTCCTAAAGTAGTGGACCGACTGCAACCAAACTCGGTACACATACTGCTTACTATCAGGCGAACAACCGCTGTCATGAATTAAACACCTACCACTCACGCCACAGTAGACACGAAGTCTTAACTACGATATTCTTGAATTACTGCAAAACCATCGAGCCATTTTCCTGCACCTCCTCCTCCAGTAGTGAACCCACTGCAACAAAACTCGGTACACATACTGCTTACTATCAGGCGAACATCCGCTGTCATGAATTAAACACCTACCACTCACGCTACAGGAGACACGATGTCGTAAACTACGATATTCTTGAATTACTGCAAAGCCCTTACGGCGATCTTCCTCCACCTCCTCCTAAAGTAATAGACTGACTGCAACCAAACTCGGTACACATACAGCTTACTATCAGGCGAACAACCGCTGTCATGAATTAAACACCTACTACTCACGCTACAGGAGAAACGAAGTCGTAAACTACGATATTCTTGAATTACTGCAAAACCATGCGCGCCATCTTCTTGCACCTCCTCCTAAAGTAGTAGACCAACTGCAACCAATCTCGGTACACATACTGCTTACTATCAGTCGAACATCCGCTGTCATGAATTAAACACCTACCACTCACGCTACAGGAGACACGAAGTCGTAAACTAGAATTTTCTTGAATTACTGCAAAGCCATGCGGCGATCTTCCTGCACCTCCCCCTAAAGTAGTAGACTGACTGCAACCAAACTCGGTACACATACTGCATACTATCAGGGGAAACCGCTGTCATGAATTAAACACCTACCACTCACGCTACAGTAGAAAAGAAGTCGTAAACTACGATATTCTTGAATTACTGTAAAACCATGCGAGCCATCTTCCTGCACCTCCTCCTAAAGTAGTGGACCGACTGCAATCAAACTCGGTACACATACTGCTTACTATCAGGCGAACAATCGCTGTCATGAATTAAACACGTACCACTCACGCTACAGGGGACACGAAGTCGTAAACTACAATATTCTTGAATTACTGCAAAACCATGCGAGCCATCTTCGTGCACCTCCTCCTAAAGTAGTGGACCGACTGCAACCAAACTCGGTACACATACTGCTTACTATCACGCGAACAACCGCTGTCATGAATTAAAAACCTACCACTCACGCTACAGGAAACACGAAGTCGTAAACTACGATATTCTTGAATTACTGCAAAACCATGCGAGCCATCTTCCTGCACCTCCTCCTAAAGTAGTTCACCAACTGCAACCAAACTCGGTACACATACTGATTTTTATCAGGCGAACATCCGCTGTCATGCATTAAACACCTACCACTCACGCTACAGGAGACACGAAGTCGTAAACTATGATATTCTTGAATTACTGCCAAATCATGCGAGCAATTTTCCTGCACCTCCTCCTAAAGTAGTGGACCGACTGCAACCAAACTCGGTACACATACTGCATACTATCAGGCGAACAACCGCTGTCATGAATTAAACACCTACCACTCACGCTACAGGAGACACGAAGTCGTAAACTACGATATTCTTGAATTACTGAAAAACTATGCGAGCGATCTTCCTGCACCTCCTCCTAATGTAGTAGACCGACTGCAACCGAAGTCGGTAAACATACTGCTTACTATCAGGCGAACAACCGCTGTCATGAATTAAACAACTACCACTCACGCTACTTGAGACTTGAAGTCGTAAACAACGATATTCTTGAATTACTGCAAAACCATACGAGGCATCTTCCTGCACCTCCTCCTAAAGTAGTGGACCGACTGCAAAAAACTCGGTACACATACTACTTACTATCAGGCGAACAACCGCTGTCATGAATTAAACACCTACCACTCACGCTACAGGAGACACGAAGTCGTAAACTACGATATTCTTGAATAACTGCAAAACCATGCGAGCCTTCTTCCTGCACCTCCTCCTCCAGTAGTGGACCGACTGCAACCAAACTCGGTACACATACTGCTTACTATCAGGCGAACAACCGCTGTCATGAATTAAACACCTACCACTCACGATACAGGAGACACGAAGTCGTAAACTACGATATTCTTGAATTACTGCAAAACCAGGCGAGCGATCTTCCTGCACCTCCTCCTAAAGTAGTGGACCGACTGCAACCAAACTCGATACACATACTGCTTACTATCAGGCGAACAATCGCTGTCACGAATTAAACACGTACCACTCACGCTACAGGGGACACGAAGTCGTAAACTACGATATTCTTGAATTACTTAAAAACCATGCGAGCAATCTTCCTGCATCTCCTCCTAAAGTAGTGGACCGACTGCAACCAAACTCGGTACACATACTGCTTACTATCACGCGAACAACCGCTGTCATGAATTAAAAACCTACCACTCACGCTACAGGAAACACGAAGTCGTAAACTACGATATTCTTGAATTACTGCAAAACCATGCGAGCCATCTTCCTGCACCTCCTCCTCCAAGAGTGGACCTATTGCAACCAAACTCGGTACAGATTCTGCTTACTATCAGGCGAACAACCGCTGTCATGAATTAAACACCTACCACTCACGCCACAGTAGACACGAAGTCGTAAACTACGATATTCTTGAATTACTGCAAAACCATGCGAGCCATCTTCGTGCACCTCCTCCTAAAGTAGTGGACCGACTGCAACCAAACTCGGTACACATACTGCTTACTATCACGCGAACAACCGCTGTCATGAATTAAAAACCTTCCACTCACGCTACAGGAAACTCGAAGTCGTAAACTACGATATTCTTGAATTACTGAAAAACCATGCGAGCCATCTTCCTGCACCTCCTCCTAAAGTAGTTCACCAACTGCAACCAAACTCGGTACACATACTGATTTTTATCAGGCGAACATCCGCTGTCATGCATTAAACACCTACCACTCACGCTACAGGAGACACGAAGTCGTAAACTATGATATTCTTGAATTACTGCCAAATCATGCGAGCAATTTTCCTGCACCTCCTCCTAAAGTAGTGGACCGACTGCAACCAAACTCGGTACACATACTGCTTACTATCAGGCGAACAACCGCTGTCATGAATTAAACACCTACCACTCACGCTACAGGAGACACGAAGTCGTATACTACGATATTCTTGAATTACTGAAAAACTATGCGAGCGATCTTCCTGCACCTCCTCCTAAAGTAGTAGACCGACTGCAACCGAAGTCGGTTCACATACTTCTTACTATCAGGCGAACAACCGCTGTCATGAATTAAACAACTACCACTCACGCTACTTGAGACTTGAAGTCGTAAACTACGATATTCTTGAATTACTGCAAAACCATACGAGGCATCTTCCTGCACCTCCTCCTAAAGTAGTGGACCGACTGCAAAAAACTCGGTACACATACTACTTACTATCAGGCGAACAACCGCTGTCATGAATTAAACACCTACCACTCACGCTACAGGAGACAGGAAGTCGTAAACTACGATATTCTTGAATAACTGCAAAACCATGCGAGCCTTCTTCCTGCACCTCCTCCTCCAGTAGTGGACCGACTGCAACCAAACTCGGTACACATACTGCTTACTATCAGGCGAACAACCGCTGTCATGAATTAAACACCTACCACTCACGATACAGGAGACACGAAGTCGTAAACTACGATATTCTTGAATTACTGCAAAACCAGGCGAGCGATCTTCCTGCACCTCCTCCTAAAGTAGTGGACCGACTGCAACCAAACTCGATACACATACTGCTTACTATCAGGCGAACAATCGCTGTCACGAATTAAACACGTACCACTCACGCTACAGGGGACACGAAGTCGTAAACTACGATATTCTTGAATTACTTAAAAACCATGCGAGCAATCTTCCTGCATCTCCTCCTAAAGTAGTGGACCGACTGCAACCAAACTCGGTACACATACTGCTTACTATCACGCGAACAACCGCTGTCATGAATTAAAAACCTACCACTCACGCTACAGGAAACACGAAGTCGTAAACTACGATATTCTTGAATTACTGCAAAACCATGCGAGCCATCTTCCTGCACCTCCTCCTCCAAGAGTGGACCAATTGCAACCAAACTCGGTACAGATTCTGCTTACTATCAGGCGAACAACCGCTGTCGTGAATTAAAAACTTACCACTCACGCTACAGGACACACGAAGTCTTAAACTACGATATTCTTGAATTACTGCAAAAACAAGCGAGCCATCTTCCTGCACCTCCTCCTAAAGTAGTGGACCGACTGCAACCAAGCTCGGTACACATACTGCTTACTATCAGGCGAACAACCGCTGTCATAAATTAAACACCTACCACTCACGCCACAGTAGACACGAAGTCGTAAACTACGATATTCTTGAATTACTGCAAAACCATGCGAGCCATCTTCGTGCACCTCCTCCTAAAGTAGTGGACCGACTGCAACCAAACTCGGTACACATACTGCTTACTATCACGCGAACAACCGCTGTCATGAATTAAAAACCTACCACTCACGCTACAGGAAACACGAAGTCGTAAACTACGATATTCTTGAATTACTGCAAAACCATGCTAGCCATCTTCCTGCACCTCCTCCTAAAGTAGTTCACCAACTGCAACCAAACTCGGTACACATACTGATTTTTATCAGGCGAACATCCGTGGTCATGCATTAAACACCTACCACTCACGCTACAGGAGACACGAAGTCGTAAACTATGATATTCTTGAATTACTGCGAAATCATGCGAGCAATTTTCCTGCACCTCCTCCTAAAGTAGTGGACCGACTGCAACCGAAGTCGGTACACATAATGCTTACTATCAGGCGAACAACCGCTGTCATGAATTAAACAACTACCACTCACGCTACTGGAGACTTGAAGTCGTAAACTACGATATTCTTGAATTACTGCAAAACCATACGAGGCATCTTCCTGCACCTCCTCCTAAAGTAGTGGAACGACTGCAAAAAACTCGGTACACATACTACTTACTATCAGGCGAACAACCGCTGTCATGAATTAAACACCTACCACTCACGCTACAGGAGACAGGAAGTCGTAAACTACGATATTCTTGAATTACTGCAATACCATGCGAGCCATCTTCCTGGACCTCCTCCTCCAAGAGTGGACCAATTGCAACCAAACTCGGTACAGATTCTGCTTACTATCAGGCGAACAACCGCTGTCATGAATTAAAAACTTACCACTCACGCTATAGGACACACGAAGTCTTAAACTACGATATTCTTGAATTACTGCAAAACCATGCGAGCCATCTTCCTGCATCTCCTCCTAAAGTAGTTGACCAACTGCAACCAAACTCGGTACACATACTGCTTACTATCAGGTGAACATCCGCTGTCATGAATTAAACACCTACCACTCACGCTACAGGAGACACGAATTCGTTAACTAAGATATTCTTTAATTAATGCCAAATCATGCGAGCAATTTTCCTGCACCTCCACCTAAAGTAGTGGACCGACTGCAACCAAGCTCGGTACACATACTGCTTACTATCAGGCGAACAACCGCTGTCATGAATTAAGCACCTACCACTCACGCCACAGTAGACACGAAGTCGTAAACTACGATATTCTTGAATTACTGCAAAACCATGCGAGCCATCTTCCTGCACCTCATCCTAAAGTAGGGACCGACTGCAACCAAACTCGGTACACATACTGCTTACTATCAGGCGAACAACCGCTGTCATTAATTAAAAACATACCACTCACGCTACAGGAAACACGAAGTCGTAAACTTCGATATTCTTGCATTACTGCAAAACCATGCGAGCCATCTTCCTGGACCTCCTCCTAAAGTATTTGACCAACTGCAACCAAACTCGGTACACATACTGCTTACTATCAGGTGAACATCCGCTGTCATGAATTAAACACCTACCACTCACGCTACAGGAGACACGAAGTCGTAAACTAAGATATTCTTTAATTACTGCCAAATCATGCGAGCAATTTTCCTGCACCTCCTCCTAAAGTAGTGGACCGACTGCAACCAAACTCGGTACAAATACTGCTTACTATCAGGCGAACAACCGCTGTCATGAATTAAACACCTACCACTCACGCCACAGTAGACACGAAGTCGTAAACTACGATATTCTTGTATTACTGCAAAACCATCGAGCCATTTTCCTGCACCTCCTCCTCCAGTAGTGAACCCACTGCAACAAAACTCAGTACACATACTGCTTACTATCAGGCGAACATCCGCTGTCATGAATTAGACACCTACCACTCACGCTACAGGAGACACGAAGTCGTAAACTACGATATTCTAGAATTACTGCAAAGCCATGCGGCGATCTTCCTCCACCTCCTCCTAAAGTAATAGACTGACTGCAACCAAACTCGGTACACCTACTGCTTACTATCAGGCGAACAACCGCTGTCATGAATTAAACACCTACTACTCACGCTACAGGAGAAACGAAGTCGTAAACTACGATATTCTTGAATTACTGCAAAACCATGCGAGCCATCTTCTTGCACCTCCTCCTAAAGTAGTAGACCAACTGCAACCAATCTCGGTACACATACTGCTTACTATCAGTCGAACATCCGCTGTCATGAATTAAACACCTACCACTCACGCTACAGGAGACACGAAGTCGTAAACTAGAATTTTCTTGAATTACTGCAAAGCCATGCGGCGATCTTCCTGCACCTCCTCATAAAGTAGTAGACTGACTGCAACCAAACTCGGTACACATACTGCATACTATCAGGGGAAACCGCTGTCATGAATTAAACACCTACCACTCACGCTACAGTAGAAACGAAGTCGTAAACTACGATATTCGTGAATTACTGTAAAACCATGCGAGCCATCTTCCTGCACCTCCTCCTAAAGTAGTGGACCGACTGCAAAAAACTCGGTACACATACTACTTACTATCAGGCGAACAACCGCTGTCATGAATTAAACACCTACCACTCACGCTACAGGAGACAGGAAGTCGTAAACTACGATATTCTTGAATAACTGCAAAACCATGCGAGCCTTCTTCCTGCACCTCCTCCTCCAGTAGTGGACCGACTGCAACCAAACTCGGTACACATACTGCTTACTATCAGGCGAACAACCGCTGTCATGAATTAAACACCTACCACTCACGATACAGGAGACACGAAGTCGTAAACTACGATATTCTCGAATTACTGCAAAACCAGGCGAGCGATCTTCCTGCACCTCCTCCTAAAGTAGTGGACCGACTGCAACCAAACTCGATACACATACTGCTTACTATCAGGCGAACTATCGCTGTCACGAATTAAACACGTACCACTCACGCTACAGGGGACACGAAGTCGTAAACTACGATATTCTTGAATTACTGAAAAACCATGCGAGCAATCTTCCTGCATCTCCTCCTAAAGTAGTGGACCGACTGCAACCAAACTCGGTACACATACTGCTTACTATCACGCGAACAACCGCTGTCATGAATTAAAAACCTTCCACTCACGCTACAGGAAACACGAAGTCGTAAACTACGATATTCTTGAATTACTGCAAAACCATGCGAGCCATCTTCCTGCACCTCCTCCTAAAGTAGTTCACCAACTGCAACCAAACTCGGTACACATACTGATTTTTATCAGGCGAACATTCGTGGTCATGCATTAAACACCTACCACTCACGCTACAGGAGACACGAAGTCGTAAACTATGATATTCTTGAATTACTGCGAAATCATGCGAGCAATTTTCCTGCACCTCCTCCTAAAGTAGTGGACCGACTGCAACCAAACTCGGTACACATACTGCTTACTATCAGGCGAACAACCGCTGTCATGAATTAAACACCTACCACTCACGCTACAGGAGACACGAAGTCGTAAACAACGATATTCTTGAATTACTGAAAAACCATGCGAGCGATCTTCCTGCACCTCCTCCTAAAGTAGTAGTCCGACTGCAACCGAAGTCGGTACACATACTGCTTACTATCAGGCGAACAACCGCTGTCATGAATTAAACAACTACCACTCACGCTACTGGAGACTTGAAGTCGTAAACTACGATATTCTTGAATTACTGCAAAACCATACGAGGCATCTTCCTGCACCTCCTCCTAAAGTAGTGGAACGACTGCAAAAAACTCGGTACACATACTACTTACTATCAGGCGAACAACCGCTGTCATGAATTAAACACCTACCACTCACGCTACAGGAGACAGGAAGTCGTAAACTACGATATTCTTGAATTACTGCAAAACCAGGCGAGCGATCTTCCTGCACCTCCTCCTAAAGTAGTGGACCGACTGCAACCATACTCGATACACATACAGCTTACTATCAGGCGAACAATCGCTGTCACGAATTAAACACGTACCACTCACGCTACATGGGACACGAAGTCGTAAACTACGTTATTCTTGAATTACTGAAAAACCATGCGAGCCATCTTCCTGCATCTCCTCCTAAAGTAGTGGACCGACTGCAACCAAACTCGGTACACATACTGCTTACTATCACGCGAACAACCGCTGTCATGAATTAGAAACCTACCACTCAAGCTACAGGAAACCCGAAGTCGTAAACTACGATATTCTTGAATTACTGCAATACCATGCGAGCCATCTTCCTGGACCTCCTCCTCCAAGAGTGGACCAATTGCAACCAAACTCGGTACAGATTCTGCTTACTATCAGGCGAACAACCGCTGTCATGAATTAAAAACTTACCACTCACGCTATAGGACACACGAAGTCTTAAACTACGATATTCTTGAATTACTGCAAAACCATGCGAGCCATCTTCCTGCACCTCCTCCTAAAGTAGTTGACCGACTGCAACCAAACTCGGTACACATACTGCTTACTATCAGGTGAACATCCGCTGTCATGAATTAAACACCTACCACTCACGCTACAGGAGACACGAATTCGTTAACTAAGATATTCTTTAATTAATGCCAAATCATGCGAGCAATTTTCCTGCACCTCCACCTAAAGTAGTGGACCGACTGCAACCAAGCTCGGTACACATACTGCTTACTATCAGGCGAACAACCGCTGTCATGAATTAAGCACCTACCACTCACGCCACAGTAGACACGAAGTCGTAAACTACGATATTCTTGAATTACTGCAAAACCATGCGAGCCATCTTCCTGCACCTCATCCTAAAGTAGGGACCGACTGCAACCAAACTCGGTACACATACTGCTTACTATCAGGCGAACAACCGCTGTCATTAATTAAAAACATACCACTCACGCTACAGGAAACACGAAGTCGTAAACTTCGATATTCTTGCATTACTGCAAAACCATGCGAGCCATCTTCCTGGACCTCCTCCTAAAGTATTTGACCAACTGCAACCAAACTCGGTACACATACTGCTTACTATCAGGTGAACATCCGCTGTCATGAATTAAACACCTACCACTCACGCTACAGGAGACACGAAGTCGTAAACTAAGATATTCTTTAATTACTGCCAAATCATGCGAGCAATTTTCCTGCACCTCCTCCTAAAGTAGTGGACCGACTGCAACCAAACTCGGTACAAATACTGCTTACTATCAGGCGAACAACCGCTGTCATGAATTAAACACCTACCACTCACGCCACAGTAGACACGAAGTCGTAAACTACGATATTCTTGTATTACTGCAAAACCATCGAGCCATTTTCCTGCACCTCCTCCTCCAGTAGTGAACCCACTGCAACAAAACTCAGTACACATACTGCTTACTATCAGGCGAACATCCGCTGTCATGAATTAGACACCTACCACTCACGCTACAGGAGACACGAAGTCGTAAACTACGATATTCTAGAATTACTGCAAAGCCATGCGGCGATCTTCCTCCACCTCCTCCTAAAGTAATAGACTGACTGCAACCAAACTCGGTACACCTACTGCTTACTATCAGGCGAACAACCGCTGTCATGAATTAAACACCTACTACTCACGCTACAGGAGAAACGAAGTCGTAAACTACGATATTCTTGAATTACTGCAAAACCATGCGAGCCATCTTCTTGCACCTCCTCCTAAAGTAGTAGACCAACTGCAACCAATCTCGGTACACATACTGCTTACTATCAGTCGAACATCCGCTGTCATGAATTAAACACCTACCACTCACGCTACAGGAGACACGAAGTCGTAAACTAGAATTTTCTTGAATTACTGCAAAGCCATGCGGCGATCTTCCTGCACCTCCTCATAAAGTAGTAGACTGACTGCAACCAAACTCGGTACACATACTGCATACTATCAGGGGAAACCGCTGTCATGAATTAAACACCTACCACTCACGCTACAGTAGAAACGAAGTCGTAAACTACGATATTCTTGAATTACTGTAAAACCATGCGAGCCATCTTCCTGCACCTCCTCCTAAAGTAGTGGACCGACTGCAATCAAACTCGGTACACATACTGCTTTCTATCAGTCGAACAATCGCTGTCATGAATTAAAAACGTACCACTCACGCTACAGGGGACACGAAGTCGTAAACTACGATATTCTTGTATTACTGCAAAACCATGCGAGCCATCTTCGTGCACCTCCTCCTAAAGTAGTGGACCGACTGCAACCAAACTCTTTACACATACTGCTTACTATCACGCGAACAACCGCTGTCATGAATTAAAAACCTACCACTCACGCTACAGGAAACACGAAGTCGTAAACTACGATATTCTTGATTTACTGCAAAACCATACGAGGCATCTTCCTGCACCTCCTCCTAAAGTAGTGGACCGACTGCAAAAAACTCGGTACACATACTACTTACTATCAGGCGAACAACCGCTGTCATGAATTAAACACCTACCACTCACGCTACAGGAGACAGGAAGTCGTAAACTACGATATTCTTGAATAACTGCAAAACCATGCGAGCCTTCTTCCTGCACCTCCTCCTCCAGTAGTGGACCGACTGCAACCAAACTCGGTACACATACTGCTTACTATCAGGCGAACAACCGCTGTCATGAATTAAACACCTACCACTCACGATACAGGAGACACGAAGTCGTAAACTACGATATTCTCGAATTACTGCAAAACCAGGCGAGCGATCTTCCTGCACCTCCTCCTAAAGTAGTGGACCGACTGCAACCAAACTCGATACACATACTGCTTACTATCAGGCGAACTATCGCTGTCACGAATTAAACACGTACCACTCACGCTACAGGGGACACGAAGTCGTAAACTACGATATTCTTGAATTACTGAAAAACCATGCGAGCAATCTTCCTGCATCTCCTCCTAAAGTAGTGGACCGACTGCAACCAAACTCGGTACACATACTGCTTACTATCACGCGAACAACCGCTGTCATGAATTAAAAACCTACCACTCACGCTACAGGAAACACGAAGTCGTAAACTACGATATTCTTGAATTACTGCAAAACCATGCGAGCCATCTTCCTGCACCTCCTCCTCCAAGATTGGACCAATTGCAACCAAACTCTGTACAGATTCAGCTTACTATCAGGCGAACAACCGCTGTCATGAATTAAAAACTTACCACTCACGCTACAGGACACACGAAGTCTTAAACTACGATATTCTTGAATTACTGCAAAACCATGCGAGCCATCTTCCTGCACCTCCTCCTAAAGTAGTGGACCGACTGCAACCAAGCTCGGTACACATACTGCTTACTATCAGGCGAACAATCGCTGTCATGAATTAAACACCTACCACTCACGGGACAATAGACACGAAGTCGTAAACTACGATAGTCTTGAATTACAGCAAAACCATGCGAGCAATCTTCCTGCACCTCCTCCTAAAGTAGTGGACCGACTGCAACCAAACTCGGTACACATACTGCTTACTGTCAGGCGAACAACCGCTGTCATTAATTAAAAACCTACAACTCACGCTACAGGAAACACGAAGTCGTAAACTTCGATATTCTAGCAATACTGCAAAACCATGAGAGCCATCTTCCTGCACCTCCTCCTAAAGTAGTGGACCGACTGCAACCAAACTCGGTACACATACTGCTTACTATCAGGCGAACAACCGCTGTCATGAATTAAACACCTACCACTCACGCCACAGTAGACACGGAGTCGTAAACTACGATATTCTTGAATTACTGCAAAACCATCGAGCCATTTTCCTGCACCTCCTCCTCCAGTAGTTAACCCACTGCAACAAAACTCGGTACACATACTGCTTACTATCAGGCGAACATCCGCCGTCATGAATTAAACACCTACCACTCACGCTACACGGGACACGATGTCGTAAACTACGATATTCTTGAATTACAGCAAAGCCTTGCGGCGATCTTCCTCCACCTCCTCCTAAAGTAATAGACTGACTGCAACCAAACTCGGTACACATACTGCTTACTATCAGGCGAACAACCGCTGTCATGAATTAAACACCTACCACTCACGCTACAGGAGAAACGAAGTCGTAAACTACGATATTCTTGAATTACTGCAAAACCATGCGAGCCATCTTCTTCCACCTCCTCCTAAAGTAGTAGACCAACTGCAACCAATCTCGGTACAGATACTGCTTACTATCAGTCGAACATCCGCTCTCATGAATTAAACACCTACCACTCACGCTACAGGAGACACGAAGTCGTAAACTAGAATTTTCTTGAATTACTGCAAAGCCATGCGGCGATCTTCCTGCACCTCCTCATAAAGTAGTAGACTGACTGCAACCAAACTCGGTACACATACTGCATACTATCAGGGGAAACCGCTGTCATGAATTAAACACCTACCACTCACGCTACAGTAGAAACGAAGTCGTAAACTACGATATTCTTGAATTACTGTAAAACCATGCGAGCCATCTTCCTGCACCTCCTCCTAAAGTAGTGGACCGACTGCAATCAAACTCGGTACACATACTGCTTTCTATCAGTCGAACAATCGCTGTCATGAATTAAACACGTACCACTCACGCTACAGGGGACACGAAGTCGTAAACTACGATATTCTTGTATTACTGCAAAACCATGCGAGCTATCTTCGTGCACCTCCTCCTAAAGTAGTGGACCGACTGCAACCAAACTCGGTACACATACTGCTTACTATCACGCGAACAACCGCTGTCATGAATTAAAAACCTACCACTCACGCTACAGGAAACACGAAGTCGTAAACTACGATATTCTTGAATTACTGCAAAACCATACGAGGCATCTTCCTGCACCTCCTCCTAAAGTAGTGGACCGACTGCAAAAAACTCGGTACACATACTACTTACTATCAGGCGAACAACCGCTGTCATGAATTAAACACCTACCACTCACGCTACAGGAGACAGGAAGTCGTAAACTACGATATTCTTGAATAACTGCAAAACCATGCGAGCCTTCTTCCTGCACCTCCTCCTCCAGTAGTGGACCGACTGCAACCAAACTCGGTACACATACTGCTTACTATCAGGCGAACAACCGCTGTCATGAATTAAACACCTACCACTCACGATACAGGAGACACGAAGTCGTAAACTACGATATTCTCGAATTACTGCAAAACCAGGCGAGCGATCTTCCTGCACCTCCTCCTAAAGTAGTGGACCGACTGCAACCAAACTCGATACACATACTGCTTACTATCAGGCGAACTATCGCTGTCACGAATTAAACACGTACCACTCACGCTACAGGGGACACGAAGTCGTAAACTACGATATTCTTGAATTACTGAAAATCCATGCGAGCAATCTTCCTGCATCTCCTCCTAAAGTAGTGGACCGACTGCAACCAAACTCGGTACACATACTGCTTACTATCACGCGAACAACCGCTGTCATGAATTAAAAACCTACCACTCACGCTACAGGAAACACGAAGTCGTAAACTACGATATTCTTGAATTACTGCAAAACCATGCGAGCCATCTTCCTGCACCTCCTCCTCCAAGATTGGACCAATTGCAACCAAACTCTGTACAGATTCAGCTTACTATCAGGCGAACAACCGCTGTCATGAATTAAAAACTTACCACTCACGCTACAGGACACACGAAGTCTTAAACTACGATATTCTTGAATTACTGCAAAACCATGCGAGCCATCTTCCTGCACCTCCTCCTAAAGTAGTGGACCGACTGCAACCAAGCTCGGTACACATACTGCTTACTATCAGGCGAACAACCGCTGTCATGAATTAAACACCTACCACTCACGGGACAATAGACACGAAGTCGTAAACTACGATAGTCTTGAATTACTGCAAAACCATGCGAGCAATCTTCCTGCACCTCCTCCTAAAGTAGTGGACCGACTGCAACCAAACTCGGTACACATACTGCTTACTATCAGGCGAACAACCGCTGTCATTAATTAAAAATCTACCACTCACGCTACAGGAAACACGAAGTCGTAAACTTCGATATTCTAGCAATACTGCAAAACCATGAGAGCCATCTTCCTGCACCTCCTCCTAAAGTAGTGGACCGACTGCAACCAAACTCGGTACACATACTGCTTACTATCAGGCGAACAACCGCTGTCATGAATTAAACACCTACCACTCACGCCACAGTAGACACGGAGTCGTAAACTACGATATTCTTGAATTACTGCAAAACCATCGAGCCATTTTCCTGCACCTCCTCCTCCAGAAGTTAACCCACTGCAACAAAACTCGGTACACATACTGCTTACTATCAGGCGAACATCCGCCGTCATGAATTAAACACCTACCACTCACGCTACACGGGACACGATGTCGTAAACTACGATATTCTTGAATTACAGCAAAGCCTTGCGGCGATCTTCCTCCACCTCCTCCTAAAGTAATAGACTGACTGCAACCAAACTCGGTACACATACTGCTTACTATCAGGCGAACAACCGCTGTCATGAATTAAACACCTACCACTCACGCTACAGGAGAAACGAAGTCGTAAACTACGATATTCTTGAATTACTGCAAAACCATGCGAGCCATCTTCTTCCACCTCCTCCTAAAGTAGTAGACCAACTGCAACCAATCTCGGTACAGATACTGCTTACTATCAGTCGAACATCCGCTCTCATGAATTAAACACCTACCACTCACGCTACAGGAGACACGAGGTCGTAAACTAGAGTATTCTTGAATTACTGCAAAGCCATGCGGCGATCTTCCTGCACCTCCTCCTAAAGTAGTAGACTGACTGCAACCAAACTTGGTACACATACTGCATACTATCAGGGGAAACCGCTGTCATGAATTAAACACCTACCACTCATGCTACAGTAGAAACGAAGTCGTAAACTGCGATATTCTTGAATTACTGTAAAACCATGCGAGCCATCTTCCTGCACCTCCTCCTAAAGTAGTGGACCGACTGCAATCAAACTCGGTACACATACTGCTTACTATCAGGCGAACAATCGCTGTCATGAATTAAACACGTACCACTCACGCTACAGGGGACACGAAGTCGTAAACTACGATATACTTGAATTACTGCAAAACCATGCGAGCCATCTTCCTGCACCTCCTCCTAAAGTAGTGGACCGACTGCAACCAAACTCGGTACACATACTGCTTACTATCACGCGAACAACCGCTGTCATGAATTAAAAACCTACCACTCACGCTACAGGAAACACGAAGTCGTAAACTACGATATTCTTGAATTACTGCAAAGCCATGCGGCGATCTTCCTGCACCTACTACTAAAGTAGTAGACTGACTGCAACCAAACTCGGTACGCATACTGCTTACTATCAGGCGAACAACCGCTGTCATGAATTTAACACCTACAACTCACGCTACAGGTTAAACGAAGTCGTAAACTACGATATTCTTCAATTACTGCAAAACCATGCGAGCCATCTTCTTGCACCTCCTCCTAAAGTAGTAGACCAACTGCAACCAAACTCGGTACACATACTGCTTACTTTCAGGCAAACAACCGCTGTCATTAATTAAAAACCTACCACTCACGCTACAGGAAACACGAAGTCGTAAACTACGATATTCTTGCATTCCTGCAAAACCATGAGAGCCATCTTCCTGCACCTCCTCCAAAAGGAGTGGACCGACTGCAACCAAAGTCAGTACACATACTGCTTACTATAAGGCGAACAACAGCTGTCATGAATTAAACACCTACCACCCACGCTATAGGAGACACTAACTCATAAAGTCAGATATTTTTGATTTACAGCAAAACCATGCGTGTCATCTTCCTGCACCTCCTCCTAAAGTAGTGGCCCGACCGCAACCAAACTCGGTACACATACTGCTTACTATCAGGCGAACAACCGCTGCCATGAATTAAACACCTACCACTCACGCTACAGGAGACACGAATTCGTAAACTACGATATTCTTGAATTACTAAAAAACAATGCGAGCGATCTTCCTGCACCTCCTCCTAAAGTAGTAGACCGACTGCAACCGAACTCGGTACACATACTGCTTACTATCAGGCGAACAACCGCTGTCATGTATTTAACACCTACCACTCACGCTACAGGAGACACGAAGTCGTAAACTACGATATTCTTGAACTACTGCAAAGCCATGCGGCGATCTTCCTGCACCTCCTCCTAAATTAGTGGACCGACTGCAAAAAACTCGTTACACATACTGCTACTATCAGGCGAACAACCGCTATCATGAATTAAACACCTACCACTCACGCTACAGGAGACACGAAGTCGTAAACTACGATATTCTTGAATTACTGCAAAACCATGCGAGCAATCTTCCTGCACCTCCTCCTCCAGTAGTAAACCGACTGCAACCAAACTCGGTACACATACTGCTTACTATCAGGCGAACAACCGCTGTCATGAATTAAACACATACCACTCGCGCTACAGGAGACACGAAGTCGTAAACTACGATATTCTTGAATTACTGCAAAACCATGCGAGCCATCTTCCTGCACCTCCTCCTCCAGTAGTGGACCGACTGCAACCAAACTCGGTACACATACTGCTTACTATCAGGAGAACAACCGCTGTCATGAATTAAACACCTACCACTCACGCTACAGGAGACACGAAGTCGTAAACTACGATATTCTTGAATTAATGCAAAGCCATGCGGCGTTCTTCCTGCACCTCCTCCTAAAGTAGTAGACTGACTGCAACCAAATTAGGTACACATACTGCTTACTATGAGCCGAACAACCGCTCTCATGAATTAAACACCTACCACTCACGCTACAGTAGACACGAAGTCGTAAACCACGATATTCTTGAATTACTGCAAACCCATGCGAGCCATGTTCCTGCACCTCCACCTAAAGTAGTGGACCGACTGCAAACAAACGCGGTACACATACTGCTTACTATCAGGCGAACAACTGCTGTCATTAATTAAAACCTACCACTCACGCCTCAGGAAACACGAAGTCGTAAACTACGATATTCTTGCATTACTGCAAGACCATGAGAGCCATCTTCCTGCACCTACTCCAAACGTAGTTGACCGACTGCAACCAAACTCGGTACACATACTGCTTTCTATCAGGCGAACAACAGCTGTCATGAATTAAACACCTACCACTCACGCTAGAGGAGACACGAACTCATAAACTCCGATATTCTTGACTTACAGCAAAACCATACGTGTCATCTTCCTGCACCTCCACCTAAAGTATTGGCCCGACCGCAACCAAACTCGGTACACATACTGCTTACTATCAGGCGAACAACCGCTGTAATGAATTAAACACCTACCACTCACGCCACAGGAGACACGAAGTCGTAAACTACGATAATCATGAATAACTGCAAAACCATGCGAGACATCTTCCTGCACCTCCTCCTAAAGTAGTGGACCGACTGCAACCAAACTCGGTACACATACTGCTTACTATCAGGCGAACAACCGCTGTCATGAATTAAACAAATACCACTCACGCTACAGGAGACACGAAGTCGTAAACAACGATATTCTTGAATTACTGCAAAACCATGCGAGCTATCTTCCTGCACCTCCTCCTTAAGTAGTGGACCGACTGCAAAAAACTCGGTACACATACTGCTTACTATCAGGTGAACAACCGCTGTCATGAATTAAACACCTACCACTCACGCTACAGGAGACAGGAAGTCGTAAACTACGATATTCTTGAATTACTGCAAAACCATGCGAGCAATCTTCCTGCACCTCCTCCTCCAGTAGTAGACCGACTGCAACCATACTCGGTACACATACTGCTTACAATCAGGCGAACAACCGCTGTCATGAATTAAACACCTACCACTCACGCTACAGGAGACACGAAGTCGTAAACTACGATATTCTTGAATTACTGCAAAATCAGGCGTGCGATCTTCCTGCACCTCCTCCTAAAGTAGTGGACCGACTGCAACCAAACTCGATACACATACTGCCTACTATCACGCGAACAACTGCTGTCATGAATTAAAAACCTACCACTCACGCTACAGGAATCACGAGGTCGTAAACTACGATATTCTTGAATTACTGCAAAACCGTGCGAGCCATCCTCCTGCACCTCCTCCTAAAGTAGTAGACCAACTGCAACAAAACTCGGTACACATACTGCTTCCTATCAGGCAAACAAACGCTGTCATGAATTAAACACCTACCACTCACGCTACAGGAGACACGAAGTCGTAAACTACGATATTCTTGAACTACTGCAAAGCCATGCGGCGATCTTCCTGCACCTGCTCCTTAAGTAGTGGACCGACTGCAAAAAATTCGTTACACATACTACTACTATCAGGCGAACAACCGCTGCCATGAATTAAACACCTACCACTCACGCTACAGGAGACACGAAGTCGTAAACTACGATATTCTTGAATTACTGCAAAACCATGCGAGCCATCTTCCCGCACCTCCTCCTCCAGTAGTAAACAGACTGCAACCAAACTCGGTACACATACTGCTTACTATCAGGCGAACAACCGCTGTCATGAATTAAACACATACCACTCGCGCTACAGGAGACACGAAGTCGTAAACTACGATATTCTTGAATTACTGCATAACCGTGGGAGCCATCTTCCTGCACCTCCTCCTCCAGTAGTGGACCGACTGCAACCAAACTCGGTACACATACTGCTTACTGTCAGGCGAACAACCGCTGTCATGAGTTAAACACCTACCACTCACGCTACAGAAGGCACGAAGTCTTAAACTACGATATTCCTGAATTACTGCAAAACAATGCGAGCAATCTTCTTGCACCTCCTCCTAAAGTAGTGGACCGACTGTAACCAAACTCGGTACACATACAACTTACTATCAGGCGAACAACCGCTGTCATGAATTAAACACCTACCACTCACGTTACAGGAGATATGAAGTCGTAAACTACGATATTCTTGAATTACTGCAAAACAATGCGAGCCATTTTCCTGCACCTCCTCCTAAAGTAGTGGACCGACTGCAACCAAACTCAGTACACATACTGCTTACCATCAGGCGAACAACCGCTGTCATGAATTAAACACCTACCACTCACGCTACAGGAGACACGAAGAAGTAAACTACGATATTCTTGAATTACTGCAAAACCATGCGAGCAATCTTCCTGCACCTCCTTCTAAAGTAGTGGACCGACTGCAACCTAACTCGGTACACATACTGCTTACTATCAGGCGAACAACCGCTGTCATGAATTAAACACCTACCACTCACGCTACTGGAGACACGAAGTCGTAAACTACGATATTCTTGAATTACAGCAAAACCATGGGAGCCATCTTCCTGCACCTCCTCCTCCAGTAGTGGACCGATTGCAACCAAACTCTGTACACATACTGCTTACTATATGGAGAACAACCGCTGTCATGAAATAAACAACTACCACTCACGCTACAGGAGACACGAAATCGTAAACTAGGATATTCTTGAATTACTGCAAAACCATGCGAGACATCTTCCTGCACCTCCTCTTAAAGTAGTGCACCGACTGCAACCAAACTCGGTACACATACTGCTTACTATCAGGCGAACAACCGCTTTCATGAATTAAACACCTACCACTCACGCTACAGGAGACACAAAGTCGTAAACTACGATATTCTTGAATTACTGCAGAACCATTCGAGCCATCTTCCTGCACCTCCTCCTAAAGTAGTGGACCGACTACAACCAAACTTGGTACATATACTGCTTACTATCAGGCGATCAACCGCTGTCATGAATTAAACACCTACCACTCACGCTACAGGAGACACGAAGTCGTAAACTAGGATATTCTTGAATAACTGCAAAATCATGCGAGCCATCTTCCTGCACCTCCTCCTCCAGTAGTGGACCGACTGCAACCAATCTCGGTACACATACTGCTTACTATCAGACGAACAACCGCAGTCATCAATTAAACACCTACCACTCACGCTACAGGACACACGAAGTCGTAAACTACGATATTCTTGAATTAATGCAAAACCATGCGAGCCATCTTCCTGCACCTCCTCCTAAAGTAGTGGACCGACTGCAACCAAAGTCGGTACACATACTGCTTACTATCACGCGAACAACGGCTGTCATGAATTAAACACCTACCACTCACGCTACAGGAGACACGAAGTCGAAAAGTAGAATAATCTTGAATTACTGCAAAACCATGTGAGCCATCTTCCTGCACCTCCTCCTAAAGTTGTGGACCGAATGCAACCAAACTCCGTACACATACTGCTTACTATCAGGCGAACAAACGCTGTCATGAATTAAACACCTACCACTCACACTACAGGAGACACGAAGTCGTAAAATACGATATTCTTGAATTACTTCAAAAACATACGAGCAATCTTCCTGCACCTCCTTCTATAGTAGTGGACCGACTGCAACCTAACTCGGTACACATACTGCTTACTATCAGGCGAACAACCGCTGTCATGAATTAAACACCTACCACTCACGGTACAGGAGACACGAAGTCGTAAACTACGATATTCTTGAATTACTGCATAACCGTGGGAGCCATCTTCCTGCACTTCCTCCTAAAGTAGTGGACCGACTACAACCAATCTCGGTACACATACTGCTTACTATCAGGCGAACAACCGCTGTAATGAATTAAACACCTACCACTCACGCTACAGGAGACACGAAGAAGTAAACTACGATATTCTTGAATTACTGCAAAACCATGCGAGCAATCTTCCTGCACCTCCTTCTAAAGTAGTGTACCGACTGCAACCTAACTCGGTACACATACTGCTTACTATCAGGCGAACAACCGCTGTCATGAATTAAACACCTACCACTCACGCTACTGGAGACACGAAGTCGTAAACTACGATAATCTTGAATTACAGCAAAACCATGGGAGCCATCTTCCTGCACCTCCTCCTCCAGTAGTGGACCGACTGCAACCAAACTCTGTACACATACTGCTTACTATATGGAGAACAACCGCTGTCATGAAATAAACAACTACCACTCACGCTACAGGAGACACGAAATCGTAAACTAGGATATTATTGAATTACTGCAAAATCATGCGAGACATCTTCCTGCACCTCCTCTTAAAGTAGTGCACCGACTGCAACCAAACTCGGTACACATACTGCTTACTATCAGGCGAACAACCGCTTTCATGAATTAAACACCTACCACTCACGCTACAGGAGACACGAAGTCGTAAACTACGATATTCTTGAATTACTGAAGAACCATTCGAGCCATCTTCCTGCATCTCCTCCTAAAGTAGTCGACCGACTACAACCAAACTCGGTACATATACTGCTTACTATCAGGCGAACAACCGCTGTCATGAATTAAACACCTACCACTCACGCTACAGGAGAAACGAAGTCGTAAACTATAATATTCTTGAATAACTGCAAAACCATGCGAGCCATCTTCCTGCACCTCCTCCTCCAGTAGTGGACCGACTGCAACCAATCTCGGTACACGTACTGCTTACTATCAGACGAACAACCGCAGTCATGAATTAAACACCTACCACTCACGCTACAGGACACACGAAGTCGTAAACTACGATATTCTTGAATTAATGCAAAACCATGCGAGCCATCTTCCTGCACCTCCTCCTAAAGTAGTGGACCGACTGCAACCAAAGTCGGTACACATACTGCTTACTATCACGCGAACAACGGCTGTCATGAATTAAACACCTACCACTCACGCTACAGGAGACACGAAGTCGAAAAGTAGAATATTCTTGAATTACTGCAAAACCATGTGAGCCATCTTCCTGCACCTCCTCCTAAAGTTGTGGACCGAATGCAACCAAACTCCGTACACATACTGCTTACTATCAGGCGAACAAACGCTGTCATGAATTAAACACCTACCACTCACACTACAGGAGACACGAAGTCGTAAACTACGATATTCTTGAATTACAGCAAAACCATGCGAGCCGTCTTCCTGCACCTCCTCCCCCAGTACTGGACCGTCTGCAACCAAACTCGGTACACATTCTGCTTACTATCAGGCGAACAACCGCTGTCATGAATTAAATACCTACCTCTCACGCTACAGGAGACACGAAGTCTTAAACTACGATATTCCTGAATTACTGCAAAACAATGCGAGCAATCTTCTTGCACCTCCTCCTAAAGTAGTGGACCGACTGCAACCAAACTCGGTACACATACTGCTTACTATCAGGCGAACAACCGCTGTCATGAATTAAACACCTACCACTCACGTTACAGGAGATATGAAGTCGTAAACTACGATATTCTTGAATTACTGCAAAACCATGCGAGCCATTTTCCTGCACCTCCTCCTAAAGTAGTGGACCGACTGCAACCAAACTCAGTACACATACTGCTTACTATCAGGCGAACAACCGCTGTCATGAATTAAACACCTACCACTCACGCTACAGGAGACACGAAGAAGTAAACTACGATATTCTTGAATTACTGCAAAACCATGCGAGCAATCTTCCTGCACCTCCTTCTAAAGTAGTGGACCGACTGCAACCTAACTCGGTACACATACTGCTTACTTTCAGGCGAACAACCGCTGTCATGAATTAAACACCTACCACTCACGCTACTGGAGACACGAAGTCGTAAACTACGATATTCTTGAATTACTACAAAACCATGGGAGCCATCTTCCTGCACCTCCTCCTCCAGTAGTGGACCGACTGCAACCAAACTCTGTACACATACTGCCTACTATATGGAGAACAACCGCTGTCATGAAATAAACAACTACCACTCACGCTACAGGAGACACGAAGTCTTAAACTACGATATTCTTGAATTACTGCAAAACAATGCGAGCCATCTTCTTGCACCTCCTCCTAAAGTAGTGGACCGACTGCAACCAAACTCGTTACACATACAACTTACTATCAGGCGAACAACCGCTGTCATGAATTAAACATCTACCACTCACGCTACAGGAGATATGAAGTCGTAAACTACGATATTCTTGAAATACTGCAAAACCATGCGAGACATTTTCCTGCACCTCCTCCTAAAGTGGTGGACCGACTGCAACCAAACTCGGTACACAAACTGCTTACTATCAGGCGAACAACCGCTGTCATGAATTAAACACCTACCACTGACGCTACAGGAGACACGAAGTCGTAAACTACGATATTCTTGAATTACTGCAAAACCATACGAGCAATCTTCCTGCACCTCCTTCTAAAGTAGTGGACCGACTGCAACCTAACTCGGTACATATACTGCTTACTATCAGGCGAACAACCGCTGTCATGAATTAAACACCAACCACTCACGCTACAGGAGACACGAAGTCGTAAACTACGATATTCTTGAATTACTGCATAACCGTGGGAGCCATCTTCCTGCACCTCCTCCTCCAGTAGTGGACCGACTGCAACCAAACTCGGTACACATACTGCTTACTATCAGGCGAACAACCGCTGTCATGAGTTAAACACCTACCACTCACGCTACAGAAGGCACGAAGTCTTAAACTACGATATTCCTGAATTACTGCAAAACAATGCGAGCAATCTTCTTGCACCTCCTCCTAAAGTAGTGGACCGACTGTAACCAAACTCGGTACACATACAACTTACTATCAGGCGAACAACCGCTGTCATGAATTAAACACCTACCACTCACGTTACAGGAGATATGAAGTCGTAAACTACGATATTCTTGAATTACTGCAAAACAATGCGAGCCATTTTCCTGCACCTCCTCCTAAAGTAGTGGACCGACTGCAACCAAACTCAGTACACATACTGCTTACCATCAGGCGAACAACCGCTGTCATGAATTAAACACCTACCACTCACGCTACAGGAGACACGAAGAAGTAAACTACAATATTCTTGAATTACTGCAAAACCATGCGAGCAATCTTCCTGCACCTCCTTCTAAAGTAGTGGACCGACTGCAACCTAACTCGGTACACATACTGCTTACTATCAGGCGAACAACCGCTGTCATGAATTAAACACCTACCACTCACGCTACTGGAGACACGAAGTCGTAAACTACGATATTCTTGAATTACAGCAAAACCATGGGAGCCATCTTCCTGCACCTCCTCCTCCAGTAGTGGACCGATTGCAACCAAACTCTGTACACATACTGCTTACTATATGGAGAACAACCGCTGTCATGAAATAAACAACTACCACTCACGCTACAGGAGACACGAAATCGTAAACTAGGATATTCTTGAATTACTGCAAAACCATGCGAGACATCTTCCTGCACCTCCTCTTAAAGTAGTGCACCGACTGCAACCAAACTCGGTACACATACTGCTTACTATCAGGCGAACAACCGCTTTCATGAATTAAACACCTACCACTCACGCTACAGGAGACACGAAGTCGTAAACTACGATATTCTTGAATTACTGCAGAACCATTCGAGCCATCTTCCTGCACCTCCTCCTAAAGTAGTGGACCGACTACAACCAAACTTGGTACATATACTGCTTACTATCAGGCGATCAACCGCTGTCATGAATTAAACACCTACCACTCACGCTACAGGAGACACGAAGTCGTAAACTAGGATATTCTTGAATAACTGCAAAATCATGCGAGCCATCTTCCTGCACCTCCTCCTCCAGTAGTGGACCGACTGCAACCAATCTCGGTACACATACTGCTTACTATCAGACGAACAACCGCAGTCATCAATTAAACACCTACCACTCACGCTACAGGACACACGAAGTCGTAAACTACGATATTCTTGAATTAATGCAAAACCATGCGAGACATCTTCCTGCACCTCCTCCTAAAGTAGTGGACCGACTGCAACCAAAGTCGGTACACATACTGCTTACTATCACGCGAACAACGGCTGTCATGAATTAAACACCTACCACTCACGCTACAGGAGACACGAAGTCGAAAAATAGAATAATCTTGAATTACTGCAAAACCATGTGAGCCATCTTCCTGCACCTCCTCCTAAAGTTGTGGACCGAATGCAACCAAACTCCGTACACATACTGCTTACTATCAGGCGAACAAACGCTGTCATGAATTAAACACCTACCACTCACACTACAGGAGACACGAAGTCGTAAAATACGATATTCTTGAATTACTTCAAAACCATACGAGCAATCTTCCTGCACCTCCTTCTATAGTAGTGGACCGACTGCAACCTAACTCGGTACACATACTGCTTACTATCAGGCGAACAACCGCTGTCATGAATTAAACACCTACCACTCACGGTACAGGAGACACGAAGTCGTAAACTACGATATTCTTGAATTACTGCATAACCGTGGGAGCCATCTTCCTGCACCTCCTCCTCCAGTAGTGGACCGACTGCAACCAAACTCGGTACACATACTGCTTACTATCAGGCGAACAACCGCTGTCATGAGTTAAACACCTACCACTCACGCTACAGGAGACACTAAGTCGTAAACTACGATATTCTTGAATTACTGCAAAACCATGCGAGCCACTTTCCTGCACTTCCTCCTAAAGTAGTGGACCGACTACAACCAATCTCGGTACACATACTGCTTACTAACAGGCGAACAACCGCTGTCATGAATTAAACACCTACCACTCACGCTACAGGAGACACGAAGTCGTAAACTACGATATTCTTGAATTACTGCAAAACCATGCGAGCCATCTTCCTGCACCTCCTTCTAAAGTAGTAGACCGACTGCAACCAAACTCGGTACTCATACTGCTTACTGTCAGGCGAACAACCGCTGTCATGAATTAAATACCTACCACTGACGCTACAGGAGACACGAAGTCGTAAACTACGATATTCTTAAATTACTGCAAAACCATGCGAGCCGTCTTCCTGCACCTCCTCCCCCAGTACTGGACCGACTGCAACCAAACTCGGTACACATTCTACTTACTATCAGGCGAACCACCGCTGTCATGAATTAAACACCTACCACTCACGCTACAGAAGGCACGAAGTCTTAAACTACGATATTCCTGAATTACTGCAAAACAATGCGAGCAATCTTCTTGCACCTCCTCCTAAAGTAATGGACCGACTGCAACCAAACTCGGTACACATACAACTTACTATCAGGCGAACAACCGCTGTCATGAATTAAACACCTACCACTCACGTTACAGGAGATATGAAGTCGTAAACTACGATATTCTTGAATTACTGCAAAACCATGCGAGCCATTTTCCTGCACCTCCTCCTAAAGTAGTGGACCGACTGCAACCAAACTCAGTACAAATACTGCTTACCATCAGGCGAACAACCGCTGTCATGAATTAAACACCTACCACTCACGCTACAGGAGACACGAAGAAGTAAACTACGATATTCTTGAATTACTGCAAAACCATGCGAGCAATCTTCCTGCACCTCCTTCTAAAGTAGTGGACCGACTGCAACCTAACTCGGTACACATACTGCTTACTATATGGAGGACAACCGCTGTCATGAAATAAACAACTACCACTCACGCTACAGGAGACACGAAGTCGTAAACTACGATATTCTTGAATTACTGCAGAACCATTCGAGCCATCTTCCTGCACCTCCTCCTAAAGTAGTGGACCGACTACAACCAAAATCGGTACATATACTGCTTACTATCAGGCGAACAACCGCTGTCATGAATTAAACACCTACCACTCACGCTACAGGAGACACGAAGTCGTAAACTAGGATATTCTTGAATAACTGCAAAACCATGCGAGCCATCTTCCTGCACCTCCTCCTCCAGTAGTGGACCGACTGCAACCAATCCCGGTACACATACTGCTTACTATCAGACCAACAACCGCAGTCATGAATTAAACACCTACCACTCACGCTACAGGACACACGAAGTCGTAAACTACGATATTCTTGAATTAATGCAAAACCATGCGAGCCATCTTCCTGCACCTCCTCCTAAAGTAGTGGACCGACTGCAACCAAAGTCGGTACACATACTGCTTACTATCACGCGAACAACGGCTGTCATGAATTAAACACCTACCACTCACGCTACAGGAGACACGAAGTCGAAAAGTAGAATATTCTTGAATTACTGCAAAACCATGTGAGCATTCTTCCTGCACCTCCTCCTAAAGTTGTGGAACGAATGCAACCAAACTCCGTACACATACTGCTTACTATCAGGCGAACAAACGCTGTCATGAATTAAACACCTACCACTCACACTACAGGAGACACGAAGTCGTAAAATACGATATTCTTGAATTACTGCAAAACCATGCGAGCCGTCTTCCTGCACCTCCTCCTCCAGTACTGGACCGACTGCAACCAAACTCGGTACACATTCTGCTTACTTTCAGGCGAACAACCGCTGTCATGAATTAAACACCTACCACTCACGCTACTGGAGACACGAAGTCGTAAACTACGATATTCTTGAATTACTACAAAACCATGGGAGCCATCTTCCTGCACCTCCTCCTCCAGTAGTGGACCGACTGCAACCAAACTCTGTACACATACTGCCTACTATATGGAGAACAACCGCTGTCATGAAATAAACAACTACCACTCACGCTACAGGAGACACGAAGTCGTAAACTACGATATTCTTGAATTACTGCAAAACCATGCGAGCCATTTTCCTGCACCTCCTCCTAAAGTAGTGGACCGACTGCAACCAAACTCAGTACACATACTGCTTACTATCAGGCGAACAACCGCTGTCATGAATTAAACACCTACCACTCACGCTACAGGAGACACGAAGAAGTAAACTACGATATTCTTGAATTACTGCAAAACCATGCGAGCAATCTTCCTGCACCTCCTTCTAATGTAGTGGACCGACTGCAACCTAACTCGGTACACATACTGCATACTATCAGGCGAACAACCGCTGTCATGAATTAAACACCTACCACTCACGCTACAGGAGACACGAAGTCGTAAACTAGGATATTCTTGAATTACTGCAAAACCATGCGAGCAATCTTCCTGCACCTCCTCCTAAAGTAGTGGACCGACTGCAACCAAACTCGGTACACATACTGCCTACTATCAGGCGAACAAACGTTGTCATGAATTAAACAATTACCACTCACGCTACAGGAGACACGAAGTCGTAAACTCCGATATTCTTGAATTACCGCAGAACCATTCGAGCCATCTTCCTGCACCTCCTCCTAAAGCAGTGGACCGACTGCAACCAAACTCGGTACATATACTGCTTACTATCAGGCGAACAACCGCTGTCATGAATTAAACACCTACCACTCACGCTACAGGAGACACGAAGTCGTAAAGTAGGATATTCTTGAATAACTGCAAAACCATGCGAGCCATCTTCCGGCACCTCCTCCTCCAGTAGTGGACCGACTGCAACCAAACTCGGTACACACACTGCTTACTATCAGACGAACAACCGCAGTCATGAATTAAACACCTACCACTCACGCTACAGGACACACGAAGTCGTAAACTACGATATTCTTGAATTAATGCAAAACGATGCGAGACATCTTCCTGCACCTCCTCCTAAAGTAGTGGACCGACTGCAACCAAACTCGGTACACATACTGCTTACTATCACGCGAACAACCGCTGTCATGAATTAAACACCTACCACTCACGCTACAGGAGACACGATGTCGTAAACTACGATATTCTTGAATTACTGCAAAATCATGCGTGCCATCTGTCTGCACCTCCTCCTAAACTAGTGGACCGACTTAAACCAATCTCGGTACACACACTGCTTACTATCAGGCGAACAACCGCTGTCATGAATTAAACACCTACCACTCACGCTACAGGATACACGAAGTCGTAAACTACGATATTCTTGAATTACTGCAAAATCATGCGAGCCATTTATCTGCACCTCCTCCTCCAGTAGTGGACCTACTGCAACCAAACTCGGTACAAATACTGCTTACTATCAGGCGAAGAACCGCTGTCAAGAATTAAACACCTACCACTCACGCTACAGGAGACACGAAGACGTAAACTACGATATTCTTGAATTACTGCAAAACAATGCGAGCCATCTTCCTGCACCTCCTGCTAAAGTAGTGGACCGACTGCTACCAAACTCGGTACACATACTGCTTACTATCAGGCGAACAACCGGTGTCATGAATTAAACACCTACCACTCACGCTACAGGAGACACGAAGTCGAAAAGTAGAATACTCTTGAATTACTACAAAACCATGTGAGCCATCTTCCTGCAACTCCTCCTAAAGTTGTGGACCGAATGCAACCAAACTCTGTACACATACTGCTTACAATGAGGTGAACAAACGCTGTCATGAATTAAACACCTACCACTGACGCTACAGGAGACACGAAGTCGTAAACTACGATATTCTTGAATTACTGCAAAACCATGCGAGCCATCTTCCTGCACCTCCTCCTAAAGTAGTGGACCGACTGCAACCAAACTCGGTACACATACTGTTTACTATTAGGCGAACAACCGCTGTCATGAATTAAACACCTACCACTCACGCTACAGGAGACAGGAAGTCGTAAACTGCAATATTCTTGAATTACTGCAAAACCATGCGAGCCATCTTCCTGCATCTCCTCCTCCAGTAGTGGACCGACTGCAACCAAACTCGGTACACATAATGCTTACTATCAGGCGAACAACCGCTGTCACGAATTAAACACCTACCACTCACGCTACAGGAGACACGAAGTCGTAAACTACGATATTCTTGAATTTCTGCAAAACCATGCGAGCCATCTTCCTGCACCTCCTCCCCCAGTAGTGGACCTACTGCAACCAAACTCTGTACAGAAACTGCTTACTATCAGGCGAACAACCGCTGTCATGAATTAAACACCTACCACTCACGCTACAGGAGACACGAAGTCGTAAACTACGATATTCTTGAGTTACTGCAAAACCATGGGAGCAATCTTCCTGCACCTCCTCCTCCAGTAGTGGACCAACTGCAACCAAACTCGGTACACATACTGCTTACCATCTGGCGAACAACCGCTGTCATGAATTAAACACCTACCACTCACGCTACAGGAGACAGGAAGTCGTAAACTGCAATATTCGTGAATTACTGCAAAACCATGCGAGCCATCTTCCTGCACCTCCTCCTAAAGTAGTAGACCGACTGCAATCAAACTCGGTACACATACTGCTTCTTATCAAGCAAACAACCGCTGTCATCAATTAAACACCTAGCACTCACGGTATAGGAGACACGAAGTCGTAAACTACGACATTCTTGAATTACTGCAAAACCGTGCGAGCCATCTTCCTGCACCTCCTCCTCCAGTAGTGGACCGACTGCAACCAAACTCTGTACACATACTGCTTACTATCCGGCGAACAACCGCTGTCATGAGTTAAACACCTACCACTCACGCTACAGGAGACACTAAGTCGTAAACTACGATATTCTTGAATTACTGCAAAATCATGCGAGCCATATTCCTGCACTTCCTCCTAAAGTAGTGGACCGACTACAACGAATCTCGGTACACATACTGCTTACTATCAGGCGAAAAACCACTGTCATGAATTAAACACCTACCACTCACGCTACAGGAGACACGAAGTCGTAAACTACGATATTCTTGAATTACTGCAAAACCATGCGAGCCATCTTCCTGCACCTCCTTCTAAAGTAGTGGACCGACTACAACCAAACTCGGTACACATACTGCTTACTGTCAGGCGAACAACCGCTGTCATGAATTAAACACCTACCACTCACGCTACAGGAGACACGAAGACGTAAACTACGATATTCTTGAATTACTGCAAAACCATGCGAGCCGTCTTAATGCACCTCCTCCCCCAGTACTGGGCCGACTGCAACCAAACTCGGTACACATTCTGCTTACTATCAGGCGAACAACCGCTGTCATGAATTAAACACCTACCACTCACGTTACAGGAGACACGAAGTCTAAAACTACGATATTCCTGAATTACTGCAAAACAATGCGAGCAATCTTCTTGCACCTCCTCCTAAAGTAGTGGACCGACTGCAACCAAACTCAGTACACATACAACTTACTATCAGGCGAACAACCGCTGTCATGAATTAAACACCTACCACTCACGCTACAGGAGATATGAAGTCGTAAACTACGATATTCTTGAATTACTGCAAAACCAAGCGAGCCATTTTCCTGCACCTCCTCCTAAAGTAGTGGACCGACTGCAACCAAACTCGGTACACATACTGCTTACTATCGGGCGAACAACCGCTGTCATGAATTAAACACCTACCACTCACGCTACAGGAGACACGAAGAAGTAAACTACGATATTCTTGAATTACTGCAAAACCATGCGAGCAATCTTCCTGCACCTCCTTCTAAAGTAGTGGACCGACTGCAACCTAACTCGGTACACATACTGCTTACTATCAGGCGAACAACCGCTGTCATGAATTAAACACCTACCACTCACGCTACTGGAGGCACGAAGTCGTAAACTACGATATTCTTGAATTACTGCAAAACCGTGGGAGCCATCTTTCTGCACCTCCTCCTCCAGTAGTGGACCGACTGCAACCATACTCTGTACACATACTGCTTACTATATGGAGAACAACCGCTGTTATGAAATATACAACTACCACTCACGCTATAGGAGACACGAAATAGTAAACTAGGATATACTTGAATTACTGCAAAACCATGCGAGCCATCTTCCTGCACCTCCTCTTAAAGTAGTGCACCGACTGCAACCAAACTCGGTACACATACTGCTTACTATCAGGCGAACAACCGCTTTCATGAATTAAACACCTACCACTCACGCTACAGGAGACACGAAGTCGTAAACTACGATATTCTTGAATTACTGCAAAACCATTCGAGACATCTTCCTGCACCTCCTCCTAAAGTAGTGGACCGACTACAACCAAACTCGGTACATATACTGCTTACTATCAGGCGAACAACCGCTGTCATGAATTAAACACCTACCACTCACGCTACAGGAGACACGAAGTCATAAACTAGGATATTCTTGAATAACTGCAAAACCATGCGAGCCATCTTCCTGCACCTCCTCCTCCAGTAGTGGACCGACTGCAACCAAACTCGGTACACATACTGCTTACTATCAGACGAACAACCGCAGTCATGAATTAAACACCTACCACTGAAGCTACAGGACACACGAAGTCGTAAACTACGATATTCTTGAATAATGTAAAACCATGCGAGCAATCTTCCTGCACCTTCTCCTAAAGTAGTGGACCGACTGCAACCAAACTCGGTACACATACTGCTTACTATCACGCGAACAACCGCTGTCATGAATTAAACACCTACCACTCACGCTACAGGAGACACGGAATCGAAAATTAGAATATTCTTGAATTACTGCAAAACCATGTGAGCCATCTTCCCGCACCTCCTCCTAAAGTTGTGGACCGAATGCAACCCAACTCCGTACACATACTGCTTACTATCAGGCGGATAAACGCTGTCATGAATTAAACACCTACCACTCACGCTACAGGAGACACGAAGTCGTAAACTACGATATTCTTGAATTACTGCAAAACCATGCGAGCAATCTTCCTGCACCTCCTCCTAAAGTAGTGGACCGACTGCAACCAAACTCGGTACACATACTGCCTACTATTAGGCGAACAACTGTTGTCATGAATTAAACACCTACCACTCACGCTACAGGACACACGAAGTCGTAAACTACAATATTCTTGAATTACTGCAAAACCATGCGAGCAATCTTCCTGCACCTCCTCCTCCAGTAGTGGACCGACTGCAACCAAACTCGGTACACATAATGCTTACTATCAGACGAAGAACCGCTGTCACGAATTAAACACCTACCACTCACGCTACAGGAGACACGAAGTCGTAAACTACGATATTCTTGAATTACTGCAAAACCATGCGAGCCATCTTCCTGCACCTCCTCCTCCAGTAGTGGACCTACAGCAACCAAACCCTGTACACAAACTGCTTACTATCAGGCGAACAACCGCTGTCATGAATTAAACACCTACCACTAACGCTACAGGAGACACGAAGTCCTAAACTACGATATTCTTGAATTACTGCAAAACCATGGGAGCAATCTTCCTGCACCTCCTCCTCCAGTAGTGGACCAACTGCAACCAAACTCGGTACACAAACTGCTTACTATCAGGCGAACAACCGCTGTCATGAATTAAACACCTACCACTCACGCTACAGGAGACACGAAGTCGTAAACTACGATATTCTTGAATTACTGCAAAACATTGGGAGCCATCTTCCTGCACCTCCTCCTAAAGTAGTGGACCGACTGCAACCAAACTCGGTACACATACTGCTTACTATCAGGCGAACTACCGCTGTCATGAATTAAACACCTACCACTCACGCTACAGGAGACACGAAGTCGTAAACTACGATAATTTTGAGTTACTGCAAAACCATGGGAGCATTCTTCCTGCACCTCCTCCTCCAGTAGTGTACCAACTGCAACCAAACTCGGTACACATACTGCTTACTATCAGGCGAACAAACGCTGTCATGAATTAAACACCTACCACTCACGCTACAGGAGACACGAAGTCGAAAACTACGATATTCTTGAATTACTGCAAATCCATGCGCGCAATCTTCCTGCACCTCATCCTAAAGTAGTAGACCGACGGCAATCAAACTCGGTACACATACTGCTTACTATCAGGCGAACAACCGCTGTCATGAGTTAAACACCTACCACTCACGCTACAGGAGACACTAAGTCGTAAACTACGATATTCTTGAATTACTGCAAAACCATGCGAGCCATTTTCCTGCACTTCCTCCTAAAGTAGTGGACCGACTACAACCAATCTCGGTACACATACTGCTTACTATCAGGCGAACAACCGCTGTCATGAATTAAACACCTACCACTCACGCTACAGGAGACACGAAGTCGTAAACTACGATATTCTTGAATTACTGCAAAACCATGCGAGCCATCTTCCTGCACCTCCTTCTAAAGTAGTAGACCGACTGCAACCAAACTCGGTACACATACTGCTTACTGACAGGCGAACAACCGCTGTCATGAATTAAACACCTACCACTGACGCTACAGGAGACACGAAGTCGTAAACTACGATATTCTTGAATTACTGCAAAACCATGCGAGCCGTCTTCCTGCACCTCTACCCCCAGTACTGGACCGACTGCAACCAAACTCGGTACACATTCTGATTACTATCAGGCGAACAACCGCTGTCATGAATTAAACACCTACCACTCACGCTACAGAAGGCACGAAGTCTTAAACTACGATATTCCTGAATTACTGCAAAACAATGCGAGCAATCTTCTTGTACCTCCTCCTAAAGTAGTGGACCGACTGCAACCAAACTTGGTACACATACAACTTACTATCAGGCGAACCACCGCTGTCATGAATTAAAAACCTACCACTCACGTTACAGGAGATATGAAGTCGTAAACTACGATATTCTTGAATTACTGCAAAACCATGCGAGCCATTTTCCTGCACCTCCTCCTAAAGTAGTGGCCCGACTGCAACCAAACTCAGTACACATACTGCTTACTATCAGGCGAACAACCGCTGTCATGAATTAAACACCTACCACTCACGCCACAGGAGACACGAAGTCGTAAACTAGGATATTCTTGAATAACTGCAAAACCATGCGAGCAATCTTCCTGCACCTCCTTCTAAAGTAGTGGACCGACTGCAACCAAACTCGGTACACATACTGCTTACTATCAGACGAACAACCGCAGTCATGAATTAAACACCTACCACTCACGCTACAGGACGCACGAAGTCGTAAACTACGATATTCTTGAATTAATGCAAAACCATGCGAGCCATCTTCCTGCACCTCCTCCTAAAGTAGTGGACCGACTGCAACCAAACTCGGTACACATACTGCTTACTATCACGCGCACAACCGCTGTCATGAATTAAACACCTACAACTCACGCTACAGGAGACACGATGTCGTAAACTACGATATTCTTGAATTACTGCAAAACCATGCGAGCCATCTTCCTGCACCTCCTTCTCCAGTAGTGGACCGACTGCAACCAAACTCGGTACACATACTGCTTACTATCAGGCGAACAACCGCTGTCATGAATTAAACACCTACCACTCACGCTACAGGAGACACGAAGTCGTAAACTACGATATTCTTGAATTACTGCAAAACCATGCGAGCAATCTTCCTGCACCTCCTCCTAAAGTAGTGGACCGACTGCAACCAAACTCGGTACACATACTGCCTACTATTAGGCGAACAACCGCTGTCATGAATTAAACACCTACCACTCACGCTACAGGAGACACGAAGTCGTAAACTACAATATTCTTGAATTACTGCAAAACCATGCGAGCCATCTTCCTGCACCTCCTCCTCCAGTAGTGGACCGACTGCAACCAAACTCGGTACACATAATGCTTACTATCAGACGAACAACCGCTGTCACGAATTAAACACCTACCACTCACGCTACAGGAGACACGAAGTCGTAAACTACGATATTCTTGAATTACTGCAAAACCATGCGAGCCATCTTCCTGCACCTCCTCCTCCAGTAGTGGACCTACAGCAACCAAAACCTGTACACAAACTGCTTACTATCAGGCGAACAACCGCTGTCATGAATTAAACACCTACCACTAACGCTACAGGAGACACGAAGTCGTAAACTACGATATTCTTGAATTACTGCAAAACCATGGGAGCAATCTTCCTGCACCTCCTCCTCCAGTAGTGGACCAACTGCAACCAAACTCGGTACACATACTGCTTACTATCAGGCGAACAACCGTTGTCATGAATTAATCAATTACCACTCACGCTACAGGAGACACGAAGTCGAAAACTACGATATTCTTGAGTTACTGCAAAACCATGCGAGCAATCTTCCTGCACCTCCTCCCCCAGACTGGACCGACTGCAACCAAACTCGGTACACAAACTGCTTACTATCAGGCGAACAACCGCTGTCATGAATTAAACACCTACCACTCACGCTACAGGAGGCACGAAGTCTTAAAATACGATATTCCTGTATTACTGCAAAACAATGCGAGCAATCTTCTTGTACCTCCTCCTAAAGTAGTGGACCGACTGCAACCAAACTTGGTACACATACAACTTACTATCAGGCGAACCACCGCTGTCATTAATTAAACACCTACCACTCACGTTACAGGAGATATGAAGTCGTAAACAACGATATTCTTGAATTACTGCAAAACCATGCGAGCCATTTTCCTGCACCTCCTCCTAAAGTAGTAGACCGACTGCAACCAAACTCAGTACACATACTGCTTACTATCAGGCGAACAACCGCTGTCATGAATTAAACACCTACCACTCACGCCACAGGAGACACGAAGTCGTAAACTAGGATATTCTTGAATAACTGCAAAACCATGCGAGCAATCTTCCTGCACCTCCTTCTAAAGTAGTGGACCGACTGCAACCAAACTCGGTACACATACTGCTTACTATCAGACGAACAACCGCAGTCATGAATTAAACACCTACCACTCACGCTACAGGACGCACGAAGTCGTAAACTACGATATTCTTGAATTAATGCAAAACCATGCGAGCCATCTTCCTGCACCTCCTCCTAAAGTAGTGGACCGACTGCAACCAAACTCGGTACACATACTGCTTACTATCACGCGCAAAACCGCTGTCATGAATTAAACACCTACCACTCACGCTACAGGAGACACGATGTCGTAAACAACGATATTCTTGAATTACTGCAAAATCATGCGTGCCATCTGTCTGCACCTCCTCCTAAAGTAGTGGACCAACTTAAACCAATCTCGGTACACATACTGCTTACTATCAGGCGAACAACCGCTGTCATGAATTAAACACCTACCACTCACGCTACAGGATACACGAAGTCGTAAACTACGATATTCTTGAATTACTGCAAAATCATGCGAGCCATCTATCTGCACCTCCTCCTCCAGTAGTGGACCTACTGCAACCAAACTCGGTACAAATACTGCTTACTATCAGGCGAAGAACCGCTGTCAAGAATTAAACACCTACCACTCACGCTACAGGAGACACGAAGACGTAAACTACGATATTCTTGAATTACTGCAAAACCATGCGAGCCATCTTCCTGCACCTCCTGCTAAAGTAGTGGACCGACTGCTACCAAACACGGTACACATACTGCTTACTATCAGCCGAACAACCGGTGTCATGAATTAAACACCTACCACTCACACTACAGGAGACACGAAGTCGAAAAGTAGAATATTCTTGAATTACTGCAAAACCATGTGAGCAATTTTCCTGCAACTCCTCCTAAAGTTGTGGACCGAATGCAACCAAACTCTGTACACATATTGCGTACAATGAGGCGAACAAACGCTGTCATGAATTAAACACCTACCACTCACGCTACAGGAGACACGAAGTCGTAAACTACGATATTCTTGAATTACTGCAAAACCATGCGAGCCATCTTCCTGCACCTCCTTCTAAAGTAGTGGACCGACTGCAACCAAACTCGGTACACATACTGCTTACTATTAGGCGAACAACCGCTGTCATGAATTAAACACCTACCACTCACGCTACAGGAGACACGAAGTCGTAAACTACGATATTCTTGAATTTCTGCAAAACAATGCGAGCCATCTTCCTGCACCTCCTCCTCCAGTAGTGGACCTACTGCAACCAAACTCTGTACACAAACTGCTTACTATCAGGAGAACAACCGCTGTCATGAATTAAACACCTACCACTCACGCTACAGGAGACACGAAGTCGTAAACTACGATATTCTTGAGTTACTGCAAAACCATGGGAGCAATCTTCCTGCACCTCCTCCTCCAGTAGTGGACCAACTGCAACCAAACTCGGTACACATACTGCTTACTATCAGGCGAACAACCGCTGTCATGAATTAAACACCTACCACTCACGCTACAGGAGACACGAAGTCGTAAACTACGATATTCTTGAATTACTGCAAATCCATGCGAGCAATCTTCCTGCACCTCCTCCTAAAGTAGTAGACCGACTGCAATCAAACTCGGTACACATACTGCTTCTTGTCAAGCAAACAACCGCTGTCATCAATTAAACACCTAGCACTCACGCTATAGGAGACACGAAGTCGTAAACTACAACATTCTTGAATTACTGCAAAACCGTGCGAGCCATCTTCCTGCACCTCCTCTTCCAGTAGTGGACCGACTGCAACCAAACTCGGTACACATACTGCTTACTATCAGGCGAACAACCGCTGTCATGAGTTAAACACCTACCACTCACGCTACAGGAGACACGAAGTCGTAAACTACGATATTCTTGAGTTACTGCAAAACCATGGGAGCAATCTTCCTGCACCTCCTCCTCCAGTAGTGGACCAACTGCAACCAAACTCGGTACACATACTGCTTACTATCAGGCGAACAACCGCTGTCATGAATTAAACACCTACCACTCACGCTACAGGAGACACGAAGACGTAAACTACGATATTCTTGAATTACTGCAAATCCATGCGAGCAATCTTCCTGCACCTCCTCCTAAAGTAGTAGACCGACTGCAATCAAACTCGGTACACATACTGCTTCTTGTCAAGCAAACAACCGCTGTCATCAATTAAACACCTAGCACTCACGCTATAGGAGACACGAAGTCATAAACTACAACATTCTTGAATTACTGCAAAACCGTGCGAGCCGTCTTCCTGCACCTCCTCTTCCAGTAGTGGACCGACTGCAACGAAACTCGGTACACATACTGCTTACTATCAGGCGAACAACCGCTGTCATGAGTTAAACACCTACCACTCACGCTACAGGAGACACTAAGTCGTAAACTACGATATTCTTGAATTACTGCAAAACCATGCGAGCCATTTTCCTGCACTTCCTCCTAAAGTAGTGGACCGACTACAACCAATCTCGGTACACATACTGCTTACTATCAGGCGAACAACCACTGTCATGAATTAAACACCTACCACTCACGGTACAGGAGACACGAAGTCGTAAACTACGATATTCTTGAATTACTACAAAACCATGCGAGCCATCTTCCTGCACCTCCTTCTAAAGTAGTGGACCGACTGCAACCAAACTCGGTACACATACTGCTTACTGTCAGGCGAACAACCGCTGTCTTGAATTAAACACCTACCACTGACGCTACAGGAGACACGAAGTCGTAAACTACGATATTCTTGAATTACTGCAAAACCATGCGAGCCGTCTTCCTGCACCTCCTCCCCCAGTACTGGACCGACTGCAACCAAACTCGGTACACATTCTGCTTACTATCAGGCGAACAACCGCTGTCATGAATTAAACACCTACCACTCACGTTACAGGAGACACGAAGTCTTAAACTACGATATTCCTGAATTACTGCAAAACAATGCGAGCAATCTTCTTGCACCTCCTCCTAAAGTATTGGTCCGACTGCAACCAAACTCGGTACACATACAACTTACTATCAGGCGAACAACCGCTGTCATGAATTAAACACCTACCACTCACGCTACAGGAGACACGAAGAAGTAAACTACGATATTCTTGAATTACTGCAAAACCATGGGAGCCATCTTCCTGCACCTCCTCCTCCAGTAGTGGACCGACTGCAACCATACTCTGTACACATACTGCTTACTATATGGAGAAAAACCGCTGTCATGAAATAAACAACTACCACTCACGCTACAGGAGACACGATATAGTAAACTAGGATATTCTTGAATTACTGCAAAACCATGCGAGCCATCTTCCTGCACCTCCTCTTAAAGTAGTGCACCGACTGCAACCAAACTCGGTACACATACTGCTTACTATCAGGCGAACAACCGCTTTCATGAATTAAAGACCTACCACTCACGCTACAGGAGACACGAAGTCGTAAACTACGATATTCTTGAATTACTGCAGAACCATTCGAGCAATCTTCCTGCACCTCCTCCTAAAGTAGTGGACCGACTACAACCAAACTCGGTACATATACTGCTTACTATCAGGCGAACAACCGCTGTCATGAATTAAACACCTACCACTCACGCTACAGGAGACACGAAGTCGTAAACTAGGATATTCTTGAATAACTGCAAAACCATGCGAGCCATCTTCCTGCACCTCCTCCTCCAGAAGTGGACCGACTGCAACCAAACTCGGTACACATACTGCTTACTATCAGACGAACAACCGCAGTCATGAATTAAACACCTACCACTCACGCTACAGGACACACGAAGTCGTAAACTACGATATTCTTGAATTAATGTAAAACCATGCGAGCAATCTTCCTGCACCTTCTCCTAAAGTAGAGGACCGACTGCAACCAAACTCGTTACACATACTGCTTACTATCACGCGAACAACCGCTGACATGAATTAAACACCTACCACTCACGCTACAGGAGACACGAAGTCGAAAAGTAGAATATTCTTGAATTACTGCAAAACCATGTGAGCCATCTTCCCGCACCTCCTCCTAAAGTTGCGGACCGAATGCAACCAAACTCCGTACACATACTGCTTACTATCAGGCGGATAAACGCTGTCAAGAATTAAACACCTACCACTCACGCTACAGGAGACACGAAGTCGTAAACTATATATTCTTGAATTACTGCAAAACCATGCAAGCCATCTTCCTGCACCTCCTCCTCCAGTAGTGGACCGACTGCAACCAAACTCGGTACACATACTGCTTACTATCAGGCGAACAACCGCTGTCATGAATTAAACACCTACCACTCACGCTACAGGAGACACGAAGTCGTAAACTACGATATTCTTGAATTACTGCAAATCCATGCGAGCAATCTTCTTGCACCTCCTCCTAAAGTAGTAGACCGACTGCAATCAAACTCGGTACACATACTGCTTCTTGTCAAGCAAACAACCGCTGTCATCAATTAAACACCTAGCACTCACGCTATAGGAGACACGAAGTCGTAAACTACAACATTCTTGAATTACTGCAAAACCGTGCGAGCCATCTTCCTGCACCTCCTCTTCCAGTAGAGGACCGACTGCAACCAAACTCGGTACACATACTGCTTACTATCAGGCGAACAACCGCTGTCATGAGTTAAACACCTACCACTCACGCTACAGGAGACACTAAGTCGTAAACTACGATATTCTTGAATTACTGCAAAACCATGCGAGACATTTTCCTGCACTTCCTCCTAAAGTAGTGGACCGACTACAACCAATCTCGGTACACATACTGCTTACTATCAGGCGAACAACCACTGTCATGAATTAAACACCTACCACTCACGGTACAGGAGACACGAAGTCGTAAACTACGATATTCTTGAATTACTGCAAAACCATGCGAGCCATCTTCCTGCACCTCCTCCTCCAGTAGTGGACCTACAGCAACCAAACCCTGTACACAAACTGCTTACTATCAGGCGAACAACCGCTGTCATGAATTAAACACCTACCACTAACGCTACAGGAGACACGAAGCCGTAAACTACGATATTCTTGAATTACTGCAAAACCATGGGAGCAATCTTCCTGCACCTCCTCCTAAAGTAGTGGACCGACTGCAACCAAACTCGGTACACATACTGCTTACTATCAGGCGAACTACCGCTGTCATGAATTAAACACCTACCACTCACGCTACAGGAGACACGAAGTCGTAAACTACGATATTTTTGAGTTACTGCAAAACCATGGGAGCAATCTTCCTGCACCTCCTCCTCCAGTAGTGTACCAACTGCAACCAAACTCGGTACACATACTGCTTACTATCAGGCGAACAAACGCTGTCATGAATTAAACACCTACCACTCACGCTACAGGAGACACGAAGTCGTAAACTACGATATTCTTGAATTACTGCAAATCCATGCGAGCCATTTTCCTGCACTTCCTCCTAAAGTAGTGGACCGACTACAACCAATCTCGGTACACATACTGCTTACTATCAGGCGAACAACCGCTGTCATGAATTAAACACCTACCACTCACGCTACACGGGACACGAAGTCGTAAACTACGATATTCTTGAATTACTGCAAAACCATGCGAGCCATCTTCCTGCACCTCCTTCTAAAGTAGTAGACCGACTGCAACCAAACTCGGTACACATACTGCTTACTGACAGGCGAACAACCGCTGTCATGAATTAAACACCTACCACTGACGCTACAGGAGACACGAAGTCGTAAACTACGATATTCTTCAATTACTGCAAAACCATGCGAGCCGTCTTCCTGCACCTCCACCCCCAGTACTGGACCGACTGCAACCAAACTCGGTACACATTCTGCTTACTATCAGGCGAACAACCGCTGTCATGAATTAAACACCTACCACTCACGCTACAGGAGGCACGAAGTCTTAAACTACGATATTCCTGAATTACTGCAAAACAATGCGAGCAATCTTCTTGTACCTCCTCCTAAAGTAGTGGACCGACTGCAACCAAACTTGGTACACATACAACTTACTATCAGGCGAACCACCGCTGTCATGAATTAAACACCTACCACTCACGTTACAGGAGATATGAAGTCGTAAACTACGATATTCTTGAATTACTGCAAAACCATGCGAGCCATTTTCCTGCACCTCCTCCTAAAGTAGTAGACCGACTGCAACCAAACTCAGTACACATACTGCTTACTATCAGGCGAACAACCGCTGTCATGAATTTAACACCTACCACTCACGCCACAGGAGACACGAAGTCGTAAACTAGGATATTCTTGAATAACTGCAAAACCATGCGAGCAATCTTCCTGCACCTCCTTCTAAAGTAGTGGACCGACTGCAACCAAACTCGGTACACATACTGCTTACTATCAGACGAACAACCGCAGTCATGAATTAAACACCTACCACTCACGCTACAGGACGCACGAAGTCGTAAACTACGATATTCTTGAATTAATGCAAAACCATGCGAGCCATCTTCCTGCACCTCCTCCTAAAGTAGTGGACCGACTGCAACCAAACTCGGTACACATACTGCTTACTATCACGCGCACAACCGCTGTCATGAATTAAACACCTACCACTCACGCTACAGGAGACACGATGTCGTAAACAACGATATTCTTGAATTACTGCAAAATCATGCGTGCCATCTGTCTGCACCTCCTCCTAAAGTAGTGGACCGACTTAAACCAATCTCGGTACACATACTGCTTACTATCAGGCGAACAACCGCTGTCATGAATTAAACACCTACCACTCACGCTACAGGATTCACGAAGTCGTAAACTACGATATTCTTGAATTACTGCAAAATCATGCGAGCCATCTATCTGCACCTCCTCCTCCAGTAGTGGACCTACTGCAACCAAACTCGGTACAAATACTGCTTACTATCAGGCGAACAACCGCTGTCAAGAATTAAACACCTACCACTCACGCTACAGGAGACACGAAGACGTAAACTACGATATTCTTGAATTACTGCAAAACCATGCGAGCCATCTTCCTGCACCTCCTGCTAAAGTAGTGGACCGACTGCTACCAAACACGGTACACATACTGCTTACTATCAGGCGAACAACCGGTGTCATGAATTAAACACCTACCACTCACGCTACAGGAGACACGAAGTCGAAAAGTAGAATATTCTTGAATTACTGCAAAACCATGTGAGCAATCTTCCTGCAACTCCTCCTAAAGTTGTGGACCGAATGCAACCAAACTCTGTACACATATTGCGTACAATGAGGCGAACAAACGCTGTCATGAATTAAACACCTACCACTCACGCTACAGGAGACACGAAGTCGTAAACTACAATATTCTTGAATTACTGCAAAACCATGCGAGCCATCTTCCTGCTTCTCCTCCTCCAGTAGTGGACCGACTGACACCAAACTCGGTACACATAATGCTTACTATCAGGCGAACAACCGCTGTCACGAATTAAACACCTACCACTCACGCTACAGGAGACACGAAGTCGTAAACTACGATATTCTTGAATTTCTGCAAAACCATGCGAGCCATCTTCCTGCACCTCCTCCTCCAGTAGTGGACCTACTGCAACCAAACCCTGTACACAAACTGCTTACTATCAGGAGAACAACCGCTGTCATGAATTAAACACCTACCACTCACGCTACAGGAGACAGGAAGTCGTAAACTACAATATTCTTGAATTACTGCAAAACCATGCGAGCCATCTTCCTGCTTCTCCTCCTCCAGTAGTGGACCGACTGACACCAAACTCGGTACACATAATGCTTACTATCAGGCGAACAACCGCTGTCACGAATTAAACACCTACCACTCACGCTACAGGAGACACGAAGTCGTAAACTACGATATTCTTGAATTTCTGCAAAACCATGCGAGCCATCTTCCTGCACCTCCTCCTCCAGTAGTGGACCTACTGCAACCAAACTCTGTACACAAACTGCTTACTATCAGGAGAACAACCGCTGTCATGAATTAAACACCTACCACTCACGCTACAGGAGACACGAAGTCGTAAACTACGATATTCTTGAGTTACTGCAAAACCATGGGAGCAATCTTCCTGCACCTCCTCCTCCAGTAGTGGACCAACTGCAACCAAACTCGGTACACATACTGCTTACTATCAGGCGAAGAACCGCTGTCATGAATTAAACACCTACCACTCACGCTACAGGAGACACGAAGTCGTAAACTACGATATTCTTGAATTACTGCAAATCCATGCGAGCAATCTTCCTGCACCTCCTCTAAAGTAGTAGACCGACTGCAATCAAACTCGGTACACATACTGCTTCTTGTCAAGCAAACAACTGCTGTCATCAATTAAACACCTAGCACTCACGCTATAGGAGACACGAAGTCGTAAACTACAACATTCTTGAATTACTGCATACCGTGCGAGCCATTTTCCTGCACTTCCTCCTAAAGTAGTGGACCGACTACAACCAATCTCGGTACACATACTGCTTACTATCAGGCGAACAACCACTGTCATGAATTAAACAACTACCACTCACGGTACAGGAAACACGATATCGTAAACTACGATATTCTTGAATTACTGCAAAACCATGCGAGCCATCTTCCTGCACCTCCTTCTAAAGTAGTGGACCGACTGCAACCAAACTCGGTACACATACTGCTTACTGTCAGGCGAACAACCGCTGTCATGAATTAAACACCTACCACTGACGCTACAGGAGACACGAAGTCGTAAACTACGATATTCTTGAATTACTGCAAAACCATGCGAGCCGTCTTCCTGCACCTCCTCCCCCAGTACTGGACCGACTGCAACCAAACTCGGTACACATTCTGCTTACTATCAGGCGAACAACCGCTGTCATGAATTAAACACCTACCACTCACGTTACAGGAGACACGAAGTCTTAAACTACGATATTCCTGAATTACTGCAAAACAATGCGAGCAATCTTCTTGCACCTCCTCCTAAAGTATTGGTCCGACTGCAACCAAACTCGGTACACATACAACTTACTATCAGGCGAACAACCGCTGTCATGAATTAAACACCTACCACTCACGCTACAGGAGACACGAAGAAGTAAACTACGATATTCTTGAATTACTGCAAAACCATGGGAGTCATCTTCCTGCACCTCCTCCTCCAGTAGTGGACCGACTGCAACCATACTCTGTACACATACTGCTTACTATATGGAGAAAAACCGCTATCATGAAATAAACAACTACCACTCACGCTACAGGAGACACGATATAGTAAACTAGGATATTCTTGAATTACTGCAAAACCATGCGAGCCATCTTCCTGCACCTCCTCTTAAAGTAGTGCACCGACTGCAACCAAACTCGGTACACATACTGCTTACTATCAGGCGAACAACCGCTTTCATGAATTAAAGACCTACCACTCACGCTACAGGAGACACGAAGTCGTAAACTACGATATTCTTGAATTACTGCAGAACCATTCGAGCAATCTTCCTGCACCTCCTCCTAAAGTAGTGGACTGACTACAACCAAACTCGGTACATATACTGCTTACTATCAGGCGAACAACCGCTGTCATGAATTAAACACCTACCACTCACGCTACAGGAGACACGAAGTCGTAAACTAGGATATTCTTGAATAACTGCAAAACCATGCGAGCCATCTTCCTGCACCTCCTCCCCCAGAAGTGGACCAACTGCAACCAAACTCGGTACACATACTGCTTACTATCAGACGAACAACCGCAGTCATGAATTAAACACCTACCACTCACGCTACAGGACACACGAAGTCGTAAACTACGATATTCTTGAATTAATGTAAAACCATGCGAGCAATCTTCCTGCACCTTCTCCTAAAGTAGAGGACCGACTGCAACCAAACTCGGTACACATACTGCTTACTATCACGCGAACAACCGCTGTCATGAATTAAACACCTACCACTCACGCTACAGGAGACACGAAGTCGAAAAGTAGAATATTCTTGAATTACTGCAAAACCATGTGACCCATCTTCCCGCACCTCCTCCTAAAGTTGTGGACCGAATGCAACCAAACACCGTACACATACTGCTTACTATCAGGCGGATAAACGCTGTCATGAATTAAACACCTACCACTCACGCTACAGGAGACACGAAGTCGTAAACTACGATATTCTTGAATTACTGCAAAACCATGCGAGCCATCTTCCTGCACCTCCTCCTCCAGTAGTGGACCGACTGCAACCAAACTCGGTACACATACTGCTTACTATCAGGCGAACAACCGCTGTCATGAATTAAACACCTACCACTCACGCTACAGGAGACACGAAGTCGTAAACTACGATATTCTTGAATTACTGCAAATCCATGCGAGCAATCTTCCTGCACCTCCTCCTAAAGTAGTAGACCGACTGCAATCAAACTCGGTACACATACTGCTTCTTGTCAAGCAAACAACCGCTGTCATCAATTAAACACCTAGCACTCACGCTATAGGAGACACGAAGTCGTAAACTACAACATTCTTGAATTACTGCAAAACCGTGCGAGCCATCTTCCTGCACCTCCTCTTCCAGTAGTGGACCGACTGCAACCAAACTCGGTACACATACTGCTTACTATCAGGCGAACAACCGCTGTCATGAGTTAAACACCTACCACTCACACTACAGGAGACACTAAGTCGTAAACTACGATATTCTTGAATTACTGCAAAACCATGCGAGCCATTTTCCTGCACTTCCTCCTAAAGTAGTGGACCGACTACAACCAATCTCGGTACACATACTGCTTACTATCAGGCGAACAACCACTGTCATGAATTAAACACCTACCACTCACGGTACAGGAGACACGAAGTCGTAAACTACGATATTCTTGAATTACTGCAAAACCATGCGAGCCATCTTCCTGCACCTCCTTCTAAAGTAATGGACCGACTGCAACCAAACTCGGTACACATACTGCTTACTGTCAGGCGAACAACCGCTGTCATGAATTAAACACCTACCACTGACGCTACAGGAGACACGAAGTCGTAAACTACGATATTCTTGAATTACTGCAAAACCATGCGAGCCGTCTTCCTGCACCTCCTCCCCCAGTACTGGACCGACTGCAACCAAACTCGGTACACGTTCTGCTTACTATCAGGCGAACAACCGCTGTCATGAATTAAACACCTACCACTCACGTTACAGGAGACACGAAGTCGTAAACTACGATATTCCTGAATTACTGCAAAACATTGCGAGCAATCTTCTTGCACCTCCTCCTAAAGTATTGGTCCGACTGCATCCAAACTCGGTACACATACAACTTACTATCAGGCGAACAACCGCTGTCATGAATTAAACACCTACCACTCACGCTACAGGAGACACGAAGAAGTAAACTACGATATTCTTGAATTACTGCAAAACCATGGGAGCCATCTTCCTGCACCTCCTCCTCCAGTAGTGGACCGACTGCAACCATACTCTGTACACATACTGCTTACTATATGGAGAAAAACCACTGTCATGAAATAAACAACTACCACTCACGCTACAGGAGACACGATATAGTAAACTAAGATATTCTTGAATTACTGCAAAACCATGCGAGCCATCTTCCTGCACCTCCTCTTAAAGTAGTGCACCGACTGCTACCAAACTCGGTACACATACTGCTTACTATCAGGCGAACAACCGCTTTCATGAATAAAAGACCTACCACTCACGCTACAGGAGACACGAAGTCGTAAACTACGATATTCTTGAATTACTGCAGAACCATTCGAGCAATCTTCCTGCACCTCCTCCTAAAGTAGTGGACCGACTACAACCAAACTCGGTACATATACTGCTTACTATCAGGCGAACAACCGCTGTCATGAATTAAACACCTACCACTCACGCTACAGGAGACACGAAGTCGTAAACTAGGATATTCTTGAATAACTGCAAAACCATGCGAGCCATCTTCCTGCACCTCCTCCTCCAGAAGTGGACCGACTGCAACCAAACTCGGTACACATACTGCTTACTATCAGACGAACAACCGCAGTCATGAATTAAACACCTACCACTCACGCTACAGGACACACGAAGTCGTAAACTACGATATTCTTGAATTAATGTAAAACCATGCGAGCAATCTTCCTGCACCTTCTCCTAAAGTAGAGGACCGACTGCAACCAAACTCGGTACACATACTGCTTACTATCACGCGAACAACCGCTGTCATGAATTAAACACCTACCACTCACGCTACAGGAGACACGAAGTCGAAAGTAGAATATTCTTGAATTACTGCAAAACCATGTGAGCCATCTTCCCGCACCTCCTCCTAAAGTTGTGGACCGAATGCAACCAAACTCCGTACACATACTGCTTACTATCAGGCGGATAAACGCTGTCATGAATTAAACACCTACCACTCACGCTACAGGAGACACGAAGTCGTAAACTACGATATTCTTGAATTACTGCAAAACCATGCGAGCCATCTTCCTGCACCTCCTCCTCCAGTAGTGGACCGACTGCAACCAAACTCGGTACACATCCTGCTTACTATCAGGCGAACAACCGCTGTCATGAATTAAACACCTACCACTCACGCTACAGGAGACACGAAGTCGTAAACTACGATATTCTTGAATTACTGCAAAACCATGCGAGCAATCTTCCTGCACCTCCTCCTAAAGTAGTGGACCGACTGCAACCAAACTCGGTACACATACTGCCTACTATTAGGCGAACAACCGCTGTCATGAATTAAACACCTACCACTCACGCTACAGGAGACACGAAGACGTAAACTACGATATTCTTGAATTACTGCAAAACAATGCGAGCCATCTACCTGCACCTCCTGCTAAAGTAGTGGACCGACTGCTACCAAACTCGGTACACATACTGCTTACTATCAGGCGAACAACCGGTGTCATGAATTAAACACCTACCACTCACGCTACAGGAGACACGAAGTCGAAAAGTAGAATATTCTTGAATTACTACAAAACCATGTGAGCCATCTTCCTGCAACTCCTCCTAAAGTTGTGGACCGAATGCAACCAAACTCTGTACACATACTGCTTACAATGAGGCGAACAAACGCTGTCATGAATTAAACACCTACCACTGACGCTACAGGAGACACGAAGTCGTAAACTACGATATTCTTGAATTACTGCAAAACCATGCGAGCCATCTTCCTGGACCTCCTCCTACAGATGTGGACCGACTGCAACCAAAGTCGGTACACATAATGCTTACTATCAGGCGAACAACCGCTGTCACGAATTAAACACCTACCACTCACGCTACAGGAGACACGAAGTCGTAAACTACGATATTCTTGAATTACTGCAAAACCATGGGAGCAATCTTCCTGCACCTCCTCCTCCAGTAGTGGACCAACTGCAACCAAACTCGGTACACATACTGCTTACTATCAGGCGAACAACCGTTGTCATGAATTAATCAATTACCACTCACGCTACAGAAGACACGAAGTCGAAAACTACGATATTCTTGAGTTACTGCAAAACCATGGGAGCAATCTTCCTGCACCTACTCCCACAGTACTGGACCGACTGCATCAAACTCGGTACACATTCTGCTTACTATCAGGCGAACAACCGCCGTCATGAATTAAACACCTACCACTCACGCTACAGGAGACACGAAGTCTTAAACTACGATATTCCTGAATTACTGCAAAACAATGCGAGCAATCTTCTTGCACCTCCTCCTAAAGTAGTGGACCGACTGCAACCAAACTCGGTACACATACAACTTACTATCAGGCGAACAACCGCTGTCATGAATTAAACACCTACCACTCACGCTACAGGAGATATGAAGTCGTAAACTACGATATTCTTGAATTACTGCAAAACCATGCGAGCCATTTTCCTGCACCTCCTCCTATAGTAGTGGACCGACTGCAACCAAACTCGGTACACATACTGCTTACTATCAGAAGAACAACCGCAGTCATGAATTAAACACCTACCACTCACGCTACAGGACACACGAAGTCGTAAACTACGATATTCTTGAATTAATGCAAAATCATGCGAGCGATCTTCCTGCACCTCCTCCGAAAGTAGTGGACCGACTGCAACCAAACTCGGTACAAATACTGCTTACTATCACACGAACAACCGCTGACATGAATTAAACACCTACCACTCACGCTACAGGAGACACGAAGTCGAAAAGTAGAATATTCTTGAATTACTGCAAAACCATGTGACCCATCTTCACGCACCTCCTCCTAAAGTTGTGGACCGAATGCAACCAAACTCCGTAAACATACTGCTTACTATCAGGCGGATAAACGCTGTCATGAATTAAACACCTACCACTCACGCTACAGGAGACACGAAGTCGTAAACTACGATATTCTTGAATTACTGCAAAACCATACGAGCCATCTTCCTGCACGTCCTCCTCCAGTAGTGGACCGACTGCAACCAAACTCGGTACACATACTGCTTACTATCAGGCGAACAACCGCTGTCATGAATTAAACACCTACCATTCACGCTACAGGAGACACGAAGTCGTAAAGTACGATATTCTTGAATTACTGCAAAACCATGCGAGCAATCTTCCTGCACCTCCTCCTAAAGTAGTGGACCGACTGCAACCAAACTCGGTACACATACTGCCTACAATTAGGCGAAGAACCGCTGTCATGAATTAAACACCTACCACTCACGCTACAGGAGACACGAAGTCGTAAACTACAATATTCTTGAATTACTGCAAAACCGTGCGAGCCATCTTCCTGCACCTCCTCCTCCAGTAGTGGACCGACTGCAACCAAACTCGGTACACATAATGCTTACTATCAGGCGAACAACCGCTGTCACGAATTAAACACCTACCACCCACTCTACAGGAGACACGAAGTCGTAAACTACGATATTCTTGAATTTCTGCAAAATCATGCGAGCCATCTTCCTGCACCTCCTCCTCCAGTAGTGGACCTACTGCAACCAAACTCTGTACACAAACTGCTTACTATCAGGAGAACAACCGCTGTCATGAATTAAACACCTACCACTCACGCTACAGGAGTCACGAAGTCGTAAACTACGATATTCTTGAGTTACTGCAAAACCATGGGAGCAATCTTCCTGCACCTCCTCCTCCAGTAGTGGACCAACTGCAACCAAACTCGGTACACATACTGCTTACTATCAGGCGAACAACCGCTGTCATGAATTAAACACCTACCACTCACGCTACAGGAGACACGAAGTCGTAAACTACGATATTCTTGAATTACTGCAAATCCATGCGAGCAATCTTCCTGCACCTCCTCCTAAAGTAGTAGACCGACTGCAATCAAACTCGGTACACATACTGCTTCTTGTCAAGCAAACAACCGCTGTCATCAATTAAACACCTAGCACTCACGCTATAGGAGACACGAAGTCGTAAACTACAACATTCTTGAATTAATGCAAAACCGTGCGAGCCATCTTCCTGCACCTCCTCTTCCAGTAGTGGACCGACTGCAACCAAACTCGGTACACATACTGCTTACTATCAGGCGAACAACCGCTGTCATGAGTTAAACACCTACCACTCACGCTACAGGAGACACTAAGTCGTAAACTACGATATTCTTGAATTACTGCAAAACCATGCGAGCCATTTTCCTGCACTTCCTCCTAAAGTAGTGGACCGACTACAACCAATCTCGGTACACATACTGCTTACTATCAGGCGAACAACCACTGTCATAATTTAAACACCTACCACTCACGGTACAGGAGACACGAAGTCGTAAACTACGATATTCTTGAATTACTGCAAAACCATGCGAGCCATCTTCCTGCACCTCCTTCTAAAGTAGTGGACCGACTGCAACCAAACTCGGTACACATACTGCTTACTGTCAGGCGAACAACCGCTGTCATGAATTAAACACCTACCACTGACGCTACAGGAGACACGAAGTCGTAAACTACGATATTCTTGAATTACTGCAAAACCATGCGAGCCGTCTTCCTGCACCTCCTCCCCCAGTACTGGACCGACTGCAACCAAACTCGGTACACATTCTGCTTACTATCAGGCGAACAACCGCTGTCATGAATTAAACACCTACCACTCACGTTACAGGAGACACGAAGTCTTAAACTACGATATTCCTGAATTACTGCAAAACAATGCGAGCAATCTTCTTGCACCTCCTCCTAAAGTATTGGTCCGACTGCAACCAAACTCGGTACACATACAACTTACTATCAGGCGAACAACCGCTGTCATGAATTAAACACCTACCACTCACGCTACAGGAGACACGAAGAAGTAAACTACGATAATCTTGAATTACTGCAAAACCATGGGAGACATCTTCCTGCACCTCCTCCTCCAGTAGTGGACCGACTGCAACCATACTCTGTACACATACTGCTTACTATATGGAGAAAAACCGCTGTCATGAAATAAACAACTACCACTCACGCTACAGGAGACACGATATAGTAAACTAAGATATTCTTGAATTACTGCAAAACCATGCGAGCCATCTTCCTGCACCTCCTCTTAAAGTAGTGCACCGACTGCAACCAAACTCGGTACACATACTTCTTACTATCAGGCGAACAACCGCTTTCATGAATTAAAGACCTACCACTCACGCTACAGGAGACACGAAGTCGTAAACTACGATATTCTTGAATTACTGCAGAACCATTCGAGCAATCTTCCTGCACCTCCTCCTAAAGTAGTGGACCGACTACAACCAAACTCGGTACATATACTGCTTACTATCAGGCGAACAACCGCTGTCATGAATTAAACACCTACCACTCACGCTAAAGGAGACACGAAGTCGTAAACTAGGATATTCTTGAATAACTGCAAAACCATGCGAGCCATCTTCCTGCACCTCCTCCTCCAGAAGTGGACCGACTGCAACCAAACTCGGTACACATACTGTTTACTATCAGACGAACAACCGCAGTCATGAATTAAACACCTACCACTCACGCTACAGGACACACGAAGTCGTAAACTACGATATTCTTGAATTAATGTAAAACCATGCGAGCAATCTTCCTGCACCTTCTCCTAAAGTAGAGGACCGACTGCAACCAAACTCGGTACACATACTGCTTACTATCACGCGAACAACCGCTGTCATGAATTAAACACCTACCACTCACGCTACAGGAGACACGAAGTCGAAAAGTAGAATATTCTTGAATTACTGCAAAACCATGTGAGCCATCTTCCCGCACCTCCTCCTAAAGTTGTGGACCGAATGCAACCAAACTCCGTACACATACTGCTTACTATCAGGCGGATAAACGCTGTCATGAATTAAACACCTACCACTCACGCTACAGGAGACACGAAGTCGTAAACTACGATATTCTTGAATTACTGCAAAACCATGCGAGCCATCTTCCTGCACCTCCTCCTCCAGTAGTGGACCGACTGCAACCAAACTCGGTACACATACTGCTTACTATCAGGCGAACAACCGCTGTCATGAATTAAACACCTACCACTCACGCTACAGGAGACACGAAGTCGTAAACTACGATATTCTTGAATTACTGCAAAACCATGCGAGCAATCTTCCTGCACCTCCTCCTAAAGTAGTGGACCGACTGCAACCAAACTCGGTACACATACTGCCTACTATTAGGCGAACAACCGCTGTCATGAATTAAACACCTACCACTCACGCTACAGGAGACACGAAGACGTAAACTACGATATTCTTGAATTACTGCAAAACAATGCGAGCCATCTTCCTGCACCTCCTGCTAAAGTAGTGGACCGACTGCTACCAAACTCGGTACACATACTGCTTACTATCAGGCGAAAAACCGGTGTCATGATTTAAACACCTACCACTCACGCTACAGGAGACACGAAGTCGAAAAGTAGAATATTCTTGAATTACTACAAAACCATGTGAGCCATCTTCCTGCAACTCCTCCTAAAGTTGTGGACCGAATGCAACCAAACTCTGTACACATACTACTTACAATGAGGCGAACAAACGCTGTCATGAATTAAACACCTACCACTGACGCTACAGGAGACACGAAGTCGTAAACTACGATATTCTTGAATTACTGCAAAACCATGCGAGCCATCTTCCTGCACCTCCTCCTCCAGTTGTGGACCGACTGCAACCAAACTCGGTACACATAATGCTTACTATCAGGCGAACAACCGCTGTCACGAATTAAACACCTACCACTCACGCTACAGGAGACACGAAGTCGTAAACTACGATATTCTTGAATTACTGCAAAACCATGGGAGCAATCTTCCTGCACCTCCTCCTCCAGTAGTGGACCAACTGCAACCAAACTCGGTACACATACTGCTTTCTATCAGGCGAACAACCGTTGTCATGAATTAATCAATTACCACTCACGCTACAGAAGACACGAAGTCGAAAACTACGATATTCTTGAGTTACTGCAAAACCATGGGAGCAACCTTCCTGCACCTACTCCCTAAGTACTGGACCGACTGCAACCAAACTCGGTACACATTCTGCTTACTATCAGGCGAACAACCGCTGTCATGAACTAAACACCTACCACTCACGCTACTGGAGACACGAAGTCTTAAACTACGATATTCCTGAATTACTGCAAAACAATGCGAGCAATCTTCTTGCACCTCCTCCTAAAGTAGTGGACCGACTGCAACCAAACTCGGTACACATACAACTTACTATCAGGCGAACAACCGCTGTCATGAATTAAACACCTACCACTCACGCTACAGGAGATATGAAGTCGTAAACTACGATATTCTTGAATTACTGCAAAACCATGCGAGCAATTTTCCTGCACCTCCTCCTATAGTAGTTTACCGACTGCAACCAAACTCGGTACACATACTGCTTACTATCAGACGAACAACCGCAGTCATGAATTAAACACCTACCACTCACACTACAGGACACACGAAGTCGTAAACTACGATATTCTTGAATTAATGCAAAACCATGCGAGCGATCTTCCTGCACCTCCTCCTAAAGTAGTGGACCGACTGCAACCAAACTCGGTACAAATACTGCTTACTATCACACGAACAACCGCTGTCATGAATTAAACACCTACCCCTCACGCTACAGGAGACACGAAGTCGAAAAGTAGAATATTCTTGAATTACTGCAAAACCATGTGACCCATCTTCACGCACCTCCTCCTAAAGTTGTGGACCGACTGCAACCAAACTCCGTACACATACTGCTTACTATCAGGCGAACAACCGCTGTCATGAATTAAACACCTACCATTCACGCTACAGGAGACACGAAGTCGTAAACTACGATATTCTTGAATTACTGCAAAACCATGCGAGCAATCTTCCTGCACCTCCTCCTAAAGTAGTGGACCGACTGCAACCAAACTCGGTACACATACTGCCTACTATTAGGCGAAGAACCGCTGTCATGAATTAAACACCTACCACTGACGCTACAGGAGACACGAAGTCGTAAACTACAATATTCTTGAATTACTGCAAAACCGTGCGAGCCATCTTCCTGCACCTCCTCCTCCAGTAGTGGACCGACTGCAACCAAACTCGGTACACATAATGCTTACTATCAGGCGAACAACCGCTGTCACGAATTAAACACCTACCACCCACGCTACAGGAGACACGAAGTCGTAAACTACGATATTCTTGAATTTCTGCAAAACCATGCGAGCCATCTTCCTGCACCTCCTCCTCCAGTAGTGGACCTACTGCAACCAAACTCTGTACACAAACTGCTTACTATCAGGAGAACAACCGCTGTCATGAATTAAACACCTACCACTCCCGCTACAGGAGACACGAATTCGTAAACTACGATATTCTTGAGTTACTGCAAAACCATGGGAGCAATCTTCCTGCACCTCCTCCTCCAGTAGTGGACCAACTGCAACCAAACTCGGTACACATACTGCTTACTATCAGGCGAACAACCGCTGTCATGAATTAAACACCTACCACTCACGCTACAGGAGACACGAAGTCGTAAACTACGATATTCTTGAATTACTGCAAATCCATGCGAGCAATCTTCCTGCACCTCCTCCTAAAGTAGTAGACCGACTGCAATCAAACTCGGTACACATACTGCTTCTTGTCAAGCAAACAACCGCTGTCATCAATTAAACACCTAGCACTCACGCTATAGGAGACACGAAGTCGTAAACTACAACATTCTTGAATTACTGCAAAACCGTGCGAGCCATCTTCCTGCACCTCCTCTTCTAGTAGTGGACCGACTGCAACCAAACTCGGTACACATACTGCTTACTATCAGGCGAACAACCGCTGTCATGAGTTAAACACCTACCACTCACGCTACAGGAGACACTAAGTCGTAAACTACGATATTCTTGAATTACTGCAAAACCATGCGAGCCATTTTCCTGCACTTCCTCCTAAAGTAGTGGACCGACTACAACCAATCTCGGTACACATACTGCTTACTATCAGGCGAACAACCACTGTCATGAATTAAACACCTACCACTCACGGTACAGGAGACACGAAGTCGTAAACTACGATATTCTTGAATTACTGCAAAACCATGCGAGCCATCTTCCTGCACCTCCTTCTAAAGTAGTGGACCGACTGCAACCAAACTCGGTACACATACTGCTTACTGTCAGGCGAACAACCGCTGTCATGAATTAAACACCTACCACTGACGCTACAGGAGACACGAAGTCGTAAACTACGATATTCTTGAATTACTGCAAAACCATGCGAGCCGTCTTCCTGCACCTCCTCCCCCAGTACTGGACCGACTGCAACCAAACTCGGTACACATTCTGCTTACTATCAGGCGAACAACCGCTGTCATGAATTAAACACCTACCACTCACGTTACAGGAGACACGAAGTCTTAAACTACGATATTCCTGAATTACTGCAAAACAATGCGAGCAATCTTCTTGCACCTCCTCCTAAAGTATTGGTCCGACTGCAACCAAACTCGGTACACATACAACTTACTATCAGGCGAACAACCGCTGTCATGAATTAAACACCTACCACTCACGCTACAGGAGACACGAAGAAGTAAACTACGATATTCTTGAATTACTGCAAAACCATGGGAGCCATCTTCCTGCACCTCCTCCTCCAGTAGTGGACCGACTGCAACCATACTCTGTACACATACTGCTTACTATATGGAGAAAAACCGCTGTCATGAAATAAACAACTACCACTCACGCTACAGGAGACACGATATAGTAAACTAAGATATTCTTGAATTACTGCAAAACCATGCGAGCCATCTTCCTGCACCTCCTCTTAAAGTAGTGCACCGACTGCAACCAAACTCGGTACACATACTGCTTACTATCAGGCGAACAACCGCTTTCATGAATTAAAGACCTACCACTCACGCTACAGGAGACACGAAGTCGTAAACTACGATATTCTTGAATTACTGCAGAACCATTCGAGCAATCTTCCTGCACCTCCTCCTAAAGTAGTGGACCGACTACAACCAAACTCGGTACATATACTGCTTACTATCAGGCGAACAACCGCTGTCATGAATTAAACACCTACCACTCCCGCTACAGGAGACACGAAGTCGTAAACTAGGATATTCTTGAATAACTGCAAAACCATGCGAGCCATCTTCCTGCACCTCCTCCTCCAGAAGTGGACCGACTGCAACCAAACTCGGTACACATACTGCTTACTATCAGACGAACAACCGCAGTCATGAATTAAACACCTACCACTCAAGCTACAGGACACACGAAGTCGTAAACTACGATATTCTTGAATTAATGTAAAACCATGCGAGCAATCTTCCTGCACCTTCTCCTAAAGTAGAGGACCGACTGCAACCAAACTCGGTACACATACTGCTTACTATCACGCGAACAACCGCTGTCATGAATTAAACACCTACCACTCACGCTACAGGAGACACGAAGTCGAAAAGTAGAATATTCTTGAATTACTGCAAAACCATGTGAGCCATCTTCCCGCACCTCCTCCTAAAGTTGTGGACCGAATCCAACCAAACTCCGTACACATACTGCTTACTATCAGGCGGATAAACGCTGTCATGAATTAAACACCTACCACTCACGCTACAGGAGACACGAAGTCGTAAACTACGATATTCTTGAATTACTGCAAAACCATGCGAGCCATCTTCCTGCACCTCCTCCTCCAGTAGTGGACCGACTGCAACCAAACTCGGTACACATACTGCTTACTATCAGGCGAACAACCGCTGTCATAAATTAAACACCTACCACTCACGCTACAGGAGACACGAAGTCGTAAACTATGTTATTCTTGAATTACTGCAAAACCATGCGAGCAATCTTCCTGCACCTCCTCCTCCAGTAGTGGACCAACTGCAACCAAACTCGGTACACATACTGCTTACTATCAGGCGAACAACCGTTGTCATGAATTAATCAATTACCACTCACGCTACAGAAGACACGAAGTCGAAAACTAAGATATTCTTGAGTTACTGCAAAACCATGGGAGCAATCTTCCTGCACCTACTCCCCCAGTACTGGACCGACTGCAACCAAACTCGGTACACATTCTGCTTACTATCAGGCGAACACCCGCTGTCATGAATTAAACACCTACCACTCACGCTACAGGAGACACGAAGTCTTAAACTACGATATTCCTGAATTACTGCAAACAATGCGAGCAATCTTCTTGCACCTCCTCCTAAAGTAGTGGACCGACTGCAACCAAACTCGGTACACATACAACTTACTATCAGGCGAACAAACGGTGTCATGAATTAAACACCTACCACTCACGCTACAGGAGACACGAAGTCGTAAACTACGATATTCTTGAATTACTGCGAAACCATGCGAGCCATCTTCCTGCACCTCCTCCTCTAGTAGTGGACCGACTGCAACCAAACTCGGTACACATACTGCTTACTATCAGGCGAACAACCGCTGTCATGAATTAAACACCTACCACTCACGCTACAGGAGACACGAAGTCGTAAACTACGATATTCTTGAATTACTGAAAAACCATGCGAGCAATCTTCCTGCACCTCCTCCTAAAGTAGTGGACCGACTGCAACCAAACTCGGTACACATAATGCTTACTATCAGGCGAACAACCGCTGTCACGAATTAAACACCTACCACTCACGCTACAGGAGACACGAAGTCGTAAACTACGATATTCTTGAATTACTGCAAAACCATGGGAGCAATCTTCCTGCACCTCCTCCTCCAGTAGTGGACCAACTGCAACCAAACTCGGTACACATTCTGCTTACTATCAGGCGAACACCCGCTGTCATGAATTAAACACCTACCACTCACGCTACAGGAGACACGAAGTCTTAAACTACGATATTCCTGAATTACTGCAAAACAATGCGAGCAATCTTCTTGCACCTCCTCCTAAAGTAGTGGACCGACTGCAACCAAACTCGGTACACATACAACTTACTATCAGGCGAACAACCGCTGTCATGAATTAAACACCTACCACTCACGCTACAGGAGATATGAAGTCGTAAACTACGATATTCTTCAATTACTGCAAAACCATGCGAGCCATTTTCCTGCACCTCCTCCTATAGTAGTGGACCGACTGCAACCAAACTCGGTACACATACTGCTTACTATCAGACGAACAACCGCAGTCATGAATTAAACACCTACCACTCACGCTACAGGACACACGAAGTCGTAAACTACGATATTCTTGAATTAATGCAAAACCATGCGAGCGATCTTCCTGCACCTCCTCCTAATGTAGTGGACCGACTGCAACCAAACTCGGTACAAATACTGCTTACTATCACACGAACAACCGCTGTCATGAATTAAACACCTACCACTCACGCTACAGGAGACACGAAGTCGTAAACTACGATATTCTTGAATTACTGCAAAACCATGCGAGCCATCTTCCTGCACGTCCTCCTCCAGTAGTGGACCGACTGCAACCAAACTCGGTACACATACTGCTTACTATTAGGCGAACAACCGCTGTCATGAATTAAACACCTACCATTCACGCTACAGGAGACACGAAGTCGTAAACTACGATATTCTTGAATTACTGCAAAACCATGCGAGCAATCTTCCTGCACCTCCTCCTAAAGTAGTGGACCGACTGCAACCAAACTCGGTACACATACTACCTACTATTAGGCGAACAACCGCTGTCATGAATTAAACACCTACCACTCACGCTACAGGAGACACGAAGTCGTAAACTACAATATTCTTGAATTACTGCAAAACCATGCGAGCCATCTTCCTGCACCTCCTCCTCCAGTAGTGGACCGACTGCAACCAAACTCGGTACACATAATGCTTACTATCAGGCGAACAACCGCTGTCACGAATTAAACACCTACCACTCACGCTACAGGAGACACGAAGTCGTAAACTACGATATTCTTGAATTACTGCAAAACCATGCGAGCCATCTTACTGCACCTCCACCTTCAGTAGTGGACCTACTGAAACAAACTCGGTACACATACAACTTACTATCAGGCGAACATCCGCTCTCATGAATTAAACACCTACCACTAACGCTACAGGAGACACGAAGTCGTAAACTACGATATTCTTGAATTACTGGAAAACCATGGGAGCAATCTTCCTGCACCTCCTCCTCCAGTAGTGGACCAACTGAAACCAAACTCGGTACACATACTGCTTACTATCAGGCGAACAACCGTTGTCATGAATTAATCAATTACCACTCACGCTACAGGAGACACGAAGTCGTAAACTACGATATTCTTGAATTAATGCAAAACCATGCGAGCCATCTTCCTGCACCTCCTCCTAAAGTAGTGGACCGACTGCAACCAAACTCGGTACACATACTGCTTACTATCACGCGAACAACCGCTGTCATGAATTAAACACCTACCACTCACGCTACAGGAGACACGAAGTCGAAAAGTAGAATATTCTTGAATTACTGCAAAACCATGTGACCCATCTTCCCGCACCTCCTCCTAAAGTTGTGGACCGAATGCAACCAAACTCCGTACACATACTGCTTACTATCAGGCGGATAAACGCTGTCATGAATTAAACACCTACCACTCACGCTACAGGAGACACGAAGTCGTAAACTACGATATTCTTGAATTACTGCAAAACCATGCGAGCCATCTTCCTGCACCTCCTCCTCCAGTAGTGGACCGACTGCAACCAAACTCGGTACACATACTGCTTACTATCAGGCGAACAAACGCTGTCATGAATTAAACACCTACCACTCACGCTACAGGAGACACGAAGTCGTAAACTACGATATTCTTGAATTACTGCAAAACCATGCGAGCAATCTTCCTGCACCTCCTCCTCCAGTAGTGGACCTACTGCAACCAAACTCTGTACACAAACTGCTTACTATCAGACGAACAACCGCTGTCATGAATTAAACACCTACCACTAACGCTAAAGGAGACACGAAGTCGTAAACTACGATATTCTTGAATTACTGCAAAACCATGGGAGCAATCTTCCTGCACCTCCTCCTCCTGTAGTGGACCAACTGCAACCAAACTCGGTACACACACTGCTTACTATCAGGCGAACAACCGTTGTCATGAATTAATCAATTACCACTCACGCTACAGGAGACACGAAGTCGAAAACTACGATATTCTTGAGTTCCTGCAAAACCATGGGAGCAATCTTCCTGCACCTCCTCCTCCAATACTGGACCGACTGCAACCAAACTCGGTACACATTCTGCTTACTATCAGGCGAACAACCGCTGTCATGAATTAAACACCTACCACTCACGCTACAGGAGGCACGAAGTCTTAAACTACGATATTCCTGAATTACTGCAAAACAATGCGAGCAATCTTCTTGCACCTCCTCCTAAAGTAGTGGACCGACTGCAACCAAACTCGGTACACATACAACTTACTATCAGGCGAACAACCGCTGTCATGAATTAAACACCTACCACTCACGCTACTGAAGACACGAAGTCGTAAACTACGATATTCTTGAATTACTGCAAAACCATGGGAGCCATCTTCCTGCACCTCCTCCTCCAGTAGTGGACCGACTGCAACCAAACTCTGTACACATACTGCTTACTATATGGAGAACAACCGCTTTCATGAAATAAACAACTACCACTCACGCTACAGGAGACACGAAATCGTAAACTAGGATATTCTTGAATTACTGCAAAACCATGCGAGCCATCTTCCTGCACCTCCTCTTAAAGTAGTGCACCGACTGCAACCAAACTCGGTACACATACTGCTTACTATCAGGCGAACATCCGCTTTCATGAATTAAACACCTACCACTCACGCTACAGGAGACACGAAGTCGTAAACTACGATATTCTTGAATTACTGCAGAAACATTCGAGGCATCTTCCTGCACCTCCTCCTAAAGTAGTGGACCGACTGCAACCAAACTCTGTACATATACTGCTTACTATCAGGCGAACAACCGCTGTCATGAATTAAACACCTACCACTCACGCTACAGGAAACACGAAGTCGTAAACTACGATATTCTTAAATAACTGCAAAACCATGCGAGCCATCTTCTTGCACCTCCTCCTCCAGTAGTGGACCGACTGCAACAAAACTCGGTACACATACTGCTTACTATCAGACGAACAACCGCAGTCATGAATTAAACACCTACCACTCACGCTACAGGACACACGAAGTCGTAAACTACGATATTCTTGAATTAATGCAAAACCATTCGAGCCATCCTCCTGCACCTCCTCCTAAAGTAGTGGACCGCCTGCAACCAAACTCGGTACACATACTGCTTACTATCACGCGAACAACCGCTGCATTAATTAAACACCTACCACTCACGCTACAGGAGACACGAAGTCGAAAAGTAGAATATTCTTGAATTACTGCAAAACAATGTGAGCCATCTTCCTGCACCTCCTCCTAAAGTTGTGGACCGAATGCAAACAAACTCCGTACACATACTGCTTACTATCAGGCGAACAAACGCTGTCATGAATTAAACACCTACCACTCACGCTACAGGAGACACGAAGTCGTAAACTACGATATTCTTGAATTACTGCGAAACCATGCGAGCCATCTTCCTGCACCTCCTCCTCCAGTAGTGGACCGACTGCAACCAAACTCGGTACACATACTGCTTACTATCAGGCGAACAACCGCTGTCATGAATTAAACACCTACCACTCACGCTACAGGAGACACGAAGTCGTAAACTACGATATTCTTGAATTACTGAAAAACCATGCGAGCAATCTTCCTGCACCTCCTCCTAAAGTAGTGGACCGACTGCAAAAAAACTCGGTACACATACTGCCTACTATTAGGCGAACAACCGCTGTCATGAATTAAACACCTACCACTCACGCTACAGGAGACACGAAGTCGTAAAATACAATATTCTTGAATTACTGCAAAACCATGCGAGCCATCTTCCTGCACGTCCTCCTCCAGTAGTGGACCGACTGCAACCAAACTCGGTACACATAATGCTTACTATCAGGCGAACAACCGCTGTCACGAATTATACACCTACCACTCACGCTACAGGAGACACGAAGTCGTAAACTACGATATTCTTGAATTACTGCAAAACCAGGCGAGCCATCTTCCTGCACCTCCTCCTCCAATAGTGGACCTACTACAACCAAACTCTGTACACAAACTGCTTACTATCAGGCGAACAACCGCTGTCATGAATTAAACACCTACCACTAACGCTACAGGAGACACGAAGTCGTAAACTACGATATTCTTGAATTACTGCAAAACCATGCGAGCCATCTTCCTGCACCTCCTCCTAAAGTAGTGGACTGACTGCAACCAAACTCGGTACACCTACTGCTTACTATCAGACGAACAACCGCTGTCATGAATTAAACAATTACCACTCACGCTACAGTAGACACGAAGTCGTAAACTACGATATTCTTGAGTTACTGCAAAACCATGGGAGCAATCTTCCTGCACCTCCTCTTCCAGTTGTGGACCGACTGCAACCAAACTCGGTACACATAATGCTTACTATCAGGCGAAGAACCGCTGTCATGAATTAAACACCTACCACTCACGCTACAGGAGACACGAAGTCTTAAACTACGATATTCTTGAAGTACTGCAAAACAATGCGAGCCATCTTCTTGCACCTCCTCCTAAAGTATTGGACCGACTGCAACCAAACTCGGTACACATACAACTTACTATCAGGCGAACAACCGCTGTCATGAATTAAACACCTACCACTCACGCTACAGGAGATATGAAGTCGTAAACTACGATATTCTTGAATTACTGCAAAACCATGCGAGCCATTTTCTTGCACCTCCTCCTAAAGTAGTGGACCGACTGCAACCAAAATCAGTACACATACTGCTTACTATCAGGCGAACAACCGCTGTCATGAATTAAGCACCTACCACTGACGCTACATAAGACACGAAGAAGTAAACTACCATATTCTTCAATTACTGCAAAACCATGGGAGCAATCTTCCTGCACCTCCTTCTAAAGTAGTGGACCGACTGCAACCTAACTCGGTACACATACTGCTTACTATCAGGCGAACAACCGCTGTCATGAATTAAACACCTACCACTCACGCTACTGGAGACACGAAGTCGTAAACTACGATATTCTTGAATTACTGCAAAACCATGCGAGCAATCTTCCTGCACCTCCTCCTCCAGTAGTGGACCGACTGCAACCAAACTCGGTACACATAATGCTTACTATCAGGCGAAGAACCGCTGTCACGAATTAAACACCTACCACTCACGCTACAGGAGACACGAAGTCGTAAACTACGATATTCTTGAATTACTGCAAAACCATGCGAGCCATCTTCCTGCACCTCCTCCTTCAGTAGTAGACCTACTGCAACCAAACTCTGTACACAAACTGCTTACTATCAGGCGAACAACCGCTGTCATGAATTAAACACCTACCACTCACGCTACAGGAGACACGAAGTCGAAAAGTAGAATATTCTTGAATTACTGCAAAACCATGTGACCCATCTTCCCGCACCTCCTCCTAAAGTTGTGGACCGAATGAAACCAAACTCCGTACACATACTGCTTACTATCAGGCGGATAAACGCTGTCATGAATTAAACACCTACCACTCACGCTACAGGAGACACGAAGTCGTAAACTACGATATTCTTGAATTACTGCAAAACCATGCGAGCCATCTTCCTGCACCTCCTCCTCCAGTAGTGGACCGACTGCAACCAAACTCGGTACACATACTGCTTACTATCAGGCGAACAAACGCTGTCATGAATTAAACACCTACCACTCACGCTACAGGAGACACGAAGTCGTAAACTACGATATTCTTGAATTACTGCAAAACCATGCGAGCAATCTTCCTGCACCTCCTCCTCCAGTAGTGGAGCTACTGCAACCAAACTCTGTACACAAACTGCTTACTATCAGACGAACAACCGCTGTCATGAATTAAACACCTACCACTAACGCTAAAGGAGACACGAAGTCGTAAACTACGATATTCTTGAATTACTGCAAAACCATGGGAGCAATTTTCCTGCACCTCCTCCTCCAGTAGTGGACCAACTGCAACCAAACTCGGTACACACACTGCTTACTATCAGGCGAACAACCGTTGTCATGAATTAATCAATTACCACTCACGCTACAGGAGACACGAAGTCGAAAACTACGATATTCTTGAGTTCCTGCAAAACCATGGGAGCAATCTTCCTGCACCTCCTCCTCCAATACTGGACCGACTGCAACCAAACTCGGTACACATTCTGCTTACTATCAGGCGAACAACCGCTGTCATGAATTAAACACCTACCACTCACGCTACAGGAGGCACGAAGTCTTAAACTACGATATTCCTGAATTACTGCAAAACAATGCGAGCAATCTTCTTGCACCTCCTCCTAAAGTAGTGGACCGACTGCAACCAAACTCGGTACACATACAACTTACTATCAGGCGAACAACCGCTGTCATGAATTAAACACCTACCACTCACGCTACTGAAGACACGAAGTCGTAAACTACGATATTCTTGAATTACTGCAAAACCATGGGAGCCATCTTCCTGCACCTCCTCCTCCAGTAGTGGACCGACTGCAACCAAACTCTGTACACATACTGCTTACTATATGGAGAACAACCGCTTTCATGAAATAAACAACTACCACTCACGCTACAGGAGACACGAAATCGTAAACTAGGATATTCTTGAATTACTGCAAAACCATGCGAGCCATCTTCCTGCACCTCCTCTTAAAGTAGTGCACCGACTGCAACCAAACTCGGTACACATACTGCTTACTATCAGGCGAACATCCGCTTTCATGAATTAAACACCTACCACTCACGCTACAGGAGACACGAAGTCGTAAACTACGATATTCTTGAATTACTGCAGAAACATTCGAGGCATCTTCCTGCACCTCCTCCTAAAGTAGTGGACCGACTGCAACCAAACTCTGTACATATACTGCTTACTATCAGGCGAACAACCGCTGTCATGAATTAAACACCTACCACTCACGCTACAGGAAACACGAAGTCGTAAACTACGATATTCTTAAATAACTGCAAAACCATGCGAGCCATCTTCTTGCACCTCCTCCTCCAGTAGTGGACCGACTGCAACAAAACTCGGTACACATACTGCTTACTATCAGACGAACAACCGCAGTCATGAATTAAACACCTACCACTCACGCTACAGGACACACGAAGTCGTAAACTACGATATTCTTGAATTAATGCAAAACCATTCGAGCCATCTTCCTGCACCTCCTCCTAAAGTAGTGGACCGCCTGCAACCAAACTCGGTACACATACTGCTTACTATCACGCGAACAACCGCTGCATTAATTAAACACCTACCACTCACGCTACAGGAGACACGAAGTCGAAAAGTAGAATATTCTTGAATTACTGCAAAACAATGTGAGCCATCTTCCTGCACCTCCTCCTAAAGTTGTGGACCGAATGCAAACAAACTCCGTACACATACTGCTTACTATCAGGCGAACAAACGCTGTCATGAATTAAACACCTACCACTCACGCTACAGGAGACACGAAGTCGTAAACTACGATATTCTTGAATTACTGCGAAACCATGCGAGCCATCTTCCTGCACCTCCTCCTCCAGTAGTGGACCGACTGCAACCAAACTCGGTACACATACTGCTTACTATCAGGCGAACAACCGCTGTCATGAATTAAACACCTACCACTCACGCTACAGGAGACACGAAGTCGTAAACTACGATATTCTTGAATTACTGAAAAACCATGCGAGCAATCTTCCTGCACCTCCTCCTAAAGTAGTGGACCGACTGCAAAAAAACTCGGTACACATACTGCCTACTATTAGGCGAACAACCGCTGTCATGAATTAAACACCTACCACTCACGCTACAGGAGACACGAAGTCGTAAAATACAATATTCTTGAATTACTGCAAAACCATGCGAGCCATCTTCCTGCACGTCCTCCTCCAGTAGTGGACCGACTGCAACCAAACTCGGTACACATAATGCTTACTATCAGGCGAACAACCGCTGTCACGAATTATACACCTACCACTCACGCTACAGGAGACACGAAGTCGTAAACTACGATATTCTTGAATTACTGCAAAACCAGGCGAGCCATCTTCCTGCACCTCCTCCTCCAATAGTGGACCTACTACAACCAAACTCTGTACACAAACTGCTTACTATCAGGCGAACAACCGCTGTCATGAATTAAACACCTACCACTAACGCTACAGGAGACACGAAGTCGTAAACTACGATATTCTTGAATTACTGCAAAACCATGCGAGCCATCTTCCTGCACCTCCTCCTAAAGTAGTGGACTGACTGCAACCAAACTCGGTACACCTACTGCTTACTATCAGACGAACAACCGCTGTCATGAATTAAACAATTACCACTCACGCTACAGTAGACACGAAGTCGTAAACTACGATATTCTTGAGTTACTGCAAAACCATGGGAGCAATCTTCCTGCACCTCCTCTTCCAGTTGTGGACCGACTGCAACCAAACTCGGTACACATAATGCTTACTATCAGGCGAAGAACCGCTGTCATGAATTAAACACCTACCACTCAGGCTACAGGAGACACGAAGTCTTAAACTACGATATTCTTGAAGTACTGCAAAACAATGCGAGCCATCTTCTTGCACCTCCTCCTAAAGTATTGGACCGACTGCAACCAAACTCGGTACACATACAACTTACTATCAGGCGAACAACCGCTGTCATGAATTAAACACCTACCACTCACGCTACAGGAGATATGAAGTCGTAAACTACGATATTCTTGAATTACTGCAAAACCATGCGAGCCATTTTCTTGCACCTCCTCCTAAAGTAGTGGACCGACTGCAACCAAAATCAGTACACATACTGCTTACTATCAGGCGAACAACCGCTGTCATGAATTAAGCACCTACCACTGACGCTACATAAGACACGAAGAAGTAAACTACGATATTCTTCAATTACTGCAAAACCATGGGAGCAATCTTCCTGCACCTCCTTCTAAAGTAGTGGACCGACTGCAACCTAACTCGGTACACATACTGCTTACTATCAGGCGAACAACCGCTGTCATGAATTAAACACCTACCACTCACGCTACTGGAGACACGAAGTCGTAAACTACGATATTCTTGAATTACTGCAAAACCATGCGAGCAATCTTCCTGCACCTCCTCCTCCAGTAGTGGACCGACTGCAACCAAACTCGGTACACATAATGCTTACTATCAGGCGAAGAACCGCTGTCACGAATTAAACACCTACCACTCACGCTACAGGAGACACGAAGTCGTAAACTACGATATTCTTGAATTACTGCAAAACCATGCGAGCCATCTTCCTGCACCTCCTCCTTCAGTAGTAGACCTACTGCAACCAAACTCTGTACACAAACTGCTTACTATCAGGCGAACAACCGCTGTCATGAATTAAACACCTACCACTAACGCTACAGGAGACACGAAGTCGTAAACTACGATATTCTTGAATTACTGCAAAACCATGGGAGCAATCTTCCTGGATCTCCTCCTCCAGTAGTGGACCAACTGCAACCAAACACGGTACACATACTGCTTACTATCAGGCGAACAACCGTTGTCATGAATTAATCAATTACCACTCACGCTACAGGAGACACGAAGTCGAAAACTACGATATTCTTGAGTTACTGCAAAACCGTGGGAGCAATCATCCTGCACCTCCTCCCCCAGTACTGGACCGACTGCAACCAAACTCGGTACACATTCTGCTTACTATCAGGCGAACAACCGCAGTCATGAATTAAACACCTACCACTCACGCTACAGGACACACGAAGTCGTAAACTACGATATTCTTGAATTAATGCAAAACCATGCGAGCCATCTTCCTGCACCTCCTCCTAAAGTAGTGGACCGACTGCAACCAAACTCGGTACACATACTGCTTACTATCACGCGAACAACTGCTGTCATGAATTAAACACCTACCACTCACGCTACAGGAGACACGAAGTCGAAAAGTAGAATATTCTTGAATTACTGCAAAACCATGTGAGCCATCTTCCCGCACCTCCTCCTCAAGTTGTGGACCGAATGCAACCAAACTCCGTACACATACTGCTTACTATCAGGCGGATAAACGCTGTCATGAATTAAACACCCCTCACTCACGCTACAGGAGACACGAAGTCGTAAACTACGATATTCTTGAATTACTGCAAAACCATGCGAGCCATCTTCCTGCACCTCCTCCTCTAGTAGTGGACCGACTGCAACCAAACTCGGTACACATACTGCTTACTATCAGGCGAACAACCGCTGTCATGAATTAAACACCTACCACTCACGCTACAGGAGACACGAAGTCGTAAACTACGATATTCTTGAATTACTGCAAAACTATGCGAGCAATCTTCCTGCACCTCCTCCTCCAGTAGTGGACCTACTGCAACCAAACTCTGTACACAAACTGCTTACTATCAGGCGAACAACCGCTGTCATGAAATTAACACCTACCACTAACGCTAATGGAGACACGAAGTCGTAAACTACGATATTCTTGAATTACTGCAAAACCAAGGGAGCAATCTTCCTGCACCTCCTCCTCCAGTAGTGGACCAACTGCAACCAAACTCGGTACACATACTGCTTACTATCAGGCGAACAACCGTTGTCATGAATTAATCAATTACCACTCACGCTACAGGAGACACGAAGTCGAAAACTACGATATTCTTGAGTTACTGCAAAACCATGGGAGCAATCTTCCTGCACCTCCTCCTCCAGTACTGGACCGACTGCAACCAAACTCGGTACACATTCTGCTTACTATCAGGCGAACAACCGCTGTCATGAATTAAACACCTACCACTCACGCTACAGGAGACACGAAGTCTTAAACTACGATATTCCTGAATTACTGCAAAACAATGCGAGCAATCTTCTTGCACCTCCTCCTAAAGTAGTGGACCGACTGCAACCAAACTCGGTACACATACAACTTACTATCAGGCGAAGAACCGCTGTCATGAATTAAACACCTACCACTCACGCTACTGGAGACACGAAGTCATAAACTACGATATTCTTGAATTACTGCAAAACCATGGGAGCCATCTTCATGCACCTCCTCCTCCAGTAGTGGACCGACTGCAATCAAACTCTGTACACATACTGCTTACTATATGGAGAACAACCGCTGTCATGAAATAAACAACTACCACTCACGCTACAGGAGACACGAAATCGTAAACTAGGAAATTCTTGAATTACTGCAAAACCATGCGAGCCATCTTCCTGCACCTCCTCTTAAAGTAGTGCACCGACTGCAACCAAACTCGGTACACATACTGCTTACTATCAGGCGAACATCCGCTTTCATGAATTAAACACCTACCACTCACGCTACAGGAGACACGAAGTCGTAAACTACGATATTCTTGAATTACTGCAGAAACATTCGAGGCATCTTCCTGCACCTCCTCCTAAAGTAGTGGACCGACTGCAACCAAACTCGGTACATATACTGCTTACTATCAGGCGAACAACCGCTGTCATGAATTAAACACCTACCACTCACGCTACAGGAAACACGAAGTCGTAAACTACGATATTCTTGAATAACTGCAAATCCATGCGAGCCATCTTCCTGCACCTCCTCCTCCAGTAGTGGACCGACTGCAACAAAACTCGGTACACATTCTGCTTACTATCAGACGAACAACCGCAGTCATGAATTAAACACCTACCACTCACGCTACAGGACACACGAAGTCGTAAACTACGATATTCTTGAATTAATGCAAAACCATGCGAGCCATCTTCCTGCACCTCCTCCTAAAGTAGTGGACCGCCTGCAACCAAACTCGGTACACATACTGCTTACTATCACGCGAACAACCGCTGTCATGAATTAAACACCTACCACTCACGCTACAGGAGACACGAAGTCGAAAAGTAGAATATTCTTGAATTACTGCAAAACAATGTGAGCCATCTTCCTGCACCTCCTCCTAAAGTTGTGGACCGAATGCAAACAAACTCCGTACACATACTGCTTACTATCAGGCGAACAAACGCTGTCATGAATTAAACACCTACCACTCACGCTACAGGAGACACGAAGTCGTAAACTACGATATTCTTGAATTACTGCGAAACCATGCGAGCCATCTTCCTGCACCTCCTCCTCCAGTAGTGGACCGACTGCAACCAAACTCGGTACACATACTGCTTACTATCAGGCGAACAACCGCTGTCATGAATTAAACACCTACCACTCACGCTACAGGAGACACGAAGTCGTAAACTACGATATTCTTGAATTACTGAAAAACCATGCGAGCAATCTTCCTGCACCTCCTCCTAAAGTAGTGGACCGACTGCAAAAAAACTCGGTACACATACTGCCTACTATTAGGCGAACAACCGCTGTCATGAATTAAACACCTACCACTCACGCTACAGGAGACACGAAGTCGTAAAATACAATATTCTTGAATTACTGCAAAACCATGCGAGCCATCTTCCTGCATCTCCTCCTCCAGTAGTGGACCGACTGCAACCAAACTCGGTACACATAATGCTTACTATCAGGCGAACAACCGCTGTCACGAATTAAACACCTACCACTCACGCTACAGGAGATACGAAGTCGTAAACTACGATATTCTTGAATTACTGCAAAACCAGGCGAGCCATCTTCCTGCACCTCCTCCTCCAGTAGTGGACCTACTGCAACCAAACTCTGTACACATACTGCTTACTATCAGGCGAACAACCGCTGTCATGAATTAAACACCTACCACTAACGCTACAGGAGACACGAAGTCGTAAACTACGATATTCTTGAATTACTGCAAAACCATGCGAGCCATCTTCCTGCACCTCCTCCTAAAGTAGTGGACTGACTGCAACCAAACTCGGTACACATACTGCTTACTATCAGGCGAACAACCGCTGTCATGAATTAAACAATTACCACTCACGCTACAGGAGACACGAAGTCGTAAACTACGATATTCTTGAGTTACTGCAAAACCATGGGAGCAATCTTCCTGCACCTCCTCCTCCAGTAGTGGACCAACTGCAACCAAACTCGGTACACATACTGCTTACTATCAGGCGAAGAACCGCTGTCATGAATTAAACACCTACCACTCACGCTACAGGAGACACGAAGACGTAAACTACGATATTCTTGAATTACTGCAAAACCATGCGAGCCATCATCGTGCACCTCCTCCTCCAGTAGTGGACCAACTGCAACCAAACTCGGTACACATGCTGCTTACTATCAGGCGAACAACCGCTGTCATGAATTAAACACCTACCACTCACGCTACACGGGACTCGAAGTCGTAAACTACGATATTCTTGAATTACTGCAAAACCATGCGAGCCGTCTTCCTGCACCTTCTCCCCCAGTACTGGACCGACTGCAACCAAACTCGGTACACATTCTGCTTACTATCAGGCGAACAACCGCTTTCATGAATTAAACACCGACCACTCACGCTACAGGAGACACGAAGTCTTAAACTACGATATTCTTGAAGTACTGCAAAACAATGCGAGCCATCTTCTTGCACCTCCTCCTAAAGTATTGGACCGACTGCAACCAAACTCGGTACACATACAACTTACTATCAGGCGAACAACCGCTGTCATGAATTAAACACCTACCACTCACGCTACAGGAGATATGAAGTCGTAAACTACGATATTCTTGAATTACTGCAAAACCATGCGAGCCATTTTCTTGCACCTCCTCCTAAAGTAGTGGACCGACTGCAACCTAGCTCGGTACACATACTGCTTACTATCAGGCGAACAACCGCTGTCATGAATTAAACACCTACCACTCACGCTACTGGAGACACAAAGTCGTAAACTACGATATTCTTGAATTACTGCAAAACCATGCGAGCAATCTTCCTGCACCTCCTCCTCCAGTAGTGGACCGACTGCAACCAAACTCATTACACATAATGCTTACTATCAGGCGAACAAACGCTGTCACGAATTAAACACCTACCACTCACGCTACAGAAGACACGAAGTCGTAAACTACGATATTCTTGAATTACTGCAAAACCATGCGAGCCATCTTCCTGCACCTCCTCCTTCAGTAGGAGACCTACTGCAACCAAACTCTGTACACAAACTGCTTACTATCAGGCGAACAACCGCTGTCATGAATTAAACACCTACCACTAACGCTACAGGAGACACGAAGTCGTAAACTACGATATTCTTGAATTACTGCAAAACAATGGGAGCAATCTTCCTGCACCTCCTCCTCCAGTAGTGGACCAACTGCAACCAAACACGGTACACATACTGCTTACTATCAGGCGAACAACCGTTGTCATGAATTAATCAATTACCACTCACGCTACATGAGACACGAAGTCGAAAACTACGATATTCTTGAGTTACTGCAAAACCGTGGGAGCAATCTTCCTGCACCTCCTCCCCCAGTACTGGACCGACTGCAACCAAACTCGGTACACATTCTGCTTACTATCAGGCGAACAACCGCTGTCATGAATTAAACACCTACCACTCACGCTACAGGAGACACGAAGTCTTAAACTACGATATTCCTGAATTACTGCAAAACAATGCGAGCAATCTTCTTGCACCTCCTCCTAAAGTAGTGGACCGACTGCAACCAAACTCGGTACACATACAACTTACTATCAGGCGAACAACCGCTGTCATGAATTAAACACCTACCACTCACGCTACAGGAGATATGAAGTCGTAAACTACGATATTCTTGAATTACTGCAAAACCATGCGAGCCTTTTTCCTGCACCTCCTCCTATAGTAGTGGACCGACTGCAACCAAACTCGGTACACATACTGCTTACTATCAGACGAACAACCGCAGTCATGAATTAAACACCTACCACTCACGCTACAGGACACACGAAGTCGTAAACTACGATATTCTTGAATTAATATAAAACCATGCGAGCCATCTTCCTGCACCTCCTCCTAAAGTAGTGGACCGACTGCAACCAAACTCGGTACACATACTGCTTACTATCACGCGAACAACCGCTGTCATGAATTAAACACCTACCACTCACGCTACAGGAGACACGAAGTCGAAAAGTAGAATATTCTTGAATTACTGCAAAACCATGTGAGCCATCTTCCCGCACCTCCTCCTAAAGTTGTGGACCGAATGCAACCAAACTCCGTACACATACTGCTTACTATCAGGCGGATAAACGCTGTCATGAATTAAACACCTACCACTCACTCTACAGGAGACACGAAGTCGTAAACTACGATATTCTTGAATTACTGCAAAACCAAAGGAGCCATCTTCCTGCACCTCCTCCTCCAGTAGTGGACCGACTGCAACCAAACTCGGTACACATACTGCTTACTATCAGGCGAACAACCGCTGTCATGAATTAAACACCTACCACTCACGCTACAGGAGACACGAAGTCGTAAACTACGATATTCTTGAATTACTGCAAAACCATGCGAGCAATCTTCCTGCACCTCCTCCTAAAGTAGTGGACCGACTGCAACCAAACTCGGTACACATACTGCCTACTATTAGGCGAAGAACCGCTGTCATGAATTAAACACCTACCACTCACGCTACAGTAGACACGAAGTCGTAAACTACAATATTCTTGAATTACTGCAAAACCATGCGAGCCATCTTCCTGCACCTCCTCCTCCAGTAGTGGACCGACTGCAACCAAACTCGGTACACATAATGCTTACTATCAGGCGAACAACCGCTGTCACGAATTAAACACCTACCACCCACGCTACAGGAGACACGATGTCGTAAACTACGATATTCTTGAATTACTGCAAAACCATGGGAGCCATCTTCCTGCACCTCCTCCTCCAGTAGTGGACCTACTGCAACCAAACTCTGTACACAAACTGCTTACTATCAGGCGAACAACCGCTGTCATGAATTAAACACCTACCACTAACGCTACAGGAGACACGAAGTCGTAAACTACGATATTCTTGAATTACTGCAAATCCATGGGAGCAATCTTCCTGCACCTCCTCCTCCAGTAGTGGACCAACTGCAACAAAACTCGGTACACATACTGCTTACTATCAGGCGAACAACCGTTGTCATGAATTAATCAATTACCACTCACGCTACAGGAGACACGAAGTCGAAAACTACGATATTCTTGAGTTACTGCAAAACCATGGGAGCAATCTTCCTGCACCTCCTCCCCCAGTACTGGACCGACTGCAACCAAACTTGGTACACATACTGCTTACTATCAGCCGAACAACCGCTGTCATGAATTAAACACCTACCACTCACGCTACAGGAGACACGAAGTCGTAAACTACGATATTCTTGAATTACTGAAAAGCCATGCGAGCAATCTTCCTGCACCTCCTCCTAAAGTAGTGGACCGACTGCAACCAAACTCGGTACACATTCTGCCTACTATTAGGCGAACAACCGCTGTCATGAATTAAACACCTACCACTCACGCTACAGGAGACACGAAGTCGTAAACTACGATATTCTTGAGTTACTGCAAAACCATGGGAGCAATCTTCCTGCACCTCCTCCTCCAGTAGTGGACCAACTGCAACCAAACTCGGTACACATACTGCTTACTATCAGGCGAAGAACCGCTGTCATGAATTAAACACCTACCACTCACGCTACAGGAGACACGAAGACGTAAACTACGATATTCTTGAATTACTGCAAAACCATGCAAGCCATCTTCGTGCACCTCCTCCTCCAGTAGTGGACCAACTGCAACCAAACTCGGTACACATGCTGCTTACTATCAGGCGAACAACCGCTGTCATGAATTAAACACCTACAACTTACGCTACACGGGACACGAAGTCGTAAACTACGAAATTCTTGAATTACTGCAAAACCATGCGAGCCGTCTTCCTGCACCTCCTCCCCCAGTACTGGACCGACTGCAACCAAACTCGGTACACATTCTGCTTACTATCAGGCGAACAACCGCTTTCATGAATTAAACACCTACCACTCACGCTACAGGAGACACGAAGTCTTAAACTACGATATTCTTGAAGTACTGCAAAACAATGCGAGCCATCTTCTTGCACCTCCTCCTAAAGTATTGGACCGACTGCAACCAACCCCGGTACACATACAACTTACTATCAGGCGAACAACCGCTGTCATGAATTAAACACCTACCACTCACGCTACAGGAGATATGAAGTCGTAATCTATGATATTCTTGAATTACTGCAAAACCATGCGAGCCATTTACCTGCACCTCCTCCTAAAGTAGTGGACCGACTGCAACCAAAATCGGTACACATACTGCTTACTATCAGGCGAACAACCGCTGTCATGAATTAAGCACCTACCACTCACGCTACAGAAGACACGAAGAAGTAAACTACGATATTCTTGAATTACTGCAAAACCATGCGAGCAATCTTCCTGCACCTCCTTCTAAAGTAGTGGACCGACTGCAACCTAACTCGGTACACATACTGCTTACTATCAGGCGAACAACCGCTGTCATGAATTAAACACCCACCACTCACGCTACTGGAGACACGAAGTCGTAAACTACGATATTCTTGAATTACTGCAAAACCATGCGAGCAATCTTCCTGCACCTCCTCCTAAAGTAGTGGACCGACTGCAACCAAACTCGGTACACATACTGCCTACTATTAGGCGAACAACCGCTGTCATGAATTAAACACCTACCACTCACGCTACAGGAGACACGAAGTCGTAAAATACAATATTCTTGAATTACTGCAAAACCATGCGAGCCATCTTCCTGCACGTCCTCCTCCAGTATTGGACCGACTGCAACCAAACTCGGTACACATAATGCTTACCATCAGGCGAACAACCGCTGTCACGAATTAAACACCTACCACTCACGCTACAGGATACACGAAGTCGTAAATTACGATATTCTTGAATTACAGCAAAATCATGCGAGCCATCAATCTGCACCTCCTCCTCCAGTAGTGGACCTACTGCAACCAAACTCGGTACACATACTGCTTACTATCAGGCGAAGAACCGCTGTCATGAATTAAACACCTACCACTCACGCTACAGGAGACACGAAGACGTAAACTACGATATTCTTGAATTACTGCAAATCCATGCGAGCCATCTTCCTGCACCTCCTCTTAAAGTAGTGGACCGACTGCTACCAAACTCCGTACACATACTGCTTACTATCAGGCGAACAAACGCTGTCATGAATTAAACACCTACCACTCACGCTACAGGAGACACGAAGTCGTAAACAACGATATTCTTGAATTACTGCAAAACCATGCGAGCCATCTTCTGCACAATCCTCCTCCAGTAGTGGACCGACTGCAACCAAACTCTGTACACATACTGCTTACTATCAGGCGAACAACCGCTGTCATGAATTAAACACCTACCACTCACGCTACAGGAGACACGAAGTCGTAAACTACTATATTCTTGAATTACTGCAAAATCATGCGAGCCATCTTGATGCACCCCCTCCTTCAGTAGTGGACCTACTGCAACCAAACTCTGTACACAAACTGCTTACTATCAGGCGAACAACCGCTGTCATGAATTAAACAATTACCACTCACGCTATAGGAGAGACGAAGTCGTAAACTACGATATTCTTGAATTACTGCAAATCCATGCGAGCAATCTTCCTGCACCTCCTCCTAAAGTAGTAGACCGACTGCAATCAAACTCGGTACACATACTGCTTCCTATCAAGCAAACAACCGCTGTCATCAATTAAACACCTAGCACTCACGCTATAGGAAACACGAAGTCGTAAACTACGATATTCTTGAATTACTGCAAAACCGTGCGAGCCATCTTCCTGCACCTCCTCCTCCAGTAGTGGACCGACTGCAACCAAACTCGGAACACATACTGCTTACTATCAGGCGAACAACCGCTGTCATGAGTTAAACACGTACCACACACGCTACAGGAGACACTAAGTCGTAAACTACGATATTCTTGAAATACTGCAAAACCACGCGAGCCATTTTCCTGCACTTCCTCCTAAAGTAGTGGACCGACAACAACCAAACTCGGTACACATACTGCTTACTATCAGGCGAACAACCGCTGTCATGAATTCAACACCTACCACTCACGCTACAGGAGACACGAAGTCGTAAACTACGATATTCTTGAAATACTGCAAAACCATGGGAGCCATCTTCCTGCACCTCCTCCTCCAATAGTGGACCGACTGCTACCAAACTCTGTACACATACTGCTTACTATATGGAGAACAACCGCTGTCATGAAATAAACAACTACCACTCACGCTACAGGAGACACGAAATCGTAAACTAGGATATTCTTGAATTACTGCAAAACCATGCGGGCTATCTTCATGCACATCCTCCTAAAGTAGTGCACCGACTGCAACCAACCTCGGTACACATACTGTTTACTATCAGGCGAACAACCGCTGTCATGAATTAAACACCTACCACTCACGCTACAGGAGACACGAAGTCGTAAACTAGGATATTGTTGAATTACTGCAAAACCATGGGAGCCATCTTCCTGCACCTCCTCCTTCAGTAGTGGACCGACTGCAACCAAACTCGGTACACATACTGCTTACTATCAGGCGAACAACCGCTGTCAAAAATTAAACACCTACAACTCACGCTACAGGAGACACGAAGTCGTAAACTACGATATTCTCGAATTACTGCAAAACCATGCGAGCCATCTTCCTGCACCTCCTCCTCCAGTAGTGGACCGACTGCAACCAAACTCGGTACACATACTGCTTACTATCAGACGAACAACAGCTGTCATGAATTAAACAACTACCACTCACGCTACAGGAGATACGAAGTCTTAAACTACGATATTCTTGAATTACTGCAAAACCATGCGAGACATTTTCCTGCTCCTCCTCCTAAAGTGGTGGACCGACTGCAACCAAACTCGGTACACATACTGCTTACTATCAGGCAAACAACCGCTGTCATGACTTAAACACCTACCACTCACGCTACAGGAGACACGAAGAAGTAAACTACGATATTCTTGAATTACTGCAAAACCATGCGAGCGATCTTCCTGCACCTCCTTCTAAAGTAGTGGACCGATTGCAACCTAACTCGGTACACATACTGCTTACTATCAGGCGAACAACCGCTGTCATGAGTTAAACACCTACCACTCACGCTACTGGAGACACGAAGTCGTAAACTACGATATTCTTGAATTACTGCAAAACCATGGGAGCCATCTTCCTGCACCTCCTCCTCCAGTAGTGGACCAACTGCAACCAAACTCGGTACACATACTGCTTACTATATTGAGAACAACCGCTGTCATGAAATAAACAACTACCACTCACGCTACAGGAGACACGAAATCGTAAACTAGGATATTCTTGAATTACTGCAAAACAATGCGAGCCATCTTCCTGCACCTCCTCCAAAAGTAGTGGACCGACTGCAACCAAACTCGGTACACATACTGCTTACTATCACGCAAACAACCGCTGTCATGAATTAAACACCTACCACTCACGCTACAGGAGACACGATGTCGTAAACTACGATATTCTTGAATTACTGCAAAATCAATCGTGCCATCTGTCTGCACCTCCTCCTAAAGTAGTGGACCGACTGCAACCAATCTCGGTACACATACTGCTTACTATCAGGCGAACAACCGCTGTCATGAATTAAACACCTACCACTCACACTACAGGATACACGAAGTCGTAGACTACGATATTCTTGAATCACTGCAAAATCATGCGAGGCATCCATCTGCACCTCCTTCTCCAGTAGTGGACCTACTGCAACCAAACTCGGTACACATACTGCTTACTATCAGGCGAACAACCGCTGTCATGAATTAAACACCTACCACTCACGCTACAGGATACACGAAGTCGTAAACTACGATATTCTTGAATTACAGCAAAATCATGCGAGCCATCTATCTGCACCTCCTCCTCCAGTAGTGGACCGACTGCAACCAAATTCGGTACACATACTGCTTACTATCAGGCGAAGAACCGCTGTCATGAATTAAACACCTACCACTCACGCTACAGGAGACACGAAGACGTAAACTACGATATTCTTGAATAACTGCAAAACCATGCGAGCCATCTTCCTGCACCTCCTCCTAAAGTAGTGGACCGACTGCTACCAAACTCGGTACACATACTGCTAACTATCAGGCGAACAACCGCTGTCATGAATTAAACACGTACCACTCACGCTACAGGAGACACGAAGTCGAAAAGTAGAATATTCTTGAATTACTGCAAAACCATGTGAGCCATCTTCCTGCACCTCCTCCTAAAGTTTGGACCGAATGCAACCAATCTCCGAACACATACTGCTTACTATCAGGCGAACAAACGCTGTCATGAATTAAACACCTACCACTCACGCTACAGGAGACACGAAGTCGTAAACTACGATATTCTTGAATTACTGCAAAACCATGCGAGCCATCTTCCTGCACCTCCTCCTCCAGTAGTGGACCGACTGCAACCAAACTCGGTACACATACTGCTTACTATCAGGCGAACTACCGCTGTCATGAATTAAACACCTACCACTCACGCTACAGGAGACACGAAGTCGTAAACTACGATATTCTTGAACTACTGCAAAACCATGCGAGCCATCTTCCTGCACCTCATCCTAAAGTAGTGGACCGAATGCAACCAAACTCGGTACACATACTGCTTACTATTAGGCGAACAATCGCTGTCATGAATTTAACACCTACCACTCACGCTACAGGAGACACGAAGTCGTAAACTACAATATTCTTGAATTACTGAAAAACCATGCGAGCCATCTTCCTGCACCTCCTCCTCCAGTAGTGGACCTACTGCAACCAAACTCTGTACACAAACTGCTTACTATCAGGCGAACAACCGCTGTCATGAATTAAACACCTACCACTCACGCTACAGGAGACACGAAGTCGTAAACTACGATATTCTTGAATTACTGCAAAACCATGCGAGCCATCTTCCTGCACCTCCTCCTAAAGTAGTGAACCGACTGCAACCAAACTCGGTACACATACTGCTTACTATCAGGCGAACAACCGCTGTCATGAATTAAACACTTACCACTCACGCTACAGGAGACACGAAGTCGTAAACTACGATATTCTTGAGTTACTGCAAAACCATGGGAGCAATCTTCCTGCACCTCCTCCTCCAGTAGTGGACCAACTGCAACCAAACTCGGTACACATACTGCTTACTATCAGGCGCACAACCGCTGTCATGAATTATACACGTACCACTCACGCTACAGGAGACACGAAGTCGTAAACTACGATATTCTTAAATTACTGCAAAGTCATGCGAGCCATCTTTCTGCACCTCCTCCTCCAGTAGTGGACCTACTGCAACCAAACTCGGTACACATACTGCTTACTATCAGGCGAACAACCGCTGTCATGAATTAAACACCTACCACTCACGCTACAGGATACACGAAGTCGTAAACTACGATATTCTTGAATTACTGCAAAATCATGCGAGCCATCTATCTGCACCTCCTCCTCCAGTAGTGGACCGACTGCTACCAAACTCGGTACACATACTGCTTACTATCAGGCGAACAACCGCTGTCATGAACATAAACACGTACCACTCACGCTACAGGAGACACGAAGTAGAAAAGTAGAATATTCTTGAATTACTGCAAAACCATGTGACCATCTTCCTGCACCTCCTCCTAAAGTTGTGGACCGAATGCAACCAAACTCCGAACACATACTGCTTACTATCAGGCGAATAAACGCTGTCATGAATTAAACACCTACCACTCACGCTACAGGAGACACGAAGTCGTAAACTACGATATTCTTGAATTACTGCAAAACCATGCGAGCCATCTTCCTGCACCTCCTCCTCCAGTAGTGGACCGACTGCAACCAAACTCGGTACACATAATGCTTACTATCAGGCGAACAACCGCTGTCACGAATTAAACACCTACCACTTACGCTACAGGAGACACGAAGTCGTAAACTACGATATTCTTGAATTACTGCAAAACCATGCGAGCCATCTTCCTGCACCTCAACCTCCAGTAGTGGACCTACTGCAACCAAACTATGTACACAAACTGCTTACTATCAGGCGAACAACCGCTGTCGTGAATTAAACACCTACCACTCACGCTACAGGAGACACGAAGTCGTAAACTACGATATTCTTGAATTACTGCAAAACCATGCGAGCCATCTTCCTGCACCTCCTCCTAAAGTAGTCTACCGACTGCAACCAAACTCGGTACACATACTGCTTACTATCAGGCGAACAACCGCTGTCATGAATTAAACACTTACCACTCACGCTACAGGAGACACGAAGTCGTAAACTACGATATTCTTGAGTTACTTCAAAACCATGGGAGCAATCTTCCTGCACCTCCTCCTCCAGTAGTGGACCAACTGCTACCAAACTCGGTACACATACTGCTTACTATCAGGCGAACAACCGCTGTCATGATTTATACACGTACCACTCACGCTACAGGAGACACGAAGTCGTAAACTACGATATTCTTAAATTACTGCAAAGTCATGCGAGCCATCTATCTGCACCTCCTCCTCCAGTAGTGGACCTACTGCAACTAAACTCGGTACACATACTGCTTACTATCAGGCGAACAACCGCTGTCATGAATTAAACACCTACCACTCACGCTACAGGAGACACGAAGACGTATACTACGATATTCTTGAATTATTGCAAAACCATGCGAGCCATCTTCCTGCACCTCCTCCTCCAGTAGTGGACCTACTGCAACCAAACTCTGTACACAAACTGCTTACTATCAGGCGAACAACCGCTGTAATGAATTAAACACCTACCACTCACGCTACAGGAGACACGAAGTCGTATACTACGATATTCTTGAATTACTGCAAAACCATGCGAGCCATCTTCCTGCACCACCTCCTAAAGTAGTGCACCGACTGCAACCAAACTCGGTACACATACTGCTTACTATCAGGCGAACAACCGCTTTCATGAATTAAACACCTACCACTCACGCTACAAGAGACACAAAGTCGTAAACTCCGATATTCTTGAATTTCTGCAGAACCATTCGAGCCATCTTCCTGCACCTCCTCCTAAAGTAGTGGACCGACTGCAGCCAAACTCGGTACATATACTGCTTACTATCATGCGAACAACCGCTGTCATGAATTAAACACCTACCACTCACGCTACAGGAGACACGAAGTCGTAAACTAGGATATTCTTGAATAACTGCAAAACCATGCGAGCAATCTTCCTGCACCTCCTCCTCCAGTAGTGGACCGACTGCAACCAAACTCGGTACACATACTGCTTACTATCAGACGAACAACCGCAGTCATGATTTAAACACCTACCACTCACGCTACAGGAGACACGATGTCGTAAACTACGATATTCTTGAATTACTGCAAAACCATGCGAGCCATCTTCCTGCACCTCCTCCTCCAGTAGTGGACCGACTGCAACCAAACTCGGTACACATACTGCTTACTATCACGCGAATAACCGCTGTCATGAATTAAACACCTACCACTCACGCTACAGGAGACACGATGTCGTAAACTACGATATTCTTGAAGTACTGCAAAATCATGCGAGCCATCTATCAGCACCTCCTCCTCCAGTAGTGGACCTACTGCAACCAAACTCGGTACACATACTGCTTACTATCAGGCGAAGAACCGCTGTCATGAATTAAACACCTACCACTCACGCTACAGGAGACACGAAGTCGTAAACTACGATATTCTTAAATTACTGCAAAATCATGCGAGCCATCTATCTGCACCTCCTCCTCCAGTAGTGGACCTACTGCAACCTTACTCGGTACACATACTGCTTACTATCAGGCGAACAACCGGTGTCATGAATTAAACACCTACCACTCACGCTACAGGAGACACGAAGTCGAAAAGTAGAATATTCTTGAATTACTGCAAAGCCATGTGAGCCATCTTCCTGCACCTCCTCCTAAAGTTTTGGACCGAATGCAACCAAACTCCGTACACATACTGCTTACTATCAGGCGAACAACCGCTGTCATGAATTAAACACCTACCACTCACGCTACAGGAGACACGAAGTCGTAAACTACGATATTCTTGAATTACTGCAAAACCATGCGAGCCATCTTCCTGCACCGCCTCCTAGAGTAGTGGACCGACTGCAACCAAACTCGGTACACATACTGCTTACCATTAGGCGAACAACCGCTGTCATGAATTAAACACCTACCACTCACGCTACAGGAGACACGAAGTCGTAAACTACGATATTCTTGAATTACTGCTAAACCATGCGAGCCATCTTCCTGCACCTCCTCCTCCAGTAGTGGACCTACTGCAACCAAACTCGGTACACATACTGCTTACTATCAGGCGAAGAACCCCTGTCATGAGTTAAACACCTACCACTCACGCTACAGGAGACACGAAGACGTAAACTACGATATTCTTGAATTACTGCAAAACCATGCGAGCAATCTTCCTGCACCTCCTCCTAAAGTAGTGGACCGACTGCAACCAAACTCGGTACACATACTGCTTACTATCAGGCGAACAACCGCTTTCATGAATTTAACTCCTACCACTCACGCTACAAGAGACACAAAGACGTAAACTCCGATATTCTTGAATTACTGCAGAACCATTCGAGCCATCTTCCTGCACCTCCTCCTAAAGTAGTGGACCGACTGCAGCCAAACTCGGTACATATACTGCTTACTATCATGCGAACAAACGCTGACATGAATTAAACACCTACCACTCACGCTACAGGAGACACGAAGTCGTAAACTAGGATATTCTTGAATAACTGCAAAACCATGCGAGCCATCTTCCTGCACCTCCTCCTAAAGTTTTGGACCGAATGCAACCAATCTCTAAACTACGATATTCTTGAATTACTGCAAAACCATGTGAGCCATCTTCCTGCACCTCCTCCTCCAGTAGTGGACCGACTGCAACCAAACTCGGTACACATACTGCTTTCTATCAGGCGAACAACCGCTGTCATGAATTAAACACCAACCTATCACGCTACAGGAGACACGAAGTCGTAAACTACGATATTCTTGAATTACTGCAAAACCATGCGAGCCATCTTCCTGCAACTCCTCCTCCAGTAGTGGACCTACTGCAACCAAACTCTGTACACAAACTTCTTACTATCAGGCGAACAACCGCTGTCATGAATTAAACACCTACCTCTCACGCTACAGGAGACACGAAGTCGTAAACTACGATATTCTTGAATTACTGCAAAACCATGCGACCCATCTTCCTGCACCTCCTCCTCTAGTAGTGGACCGACTGCAACCAAACTCTGTACACAAACTGCTTACTATCAGGCGAACAACCGCTGTCATGAATTAAACACCTACCACTCACGCTACAGGAGACACGATGTCGTAAACTACGATATTCTTGAATTACTGCAAAACCATGCGAGCCATCTTCCTGCACCTCCTCCTAAAGTAGTCTACCGACTGCAACCAAACTCGGTACACATACTGCTTACTATCAGGCGAACAACCGCTGTCATGAATTAAACACTTACCACTCACGCTACAGGAGACACGAATTCGTAAACTACGATATTCTTGAATTACTGCAAAACCATGCGAGCCATCTTCCTGCACCTCCTCCTAAAGTAGTGGACCGACTGCAACCAAACTCCGTACACATACTGCTTACTATTAGGCGAACCGACGCTGTCATGAATTAAACACCTACTACTCACGCTACAGGAGACACGAAGTCGTAAACTACGATATTCTTGAATTACTGCAAACCCATGCGAGCCATCTTCCTGCACCTCCTCCTCCAGCAGTGGACCGACTGCTACCAAACTCGGTACACATACTGCTTACTATCAGGCGTACAACCGCTGTCATGAATTAAACACCCACCACTCACGCTACAGGAGACACGAAGTTGAAACTACTATCTTCTAGAATTACTGCAAAATCATGCGAGCAATCTTCCTGCACCTCCTCCTAAAGTAGTAGACCGACTACAACCAAACTCAGTACACATACTGCTTACTATCAGGCGAACAACTGCTGTTATGAATTAAACACCTGCCAATCACGCTACAGGAGACACGAAGTCGTAAACTACGATATTCTTGAATTACTGAATAACCATGCGAGCAATCTTCCTGCACCTCCTTCGAAAGTAGTGGACCGACTGCCACCAAACTCAGTACACATACTGCTTACTATCAGGCGAACAACCGCTGTCATGAATTATACACGTACCACTCACGCTACAGGAGACACGAAGTCGTAAACTACGATATTCTTAAATTACTGCAAAGTCATGCGAGCCATCTATCTGCACCTCCTCCTCCAGTAGTGGACCTACTGCAACCAAACTCGGTACACATACTGCTTACTATCAGGCGAACAACCGCTGTCATGAATTAAACACCTACCACTCACGCTACAGGAGACACGAAGACGTATACTACGATATTCTTGAATTACTGCAAAACCATGCGAGCCATCTTCCTGCACCTCCTCCTCCAGTAGTGGACCTACTGCAACCAAGCTCTGTACACAAACTGCTTACTATCAGGCGAACAACCGCTGTAATGAATTAAACACCTACCACTCACGCTACAGGAGACACGAAGTCGTATACTACGATATTCTTGAATTACTGCAAAACCATGCGAGCCATCTTCCTGCACCACCTCCTAAAGTAGTGCACCGACTGCAACCAAACTCGGTACACATACTGCTTACTATCAGGCGAACAACCGCTTTCATGAATTAAACACCTACCACTCACGCTACAAGAGACACAAAGTCGTAAACTCCGATATTCTTGAATTACTGCAGAACCATTCGAGCCATCTTCCTGCACCTCCTCCTAAAGTAGTGGACCGACTGCAGCCAAACTCGGTACATATACTGCTTACTATCATGCGAACAACCGCTGTCATGAATTAAACACCTACCACTCACGCTACAGGAGACACGAAGTCGTAAACTAGGATATTCTTGAATAACTGCAAAACCATGCGAGCCATCTTCCTGCACCTCTTCCTCCAGTAGTGGACCGACTGCAACCAAACTCGGTACACATACTGCTTACTATCAGACGAACAACCGCAGTCATGAATTAAACACCTACCACTCACGCTACAGGACACACGAAGTCGTAAACTACGATATTCTTGAATTAATGCAAAACCATGCGAGCCATCTTCCTGCAGCTATTCCTAAAGTAGTGGACCGACTGCAACCAAACTCGGTACACATACTGCTTACTATCACGCGAACAACCGCTGTCATGAATTAAACACCTACCACTCACGCTACAGGAGACACGATGTCGTAAACTACGATATTCTTGAAGTACTGCAAAATCATGCGTGCCATCTGTCTGCACCTCCTCCTAAAGTAGTGGACCGACAGCAACCAATCTCGGTACACATACTGCTTACTATCAGGCGAACAACCGCTGTCATGAATTAAACACCTACCACTCACGCTACAGGATACACGAAGTCGTAAACTGCGATATTCTTGAATTACTGCAAAATCATGCGAGCCATCTATCAGCACCTCCTCCTCCAGTAGTGGACCTACTATAACCCAACTCGGTACACATACTGCTTACTATCAGGCGAAGAACCGCTGTCATGAATTAAACACCTACCACTCACACTACAGGAGACACGAAGTCGTAAACTACGATATTCTTAAATTACTGCAAAATCATGCGAGCCATCTATCTGCACCTCCTCCTCCAGTAGTGGACCTACTGCAACCTTACTCGGTACACATACTGCTTACTATCAGGCGATCAACCGGTGTCATGAATTAAACACCTACCACTCACGCTACAGGAGACACGAAGTCGTAAACTACGATATTCTTGAGTTACTGCAAAGCCATGTGAGCCATCTTCCTGCACCTCCTCCTAAAGTTTTGGACCGAATGATACCAATCTCCGTACACATACTGCTTACTATCAGGCGAACAACCGCTGTCATGAATTAAACACCTACCACTCACGCTACAGGAGACACGAAGTCGTAAACTACGATATTCTTGAATTACTGCAAAACCATGCGAGCCATCTTCCTGCACCTCCTCCTCCAGTAGTGGACCGACTGCAACCAAACTCGGTACACATACTGCTTACTATCAGGCGAACAACCGCTGTCATGAATTAAACACCAACCACTCACGCTACAGGAGACACGAAGTCGTAAACTACGATATTCTTGAATTACTGCAAAACCATGCGAGCCATCTTCCTGCACCGCCTCCTAGAGTAGTGGACCGACTGCAACCAAACTCGGTACACATACTGCTTACTATTAGGCGAACAACCGCTGCCATGAATTAAACACCTACCACTCACGCTACAGGAGACACGAAGTCGTAAACTACGATATTCTTGAATTACTGCAAAACCATGCGAGCCATCTTCCTGCACCTCCTCCTCCAGTAGTGGACCTACTGCAACCAAACTCGGTACACATACTGCTTACTATCAGGCGAAGAACCGCTGTCATGAGTTAAACACCTACCACTCACGCTACAGGAGACACGAAGACGTAAACTACGATATTCTTGATTTACTGCAAAACCATGCGAGCAATCTTCCTGCACCTCCTCCTAAAGTAGTGGACCGACTGCAACCAAACTTGGTACACATACTGCTTACTATCAGGCGAACAACCGCTTTCATGAATTTTACTCCTACCACTCACGCTACAAGAGACACAAAGTCGTAAACTCCGATATTCTTGAATTACTGCAGAACCATTCGAGCCATCTTCCTGCACCTCCTCCTAAAGTAGTGGACCGACTGCAGCCAAACTCGGTACATATACTGGTTACTATCATGCGAACAACCGCTGTCATGAATTAAACACCTACCACTCACGCTACAGGAGACACGAAGTCGTAAACTAGGATATTCTTGAATAACTGCAAAACCATGCGAGCCATCTTCCTGCACCTCCTCCTCCAGTAGTGGACCGACTGCAACCAAACTCGGTACACATACTGCTTACTATCAGACGAACAACCGCAGTCATGAATTAAACACCTACCACTCACGCTACAGGAGACACGAAGTCGAAAATTAGAATATTCTTCAATTACTGCAAAACCATGTGAGCCATCTTCCTGCACCTCCTCCTAAAGTTTTGGACCGAATGCAACCAATCTCTAAACTACGATATTCTTGAATTACTGCAAAACCATGTGAGCCATCTTCCTGCACCTCCTCCTCCAGTAGTGGACCGACTGCAACCAAACTCGGTACACATACTGCTTTCTATCAGGCAAACAACCGCTGTCATGAATTAAACACCAACCACTCACGCTACAGGAGACACGAAGTCGTAAACTACGATATTCTTGAATTACTGCAAAACCATGCGAGCCATCTTCCTGCAACTCCTCCTCCAGTAGTGGACCTACTGCAACCAAACTCTGTACACAAACTGCTTACTATCAGGCGAACAACCGCTGTCATGAATTAAACACCTACCTCTCACGCTACAGGAGACACGAAGTCGTAAACTAGGATATTCTTGAATAACTGCAAAACCATGCGAGCCATCTTCCTGCACCTCCTCCTCCAGTAGTGGACCGACTGCAACCAAACTCGGTACACATACTGCTTACTATCAGACGAACAACCGCAGTCATGAATTAAACACCTACCACTCACGCTACAGGAGACATGAAGTCGTAAACTACGATATTCTTAAATTACTGCAAAATCATGCGAGCCATCTATCTGCGCCTCCTCCTCCAGTAGTGGACCTACTGCAACCTTACTCGGTACACATACTGCTTACTATCAGGCGAACAACCGGTGTCATGAATTAAACACCTACCACTCACGCTACAGGAGACACGAAGTCAAAAATAGAATATTCTTGAATTACTGCAAAGCCATGTGAGCCATCTTCCTGCACCTCCTCCTAAAGTTTTGCACCGAATGCAACCAAACTCCGTACACATACTGCTTACTATCAGGCGAACAACCGCTGTCATGAATTAAACACCTACCACTCACGCTACAGGAGACACGAAGTCGTAAACTACGATATTCTTGAATTACTGCAAAACCATTCGAGCCATCTTCCTGCACCTCCTCCTCCAGTAGTGGACCGACTGCAACCAAACTCGGTACACATACTGCTTACTATCAGGCGAACAACCGCTGTCATGAATTAAACACCAACCACTCACGCTACAGGAGACACGAAGTCGTAAACTACTATATTCTTGAATTACTGCAAAACCATGCGAGCCATCTTCCTGCACCGCCTCCTAGAGTAGTGGACCGACTGCAATTAAACTCGGTACACATACTGCTTACTATTAGGCGAACAACCACTGTCATGAATTAAACACCTACCACTCACGCTACAGGAGACACGAAGTCGTAAACTACGATATTCTTGAATTACTGCAAAACCATGCGAGCCATCTTCCTGCACCTCCTCCTCCAGTAGTAAACCTACTGCAACCAAACTCGGTACACATACTGCTTACTATCAGGCGAAGAACCGCTGTCATGAGTTAAACACCTACCACTCACGCTACAGGAGACACGAAGACGTAAACTACGATATTCTTGAATTACTGCAAAACCATGCGAGCAATCTTCCTGCACCTCCTCCTAAAGTAGTGGACCGACTGCAACCAAACTCGGTACATATACTGCTTACTATCATGCGAACAACCGCTGTCATGAATTAAACACCTACCACTCACGCTACAGGAGACACGAAGTCGTAAACTAGGATATTCTTGAGTAACTGCAAAACCATGCGAGCCATCTTCCTGCACCTCCTCCTCCAGTAGTGGACCGACTGCAACCAAACTCGGTACACATACAGCTTACTATCAGACGAACAACCGCAGTCATGAATTAAACACCTACCACTCACGCTACAGGAGACACGAAGTCGAAAATTAGAATATTCTTCAATTACTGCAAAACCATGTGAGCCATCTTCCTGCACCTCCTCCTAAAGTTTTGGACCGAATGCAACCAATCTCCGTACACATACTGCTTACTATCAGGCGAACAAACGCTGTCATGAATTAAACACCTACCACTCACGCTACAGGAGACACGAAGTCGTAAACTACGATATTCTTGAATTACTGCAAAACCATGTGAGCCATCTTCCTGCACCTCCTCCTCCAGTAGTGGACCGACTGCAACCAAACTCGGTACACATACTGCTTTCTATCAGGCGAACAACCGCTGTCATGAATTAAACACCAACCACTCACGCTACAGGAGACACGAAGTCGTAAACTACGATACTCTTGAATTACTGCAAAACCATGCGAGCCATCTTCCTGCAACTCCTCCTCCAGTAGTGGACCTCCTGCAACCAAACTCTGTACACAAACTGCTTACTATCAGGCGAACAACCGCTGTAATGAATTAAACACCTACCACTCACGCTACAGGAGACACGAAGTCGTAAACTACGATATTCTTGAATTACTGCAAAACCATGCGAGCCATCTTCCTGCACCACCTCCTAAAGTAGTGCACCGACTGCAACCAAACTCGGTACACATACTGCTTACTATCAGGCGAACAACCGCTTTCATGAATTAAACACCTACCACTCACGCTACAAGAGACACAAAGTCGTAAACTCCGATATTCTTGAATTACTGCAAAACCATGTGAGCCATCTTCCTGCACCTCCTCCTCCAGTAGTGGACCGACTGCAACCAAACTCGGTACACATACTGCTTTCTATCAGGCGAACAACCGCTGTCATGAATTAAACACCAACCACTCACGCTACAGGAGACACGAAGTCGTAAACTACGATACTCTTGAATTACTGCAAAATCATGCGTGCCATCTGTCTGCACCTCCTCCTAAAGTAGTGGACCGACAGCAACCAATCTCGGTACACATACTGCTTTCTATCAGGCGAACAACCGCTGTCATGAATTAAACACCAACCACTCACGCTACAGGAGACACGAAGTCGTAAACTACGATATTCTTGAATTACTGCAAAACCATGCGAGCCATCTTCCTGCAACTCCTCCTCCAGTAGTGGACCTACTGCAACCAAACTCTGTACACAAACTGCTTACTATCAGGCGAACAACCGCTGTCATGAATTAAACACCTACCTCTCACGCTACAGGAGACACGAAGTCGTAAACTAGGATATTCTTGAATAACTGCAAAACCATGCGAGCCATCTTCCTGCACCTCCTCCTCCAGTAGTGGACCGACTGCAACCAAACTCGGTACACATACTGCTTACTATCAGACGAACAACCGCAGTCATGAAATTAACACCTACCACTCACGCTACAGGAGACATGAAGTCGTAAACTACGATATTCTTAAATTACTGCAAAATCATGCGAGCCATCTATCTGCGCCTCCTCCTCCAGTAGTGGACCTACTGCAACCTTACTCGGTACACATACTGCTTACTATCAGGCGAACAACCGGTGTCATGAATTAAACACCTACCACTCACGCTACAGGAGACACGAAGTCGAAAAGTAGAATATTCTTGAATTACTGCAAAGCCATGTGAGCCATCTTCCTGCACCTCCTCCTAAAGTTTTGGACCGAATGCAACCAAACTCCGTACACATACTGCTTACTATCAGGCGAACAACCGCTGTAATGAATTAAACACCTACCACTCACGCTACAGGAGACACGAAGTCGTAAACTACGATATTCTTGAATTACTGCAAAACCATTCGAGACATCTTCCTGCACCTCCTCCTCCAGTAGTGGACCGACTGCAACCAAACTCGGTACACATACTGCTTACTATCAGGCGAACAACCGCTGTCATGAATTAAACACCAACCACTCACGCTACAGGAGACACGAAGTCGTAAACTACTATATTCTTGAATTACTGCAAAACCATGCGAGCCATCTTCCTGCACCGCCTCCTAGAGTAGTTGACCGACTGCAATTAAACTCGGTACACATACTGCTTACTATTAGGCGAACAACCGCTGTCATGAATTAAACACCTACCACTCACGCTACAGGAGACACGAAGTCGTAAACTACGATATTCTTGAATTACTGCAAAACCATGCGAGCCATCTTCCTGCACCTCCTCCTCCAGTAGTAAACCTACTGCAACCAAACTCGGTACACATACTGCTTACTATCAGGCGAAGAACCGCTGTCATGAGTTAAACACCTACCACTCACGCTACAGGAGACACGAAGACGTAAACTACGATATTCTTGAATTACTGCAAAACCATGCGAGCAATCTTCCTGCACCTCCTCCTAAAGTAGTGGACCGACTGCAACCAAACTCGGTACATATACTGCTTACTATCATGCGAACAACCGCTGTCATGAATTAAACACCTACCACTCACGCTACAGGAGACACGTAGTCGTAAACTAGGATATTCTTGAATAACTGCAAAACCATGCGAGCCATCTTCCTGCACCTCCGCCTCCAGTAGTGGACCGACTGCAACCAAACTCGGTACACATACTGCTTACTATCGGACGAACAACCGCAGTCATGAATTAAACACCTACCACTCACGCTACAGGAGACACGAAGTCGAAAATTAGAATATTCTTCAATTACTGCAAAACCAGGTGAGCCATCTTCCTGCACCTCCTCCTAAAGTTTTGGACCGAATGCAACCAATCTCCGTACACATACTGCTTACTATCAGGCGAACAAACGCTGTCATGAATTAAACACCTACCACTCACGCTACAGGAGACACGAAGTCGTAAACTACGATATTCTTGAATTACTGCAAAACCATGTGAGCTATCTTCCTGCACCTCCTCCTCCAGTAGTGGACCGACTGCAACCAAACTCGGTACACATACTGCTTTCTATCAGGCGAACAACCGCTGTCATGAATTAAACACCAACCACTCACGCTACAGGAGACACGAAGTCGTAAACTACGATATTCTTGAATTACTGCAAAACCATGCGAGCCATCTTCCTGCAACTCCTCCTCCAGTAGTGGACCTACTGCAACCAAACTCTGTACACAAACTGCTTACTATCAGGCGAACAACCGCTGTAATGAATTAAACACCTACCACTCACGCTACAGGAGACACGAAGTCGTAAACTACGATATTCTTGAATTACTGCAAAACCATGCGAGCCATCTTCCTGCACCACCTCCTAAAGTAGTGCACCGACTGCAACCAAACTCGGTACACATACTGCTTACTATCAGGCGAACAACCGCTTTCATGAATTAAACACCTACCACTCACGCTACAAGAGACACAAAGTCGTAAACTCCGATATTCTTGAATTACTGCAGAACCATTCGAGCCATCTTCCTGCACCTCCTCCTAAAGTAGTGGACCGACTGCAGCCAAACTCGGTACATATACTGCTTACTATCATGCGAACAACCGCTGTCATGAATTAAACACCTACCTCTCACGCTACAGGAGACACGAAGTCGTAAACTAGGATATTCTTGAATAACTGCAAAACCATGCGAGCCATCTTCCTGCACCTCCTCCTCCAGTAGTGGACCGACTGCAACCTTACTCGGTACACATACTGCTTACTATCAGGCGAACAACCGGTGTCATGAATTAAACACCTACCACTCACGCTACAGGAGACACGAAGTCGAAAAGTAGAATATTCTTGAATTACTGCAAAGCCATGTGAGCCATCTTCCAGCACCTCCTCCTAAAGTTTTGGACCGAATGCAACCAAACTCCGTACACATACTGCTTACTATCAGGCGAACAACCGCTGTCATGAATTAAACACCTACCACTCACGCTACAGGAGACACGAAGTCGTAAACTACGATATTCTTGAATTACTGCAAAACCATTCGAGCCATCTTCCTGCACCTCCTCCTCCAGTAGTGGACCGACTGCAACCAAACTCGGTACACATACTGCTTACTATCAGGCGAACAACCGCTGTCATGAATTAAACACCAACCACTCACGCTACAGGAGACACGAAGTCGTAAACTACTATATTCTTGAATTACTGCAAAACCATGCGAGCCATCTTCCTGCACCGCCTCCTAGAGTAGTGGACCGACTGCAATTAAACTCGGTACACATACTGCTTACTATTAGGCGAACAACCGCTGTCATGAATTAAACACCTACCACTCACGCTACAGGAGACACGAAGTCGTAAACTACGATATTCTTGAATTACTGCAAAACCATGCGAGCCATCTTCCTGCACCTCCTCCTCCAGTAGTAAACCTACTGCAACCAAACTCGGTACACATACTGCTTACTATCAGGCGAAGAACCGCTGTCATGAGTTAAACACCTACCACTCACGCTACAGGAGACACGAAGACGTAAACTACGATATTCTTGAATTACTGCAAAACCATGCGAGCAATCTTCCTGCACCTCCTCCTAAAGTAGTGGACCGACTGCAACCAAACTCGGTACATATACTGCTTACTATCATGCGAACAACCGCTGTCATGAATTAATTGAAGAATATTCTAATTTTCGACTTAGTAAGCAGTATGTGTACCGAGTTTGGTTGCAGTAGGTTTACTACTGGAGGAGGAGGTGCAGGAAGATGGCTCGCATGGTTTTGCAGTAATTCAAGAATATCGTAGTTTACGACTTCGTGTCTCCTGTAGCGTGAGTGGTAGGTGTTTAATTCATGACAGCGGTTGTTCGCCTGATAGTAAGCAGTATGTGTACGGAGTTTGGTTGCATTCGGTCCAAAACTTTAGGAGGAGGTGCAGGAAGATGGCTCACATGGTTTGGCAGTAATTCAAGAATATTCTACTTTTCGACTTCGTGTGTCCTGTAGCGTGAGTGGTAGGTGTTTAATTCATGACACCGGTTGTTCGCCTGATAGTAAGCAGTATGTGTACCGAGTTTGGTAGCAGTCGGTCCATTACTTTAGGAGGAGGTGCAGGAAGATTGCTCGCATTGTTTTGCAGTAATTCAAGAGTATCGTAGTTTACGTCTTCGTGTCTCCTGTAGCGTGAGTGGTAGGTGTTTAATTCGTGACAGCGGTTGTTTGCCTGATAGTAAGCATTATGTGTACCGAGTTTGGTTGCAGTCATCTATCTGCACCTCCTCCTCCAGTAGTGGACCTACTGCAACCTTACTCGGTACACATACTGCTTACATCAGGCGAACAACCGCTGTCATGAATTAAACACCTACCACTCACGCTACAGGATACACGAAGTCGTAAACTACGATATTCTTGAATTACTGCAAAATCATGCGAGCCATCTATCAGCACCTCCTCCTCCAGTAGTGGACCTACTGCAACCAAACTCGGTACACATACTGCTTACTATCAGGCGAAGAACCGCTGTCATGAATTAGACACCTACCACTCACGCTACAGGAGACACGAAGGCGTAAACTACGATATTCTTGAATTACTGCAAAACCATGCGAGCCATCTTCCTGCACCTCCTCCTAAAGTAGTGGACCGACTGACACCAAACTCGGTACACATACTGCTTACTATCACGCGAACAACCGCTGTCATGAATTAAACACCTACCACTCACGCTACAGGAGACACGATGTCGTAAACTACGATATTCTTGAATTACTGCAAAATCAATCGTGCCATCTGTCTGCACCTCCTCCTAAAGTAGTGGACCGACAGCAACCAATCTCGGTACACATACTGCTTACTATCAGGCGAACAACCGCTGTCATGAATTAAACACCTACCACTCACGCTACAGGATACACGAAGTCGTAAACTACGATATTCTTGAATTACTGCAAAATCATGCGAGCCATCTATCAGCACCTCCTCCTCCAGTAGTGGACCTACTGCAACCAAACTCGGTACACATACTGCTTACTATCAGGCGAAGAACCGCTGTCATGAATTAAACACCTACCACTCACACTACAGGATACACGAAGTCGTAAACTACGATATTCTTGAATTACTGCAAAATCATGCGAGCCATCTATCAGCACCTCCTCCTCCAGTAACGGACCTACTGCAACCAAACTCGGTACACATACTGCTTACTATCAGGCGAAGAACCGCTGTCATGAATTAAACACCTACCACTCACGCTACAGGACACACGAAGTCGTAAACTACGATATTCTTGAATTAATGCAAAACCATGCGAGCAATCTTCCTGCAGCTCCTCCTAAAGTAGTGGACCGACTGCAACCAAACTCGGTACACATACTGCTTACTATCACGCGAACAACCGCTGTCATGAATTAAACACCTACCACTCACGCTACAGGAGACACGATGTCGTAAACTACGATATTCTTGAATTACTGCAAAATCATGCGTGCCATCTGTCTGCACCTCCTCCTAAAGTAGTGGACCGACTACAACCAATCTCGGTACACATACTGCTTACTATCAGGCGAACAACCGCTGTCATGAATTAAACACCTAGCACTCACGCTACAAGAGACACGAAGTCGAAAAGTAGAAAATTCTTGAATTACTGCAAAACCATGTGAGCAATCTTCTAGCACCTCCTCCTAAAGTAGTAGACAGAATGCAACCAAACTCCGTACACATACTGCTTACTATAAGGTGAACAAACGCTGTCATGAATTAAACACCTACCACTCACGCTATAGGTGACACGAAGTCGTAAACTACGATATTCTTGAATTACTGCAAAACCATGCGAGACATCTTCCTGCACCTCCTCCTCCAGTGATGGACCGACTGCAACCAAACTCATTACACATACTGCTTACTATCAGGCGAACAACCGCTGTCATGAAATAAAAACACCTACCACTCACGCTACAGGAGACACGAAATCGTAAACTACGATATTCTTGAATTACTGCAAAACCATGCGAGCCCCCTTCCTGCACCTCCTCCTAAAGTAATGGACCGACTGCAACCAAACTTGGTACACATACTGCTTACTATGGGGCGAACAACCGCTGTCATGAATTAAACACCTACCACTCACGCTACAGGAGACACGAAATCGTAAACTACAATATTCTTGTTTTACTGCAAAACCATGCGATTCATCTTCCTGCACCTCCTCCTCCAGTAGTGGACCGACTGCAACCAAACTCGGTACACATAATCCTTACTATCAGGCGAACAACCGCTGTCACGAATTAAAAACCTACCACTCACGCTACAGGAGACACGAAGTCGGAAACTACGACATTCTTGAATTACTGCAAAACCATGCGAGCCATCTATCTGCACCTCCTCCTCCAGTAGTGGACCTACTGCAACCAAACTCGGTACACATACTGCTTACTATCAGGCGAACAACCGCTGTCATGAATTAAACACCTACCACTCACGCTACAAGATACACGAAGTCGTAAACTACGATATTCTTGAAATACTGCAAAACCATGCGAGCCATCTTCCTGCACCTCCTCCTAAAGTAGTGGACCGACTGCAGCCAAACTCGGTACATATACTGCTTACTATCATGCGAACAACCGCTGTCATGATTTAAACACCTACCACTCACGCTACAGGAGACACGAAGTCGTAAACTAGGATATTCTTGAATAACTGCAAAACCATGCGAGCCATCTTCCTGCACCTCCTCCTCCAGTAGTGGACCGACTGCAACCAAACTCGGTACACATACTGCTTACTATCAGACGAACAACCGCAGTCATGAATTAAACACCTACCACTCACGCTACAGGACACACGAAGTCGTAAACTACGATATTCTTGAATTACTGCAAAACCTTGCGAGCCATCTTCCTGCACCTCCTCCTCCAGTAGTGGACCGACTGCAACCAAACTCGGTACACATACTGCTTACTATCAGGCGAACAACCGCTGTCATGAATTAAACACCAACCACTCACGCTACAGGAGACACGAAGTCGTAAACTACGATATTCTCGAATTACTGCAAAACCATGCGAGCCATCTTCCTGCACCTCCTCCTAAAGTAGTGGACCGACTGCTACCAAACTCGGTACACATACTGCTTCCTATCAGGCGAACAACCGGTGTCATGAATTAAACACCTACCACTCACGCTACAGGAGACACGAAGTCGAAAGTAGAATATTCTTGAATTACTGCAAAACCATGTGAGCCATCTTCGTGCACCTCCTCCTAAAGTTTTGGACCGAATGCAACCAAACTCCGTACACATACTGCTTACTATCAGGCAAACAACCGCTGTCATGAATTAAACACCTACCACTCACGCTACAGGAGACACGAAGTCGTAAACTACGATATTCTTGAATTACTGCAAAACCATGCGAGCCATCTTCCTGCACCTCCTCCTCCAGTATTGGACCGACTGCAACCAAACTCGGTACACATACTGCTTACTATCAGGCGAACAACCGCTGTCATGAATTAAACACCAACCACTCACGCTACAGGAGACACGAAGTCGTAAACTACGATATTCTTGAATTACTGCAAAACCATGCGAGCCATCTTCCTGCACCGCCTCCTAAAGTAGTGGACCGACTGCAGCCAAACTCGGTACACATACTGCTTACTATTAGGCGAACAACCGCTGACATGAATTAAACACCTACCACTCACGCTACAGGAGACACGAAGTCGTAAACTACAATATTCTTGAATTACTGCAAAACTATGCGAGCCATCTTCCTGCACCTCCTCCTCCAGTAGTGGACCGACTGCAACCAAACTCGGTACACATAATGCTTACTATCAGGCGAACAACCGCTGTCACGAATTAAACACCTACCACTCACGCTACAGGACACACGAAGTCGTAAACTACGATATTCTTGAATTACTGCAAAACCATGCGAGCCATCTTCCTGCACCTCCTCCTCAGTAGTGGACCTACTGCAACCAAACTCTGTACACAAACTGCTTACTATCAGGCGAACAACCGCTGTAATGAATTAAACACCTACCACTCACGCTACAGGAGACACGAAGTCGTAAACTACGATATTCTTGAATTACTGCAAAACCATGCGAGCCATCTTCCGGCATCTCCTCCTAAAGTAGGGACCGACTGCAACCAAACTCGGTACACATACTGCTTACTATCAGACGAACAACCGCTGTCATGAATTAAACACCTACCACTCACGCTACGGGAGACACGAAGTCGTAAACTACGATATTCTTGAGTTACTGCAAAACCATTGTAGTAATCCTCCTGCACCTTCTCCTCCAGTAGTGGACAAACTGCAACCAAACTCGGTACACATACTGCTTACTATCAGGCGAACAACCGCTGTCATGAATTCAACACGTACCACTCACGCTACAGGAGACACGAAGTCGTAAACTACGATATTCTTGAATTACTGCAAATCCATGCGAGCAATCTTCTTGCACCTGCTCCTAAAGTAGTAGACCGACTGCAATCAACCTCGGTACACATACTGCTTCCTATCAAGCAAACAACCGCTATCATCAATTAAACACCTAGCACTCACGCTATAGGAGACACGATGTCGTAAACTACGATTATCTTGAATTACTGCAAAACCGTGCGAGCCATCTTCCTGCACCTCCTCCTCCAGTAGTGGACAGACTGCAACCAAACTCGGTACACATACTGCTTACTATCTGGCGAACAACCGCTGTCATAAGTTAAACACCCACCACTCACGCTACAGGAGACACTAAGTCGTAAACTAGGATATTCTTGAATAACTGCAAAACCATGCGAGCATTCTTCCTGCACCTCCTCCTCCAGTAGTGGACCGACTGCAACCAAACTCGGTACACATACTGCTTACTATCAGGCAAACAACCGCTGTCAAAAATTAAACACCTACAACTCACGCTACAGGAGACACGAAGTCGTAAACTACGATATTCTCGAATTACTGCAAAACCATGCGAGCCATCTTCCTGCACCTCCTCCTCCAGTAGTGGACCGACTGCAACCAAACCCGGTACACATACTGCATACTATCAGACGAACAACCGCTGTCATGAATTAAACACCTACCACTCACGCTACAGGAGACACGAAGTCGTAAACTACGATATTCTTGAATTAATGCAAAACCATGCGAGCCATCTTCCTGCACCTCCTCCTAAAGTAGTGGACCGACTGCAACCAAACTCGGTACACATACTGCGTACTATCACGCGAACAACCGCTGTCATGAATTAAACACCTACCACTCACGCTACAGGAGACGCGATGTCGTAAAATACGATATTCTTGAATTACTGCAAAATCATGCGTGCCATCTGTCTGCACCTCCTCCTAAAGTAGTGGACCGACTACAACCGATCTCGGTACACATACTGCTTACTATCAGGCGAACAACCGCTGTCATGAATTAAACACCTAGCACTCACGCTACAAGAGACACGAAGTCGAAAATTAGAATATTCTTGAATTACTGCAAAATCATGTGAGCAATCTTCCAGCACCTCCTCCTAAAGTAGTAGACCGAATGCAACCAAACTCCGTACACATACTGCTTACTATCAGGTGAACAAACGCTGTCATGAATTAAACACCTACCACTCACGCTATAGGTGACACGAAGTCGTAAACTACAATATTCTTGTTTTACTGCAAAACCATGCGATTCATCTTCCTGCACCTCCTCCTCCAGTTGTGGACCGACTGCAACCAAACTCGGTACACATAATCCTTACTATCAGGCGAACAACCGCTGTCACGAATTAAAAACCTACCACTCACGCTACAGGAGACACGAAGTCGGAAACTACGACATTCTTGAATTACTGCAAAATCATGCGAGCCATCTATCTGCACCTCCTCCTCCAGTAGTGGACCTACTGCAACCAAACTCGGTACACATACTGCTTACTATCAGGCGAACAACCGCTGTCATGAATTAAACACCTACCACTCACGCTACAGGATACACGAAGTCGTAAACTACGATATTCTTGAATTACTGCAAAACCATGCGAGCCATCTTCCTGCACCTCCTCCTAAAGTAGTGGACCGACTGCAGCCAAACTCGGAACATATACTGCTTACTATCATGCGAACAACCGCTGTCATGAATTAAACACCTACCACTCACGCTACAGGAGACACGAAGTCGTAAACTAGGATATTCTTGAATAACTGCAAAACCATGCGAGCCATCTTCCTGCACCTCCTCCTCCAGTAGTGGACCGACTGCAACCAAACTCGGTACACATACTGCTTACTATCAGACGAACAACCGCAGTCATGAATTAAACACCTACCACTCACGCTACAGGACACACGAAGTCGTAAACTACGATATTCTTGTATTACTGTAAAACCATGCGAGCCATCTTCCTGCAGCTCCTCCTAAAGTAGTGGACCGACTGCAACCAAACTCGATACACATACTGCTTACTATCACGCGAAAAACCGCTGTTTTGAATTAAACACCTACCACTCACGCTACAGGAGACACGATGTCGTAAACTACGATATTCTTGAAGTACTGCAAAATCATGCGTGCCATCTGTCTGCACCTCCTCCTAAAGTAGTAGACCGACAGCAACCAGTCTCGGTACACATACTGCTTACTATCAGGCGAACAACCGCTGTCATGAATTAAACACCTACCACTCACGCTACAGGAGACACGAAGTCGTAAACTACGATATTCTTAAATTACTGCATAATCATGCGAGCCATCTATCTGCACCTCCTCCTCCAGTAGTAGACCTACTGCAACCAAACTCGGTACACATACTGCTTACTATCAGACGAACAACCGCAGTCATGAATTAAACACCTACCACGCACGCTACAGGACACACGAAGTCGTAAACCACGATATTCTTGAATTAATGCAAAACCATGCGAGCCATCTTCCTGCAGCTCCTCCTAAAGTAGTGGACCGACTGCAACCAAACACGGTACACATACTGCTTACTATCACGCGAACAACCGCTGTCATGTATTAAATACCTACCACTCACGCTACAGGAGACACGATGTCGAAAACTACGATATTCTTGAAGTACTGCAAAATCATGCGTGCCATCTGTCTGCACCTCCTCCTAAAGTAGTGGACCGACAGCAACCAATCTCGGTACACATACTGCTTACTATCAGGCGAACAACCGCTGTCATGAATTAAACACCTACCACGCACGCTACAGGATACACGAAGTCGTAAACTACGATATTCTTGAATTACTGCAAAATCATGCGAGCCATCTATCAGCACCTCCTCCTCCAGTAGTGGAAATACTGCAACCAAACTCGGTACACATACTGCTTACTATCAGGCGAAGAACCGCTGTCATGAATTAAACACCTACCACTCACGCTACAGGAGACACGAAGTCGTAAACTACGATATTCTTAAATTACTGCAAAATCATGCGAGCCATCTATCTGCACCTCCTCCTCCAGTAGTGGACCTACTGCAACCAAACTCCGTACACATACTGCTTACTATCAGGCGAACAACCGCTGTCATGAATTAAACACCTACCACTCACGCTACAGGAGACACGAAGTCGTAAACTACGATATTCTTGAATTACTGCAAAACCATGCGAGCCATCTTCCTGCACCTCCTCCTCCAGTAGTGGACCGACTGCAACCAAACTCGGTACACGTACTGCTTACTATCAGGCGAACAACCGCTGTCATGAATTAAACACCAACCACTCACGCTACAGGAGACACGAAGTCGTAAACTACGATATTCTTGAATTACTGCAAAATCATTCGAGCCATCTTCCTGCACCGCCTCCTAGAGTAGTGGACCGACTGCAACCAAACTCGGTACACATACTGCTTACTATTAGGCGAACAACCGCTGTCATGAATTAAACACCTACCACTCACGCTACAGGAGACACGAAGTCGTAAACTAAAATATTCTTGAATTACTGCAAAACTATGCGAGCCATCTTCCTGCACCTCCTCCTCCAGTAGTGGTCCGACTGCAACCAAACTCGGTACACATAATGCTTACTATCAGGCGAACAACCGCTGTCACGAATTAAACACCTACCACTCACGCTACAGGAGACACGAAGTCGTAAACTACGATATTCTTGAATTACTGCAAAACCATGCGAGCCATCTTCCTGCACCTCCTCCTCCAGTAGTGGACCTACTGCAAACAAACTAGGTACACATACTGCTTACTATCAGGCGAAGAACCGCTGTCATGAATTAAACACCTACCACTCACGCAACAGGAGACACGAAGACGTAAACTACGATATTCTTGAATTACTGCAAAGCCATGCGAGAAATCTTCCTGCACCTCCTCCTAAAGTAGTGGACCGACTGCTACCAAACTCGGTACACATACTGCTTACTATCAGGCGAACAACCGGTGTCATGAATTAAACACCTACCACTCACGCTACAGGAGACACGAAGTCGAAAAGTAGAATATTCTTGAATTACTGCAAAACCATGTGAGCCATCTTCCTGAACCTCCTCCTAAAGTTTTGGACCGAATGCAACCAAACTCGGTACACATACTGCTTACTATCAGGCGAACAGCCGCTGTCATGAATTAAACACCAACCACTCACGATACAGGAGACACGAAGTCGTAAACTACGATATTCTTGAATTACTGCAAAACCATGCGAGCCATCTTCCTGCACCGCCTCCTAAAGTAGTGGACCGACTGCAACCAACCTCGGTACACATACGGCTTACTATTAGGCGAACAACCGCTGTCATGAATTAAACACCTACCACTCACGCTACAGGAGACACGAAGTCGTAAACTACAATAATCTTGAATTACTGCAAAACCGAGCGAGCCATCTTCCTGCACCTCCTCCTCCATTAGTGGACAGACTGCAACCAAACTCGGTACACATACCGCTTACTATCTGGCGAACAACCGCTCTCATAAGTTAAACACCCACCATTCACGCTACAGGAGACACTAAGTCGTAAACTAGGATATTCTTGAATAACTGCAAAATCATGCGAGCATTCTTCCTGCACCTCCTCCTCCAGTAGTGGACCGACTGCAACCAAACTCGGTACACATACTGCTTACTATCACGCGAACAACCGCTGTCATGAATTAAACACCTACCACTCACGCTACAGGAGACACGATGTCGTAAACTACGATATTCTTGAATTACTGCAAAATCATGCGTGCCATCTGTCTGCACCTCCTCCTAAAGTAGTGGACCGACTACAACCAATCTCGGTACACATACTGCTTACTATCAGGCGAACAACCGCTGTCATGAATTAAACACCTAGCACTCACGCTACAAGAGACACGAAGTCGAAAAGTAGAATATTCTTGAATTACTGCAAAACCATGTGAGCAATCTTCCTGCACCTCCTCCTAAAGTAGTAGACCGAATGCAACCAAACTCCGTACACATACTGCTTACTATCAGGTGAACAAACGCTGTCATGAATTAAACACCTACCACTCACGCTATAGGTGACACGAAGTCGTAAACTACGATATTCTTGAATTACTGCAAAACCATGCGAGACATCTTCCTGCACCTCCTCCTCCAGTGATGGACCGACTGCAACCAAACTCATTACACATACTGCTTACTATCAGGCGAACAACCGCTGTCATGAATTAAACACCTACCACTCACGCTACAGGAGACACGAAATCGTAAACTACGATATTCTTGAATTACTGCAAAACCATGCGAGCCCCCTTCCTGCACCTCCTCCTAAAGTAATGGACCGACTGCAACCAAACTTGGTACACATACTGCTTACTATGGGGCGAACAACCGCTGTCATGAATTAAACACCTACCATTTACGCTACATGAGACACGAAGTCGTAAACTACAATATTCTTGTTTTACTGCAAAACCATGCGAGTCATCTTCCTGCACCTCCTCCTCCAGTAGTGGACCGACTGCAACCAAACTCGGTACACATAATCCTTACTATCAGGCGAACAACAGCTGTCACGAATTAAAAACCTACCACTCACGCTACAGGAGACACGAAGTCGGAAACTACGACATTCTTGAATTACTGCAAAATCATGCGAGCCATCTATCTGCACCTCCTCCTCCAGTAGTGGACCTACTGCAACCAAACTCGGTACACATACTGCTTACTATCAGGCGAACAACCGCTGTCATGAATTCAACACCTACCACTCACGCTACAGGATACACGAAGTCGTAAACTACGATATTCTTGAATTACTGCAAAACCATGCGAGCCATCTTCCTGCACCTCCTCCTAAAGTAGTGGACCGACTGCAGCCAAACTCGGTACATATACTGCTTACTATCATGCGAACAACCGCTGTCATGAATTAAAAACCTACCACTCACGCTACAGGAGACACGAAGTCGTAAACTAGGATATTCTTGAATAACTGCAAAACCATGCGAGCCATCTTCCTGCACCTCCTCCTCCAGTAGTGGACCGACTGCAACCAAACTCGGTACACATACTGCTTACTATCAGACGAACAACCGCAGTCATGAATTAAACACCTACCACTCACGCTACAGGACACACGAAGTCGTAAACTACGATATTCTTGAATTACTGCAAAACCATGCGAGCCATCTTCCTGCAGCTCCTCCTAAAGTAGTGGACCGACTGCAACCAAACTCGGTACACATACTGCTTACTATCAGGCGAACAACCGCTGTCATGAATTAAACACCTACCACTCACGCTACAGGATACACGAAGTCGTAAACTACGATATTCTTGAATTACTGCAAAATCATGTGAGCCATCTATCAGCACCTCCTCCTCCAGTAGTGGACCTACTGCAACCAAACTCGGTACACATACTGCTTACTATCAGGCGAAGAACCGCTGTCATGAATTAAACACCTACCACTCACGCTACAGGAGACACGAAGTCGTAAACTACGATATTCTTAAATTACTGCAAAATCATGCGAGCCATCTATCTGCACCTCCTCCTCCAGTAGTAGACCTACTGCAACCAAACTCGGTACACATACTGCTTACTATCAGACGAACAACCGCAGTCATGAATTAAACACCTACCACTCACGCTACAGGACACACGAAGTCGTAAACTACGATATTCTTGAATTAATGCAAAACCATGCGAGCCATCTTCCTGCAGCTCCTCCTAAAGTAGTGGACCGACTGCAACCAAACACGGTACACATACTGCTTACTATCACGCGAACAACCGCTGTCATGTATTAAACACCTACCACTCACGCTACAGGAGACACGATGTCGTAAACTACGATATTCTTGAAGTACTGCAAAATCATGCGTGCCATCTGTCTGCACCTCCTCCTAAAGTAGTGGACCGACAGCAACCAATCTCGGTACACATACTGCTTACTATCAGGCGAACAACCGCTGTCATGAATTAAACACCTACCACTCACGCTACAGGATACACGAAGTCGTAAATTACGATATTCTTGAATTACTGCAAAATCATGCGAGCCATCTATCAGCACCTCCTCCTCCAATAGTGGACCTACTGCAACCAAACTCGGTACACATACTGCTTACTATCAGGCGAAGAACCGCTGTCATGAATTAAACACCTACCACTCACGCTACAGGAGACACGGAGTCGTAAACTACGATATTCTTAAATTACTGCAAAATCATGCGAGCCATCTATCTGCACCTCCTCCTCCAGTAGTGGACCTACTGCAACCGAACTCCGTATACATACTGCTTACTATCAGGCGAACAAAAGCTGTCATGAATTAAACACCTACCACTCACGCTACAGGAGACACGAAGTCGTAAACTACGATATTCTTGAATTACTGCAAAACCATGCGAGCCATCTTCCTGCACCTCCTCCTCCAGTAGTGGACCGACTGCAACCAAACTCGGTACACATACTGCTTACTATCAGGCGAACAACCGCTGTCATGAATTAAACACCAACCACTCACGCTACAGGAGACAAGAAGTCGTAAACTACGATATTCTTGAATTACTGCAAAACCATGCGAGCCATCTTCCTGCACCGCCTCCTAGAGTAGTGGACCGACTGCAACCAAACTCGGTACACATACTGCTTACTATTAGGCGAACAACCGCTGTCATGAATTAAACACCTACAACTCACGCTACAGGAGACACGAAGTCGTAAACTACAATATTCTTGAATTACTGCAAAACTATGCGAGCCATCTTCCTGCACCTCCTCCTCCAGTAGTGGTCCGACTGCAACCAAACTCGGTACACATAATGCATACTATCAGGCGAACAACCGCTGTCACGAATTAAACACCTACCACTCACGCTACAGGAGACACGAAGTCGTAAACTACGATATTCTTGAATTACTGCAAAACCATGCGAGCCATCTTCCTGCACCGCCTCCTAAAGTAGTGGACCGACTGCAACCAACCTCGGTACACATACTGCTTACTATTAGGCGAACAACCGCTGTCATGAATTAAACACCTACCACTCACGCTACAGGAGACACGAAGTAGTAAACTACTATATTCTTGAATTACTGCAAAACCGTGCGAGCCATCTTCCTGCACCTCCTCCTCCAGTAGTGGACAGACTGCAACCAAACTCGGTACACATACTGCTTACTATCTGCCGAACAACCGCTGTCATAAGTTAAACACCTACAACTCACGCTGCAGGAGACACGAAGTCGTAAACTACGATATTTTCGAATTACTGCAAAACCATGCGAGCCATCTTCCTGCACCTCCTCCACCAGTAGTGGACCGACTGCCACCAAACCCGGTACACATACTGCATACTATCAGACGAATAACCGCTGTCATGAATTAAACACCTACCACTCGCGCTACAGGATACACGAAGTCGTAAACTACGATATTCTTGAATTAATGCAAAACAATGCGAGCCATTTTCCTGCACCTCCTCCTAAAGTAGTGGACCGACTGCAACCAAACTCGGTACACATACTGCTTACTATCAGGCGAACAACCGCTGTCATGAATTAAACACCAACCACTCACGCTACAGGAGACACGAAGTCGTAAACTACGATATTCTTGAATTACTGCAAAATCATGCGTGCCATCTGTCTGCACCTCCTCCTAAAGTAGTGGACCGACTACAACCAATCTCGGTACACATACTGCTTACTATCAGGCGAACAACCGCTGTCATGAATTAAACACCTAGCACTCAAGCTACAAGAGACACGAAGTCGAAAAGTAGAATATTCTTGAATTACTGCAAAACCATGTGAGCAATCTTCCTGCACCTCCTCCTAAAGTAGTAGACCGAATGCAACCAAACTCCGTACACATACTGCTTACTATCAGGCGAACAACCGCTGTCATGAATTAAACACCTACCACTCACGCTATAGGTGACACGAAGTCGTAAACTACGATATTCTTGAATTACTGCAAAACCATGCGAGATTTCTTCCTGCACCTCCTCCTAAAGTAATGGACCGACTGCAACCAAACTTGGTACACATACTGCTTACTATGAGGCGAACAACCGCTGTCATGAATTAAACACCTACCACTCACGCTACAGGAGACACGAAGTCGTAAACTACAATATTCTTGTCTTACTGCAAAACCATGCGAGTCATCTTCCTGCACCTCCTCCTCCAGTAGTGGATCGACTGCAACCAAACTCGGTACACATAATCCTTACTATCAGGCGAACAACCGCTGTCACGAATTAAAAACCTTCCACTCACGCTACAGGAGACACGAAGTCGGAAACTACGACATTCTTGAATTACTGCAAAACCATGCGAGCCATCTTCTTGCACCTACTCCTCCAGTAGTGGATCTACTGCAGCCAAACTCTGTACACAAACTGCTTACTATCAAGCGAACAACCGCTGTCATGAATTAAACTCCTACCACTCACGCTACAGGAGACACGAAGTCGTAGACTACGATATTCTTGAATTACTGCAAATCCATGCGAGCCATCTTCCTGCACCTCCTCCTAAAGTAGTGGACCGACTGCATCCAAACTCGGAACACATACTGCTTACTATCAGGCGAACAACCGCTGTCATGAATTAAACACCTACCACTCACGCTACAGGAGACACGAAGTCAAAAAGTAGAATATTCTTGAATTACTGCAAAACAATGTGAGCAATCTTCTTGCACCTCCTCCTAAAGTAGTGGAACGAATGCAACCAAACTCCGTCACGCTACAGGTGACACGAATACGTAAACTACGATATTCTTGAATTACTGCAAAACCATGCAAGATATCTTCCTGCACCTCCTCCTCCAGTAGTGGACCGACTGCAACCAAACTCATTACACATGCTGCTTACTATCAGGCGAACAACCGCTGTCACGAATTAAACACCTACCACTCACGCTACAGGAGACACGAAGTCGTAAACTACGATATTCTTGAATTACTGCAAAACCATGCGAGCCATCTTCCTGCACCTCCTCCTAAAGTAGTGGACCGACTGTAACCAAACTCGGTACTCATACTGGTTACTATGAGTGGAACAACCGCTGTCATGAATTAAACACCTACCACTCACGCTACAGGAGACACGAAGTCTTAAACTACAATATTCTTGTTTTACTGCAAAACCATGCGAGTCATCTTCCTGCACCTCCTCCTCCAATAGTGTACCGACTGCAACCAACTCGGTACACATAATGCTTACTATCAGGCGAACAACCGCTGTCACGAATTAGAAACCTACCACTCATGCTACAGGAGACACGAAGTCGTAAACTACGATATTCTTGAATTACTGCAAAACCATGCGAGCCATCTTCCTGCACCTACCCCTCCAGTAGTGGACCTACTGCAACCAAACTCTGTACACAAACTGCTTACTATCAGGCGAAGAACCGCTCTCATGAATTAAACACATACCACTCACGCTACAGGAGACACGAAGTCGTAGACTACGATATTCTTGAATTACTGCAAAACCATGCGAGACATCTTATTGCACCTCCTCCTAAAGTAGTGGACCGACTGCAACCAAACTCGGAACACATACTGCTTACTATCAGGCGAACAACCGCTGTCATGAATTAAACACCTACCACTCACCCTACAGGAGACACGAAGTCGTAAACTACGATATTCTTGAGTTACTGCAAAACCATGGAGGCAATCTTCCTGCACCTCCTCCTCCAGTAGTGGACCTACTGCAACCAAACTCGGTACACATACTGCTTACTATCAGGCGAACAACCGCTGTCATGAGTTAAACACCCACCACTCACGCTACAGGAGACACTAAGTCGTAAACTAGGATATTCTTGAATAACTGCAAAACCATGCGAGCATTCTTCCTGCATCTCCTCCTCCAGTAGTGGACCTACTGCAACCAAACTCGGTACACATACTGCTTACTATCAGACGAACAACCGCTGTCTTGAATTAAACACCTAGCACTCACGCTACAGGAGACACGAAGTCGGAAACTACGACAATCTTGAATTACTGCAAAACCATGCGAGCCATCTTCTTGCACCAACTCCTCCAGTAGTGGATCTACTGCAACCAAACTCTTTACACAAACTGCTTACTATCAGGCGAACAACCGCTGTCATGAATTAAACACCTACCACTCACGCTACAGGAGACACGAAGTCGTAGACTACGATATTCTTGAATTACTGCAAATCCATGCGAGCCATCTTCCTGCACCTCCTCCTAAAGTAGTGGACCGACTGCAACCAAACTCGGTACACATACTGCTTACTATGAGTGGAACAACCGCTGTCATGAATTAAACACTCACGCTACAGGAGACACGAAGTCGTAAACTACGTTATTCTTGAATTACTGCAAAATCATGCGAGCCATTTTCCAGAACCTCCTCCTATAGTAGTGGACCGACAGCAACCAAACTCTGTACACATACTGCTTACTATCAGGCGAACAACCGCTGTCATGAATTAAACACCTACCACTCACGCTACAGGAGACACGAAGTCGTAAACTACGATATACTTGAATTACTGCAAAACAATGCGAGCCATCTTCCTGCACCTCCTCCTAAAGTAGTAACCTGACTGCAACCAAACTCGGTACACATACTGCTTACTATCAGGCGAACAACCGCTGTCATGAATTAAACACCTACCACTCTCGCTACAGGCGACACGAAGTCGTAAACTACTATATTATTGAATTACTGCAAAACCATGCGAGCCTTCTTCCTGCACCTCCTCCTAAAGTAGTGAACCAACTGCAACCAAACTCGGTAAACATACTTCTTACTATCAGGAGAACAACCGCTGTCATGAATTAAACACCTACGACTCACGCTACAGCAGACACGAAGCCGTAAACTACGATATTCTTGAATTACTGCAAAACCATGCGAGCCATCTTCCTGCACCTCCTCCTAAAGTAGTGGAATGACTGCAATCAAACTCCGTACACATACTGCTTACTATTAGGCGAACAACCGCTGTCACGAATTAAAAACCTACCACTCACGCTACAGGAGACACGAAGTCGGAAACTACAATATTCTTGTTTTACTGCAAAACCATGCGAGTCATCCTCCTGCACCTCCTCCTCCAGTAGTGGACCGACTGCAACCAAACTCAGTACACATAATGCTTACTATCAGGCGAACAACCGCTGTCACGAATTAAAAACCTACCACTCACGCTACAGGAGACACGAAGTCGGAAACTACGACAATCTTGAATTACTGCAAAACCATGCGAGCCATCTTCTTGCACCAACTCCTCCAGTAGTGGATCTACTGCAACCAAACTCTTTACACAAACTGCTTACTATCAGGCGAACAACCGCTGTCATGAATTAAACACCTACCACTCACGCTACAGGAGACACGAAGTCGTAGACTACGATATTCTTGAATTACTGCAAATCCATGCGAGCCATCTTCCTGCACCTCCTCCTAAAGTAGTGGACCGACTGCAACCAAACTCGGAACACATACTGCTTACTATCAGGCGAACAACCGCTGTCATGAATTAAACACCAACCACTCACGCTACAGGAGACACGAAGTCGTAAACTACGATATTCTTGAATTACTGCAAAACCATGCGAGCCATCTTCCTGCACCTCCTCCTAAAGTAGTGGACCGACTGCAACCAAACTCGGTACACATACTGCTTACTATGAGTGGAACAACCGCTGTCATGAATTAAACACTCACGCTACAGGAGACACGAAGTCGTAAACTACGATATTCTTGAATTACTGCAAAACCATGCGAGCCATTTTCCAGAACCTCCTCCTATAGTAGTGGACCGACAGCAACCAAACTCGGTACACATACTGCTTACTATCAGGCGAACAACCGCTGTCATGAATTAAACACCTACCACTCACGCTACAGGAGACACGAAGTCGTAAACTACGATATACTTGAATTACTGCAAAACAATGCGAGCCATCTTCCTGCACCTCCTCCTAAAGTAGTAACCTGACTGCAACCAAACTCGGTACACATACTGCTTACTATCAGGCGAACAACCGCTGTCATGAATTAAACACCTACCACTCTCGCTACAGGCGACACGAAGTCGTAAACTACTATATTATTGAATTACTGCAAAACCATGCGAGCCTTCTTCCTGCACCTCCTCCTAAATTAGTGGACCAACTGCAACCAAACTCGGTAAACATACTTCTTACTATCAGGAGAACAACCGCTGTCATGAATTAAACACCTACGACTCACGCTACAGCAGACACGAAGCCGTAAACTACGATATTCTTGAATTACTGCAAAACCATGCGAGCCATCTTCCTGCACCTCCTCCTAAAGTAGTGGAATGACTGCAATCAAACTCCGTACACATACTGCTTACTATCAGGCGAACAACCGCTGTCATGAATTAAACTCCTACCACTCACGCTACAGGAGACACGAAGTCGTAAACTAGGATATTCTTGAATTACTGCAAAACCGTACGAGCCATCTTCCTGCACCTCCTCCTCCAGTAGTTGACCGACTGCAACCAAACTCGGTACACATACTGCTTCCTATCAGGCGAACAACCGCTGTCATGAATTAAACACCTACCACTGACGCTACAGGAGACACGAAGTCGTAAACTACGATATTCTTGAATTACTGCAAAACCATGCGATCTATCTTCCTGCACCTCCTCCTAAAGTAGTGGACCGACTGCAACCAAACGCGGTACACATACTGCTTACTATCAGGCGAACAACCGCTGTCACGAATTAAACACCTACCACTAACGCTACAGGAGACACGAAGTCGTAAACTTCGATATTCTTGAATTATTGCAAAACCATGCGATCCATCCTCCTGCACCTCCTCCTAACGTAGTGAACCGCCTGCAACCAAACCCGGTACACATACTGCTTACTATGAGGCGAACAACCGCTGTCATGAATTAAACACCTACCACTCACGCTACAGGAGACACGAAGTCGTAAACTACGATATTCTTGAATTACTGCAAAACCATGCGAGCAATCTCACTGCACCCCCTCCTAAAGTAGTGGACCGACAGCAACCAAACTCGGTACACATACTGCTTACTATCAGGCGAAAAACCGCAGTCATGTATTAAACTCCTACCACTCACGCTACAGGAGACACGAAGTCGTAAACTACGATATTCTTCAATTACTGCACAACATTGCGAGCCATCTTCCTGCACCTCCTCCTAAAGTAGTGGACCGACTGCAACCAAACTCGGTACACATTCTGCTTACTATCAGGCGAGCAACCGCTGTCATGACTTAAAAACCTACCACTCACGCTAGAGGAGACACGAAGTCCTAAACTACGATATTCTTGAATTGCTGCAAAACCATGCGGGCAATCTTCCTGCACCTCCTCCTCCAGTAGTGGACCGACTGCAACCAAACTCGGTACACATACTGCTTGTTATCAGGCGAACAACCGCTGTCATGAATTAAACACCTACCACTAATGCTACAGGAGACACGAAGTCGTAATCTACGATATTCTTGAATTACTGCAAAACCATGCGAGCCATCTTTCTGCAACTCCTCCTAAAGTATTGGACCGACTGCAACCAAACTCGGTACACATACTGCTTACTATCAGGCGAACAGCTGCTGTCAATAATAAAACTCCTACCACTCACGCTACAGGAGTCACGAAGTCGTAAACTACGATATTCTTGAATTACTGCAAACCATGCGAGCCATCTTCCTGCACCTCCTCTTAAAGTAGTGGACCGACTGCAACCAAACTCGGTACACATACTGCTTACTATCAGGCGAACAACCGCTGTCGTGAATTAAACACCTACCACTCACGCTACAGGAGTCACGAAGTCGTAAACTACGATAATCTTGAATTACTGCAAAACCATGGGAGCAATCTTCCTGCACCTCCTCCTAAAGTAGTGGACCGACTGCAACCAAACTCGGTACAAATACTGCTTACTATCAGGCGAACAAACGCTGTCATGAATTAAACACCTACCACTCACGCTACAGAAGACACGAAGTCGTAAACTACGATATTCTTGAATTACAGCAAAACCATGCGAGCCTACTTCCTGCACCTCCTCCTAAAGTAGTGGACCGACTGCAACCAAACTCGGTACACATACTGCTTTCTATCAGGTGCACAACCGCTTTAATGAAATAAAAACCTATCACTTACGCTACAGGAGACACGAAGTCGTAAACTACGATATTCTTGAATTACTGCAAAACCATGCGAGCCATCTTCCTGCACCTCCTCCTAAAGTAGTGGACCGACTGCAACCAAACTCGGTACACATTCTGCTTACTATCAGGCGAACAACCGCTGTCATGAATTAAACACCTGCCACACACGCTACAGGAGACACGAAGTCGTAAACTACTATACTCTTGAATTGCTGCAAAACCATGCGGGCCATCTTCCTGCACCTCCTCCTCCAGTAGTGGACCGACTGCAACCATACTCGGTACACATACTGCTTACTATCAGGCGAACATCCGCTGTCATGAATTAAACACCTACCACTCACGCTACAACGGACACGAAGTCATGAACTACGATATTCTTGAATTACTGCAAAACCATGCGAGCCATCTTACTGCATCTACTCCTAAAGTAGTGGACCGACTGCAACCAAACTCGGTACACATACTGCTTTCTATCAGGTGCACAACCGCTGTCATTAAATAAAAACCTACCACTTACGCTACAGGAGACACGAAGTCGTAAACTACGATATTCTTGAATTACTACAAAACCATGCGAGCCATCTTCCTGCACCTCCTCCTAAAGTAGTGGACCGACTGCAACCAAACTCGGTACACATACTGCTTGTTATCAGGCGAACAACCGCTGTCATGAATTAAACACCTACCACTAATGCTACAGGAGACACGAAGTCGTAAACTACGATATTCTTGAATTACTGCAAAACCATGCGAGCCATCTTTCTGCACCTCCTCCTCAGTAGTGGACCGACTGCCACCAAACTCGGTACACATACTGCTTACTATCAGGCAAACAACCGCTGTCATGAATTAAACTCCTACCACTCACGCTACAGGAGTCACGAAGTCGTAAACTACGAAATTCTTGAATTACTGCAAACCATGCGAGCCATCTTCCTGCACCTCCTCTTAAAGTAGTGGACCGACTGCAACCAATCTCGGTACACATACTGCTTACTATCAGGCGAACAACCGCTGTCATGAATTAAACACCTACCACTCACGCTACAACGGACACGAAGTCGTGAACTACGATATTCTTGAATTACTGCAAAACCATGCGAGCCATCTTCCTGCACCTCCTCCTAAAGTAGTGGACCGACTGCAACCAAACTCGGTACACATACTGCTTACTATCAGGCGAACAAACGCTGTCATGAATTAAACACCTACCACTCACGCTACAGTAGACACGAAGTCGTAAACTACGATATTCTTGAATTACTGCAAAACCATGCGAGCCATCTTCCTGACCAGTTAAGTTTCATTTAGCAGAGAAATGCGTGTGTCGATGTTTCGTGAACTGTTATCCATACGTTAAATGCCTCAAATTGGCCATTAAGTTAGAGAGTGGAAATCTGCTCGTTACGCAGCTAACAAAAAGTTAACATTTTTTGCAGAGAAATGCGTTTGTTGATGCATATTCTTCTCGTTACACGGCTAACGACCTGTTAACTTGTTGTTAGCTGAGAAATGCGTTTGTCGATATTTCGTTCCGAGTTAACCTTACATTAAAGACCTTCAACAGGCCGTAAAGTTAGCGAGTAGAATTCTGCTGGATACAGGCTAACGCTCAGGTAACTAGTCATTTGCAATGAAATCCGTTTGTCGATGCTTTGTTATGAGTCTACATTACGTTAAATGCTTCAAACTGGCCATTAAGTTAGCGAGTCGCACTGAGCTCGTTACACAGCTAATGACCAGTTAACTAATAAGTAGCAGATTTCATTAAGAGTTAACCTTACGTTACAGGCCTGAAACTGGCCATTAACTTAGCGAGTAGTATTCTGCTCGTTACACGGCTAAAGACCAGATAACTTGCCACCAGCAGAGAAATGCGCTTGTCGATGTTTCGTTATAAGTTAACCTCATGTTAAAGAACTCAAACTGCCCGTTAACTTAGCGAGTACAATTCTGCTCATTACCTGGGTGCACAAATGTAACATCTCAACCACTAGACTGAATTCAAACAAATTTGGTGGAGATATTGCTTACCGTCAATTTACAATAGCTGTAGGGGTTTGAGACCCCATTTGAAACCTCAGTGAAAATGCCAGTGAAACCCCTAGTTAAACTCTCCGTTTAACTCCCCATTAAAATCCCCGGTAATCTCCCCGTTAATATCCCTGAAAATCTCCCCTTTAAACTCCCCATTAAACTCCCTGTTAAACTCCCCATTAATCTCGCCATTAATCTCAGCGTTAATAACTCTGTTAAACACCCCGTTAAACTCCCGTTAATTTCCCTGTTAAACTCCCCATTAAACTCCCAGTTTAACTACCCGTTTATCTCCCTGTTAATCTTCCCGATATTCTTACGTTAATCTCCCCATTAATCTCCCCGTTAAACTCCTCATTAATCTCCCCATTAATCTCCCCGTTCAACTCCCCTATCTACTCCCCATTCAACTCCCCATTAAACTCCCCGTTAAAACCCTTGTTAATCCCCCATTAAACTCCTCGTTAAACTTACAGTTAAACTCCCCATTAAACTCAAAGTTAAACTTCCTATTAAACTCCCCATTAATCTCTCCGTTAATGTCTTTGTTATTCTCCTCGTAATCTCCCCATTAATCTCCCCATTAAACTCCCCGTTGATCTCCCAATTATTCTCCAAGTTAATCTCCCCGTTAATCTACCAGTTAAACTACCCATTAAACTTCCCGTTATACTACCCGTTAAACTCCCTGTAAAACTCCTGTTAAACTCCAAGTTAAATCATCCTTTAATCTCCCCATTAAACTCTCCGTTAAACTCCTCCAAAATCTCCCCATTTAATTCCTCATTACACTCACCATAAATCTCCCAGTTAAACTCCTGTTTAATCTCCCCATTAATATACCGGTTAAACTCCCCACTAATTTCCCCGTTAAACTCCCAGTTAAACACCTAGATAAACTCCAAGTTAATGTAACTGTTAAACTCCCTGTTAATCGCCCCATTAATCTACCTGTTAAGCTCCCCATTAATTTCCCTGTTAAACTCCCAGTTAAATTCCCAGATAAACTCCCAGTTAAACTACCTGTTAATCTCCCTGTTTATCTCCCCATTATTCTACCCTGTTAATCTCCCCATTAAGCTTCCCGTTAAACTCCTTGCTAAGCTTCCCGTTAATCTCCCTGTTATTCTCCCCGTTCGTCACCCAGTTCAACTCCCTGTTCAACGCCACATTCAACTCCCCGTTAATCTCTCTGTTAATCTCCCCGTTAATATCCCCATTAAACTCCCAGTTAAACTCCCGTTAATTTCCCCTTTAAAATCCTCGTTAAACTACTCGTTAATCTCCCTGTTTATCTTTTGTTATTCTTCCTGTTATTCTCCCCATAACACTTCCCGTTAAACTCCCTGTTAAACTCCCCGTTGATCTCCCCGTTAATCTCCCCATCCAACTCCCTGTTCAATTACCTGTTCATCTCCCCGTTCAACTCCCCGTTAAACTCCCAGTAAAAATCCCTGTTAAACTCAATTTAAAATACCAGTTAATGTCCCCATTAATCTCCCATTAATTTCTTCGGTATACTCCCAATTAAACTCTCCGTTAATCTCCCAGATAAAATCCACCTTAATCTCACCATTAATCTCCCTGATAATCTCCTCGTTAATCTCCCCATTAATCTCCCCGTTGACCTCCCTGTTAATCTACCAGTTAAATTCCCCATTATACTTTCCCATTAAACACCCAGTTAAACTCACAGTTAAACTACCCGTTAATCTCCCTGTTAATCTCATTGTGATTCTCCCCGTTAACCTCCCTGATAATAGCCCTATTATTCTCCCCATTAATCTCCCCATTAAACTCACATTTCATCTCCCCATTAACATTCCCATTAATCTCCCCGTTAATCTCCCCATTAATCTCCCCATTAAAATTCCCCATTCAACTCTCCATTAACCCCCCCGATAATCCCCATCAATCTTCCCGTTAATCTCCCTTCAAATTTCCCCTTCAAACTCCCTGTTAAACTTTTCGTTAATCTCTACATTATCTCCCCATTAATAAACCCGTTTAAGTCGTCGTTAATCTCCCGTTAATTACCCTGTTAAACTCCCTGTTAAACTTCCCATTAAGGGTCTCCGTTACTTTCCCTGTTAATTTCCCAGTTATTCTTTCATCACTCTCCCCATTAAACTCCCCGTTAAACACCCCTTTAATCTGCCCATTAGTCTCCCTGTTCAACTCCCCATTCAACTCCCCTTACTGCTCCCCATTCAACTCCCCGTTAAACTCTTCTTTTAACACCTATTTAAAATCCCAGTTAAACTCCAAGTTAAACTACCCTTTTATCTCCCCGTTATTCGCCACATTAATCTACCTGTTAATCGTCTCGTTAATCTCCCCGTTAATCTCCCCGTTAATCTCCCCATTAATCTTCCACTTAATCTCTCTATTCAACTCACTGTTAATCTCCCCGATTGACTCCCAGTTAATCTCCCCGTTAATCTCCCCTTTCAAATTCCGGTTAATCTACTCGTTAATCTACACGTTAAACTCCCCATTAAATTCCCAGTTTAACTACCCGTTAATCTCCCGTTAATCATCCCGTTAAACTCCTAGTTCAACTTATCGTTCAACTCATCATTCAACTCCCCGTTCAACACCCCATTCAACTCCCCATTAATCCCCCCTTAAACTCCCTGTTAAACTCCCCGGTAAACCCCCATTAAACTACCCATTAAACTCCCCGTTAAAATCTCCGTTAATCTCCCTGTTAATTTCCCTGGTAATCTCCCCTTTAAACTCCCCATTAAACTCCTTAGTTAACTCCCCATTAATCTCTCCATTAATCTCACTGTTAATATCCCAGTTAATCTCCCTGCTAATCTCCCTTTTCAACTCTTTGTTAAACACCCTGTTAAACTCCTTATTAATCTCTCTGTTAATCTCCCTGTTAATATCCCCGTTAAACACCACATTAATCTCCCCATTATACTTCCAATTAAATTCCCCGTTAATCTCCCCATTAATCTTCCCGTTCAATTCCCCATTCAATTTCCTGTTAAACCCCCGTTAAACTCCCGTTAATATCCACGTTAAACTCCCCGTTAAACAACCCATTAATCTCCATGTAAATCTCCCTGTTATTCTTCCCATTACCCCCCCTCTCAACTCCCGGTTAAAATCCCAGTAAAACTACAAGTTAAACTACCCGTTAATCTCCCCGTTATTCTCCCCGTTAATCTCCCGTTAATATCTCCGTTAAACTCCTTGTTAAACTCCCATTAAACTCCCAGATAAACTCACAGATAATCTCCCAGTTAAACTCCCCGTTTGACTCCCCATTAATCTCCACAATATTCTCCCTGTTAAACTCCCCGTTAAACTCCCCATAAAACTCCCTATTCAACTACCCGTTAATTTCCCCGTTAATGTCCCCGGTTATCTCCCCATTAATCTACCCGTTTAACTCCCCGTTAATCTCCTCGTTAATCTTCCCGTTAAACTCCCGTTCAACTCCCTGTCGAACTCTGCTCGTTACACAGCTAACGACCAGTTATCTAATAAGTTGCAGAGTTCATTAAGAGTTAACCTTACGTTTCAGGCCTGAATCTGGCCATTAACTTAGCTAGTACTATTCTGCTCGTTACACAGCAAATGACCAGATAACTTGCCACTAGCAGAGTAATGCGTTTGTCGATGTTTCGTTATAAGTTAACCTTATGTTAAAGGCCTCAAAGTGACCCCCTTTGAAACCCCAGTGAAAATGCCAGTGAAACTCCTAGTTAAACTCTCCGTTTAACTCACAGTTAACGCCATGTTAACACACTGTTAAACTCCCAATTAATCTCCCAGTTTAACTCCTAGTTAAACTACAAGTTAAACAACCCGTTAAACTCCCCGTTAATCTCCCCGTTCAAATCCCTGTTCAACTCCCTGTTCAACTCTCTGCTAATTTTCTCCTTAATCTACCTGTTTGACACCCCGTTAAACTCCACATTAAACTCCCCGTTTATCTCCTTGCTAATCTCCCCTTTAAACTCCCCGTTAAACTCCCTGTTAATCTCCCCATTAATCTCTCCGTTTATCTCCCCATTACACTCCCCTTAAACTCACCTTTTATCTACCAGTTAAACTTTCCATTAATCTCCCCATTAATCTACCTGTTATATTCCCCGTTAATTTCCTGGTTAAATTGCCAGTTAATCTCCAAGTTAAACTCCCAGTTAAACTACCTGTTAAACTTCCCATTAAACTCTCTATTAATCTCCCCAATAAACTCAACATTAATCTCCCTGTTCAATTCCCTGTACAACTCCCTGTTAAGCTTCCCAATACTCTCTCCTTTAATCTACATGTTAAACTCCCCGTTAATCTCCCCATAATTCTGCCCGTTAATCTTCCAATTAAACTCTCCCTTAAAATCCCCTTTAAACTTCCCCATTAAAAACCCAGTTAAACTCCAAGGTAAACTACCCACTAATCTCACCATTAATCTTTTCGTTAATCACCCGTTAATCTCCCAGTTAAACTACCCGTTAATCTCCCAATTCAAATCCCCCTTAATATCGCCATTAAACTCCCCGTTTGCCTCCCCGTTAATCTTTCCCCCTTAATCTTCCCGTTAATCGCCCCATTAATCTCACTGTTAATCTCCTCGTTAATCTCCCCGTTATCTCCTTGTTCAACGCCCCGTACAAATCCCGGTTAATCCTCCCATTAATCTACTCGTTAAACTCCCTGTTAAACTCCCAGTTAAACTCCAAGTTAAACTACCCGTTAATTTCCCCATTAATCAACACGTTCTACTGCCGTACAACTCCCTGTTAATCTCCCTGCTAATCTCCCTGTTCGACTCCCCATTAAACACCCCATAAAATCCCCATTAAACACCCCATTTAACCGCCCGTTAATTTCCCCATAAATCTCCCCGGTAATCTACCAATTAAACTCCCATTTAAACTAACCATTAAATTCCCCGGTAATCTCCCTAATAATCTCCCCATAAAAATCCCCATTAAACTCCCCATTAAACTACCAGTTAAACTCCCAGTTAAAATCCCCATTAAACTCCCAGTTAACCTCCCAGTTAATCTCCCAGATAAACTACCCATTAAACTCCCAGTTAAACACTCTGGTAAACTCCACGTTAAACTCCCCGTTAATCTCCCCGTTAATCCCCCTTTAATCTCCCAGTTGAACACTCCATTATTCTACCCATTAATCTCTTCATTAATCTCCCTGTTAATCTCCCTGTTAATCTCCACATTCATCTCCCCGTTAATCTACAAGTTAAACTCCCCATTAAACTCCCTGTTAAACTTCCCCGTTAAACTTCCAGTTAAACTCCAAGTTGAACTACCTGTTAATCTCCCCGTTAATTTCCCCATTAAATTCCTCGTTAATCTCCTCGTTCAACTCTTTTTACTACTTCCGGTTAATCTCCCTGTTAATCTCCCCGTTTGACTCTCCGTTAATTCCCCCATTAATCTCCCCGTTAATCTTCCCTTTAAACTCCCCGCTAATCTCCCCTTTAAACTCCAAGTTAAACTCCCTGGTGAAATTCCCGTTAATATCCCCGTTAATCTCCCCGTTAATTTCCTTGCTAATCTCCCCTTTAAACTCCCCATTAAACTCCCTGTTATACTCCCAGTTACACTACCCTTTAATCTCTCTGTTAATCTCCCCGTTAATATCCCCGTTAAACTACTCGTTAATCTCCCCCATTAAACATCCCATTAAACTCCCCGATAATCTCCCCATTAATCTTCCCGTTCAACTCCCCATTCACCTTCGTGTTAAACTCCCTGTTAAATTCCCGATATTTTCCCCTTTAAACTCCCCATTAAACTCCCCATTAATATCCCCGTTCAACTCCCCATTAAACTCCCAGTTAAGATCCCAGTTAAACTAAAAGTTAAACTACCCATTAATCTCCATGTTATTCTCCCTGTTAATCTCCCGTTAATTTCTCTGTTATACGCCCCTTTAAACTCCCAGTAAACTTCCAGTTAAACTCCCCATTAAACTCCTAGTTAAACTCTCAGACAATCACCCAGTTAAAATCCCAGTTAAATTACCCATTAAACTCCCCATTAAACTCCCCATTAAACTCGTCATTAAACTCCCTGTTAATCTCCCCATTAAAGTCCCAGTTAAACTCCCAGTTTATCTCCCAGTTAATCTCCCAGTTAAATTAACTGTTAAACTCCCTGTTAAACTCCTCATTAATTTCCTCATTAAACTCCCCATTAAACTCCCCATTAATCGCCCCGTTAACCTCCCCGTTACTCTCCTCATTAATCTCTCCATTATCCTTCCCGTTAAATTCCCCATTAATCTACCAGTTAAACTCTCCAGAAAACTCCCCGTTAAACTTACGTGTTAAACTCCCAGTTAAACACCAAGTTGAACTACCTGTTAATTTCCCCGTTAATCTCCCCATTAAATTCCTCATTAATCTCCCCTTTCAACTCTTTTTACTACTCCCTGTTAATCTCCCCGTTAATCTCCCCGTTTGACTCCCCATTCAACTCACCCGTTAATTCCCATGTTAATCTCCCTGTTAAACTCCCCGTTAAACCTCCGTTAAACTCCGCGGTTAACTCCCCATTGAAATCCCCATTAATCTCCCCGTTAATCTTCCCTTTAAACTCCACACTAATCTCCCCTTTAAACTCCAAGTTAAACTCCAAAGTAAAATCCCCGTTAATATCCCCGTTAATCTCACTGTTAATTTCCTTGCTAATCTCCCCTTTAAAATTCCCATTAAACTCCCTGTTAAACTCACTGTTAATCTCTTTGTTAATCTCCCTGTTAATATCCCCATTAATCTCCCTGCTAATCTCCCCTTTAAACTCCCTGTTAAACTCCCCTTTAATCTCTCCGTTAAGCTCCCCGTTAATATCCCTGTTAATCTACTTGTTAATCTCCCCCATTAAACATCCCATTAAACTCCCCATTAAACTCCACGTTAATCTCCCCATTAATCTTCCCATTCAACTCCCCATTCACCTTCCTGTTAAACACCCTGTTACACTCCCGATATTTTCCCATTTAAACTCCTCATTAAACTACCCATTAATCTCCCTGTTAATCTCCGCATTATTCTTCCCGTTAATCCCCCCATTATACTTCCTATTAAACTACTTGTTAAACTCCCCGTTAAACTCCCCATTAATCTCCCTATTCAACTCCCAATTAAACTCCCAGTTAAGGTCCCAGTTAAACTAAAAGTTAAACTACCCGTTAATCTCCCCGTTATTCTCCTTGTTAATCTCCCGTTAATTTCTAAGTTAAACTCCTCGTTAAACTCCCAGTAAACTGCCAGTTTAACTCCCCATTAAACTCCTAGTTAAACTCTCAGACAATCACCCAGTTAAACTCCACATTAAAATCCCCATTAAACTCGTCATTAAACTCCCAATTAAACTCCCCATTAAAGTCCCAGTTAAACTCCCAGTTTATCTCCCAGTTAATCTTCCATTTAAATTACCTGTTAAACTCAGTGTTAAACTCCTCATTAATCTCCCCATTAAACTCCCCATTAAACTCCCCATTAATCACCCCGTTAACCTCCCCGTTACTCTCCTCATTAATCTCTCCATTAATCTTCCTGTTAATTTCCCCGTTAATCTACCAGTTAAATTCTCCAGAGAACTCCCCATTAAACTTCCCTGTTAAACTCCCAGTTATACACCAAGTTAAACTACCCGTTAATCTCCCCATTCATCTCCGCTTTAATCTCCCCATTAAACTCCCTGTTAATCTCCCTGTTCAACTCCCGTTCAACTCCCTGTTAATCTCCCCATTAATCTCCCTGATAATCTCCCCGTTTAACTACCCGTTAAACTCCCCATAAAACACCCCATTAAACTCCCCATTAATCTTCCCGTTAATCTTCCTGTTAAGCTCCCCGTTAAACTCCCTGTTCAACTCCCCATTCAACTACCCGTTAATCCCCACATTAATCTCCCCATTAAACTCCCCGTTAAACTCCCTGTTAAACTCCCCGTTTAAGTCCCCATAAAATCCCCATTAATCTCCCTGTTAATCTCCCCATTGATCTCCCTGCTAATCTCCCCTTTAAACTCCCCGTTAAACTCCGTGTTAAACTCCCGGATAATCTATCCATTTATCTCCCCATTAATATCCTTGTTAAACTACCCGTTAATTTCCCCATTAAACTCCCCATTAAACTCCCAGTTAAAATACCCGTTAAACTCCTGTTAAACCCCCAGTGAAACCCACACTTAAACCACCAGTTAAACCCCCATTACCAGTTAGAGAGTTGAATTCTGCTCGTTACGCAGCTAACAACAATTTAACATGTCGTTTGTAGAAAAATGCATTTGTTGATGCATATTCTTCTCGTTACACGGCTAACGACCAGGTAACTTGTTGTTAGCTGAGAAATGCGTTTGTCGATATTTCGTTCCGAGTAACCTTACGTTAAATACTTCAAACTGGCCGTAAAGTTAGCGAGTAGAATTCTGCTTGTTACAGGGTTAATGATCAGGTAACTAGTCATTTGCAGAGAATTGCATTTGTCGGTAATTCGTTATGAGTCAACATTACGTTAAATGCTTCAAACAGGCTGTTAAGTTAGCGAGTCTAACTCAGCTCGTTACACAGCTAACGACCAGTTAACTAATAAGTGCAGATTTCGTTAAGAGTTAACCTTACGTTACATGCCTGAAACTGGCCATTAACTTAGCGAGTAGTATTCTGCTCGTTACACAGCTAAGGACCAGATAACTTGCCACTAGCAGAGAAATGCGTTTGTCGATGTTTCGTTATAAGTTAACCTCATGTTAAAAGCCTCAAACTGGCCGTTAACTTAGCGAGTAGAATTCTGCTCATTACCCGGGCACACAAATGTAACATCTCAACCACTAGACTGAATTCAAACAAATTTAGTGGAGATATTGCTTACCGTCAATTAATAATAGCTGTAAGGGCTTGAAACCCCATTTGAAACCTCAGTGAAAATGCCAGTGAAACCCCTAGTTAAGCTCTCCATTTAACTCCCCATTAAAATCCCCGTTAATCTCCCTGTTAATCTCCCTGAAAATCTCCCCTTTAAACTCCCCATTAAACTCCCTGTTAAACACCCCGCTAAACTCCCGTTAATTTCCCTGTTAAACTCCCCGTTAATCTCCCAATTATTCTCTCTGTTAATCTCCCCATTAATCTACCAGTTAAACTACCCATTAAACTTCCTGTTATATTACCATTAAACTCCCATTAAACTACAAGTTAAATTACCCGTTAATCTCCCCATTAAACTCTCCATTAAACTCCACAATAATCTCCCCATTTTATTCCGCATTAAACTCACCATTAATCTCCCAGTTAAACTTCCCATTAATCTCCCCATAAATATTCCCATTTAGCTCCCTGCTAATTTCCCCGTTAAACTCCCAGTTAAATTCCCAGATCAACTCCCAGTTAAACTAACCGTTAAACTCCCCATTAAACTCCCTGTTAATCTTCCCTTTAATCTCCCCATTAATCTCCTAGATAATCTCCCCATTAAACTCCTCGTTAATCGCCTCATTAACCTCCCCGTTAATATCCTTGTTAATATCCCCTTAATCTCCCCGTTAATCTCCTCATTAATCTACCAGTTAAACTCCCCATTACACTCCCCATTCAACGACCCTGTTAAACTCCCAGTTAAACTCCAAGTTAAACTACCTGTTAATGTCCGTTTTAATGTCCCCATTAATCTCCCCGTTAAACTCCCTGTTAATCTCCCCGTTCAACTCCCGTTCAACTGCCTGTTTATCTTCCCGTTCATCTCCATGTTGGACTCCTGGTTAAACTCCCCATTCAATTCGCCGTTCAACTCTCCGTTAAACTTCCCTTTTAAACTCAAAGTTAAAATCCCAGTTAAACTCTAAGTTAAATTACCCGTCAATCTCCCATTAATTTCCCCGTTAAACACCTAGTAAAAATCCCAGTTAAACTCAATTTAAAATACCAGTTCATCTCCCCGTTAATCTCCTGTTAATTTCCCCAGTAAAATCCCAATTAAACTCTCCATTAAACTCCCAGTTATACTCCCAGTTAATCTTCCAGTTAAACTCCCCATTAACCTCCCAGTTGAACTCACAGTTATTCTCCCAGTGAAACTCCCAGTTAAACTTCTCGTTAAACTCCACGTTAAACTTCCTCATTAAACTTCCAGTTAAACTCCCAGTTAAACCCCAAGTTAAACTACCTGTTAATCTTCCCATTAATCTCCCCGTTAATCTCCCCGTTTATCTCCCCATTACACTCCCCATTAAACTCACTGTTAATCTCCCAGTTAAACTATCCATTAATCTCCCCATTAATCTACCGTTATACTCCTCGTTAATTTCCCCGTTAAACTCCTAGTTAATCTCCCAGTTAAACTCCCAGTTTAAGTACCTATTAAACTCCCCCTTTACCTCTCTGTTAATCTTCCCGTTCATCACCCCGTTAATCTCACAATTTATCTCCACGTGTAACTCCCCATTAATCTTTCCGTTAATCTCCCTGTTAATCTACCCATTAATTTTCCCCATTAATCTACCAGTTAAACACCCAGTTTAACTCCAAGGTAAACTACCCGTTAATCTCCCCGTTAATCTATCCGTTAATCTCCCCTTTAATGACCATTTCAAGTCCCCATTGATCTCCCCATTCCACTCCCCATTAATCTCCCCATTAAACTCCCCATTTGCCTCCCTGTTAAATTTCCAATTTAATCTCCCTGTTATTCGCCCCATTAATCTCTCCGTTAATCTCCCCGTTAATCTACCCGTTAATCACCCCATTAATGCCCCAGTTTAACTTCCCGTTAATCTCCCCATTCAACTCCTCATTAATCCCCCTATTAATCTACCCGTTAAACTCCCTGTTAAACTTCAAGTTAAACTCCAAGTTAAACTACCCGTTAATTTCCCCATTAATCAACCCGTTCTACTCTCGTACAACTCCCTGTTAATCTCCCTGCTAATCTCCCTATTTGACTCCCCGTTAAACACCCTGTAAACTCCCCGTCAAATTCCCATTTAACTCCCAATTAATTTTCCCATTAATCTGCCCGGTAATCTACCCATTAAACACCCCTTTAAACTCCCCGTTAAACTCCCCATTAATCTCCCTATTAATCTCCCCATAAAAATCCCCATTAAACTCCCCATTAAACTCCTTGTTAAACTCCCCATTAAACTCCCAGTTAACCTCCCAGTTAAGCTGCCAGTTAAACTCCCAGATAAACTACACATTAAGCTCCCCATTAAACTCCCTGTTCATCTCCCCATTAATCTCCCCATTAAACACTCCATTAATCTCCCCAATAATCTCTCCGTTAATCTCCCCGTTAATCTCCACGTTAATCTCCCCGTTAATCTACAAGTTAAACTCCCCATTAAACTCCCTATTTAACTTCCAGTTAAACTCCAAGTTGAACAACCCGTTAATCTCCCCGTTAATCTCCCCGTTCAACTCCCTGTACTACTTCCTGTTAATCTCCTCGTTAATCTCCCAGTTTGACACCCCATTCAACTCCCCGTTGACATCCCAATTAATCTCCCTGTTAATCTTCCCTTTAAACTCCCTGCTAATCTCCCCTTTAAACTCCAAGTTAAACACCCCGTTAAAATCCCCGTTATCTCCCTGTTAATTTCCTTGCTAATCTCCCCTTTAAAGTCCCTATTCAACTCCCTGTTAATCTCTCCATTAATCTCCATGTTAATATCACAGTTAATCTCACTGCTAATCTCCCCTTTAAACTCCCTGTTAAACTCCCTTTTAATCTGTCCATTAATGTCCCCATTAATATCATCATTAAACTCCCCGCTAATCTCCCTTTTAAACTACCCATTAAACTCACCATTAATCTAACCATTAATTTTCCCATTCAACTCCCCATTCAACTTCCTGTTAAAATCCCAGGTAAACTAAAGGTTAAACTACCTGTTAATCTCCCCATTATTCTCCCTTTTAATCTCCCGCTAATTTCCCCGTTAAACTCCCAGTTAAACTCCCAGATAAACTCCCATTTAAACTAACCGTTAAACTCCCCATTACACTCCCTGTTAATCTCCCCATTAATCTCCCCGTTAATCTCCCCATTAATATCCCCGATAATCTCCCCATTAAAATCCCCGTTAATCGCCTCATTAACCTCCCCATTAATATCCTTATTAATATCCCCTTAATCTCCCCGTTAATCTCCTCATTAATCTACCAGTTACACTCCCCGTTATACTCCCCATTCAACAACCCTGTTAAACTCCCAGTTAAATTCCAAGTTAAACTACCTGTTAATGTCTGTTTTAATGTCCCCATTAATCTCCCCGTTAAACTCCCTGTTAATCTCCCCGTTCAACTCCAGTTCAACTCCCTGTTAATCTTCCCGTTCATCTCCATGTTGGACTCCTGGTTAAACTCCCCATTCAATTCGCCGTTCAACTCCCCGTTAAACTTCCCCTTTAAACTCAAAGTCAAAATCCCAGTTAAACTCTAAGTTAAATTACCCGTTAATGTCGCATTAATTTCCCTGTTAAACTCCTAGTAAAATCCCAGTTAAACTCAATGTAAAATACCAGTTCATCTCCCCGTTAATCTCCTGTTAATTTCCCCAGTAAAATCCCAGTTAAACTCTCCATTAAACTCCCAGTTATACTCCCAGTTAATCTCCCAGTTAAACTCCCCATTAACCTCCCAGATGAACTCACAGTTATTCTCCCAGTGAAACTCCCAGTTAAACTTCTCGTTAAACTCCACGTTAAACTTCCTCAATTAACTTCCAGTTAAACTCCCAGTTAAACCCCAAGTTAAACTACCTGTTAATCTCCCCATTAATCTCCCTGTTAATCTCCCCATTTATCTCCCCATTACACTCCCCATTAAACTCACTGTTAATCTCCCAGTTAAACTATCCATTAATCTCCCCATTAATCTACCGTTATACTCCTCGTTAATTTCCCCGTTAAACTCCTAGTTAATCTCCCAGTTAAACTCCCAGTTTAAGTACCCATTAAACTTCCCCTACCTCTCTGTTAATCTTCCCGTTAATCACCCCGTTAATCTCCCAATTAATCTCCCCGTGTAACTATCCATTAATCTTTCCGTTAATCTCCCTGTTAATCTACCCATTAATTTTCCCCGTTAATCTACCAGTTAAACACCCAGTTAAACTCCAAGGTAAACTACCCGTTAATCTCCCTTTTAATCTATCCGTTAATCACGCCTTTAATGACCATTTCAAGTCCCCATTAATCTCCCCATTCAACTCCCTGTTAATCTCCCCATTAAACTCCCCATTTGCCTCCCTGTTAATCTTCCAATTTAATCTCCCCGTTATTCGCCCCATTAATCTCTCCGTTAATCTCCCCATTAATCTACCCATTAATCACCCCATTAATGCCCCAGTTTAACTTTCCGTTAATCTCCCCATTCAACTCCCCATTCAACTCCCCATTAATCCCCCTATTAATCTACCCATTAAACTCCCTGTTAAACTCCAAGTTATACTCCAAGTTAAACTACCCATTAATTTCCCCATTAATCAACCCGTTCTACTCCCGTACAACTCCCTGTTAATCTCCCTGCTAATCTCCCTATTTGACTCCCCGTTAAACACCCTCTAAACTCCCTGTTAAACTCCCATTTAACTCCCAATTAATTTTCCCATTAATCTACCCGGTAATCTACCCATTAAACACCCCTTTAAACTCCCCGTTAAACTCCCCATTAATCTCCCTAATAATCTCCCCATAAAAATCCCCATTAAACTCCCCATTAAACTCCTTGTTAAACTTCCCATTAAACTCCCAGTTAACCTCCCATTTAAGCTGCCAGTTAAACTCCCAGATAAACTACACATTAAGCTCCCCATTAAACTCCCTGTTAATCTCCCCATTAATCTCCCCATTAAACACTCCATTAATCTCCCCAATAATCTCTCCATTAATCTCCCCGTTAATCTCCACGTTAATCTCCCCGTTAATCTACAAGTTAAACTCACCATTAAACTCCCTATTTAACTTCCAGTTAAACTCCAAGTTGAACAACCCGTTAATCTCCCCATTAATCGTCCCGTTCAACTCCCTGTATTACTTCTGTTAATCTCCTCGTTAATCTCCCAGTTTGACACCCCATTCAACTCCCCGTTGACATCCCAATTAATCTCCCCGTTAATCTTCCCTTTAAACTCCCCACTAATCTCCCCTTTCAACTCCAAGTTAAACACACCGTTAAAATCCCCGTTTTCTCCCTGTTAATTTCCCTGCTAATCTCCCCTTTAAAGTCCCTATTAAACTCCCTGTTAAACTCCCTGTTAATCTCTCCGTTAATCTCCCAGTTAATATCACAGTTAATCTCACTGCTAATCTCCCCTTTAAACTCACTGTTATACTCCCTTTTAATCTGTCCATTAATCTCCCCATTAATATCCCCATTAAACTCCCCGCTAATCTCTTAATTATCTCATCATTAATCTACAAGCTTAACTCCCCCTTAAACTCAGCATTAAACTCCCCGTTAATCTCCCTGCTAATCTCCCCTTTAAACTCCCCATTAAACGCCCTGTTAATCTCCCCATTAATCTCTTTGTTATTCTCCCCGTTACACTCCCCGTTAACCTCACTGTTTATCTCCCAGTTAAACTTTCCATCAATCTCCCAGTTAAACTCTCAGACAAACTCCCAGTTAAACTCCCAGTTAAGCTACCCATTAAACTAACCATTAAACTCCCTGTTACACTCCCCGTTAAAGTCCCCATTAATCTCCCAATAATCTCATCATTAATCTACAAATTAAACTCACCCTTAAATTCCGCATTAAACTCCCCGTTTATCTCCCTGCTTTTCTCCCCTTTAAACTCCCCATTAAACTCCATGTTAATCTCCCCATTAATCTCCCTGTTATTCTCCCCGTTAATGTCCCCGTTAAACTACCTGTGAATTGCCCCGTTAACCTCCCCGCTAATCTCCTTGTTGATCTCCCCGTTAATATCCCCATTAATCTCCCCAATATTCTACCAGATAAACTAACCGTTAAAATCCCTGTTCAACTCACTGTTAATCTGCCTAATAAACTCCCCATTTGACTCCCTGTTTAGCTACCCATTAAACTCCCCGTTACACTCCCAATTCAACTTGCTATTAATCTCCCCTTTAATCTCCACATTAAAATCCCCTTCAACTCACCGTTCAACTCCTTGTTACCCCCCCGTTAATCTCATCATTAAACTCCCTGTTAAACTCCCTGTTTAACTCCTCATTAAACTACCCATTAAACTCCCCGTTGAAATCTCCATTAATCTCTCCGTTAATATCCCAGTTAATGTCCCTGCTAATCTCCCCTTAAAATTCCCTGTTAAACTCACTGTTAATCTCACCGTTAATCTCTTCGATTATCCCCTCTTCAATATGCCGTTAAATTCCCGTTAATTTCCACGTTAAACTCCCTGTTAAACTACCCATTAATCTCCCTGTTAATCTCCCTGTTATGCTTCCCATTACCCCCCATTAAACATCCTATTAAACTCACTGTTAAACTCCCCGTTAATCTCCCCATTAATCTCTCCTCTCAACTCCCTGTTAAACTCCCCGTTAAACTCCCAGTTAAAATCCCAGTAACACTACAAGTTCAACTACCCGTTAATCTCCCCGTTATTCTCACCGTTAAGTTCCGTTAATTTCTCCGTTAATCTCCCTGTTAATCTCCCAGTAAACTCCCAGTTAAACTCCCCAGTAAACTCCCAGATAAACTCTCAGATAATCTCCCAGTTAAACTCCCTGTTTGACTCCCCATTAATCTCCCCATTATTCTCCCTGTTAAACTCCCCGTTAAACTCCCAATAAAACTCCCTATTCAACTACCCGTTAATTTCCCCATTAATGTCCCCGATTATCTAAACATTAATCTACCCATTAAACTCCCCGTTAATCTCCTCGTTAATCTTCCCGTTAAACTCCCCTTCAACTCCATGTCGAACTCAGCTCGTTACACAGCTAACGACCAGTTATCTAATAAGTAGCAGAGTTCGTTAAGAGTTAACCTTACATTTCAGGCCTGAAACTGGCCATTAACTTAGCGAGTACGATTCTGCTCGTTACAAGGCTAACGACCAGATAACTTGCCACTAGCAGAGAAATGAGTTTGTCGATGTTTCGTTATAAGTTAACCTTATGTTAAAGGCCTGAAACTGACCCCCTTTGAAACCCCAGTGAAAATGCCAGTGAAACGCCTAGTTAAACTCTCTGTTTAACTCCCAGTTAACGCCAAGTTAACACACAGTTAAACTCCCAGTTAATCTCCCAGTTTAACTCCCAGTTAAACTACAAGTTAAACTACCCATTAATATCCCCATTAATAAACCTGTTCTACTCCCAAACAACTCCCTGTTAATCTCCCTGCTAATATCCCTTTTGGACTCCCTGTTAAACAACCCTTAAACTCCCCATTCAACTTCCCATCAATTTCCCCGTTAATTTCCCCATTAATCTTCCCAGTAATCTACCCGTTAAAATCCCATTTAAACTCCCTGTTAAACTCCCCAGTAATCTCCCCATTAATCTCCCCATAAGAATCCCCATTAACCTCCCTGTTAAACACTCCATTAATTTACCCATTAATCTCCTTGTTAATCTCCCTGTTAATCTCCATGTTCATCTCCCCGTTAATTTACAAGTTAAACTCCCCATTAAACTCCATGTTAAATTTCCCCATTAAACATCCAGTTAAATTTCCAGTTAAACTCCAAGTTGACTACCCATTAATCTCCCCGTTAATCTCCCCGTTAAATTCCTCGGTCACCTATCTGTTCCACTCCCTGTGCTACTCCCTGTTAATCTCCCCGTTAATCTCACCGTTTGACTCCCCGTTCAACTCCCCGTTAATCCTCTGTTAATCTCCCCGTACAACTCCCCATTTAACTCCCCGTTCAACACCCCATTCAACAGCCCGTTAATCCCCATGTTAATCTCCCTGTTATACGCCCAGTTAAACCCCCGTTAAACTCCCTTTTTAAACTCCCTGTTGAAATCCCCATTACTCTCCCCATTAATCTTCCCTTTATACTCCGTGCTAATCTCCCCTTTAAACTCCAAGTTAAACTCCCTGTTAAACTCTCTGTTAGTATCTCCGTTAATCTTTCCCTTAAAATCCCCGTTAATCTCCCTGCAAATGTCCCCTTTAAACTCCCTGTTAAACTCCCTGTTAAACTCCTCTTTAATCTCTCTTTTAATCTCCCCATTAATATACCCATTAAACTACCCGTTAATCTCCCCCATCAAACATCCCGTTAAACTACCCCTTAAACTCCCCGTAAATCTCCCAATTAATCTAACTGTTCAACTCCTTTTCACCTTCCTGTTAAACTACCCGTTAAACTCCCGTTATTTTCCCGATAAACTCCCCGTTAAACTCCCCATTCAACTACCCGCTAATCCCCCATAAATCTCCCCATTAAACTCCCCGTTAAACTCCCAGGTAATGTATCTTATTAACTCCCCATTAAACTCCCTATTAATCTTCACCGTTAAACTTCCAGTTAATCTTCCAGTTAAACTCCAAGTTAGTCTCCCCGTTAAATTCCTCGTTAATCTCCCTGTTCAACTTCCTGTTCTACTCCCTGTTAATCAACCTGTTAATCTCCCCGTTGAACTCTTCATTGAAATCCCCACTAATCACCCCATTAATCTTCCCTTTAAACTCCCCGCTAATCTCCCCTTTAAACTCCAAGTTAAACTCCCTGTTAAAATCCCCGTTAACCTCCTCGTTAATATCCCCATTAATTTCCTTGCTAATGTCCCCTTTAAACTCCCCATTAAACTTCCTGTTAAACTCCCTGTTAATTTCTCCGTTAATCTCCCCATTAATATCCCCGTTATTCTCCCTGCTAATCTCCCCTTTAAACTCGCTGTTAAACTCCCCTTTAATCTCTCCGTTAATCTCCCCGTTAATATCCCCGATAAACTCCATGCTAATCTCCCCTTTAAACTCCCCGTTAAACTCACCGTTCACCTCCCCATTAATCTTTACATTCAACACCCCATTCAACTTCCTGTTAAAATCTCAGTTAAACTAAAAGTTATCTCCTGTTGATTTCCCCATTAAACTCCCCATTAATCTCCCTGTTAATCTCCCCGTTATTCTTCAATTAATCGACCCATTAAACTTCCTATTAAACTCCCTGTTAAACTACCCGTTAATCTCCCCATTAATCTCCCCATTAAACTAAAATTTAATCTACCCATTATTCTCCCCGTTATTCTCCCTGTTAATCCCCCATTAATTTCTCTGTTAATCTCCCCATTAAACTCCCAGTAAACTGCCTGTTAAACTCCGCATTAAACTCCCAGTTAAACTCTCAAACAATCTCCCAGTTAATCTCCCAGTTAAGCTACCCATTAAACTCCAAATTAAACTCCCTGTTAAACTCCCCATTAATCTACCCATTAATCTCCCTGTTATTCTCCCCATTAATATCCCTGTTAAACTCCCTGTGAATCGCCCCTTTAATCTCCCCGCTAATCTCCTTGTTAATCTCCCCATTAATCTCCTCGTTAATCTCCCCATTAATCTACCAGCTAAACTACCCGTTAAAATCCCTGTTCAACTCTCTGTTAATCTGCCCGTTAATCTCCCCATTTGACTACCTTTTAAACTCCCCATTAAACTCCCCATTAAGTTCCCCATTCAACACGCCATTAATCTTCCCATTAATCTCTCCGATAATCTCATCGCTAATCTACACATTAAACTCACCCTTAAACTTCCCATTAAAATCCCCATTAATCTCCCCGTTAATCTCCGCTTTATACTCCCATTCAACTCCACGTTATACTACCAGTTCAACTTCCCGTTCAACTCCCTGTTAATCCTCTCATTAATCTCATCATTAAACTCTCTGTTAAACTCCCCGTTAAACTCCCCATTAAACTACCCATTAAACTCCCCAGTAAAATCCCCGTTAATCTCCCCATTAATATCCCAGTTATACTCTCACTTCTAATCTCCCCTTTAAACTCCCTGTTAATCTCCCCGTTACTCTCTTCGTTTATTCCCCTTTTAATATCCCGTTAAACTCCCGTTAATTTCCACGTTAAACTACCCGTTAAACTACCAATTAATCTCCCTGTTAATCTTCTGTTATTCTTCCCGTTACCCCCAATTAAACATCCTATTAAACTACCTGTTAAACTCCCCATTTATCTCCCCATTAATCTCCCCTCTCAACTCCCCGCTAAATTCCCCGTTAAACTCCCAGTTAAAATCCCAGTAAAACTACAAGTTAAACTACCTGTTAATCTCCCCATTATTCTCCCCATTAATCTCCCGTTAATTTCTCCGTTAAACTTCCTGTTTAACTCCCAGTAAACTCCCAGTTAAACTCCCCATTAAACTCCCAGATAAACTCTCAGATAATCTCCCAGTTAAACTCCCTGTTTGACTCCCCATTAATCTCCCCATTAATCTCCCTGTTAATCTCCCCATTAATTTACCAGCTAAACTACCCATTAAAATCCCGGTTCAACTCTCTGTTAATCTGTTCATTAATGTCCCCATTTGACTCCCTGTTAAACTCCCCATTAAACTCCCTATTCAACTCGCCATTAATCCCTTCGATAATCTCATTGGTAATCTACACGTTAAACTCACCCTTTAACATCCCATTTAAATCCCCGTTAATCTCCCCGTTAATCTCAACATCAAACTCCCCTTCAACTCCCCGTTCAACTACCAGTTCAACTCCCCGTTCAACTCCCTGTTAATCAACACGATAATCTCATCATTAAACTCCCTGTTAAACTGCCCGTTAAACTCCCCATTATATTACCCATTAAACTCCTCGTTAATCTCCTCGTTAATATCCCAGTTAATCTCCCTGCTAATCTACCCACTAAACTCCCTGTTACATTCCCTGTTAATCTCCCCATTTATCTCTCTGTTAATCTCCCCATTAAAATCACCGTTTATCTCCCAGTTAAAGTTTCCATTAATCTCCCCATTAATCTAACCATTATACTTCCCGTTAATTTCCCAGTTAAATTCCCAGTTAATCTCCAAGTTAAACTCCCAGTTAAACTACCCGTTAAACTTCCGGTTAAACTATCTGTTAATCTCCCCATTAATCACCCCGTTAATTTCCCCATTAATCTCCCCTGTAATCTACCTATTAAACTCCCCTTTAAACTCACCATTAAACTATCTGTTAATCTCCCTATCAATCTCCCCGTTAAAATCCCCAATATACTACCCATTAAACTCCCAGTTAACCACCCAGTTAATCACACAGTTAAACTCCCAGATAAACTACCTGTTAAACTCCCCAATAAACTCCCTGGTAAACTCCCCATTAATCTTCCCATTAATCTCCCCATTAATCTCTTCATTAAACTCCCCGTTAATCTCCCCATTAATCTCTCCATGAATCTCCTCGTTAATCTTCCCATTAATCTACATGTTAATCTCCCCATTAATCTACCAGTTAAAATCCCCATTAAACTCCCCAATAATGTCCCCTTTAACGTCCCCGTTAAACTCACCGTTAATCTCCCGTTCAACTCCCCATTCAACTTCCTGTTAAAATCCCAGTTAAACTAAAGTTAACTCCTGTTAATTTCCCCATTAAACTCCTCGTTAAACAACCCGTTAATTTCCCTGTTAATCTCCCATTAATTCCCCCATTAATCTTCCTACTAAACTCCCTGTTAAACTCCCCGTTAATCTACCCATTAATCTCCCCATTAAACTCCCAGTTAAAATCACAGTTAAACTAAAAGTTAAACTACCCATTAATCTCCCCATTATTCTCCCTGTTAATCTCCCATTTATTTCTCCGGTAATCTCCCCGTTAAACTCCCAGTAAACTGTCAGTTAAACTCCCCATTAAACTCCCAGTTAAACTCTCAGACAATCTCCCAGTTAAACTCCCAGTTAAACCCATGAAACTCCCCATTAAACACCCTGTTAAACTCCCCAATTATCTACCCATTAATCTCCCTGTTATTCTCCCCGTTAATGTCCCTGTTAAACTCCATGTGAATCGCCCCATTAATCTCCCGCTAATCTCTTTGTTAATCTCCCCATAATTCTCCCCATTAATCTCCCCATTAATCTACCAGCTAAACTACCCGTTAAAATCCTTATTCAACTCTCTGTTAATCTGCCCGTTAATCTCTTCATTTGACTCCCTGTTAAACTCCCCATTAAACTCCCCATTCAACTTGCCATTAATCTCCCCATTAATCTCCCCAATAATCTCACCTCTAATCTACACGTTAAACTCACCCTTAGAATTCCCATTAAAATCCCCATTAACCTCCCTGTTAATCTCCCCATTAAACTCCCCTTCACCTCCCCGTTCAACTACCAGTTCAACTTCCCATTCAACTCCCTGTTAATTCCCCCGTTAATCTCATCATGAAACTCCCTGTTAAACTCCCTGTTAAACTTCCCATTAAACTACCCATTAAACTCCCCATTAATATCATCGTTAATATCCCAGGTAATGACCCTGCTAATCTCCCCTTTAAACTCCCTGTTTGACTCCCCGTTATTTCCCCATTATTCTCCCTGTTAAACTCCCTGTTAAACTCCCCATAAAACTCCATATTCAACTGCCCATTAATTTCCCCGATTATCTCCCCATTAGTCTCCCAGTTAAACTCCTAGATAAACTACCCGTTAAACCCCCCTTTAAACTCCCCGTTAAACTCCCCGTTAATCTCCCCGTTAATCTCCCTGTTAAACACTCCACTAATCTACCCATTAATCTCCCCATTAATCTCCTTGTTAATCTCCCCGTTAATCTTCACATTCATCTCCTCATTAATTTACAAGTTAAACTCCCCATTAAACTCCCTGTTAAACTTCCCCGTTAAACTTCCAGTATAACTCCAGTTGAAACTAACCGTTAATCTCCCCGTTAAGTTCCCCGTTAATCTCCCTGTTCAACTCCCTGTACTACTCCCTGTTAATCTCCCCATTAATCACCCCCATTTTAACACCCCATTAAACTCCCCATTAATCCCCCCATTAATCTCCCTGTTAACCCCTTGTTAAACTCCTCGTTAAATTCCCCATTGTAATCCCCATTAATCACCATGTTAAACTGCCAATTAAACTCCTTGTTAAAACTTCCCGTTAATCCCCCTGTTAATATTCACGTTAAACTCCCCGTACAACTTCCCGTTCAACTCCCCATTCAACTCCCCGTTAATCCCCATGTTAATCTACCTGTTAAACTCCCAGTTAAACCCCGGTTATACTCCCCGTTAAACTCCCTATTGAAATCCCTTTTTCCTTTAAACTCTCCGCTAATCTACCCTTTAAACTCCAAGTTAAACTCCCCGTTAATATCCCCGTTAATATCCCAGTTAATATCCCCGTTAATTTCCTTGAAACTCTCCCCTTCAAACTCCTCATTAAAATCCGTGTTAAACTCTGTGTTAATCTCTCCGTTAATCTTCTCCTTAAAATCCCTGTTAATCTCCCTGCTAATCTCCCCATTAAACACCCTGTTAAACTCCCCATTAATTTCCCGTTAATCTCCGAATTAATCTCCACATTAAACTCTCCGTTAATCTCCCCATGAATCTCTTCATTAAACACCTCATTAATCTCCCCATTAATATCCACGTTAATCTCCCCGTTAATCTACCAGTTAAACTCCCCATCAAACTCAGCATTAAACTTCCTGTTAAACTCCCTCTTAATTTCTCCGTTAATCTCCCCGTTAATATCACCGTTAATCTCCCTGCTTATCTCCCCTTTAAACTCCCTGTTAAACTCCCCTTTAATCTCTCCATTAATCTCCCCATTAATATCCCCGTTAAACTCCACGCTAATCTCCCCTTCAAACTCCCCATTAAACTCACTGTTAATCTCCCCATTAATCTTCCCCTTCAAGTCCCCATTCAACTTCCTCTTAAAATCCCAGTTAAACTAAAAGTTAACTCCTGTTAATTTCCCCGTTAAACTCCCCGTTAAACTACCCGTTAATCTCCCTGTTAATCTCCCCTTTACTCTTCCCATTAATCTCCCCATTCAACTTCCTATTAAACTCCCTGTTAAACACCCCGTTAATCTCCCCACTAATCTCCCCGTTCAACTCCCCATTAAACTCCCAGTTAAAATCTCAGTGAAACTAAATGTTAAACTGTCCATTAATCTGCCCATTATTCTCCCTGTTAATCTCCCATTAATTTCTCCGTTAATCTCCCCGTTAAATTCCCAGTAAACTGCCAGTTAAACTCCCCATTAAACTCCCAGTTAAACTCTCAGACAATCTCCCAGTTAAACTCCCAGTTAAGCAACCCATTAAACTCCCAATTAAACTCCATGTAAAACAACCCGTTAAACTCCCCATTAATCTCCCTGTTATTCTCCCCGTTAATGTCCCTGTTAAACTCCCTGTGAATCAGCCCGTTAATCTCCCTGCTGATCTTGTTAATCTCCCCGTTAATCTCTCCATTAACCTCCCCATTAATTTCCTTTCATATCGCCCCTTTAAACTCCCCATTAAATTCCCTGTTAATTCCTCTGTTAATCTCCCCGTTAATATCCCCTCTAGTCTCCATGCCAATCTCCCCTTTAAATTCCCTGTTAAACTCCTCTTTAATCTCTCCGTTAATCTCCCCGTTAATACCCCCATTAAACTCCCTGCTAAACTCCCAAATAATCTCCCGATAATCTCAAAATTAATCTATAAGTTAAACTCCCCCTTAAACTCCGCATTAAACTTCCCGTTAATCTCCCTGCTAATCTCCCCTTTAAACTCCCCATTAAAGTCCCAAAAATTTCTCCATTAATCTCTCTGTTAATATCCCTGTTACACTCCCCGTTAAACTCACTGTTTATCTCCCAGTTGAACTTTCCATTAATCTCCCCATTAATCTAACCGTTATACTCCCCGTTAATTTCCCGGTTAAATTCCCAGTTAATCTCCAAGTTAAACTCCCTGTTAAAGTACCCATTACACTTCCCGTAAAACTCTCTGCTAATCTCCCCGTTAATCAACCCATTAATTTCCTCATTAATCTCCCCGAAAATCTACCCATTAAACTCCCCTTTAAACTCCCCGTTAAACTATCATTTATCTCCCTATCTATCTCCCCATTTAAAATCCCCATTAAAATCCCCATTAAATTCCCAGTTAACCACCAAGTTAATCTCCCAGTTAAACTACCAGATAAACTACCCGTTAAATTCCCCATTAAACACCCTGTTAAACTCCCCGTTAATCTTCTTGTTAATCTCCGAATTAATCTCCACATTAAACTCCCCGTTAATCTCCCCATGAACCTCTTCATTAAACACCTCGTTAATCTCCCCATTAATATCCACGTTAATCTCCCCGTTAATCTACCAGTTAAACTCCCCATCAAACTCAGCATTAAACTTCCTGTTAAACTCCCTCTTAATTTCTCTGTTAACCTCCCCGTTAATTTCTCCGTTAATCTCCCCGTTAATATCACCGTTAATCTCCCTGCTAATCTCCACTTTAAACTCCCTTTTAAACTCCCCTTTAATCTCTCCGTTAATCTCCCCATTAATATCCCCGTTAAACTCCACGCTAATCTCCCCTTCAAACTCCCCGTTAAACTCACCGTTAATCTCCCCATTAATCTTCACCTTCAAGTACCCATTCAACTTCCCCTTAAAATCCCAGTTAAACTAAAAGTTAACTCCTGTTAATTTCCCCGTTAAACTCCCCGTTAAACTCCCCGTTAAACTACCCGTTAATCTCCCTGTTAATCTCCCCTTTACTCTTCCCATTAATCTCCCCATTCAACTTCCTATTAAACTCCCTGTTAAACACCCCGTTAATCTCCCCACTAATCTCCCCATTCAACTCCCCATTAAACTCCCAGTTAAAATCCCAGTGAAACTAAATGGTAAACTGTCCATTAATCTGCCCATTATTCTCCCTGTTAATCTCCCATTAATTTCTCCGTTAATCTCCCCGTTAAATTCCCAGTAAACTGCCAGTTAAACTCCCCATTAAACTCCCAGTTAAACTCTCAGACAATCTCCCAGTTAAACTCCCAGTTAAGCTACCCATTATACCCATTAAACTCCCAATTAAACTCCCTGTAAAACAACCCGTTAAATCCCTATTAATCTCCCTGTTATTCTCCCCGTTAATGTCCCTGTTAAACTCCCTGTGAATCAGCCCGTTAATCTCCCTGCTGATCTCCTTGTTAATCTCCCCGTTAATCTCTACATTAATCTCCCCATTAATTTCCTTGCATATCGCCCCTTTAAACTCCCCATTAAATTCCCTGTTAATTCCTCCGTTAATCTCCCCATTAATATCCCCTTTAGTCTCCATGCTAATCTCCCCTTTAAACTCCCTGTTAAACTCCTCTTTAATCTCTCCGTTAATCTCCCCGTTAATACCCCCATTAAACTCCCTGCTAAACTCCCAAATAATCTCCCGATAATCTCAAAATTAATCTATAAGTTAAACTCCCCCTTAAACTCCGCATTAAACTTCCCGTTAATCTCCCTGCTAATCTCCCCTTTAAACTCCCCATTAAACTCCCAAAAATTTCTCCATTAATCTCTCTGTTAATATCCCTGTTACACTCCCCGTTAAACTCACTGTTTATCTCCCAGTTGAACTTTCCATTAATCTCCCCATTAATCTAACCGTTATACTCCCCGTTAATTTCCCGGTTAAATTCCCAGTTAATCTCCAAGTTAAACTCCCTGTTAAAGTACCCATTACACTTCCCGTAAAACTTTTTGCTAATCTCCCCGTTAATCAACCCATTAATTTCCCCATTAATCTCCCCGAAATTCTACCCATTAAACTCCCCTTTAAACTCCCTGTTAAACTATCCATTTATCTCCCTATCTATCTCCCCATTTAAAATCCCCATTAAAATCCCCATTAAAATCCCAGTTAACCACCAAGTTAATCTCCCAGTTAATCTACCAGATAAACTACCCGTTAAACTCCCCATTAAACACCCTGTTAAACTCCCCGTTAATCTTCCTGTTAATCTCCGAATTAATCTCCACATTAAACTCCCCGTTAATCTCTCCATGAATCTCTTCATTAAACACCTCGTTAATCTCCCCATTAATCCACCAGTTAAACTCCCCATCAAACTCAGCATTAACTTCCTGTTAAACTCCCTCTTAATTTCTCCGTTAATCTCCCCATTAATATCACCGTTAATCTCCCTGCTAATCTCCCCTTTAAACTCCCTTTTAAACTCCCCTTTAATCTCTCCGTTAATCTCCCCGTTAATCTTCCCCTTCAAGTCCCCATTCAACTTCCCCTTAAAATCCCAGTTAAACTAAAAGTTAACTCCTGTTAATTTCCCCGTTAAACTCCCCGTTAAACTACCCGTTAATCTCCCTGTTAATCTCCCCTTTACTCTTCCCATTAATCTCCCCATTCAACTTCCTATTAAACTCCCTGTTAAACACCTCGTTAATCTCCCCACTAATCTCCCCATTCAACTCCCCATTAATCCCCCTATTAATCTACCCGTTAAACTCCCTGTTAAACTCCATGTTAAACTCCAAGTTAAACTACCCGTTAATTTCCCCAATAATCAACCCGTTCTACTCCCGTACAACTCCCTGTTAATCTCCCTGCTAATCTCCCTATTTGACTCCCCGTTAAACACCCTGTAAACTCCCCGTTAAACTCCCATTTAACTCACAATTAATTTTCCCATTAATCTAACCGGTAATCTACCCATTAAACACCCCTTTAAACTCCCCGTTAAACTCCCCATTAATCTCCCTATTAATCTCCCCATAAAAATCCCCATTAAACTCCCCATTAAACTCCTTGTTAAACTCCCCATTAAACTCCCAGTTAACCTCCCAGTTAAGCTGCCAGTTAAACTCCCAGATAAACTACACATTAAGCTCCCCATTAAACTCCCTGTTAATCTCCCCTTTAATCTCCCCATTAAACACTCCATTAATCTCCCCAATAATCTCTCCGTTAATCTCCCCGTTAATCTCCACGTTAATCTCCCCGTTAATCTACAAGTTAAACTCCCCATTAAACTCCTTATTTAACTTCCAGTTAAACTCCAATTTGAACAACCCGTTAATCTCCCCGTTAATCTCCCCGTTCAACTCCCTGTACTACTTCCTGTTAATCTCCTCGTTAATCTCCCAGTTTGACACCTCATTCAACTCCCCGTTGACATCCCAATTAATCTCCCCGTTAATCTTCCCTTTAAACTCCCCGCTAATCTCCCCTTTAAACTCCAAGTTAAACACCCCGTTAAAATCCCCGTTTTCTCCCTGTTAATTTCCCTGCTAATCTCCCCTTTAAAGTCCCTATTAAACTCCCAGTTAAACTCCCTGTTAATCTCTCCGTTAATCTCCCTGTTAATATCACAGTTAATCTCACTGCTAATCTCCCCGTTAAAATCGCTGTTAAACTCCCTTTTAATCTGTCCATTAATCTCCCCATTAATATCCCCATTAAACTCCCTGCTAATCTCCCTTTTAAACTACCCATTAAACTCACCGTTAATCTAACCATTAATTTTCCCGTTCAACTCCCCATTCAACTTCCTGTTAAAATCCCAGGTAAACTAAAAGTTAAACTACCTGTTAATCTCCCCATTATTCTCCCTGTTAATCTCCCGTTAATTTCTCCGTTAAACTTCCCGTTAAACTCCCAGTAAACTGCCAGTTAAACTCCCCATTAAACTCCCAGTTAAACTCTCAGACAAACTCCCAGTTAATCTCCCAGTTAAGCTACCCAATAAACTCCTCATTAAACTCCCTGTTAAACTCCCCATTAATCTCCCCATTAATCTCTTAATTATCTCATCATTAATCTACAAGTTTAACTCCCCCTTAAACTCAGCATTAAACTCCCCGTTAATCTCCCTGCTAATCTCCCCTTTAAACTCCCCATTAAACGCCCTGTTAATCTCCCCATTAATCTCTTTGTTAATCTCCCCATTACACTCCCTGTTAACCTCACTGTTTATCTCCCAGTTAAACTTTCCATCAATCTCCCAGTTAAACTCTCAGACAAACTCCCAGTTAAACTCCCAGTTAAGCTACCCATTAAACTAACCATTAAACTCCCTGCTACACTCCCCGTTAAAGTCCCCATTAATCTCCCAATAATCTCATCATTAATCTACAAGATAAACTCCCCCTTAAATCCCGCATTAAACTCCCCGTTTATCTCCCTGCTAATCTCCCCTTTTAACTCCCCATTAATCTCCATGTTAATCTCCCCATTAATCTCCCTGTTATTCTCCCCGTTAATGTCCCTGTTAAACTACCTGTGAATTGCCCCGTTAACCTCCCCGCTAATCTCCTTGTTGATCTCCCCGTTAATATCCCCATTAATCTCCCCAATTCTCTACCAGATAAACTAACCGTTAAAATCCTTGTTCAACTCGCTGTTAATCTGCCTAATAAACTCCGCATTTGACTCCCTGTTTAACTACCCATTAAACTCCCCGTTACACTCCCAATTCAACTTGCTATTAATCTCCCCTTTAATCTCCCCATTAAAATCCCCTTCAACTCCCCATTCAACTCCCTGTTAATCCCCCCGTTAATCTCATCATTAAACTCCCTGTTAAACTCCCTGTTTAACTCCTCATTAAACTACCCATTAAACTGCCCGTTAAAATCTCCATTAATCTCTCCGTTAATATCCCAGTTAATCTCCCTGCTAATCTCCCCTTTAAATTCCCTGTTAAACTCACTGTTAATCTCACCGTTAATCTCTTCGATTATCTCCCCTTCAATATGCCGTTAAATTCCCGTTAATTTCCACGTTAAACTCCCCGTTAAACTACCCATTAATCTCCCTGTTAATCTCCCTGTTATGTTTCCCGTTACCCCCCATTAAACATCCTATTAAACACACTGTTAAACTCCCCGTTAATCTCCCCATTAATCTCTCCTCTCAATTCCCTGTTAAACTCCCCGTTAAACTCCCAGTTAAAATCCCAGTAACACTACAAGTTCAACTACCCGTTAATCTCCCCGTTATTCTCACCATTAAGTTCCGTTAATTTCTCCGTTAAACTCCCTGTTAATCTCCCAGTAAACTCCCAGTTAAACTCCCCATTAAACTCCCAGATAAACTCTCAGATAATCTCCCAGTTAAACTCCCTCTTTGACTCCCCATTAATCTCCCCATTATTCTCCCTGTTAAACTCCCCGTTAAACTCCCAATAAAACTCCCTATTCAACTACCCGTTAATTTCCCCATTAATGTCCCCGATTATCTAAACATTAATCTACCCATTAAACTCCCCGTTAATCTCCTCGTTAATCTTCCCGTTAAACTCCCGTTCAACTCCATGTCGAACTCAGCTCGTTACACAGCTAACGACCAGTTATCTAATAAGTAGCAGAGTTCGTTAAGAGTTAAACTTACATTTCAGGCCTGAAACTGGCCATTAACTTAGCGAGTACGATTCTGCTCTTTACAAGGCTAACGACCAGATAACTTGCCACTAGCAGAGAAATGAGTTTGTCGATGTTTCGTTATAAGTTAACCTGATGTTAAAGGCCTGAAACTGACCCCCTTTGAAACCCCAGTGAAAATGCCAGTGAAACGCCTAGTTAAACTCTCTGTTTAACTCCCAGTTAACGCCAAGTTAACACACAGTTAAAATCCCAGTTAATCTCCCAGTTTAACTCCCAGTTAAACTACAAGTTAAACTACCCATTAATATCCCCATTAATAAACCCGTTCTACTCCCAAACAACTCCCTGTTAATCTCCCTGCTAATATCCCTTTTTGACTCCCTGTTAAAGAACCCTTAAACTCCCCATTAAACTTCCCATCAAACTCCCCGTTAATTTCCCCATTAATCTTCCCAGTAATCTACCCGTTAAAATCCCATTTAAACTCCCTGTTAAACTCCCCAGTAATCCCCCATTAATCTCCCCATAAAAATCCCCATTAACCTCCCTGTTAAACACTCCATTAATTTACCCATTAATCTCCTTGTTAATCTCCCTGTTAATCTCCATGTTCATCTCCCCGTTAATCTACAAGTTAAACACCCCATTAAACTCCATGTTAAATTTCCCCATTAAACATCCAGTTAAATTTCCAGTTAAACTCCAAGTTGAACTACCCATTAATCTCCCCGTTAATCTCCCCGTTAAATTCCTCGGTCACCTCCCTGTTCCACTCCCTGTGCTACTCCCTGTTAATCTCCCCGTTAATCTCACCGTTTGACTCCCCGTTCAACTCCCCGTTAATCCTCTGTTAATCTCCCCGTACAACTCCCCATTTAACTCCCCGTTCAACACCCCATTCAACAGCCCGTTAATCCCCATGTTAATCTCCCTGTTAAACGCCCAGTTAAACCCCCGTTAAACTCCCTTTTTAAACTCCCCGTTGAAATCCCCATTACTCTCCCCGTTAATATTCCCTTTATACTCCGTGCTAATCTCCCCTTTAAACTCCAAGTTAAACTCCCTGTTAAACTCTCTGTTAATATCTCCGTTAATCTTCCCCTTAAAATCCCCGTTAATCTCCCTGCAAATGTCCCCTTTAAACTCCCTGTTAAACTCCTCTTCAATCTCTCTTTTAATCTCCCCGTTAATATCCCCATTGAACCACCCGTTAATCTCCCCCATCAAACATCCCGTTAAACTCCCCATAAATCTCCCAATTAATCTTCCTGTTCAACTCCCCTTTCTCCTTCCTGTTAAACTACCCGTTAAACTCCCGTTTCTTTCCCGATAAACTCCCCATTAAACTCCCCATTCAACTACCCGCTAATCCCCCATAAATCTCCCCATTAAACTCCCCGTTAAACTCCCAGGTAATGTATCCTATTAACTCCCCATTAAACTCCCTATTAATCTTCACCGTTAAACTTCCAGTTAATCTTCCAGTTAAACTCCAAGTTCAACTACCCGTTAGTCTCCCCGTTAAATTCCTTGTTAATCTCCCCGTTCAACTTCCTGTTCTACTCCCTGTTAATCAACCTGTTAATCTCCCCGTTGAACTCCCCATTGAAATCCCCACTAATCACCCCATTAATCTTCCCTTTAAACTCCCCGCTAATCTCCCCTTTAAACTCCAAGTTAAACTCCCTGTTAAAATCCCCGTTAACCTCCTCGTTAATATCCCCATTAATTTCCTTGCTAAAGTCCCCTTTAAACTCCCCATTCAACTTCCTGTTAAACTCCTTGTTAATTTCTCCGTTAATCTCCCCGTTAATATCCCCGTTAATCTCCCTACTAATCTCCCCTTTAAACTCGCTGTTAAACTCCCCTTTAATCTCTCCGTTAATCTCCCCATTAATATCCCCGATAAACTCCACGCTAATCTCCCCTTTAAACTCCCCGTTAAACTCACCGTTCACCTCCCCATTAATCTTCCCGTACAACACCCCATTCAACTTCCTGTTAAAATCTCAGTTAAACTAAAAGTTATCTCCTGTTGATTTCCCCATTAAACTCCCCATTAAACTCCCCATTAATCTCCCTGTTAATCTCCCCGTTATTCTTCAATTAATCGACCTATTAAACTTCCTATTAAACTCCCTGTTAAACTACCCGTTAATCTCCCCATTAATCTCCCCATTCAACTCCCCATTAAACTCCCAGTTAAACTAAAATTTAAACTACCCATTATTCTCCCCGTTATTCTCCCTGTTAATCCCCCATTAATTTCTCTGTTAATCTCCCCATTAAACTCCCAGTAAACTGCCAGTTAAACTCCACATTAAACTCCCAGTTAAACTCTCAAACAATCTCCCAGTTAAACTCCCAGTTAAGCTACCCATTAAACTCCAAATTAAACTCCCTGTTAAACACCTCATTAAACTACCCATTAATCTACCCATTAATCTCCCTGTTATTCTCCCCATTAATATCCCTGTTAAACTCCCTGTGAATCGCCCCGTTAATCTCCCCGCTAATCTCCTTGTTAATCTCCCCATTAATCTCCTCGTTAATCTCCCCATTAATCTACCAGCTAAACTACCCGTTAAAATCCTTGTTCAACTCTCTGTTAATCTGCCCGTTAATCTCCCCATTTGACTCCCTGTTAAACTCCCCATTAAGTTCCCCATTCAACACGCCATTAATCTTCCCATTAATCTCTCCGATAATCTCATCGCTAATCTACACGTTAAACTCACCCTTAAACTTCCCATTAAAATCCCCGTTAATCTCCCCGTTAATCTCCGCTTTATACACCCATTCAACTCCACGTTATACTACCAGTTCAACTCCCCATTCAACTCCCTGTTAATCCCCTCGTTAATCTCATCATTGAACTCTCTGTTAAACTCCCCGTTAAACTCCCCATTAAACTACCCATTAAACTCCCTGGTAAAATCCCCGTTAATCTCCCCATTAATATCCCAGTTATACTCTCACTGCTAATCTCCCCTTTAAACTCCCTGTTAATCTCCCCGTTACTCTCTTCGTTTATTCCCCCTTTAATATCCCGTTAAACTCCCGTTAATTTCCACGTTAAACTACCTGTTAAACTACCAATTAATCTCCCTGTTAATCTTCTGTTATTCTTCCCGTTACCCCCAATTAAACATCCTATTAAACTACCTGTTAAACTCCCCATTTATCTCCCCATTAATCTCCCCTCTCAACTCCCCGCTAAATTCCCTGTTAAACTCCCAGTTAAAATCCCAGTAAAACTACAAGTTAAAATACCCGTTAATCTCCCCATTATTCTCCCCGTTAATCTCCCGTTAATTTCTCCGTTAAACTTCCTGTTTAACTCCCAGTAAACTCCCAGTTAAACTCCCCATTAAACTCCCAGATAAACTCTCAGATAATCTCCCAGTTAAACTCCCTGTTTGACTCCCCATTAATCTCCCCATTAATTTTCCTGTTAATCTCCCCATTAATTTACCAGCTAAACGACCCATTAAAATCCCGGTTCAACTCTCTGTTAGTCTGTTCATTAATCTCCCCATTTGACTCCCTGTTAAACTCCCCATTAAACTCCCTATTCAACTCGCCATTAATCTCCCCATTACTCCCTTCGATAATCTCATTGCTAATCTACACGTTAAACTCACCCATTAACTCCCCATTTAAATCCCCGTTAATCTCCCCGTTAATCTCCCCATTAGACTCCCCTTCAACTCCCCGTTCAACTACCAGTTCAACTCCCCGTTCAACTTCCTGTTAATCAACACGATAATCTCATCATTAAACTCCCTGTTAAACTGCCCGTTAAACTCCCCATTATATTACCCATTAAACTCCTCGTTAATCTCCTCGTTAATATCCCAGTTAATCTCCCTGCTAATCTACCCTCTAAACTCCCTGTTAAATTCCCTGTTAATCTCCCCATTTATCTCTCTGTTAATCTCCCCATTAAACTCACCGTTTATCTCCCAGTTAAAGTTTCCATTAATCTCCCCATTAATCTAACCATTATACTTCCCGTTAATTTCCCAGTTAAATTCGCAGTTAATCTCCAAGTTAAACTCCCAGTTAAACTACCCGTTAAACTTCCGGTTAAACTATCTGTTAATATCCCCATTAATCACCCCGTTAATTTCCCCATTAATCTCCCCTGTAATCTACCTATTAAACTCCCCTTCAAACTCACCATTAAACTATCTGTTAATCTCCCTATCAATCTCCCTGTTAAAATCCCCAATATACTCCCCGTTAAACTCCCAGTTAACCACCCAGTTAATCTCACAGTTAAACTCCCAGATAAACTACCTGTTAAACTCCCCAATAAACTCCCTGGTAAACTCCCCATTAATCTTCCCATTAATCTCCCCATTAATTTCTTCATTAAACTCCCCGTTAATCTCCCCATTAATCTCTCCATGAATCCCCTCGTTAATCTCCCCGTTAATCTACATGTTAATCTCCCCATTAATCTACCAGTTAAACTCCCCATTAAACTCCCCAATAATGTCCCCTTTAACATCCCCGTTAAACTCACCGTTAATCTCCCGTTCCACTCCCCATTCAACTTCCTCTTAAAATCCCAGTTAAACTAAAAGTTAACTCCTGTTAATTCCCCATTAAACTCCTCGTTAAACAACCCGTTAATTTCCCTGTTAATCTCCCATTAATTCCCCCATTAATCTTCCTACTAAACTCCCTGTTAAACTCCCCGTTAATCTACCCTCTAATCTCCCCATTATTCTCCCTGTTAATCTCCCATTTATTTCTCCGGTAATCTCCCCGTTAAACTCCCAGTAAACTGTCAGTTAAACTCCCCATTAAACTCCCAGTTAAACTCTCTGTTAATCTCCCAGTTAAACCCATGAAACTCCAAATTAAACACCCTGTTAAACTCCCCAATTATCTACCCATTAATATCCCTGTTATTCTCCCCGTTAATGTCCCTGTTAAACTCCATGTGAATCGCCCCATTAATCTCCCGCTAATCTCTTTGTTAATCTCCCCATAATTCTCCCCGTTAATCTCCCCATTAATCTACCAGCTAAACTACCTGTTAAAATCCTTGTTCAACTCTCTGTTAATCTGCCCCTTAATCTCCCCATTTGACTCCCTGTTAAACTCCCCATTAAACCCCCCATTCAACTTGCCATTAATCTCCCCATTCATCTCCCCAATAATCTCATCTCTAATCTACACGTTAAACTCACCCTTAGACTTCCCATTAAAATCCCCATTAACCTCCCTGTTAATCTCCCCATTAAACTCCCCTTCAACTCCCCGTTCAACTACCAGTTCAACTTCCCATTCAACTCCCTGTTAATGCCCCCGTTAATCTCATCATGAAACTCCCTGTTAAACTCCCTGTTAAACATCCCATTAAACTACCCATTAAACTCCCCATTAATATCCCCGTTAATATCCCAGGTAATGACCCTGCTAATCTCCCTATTAAATTCCCTGTTTGACTCCCCATTATTCTCCCCATTATTCTCCCTGTTAAACTCCCTGTTAAACTCCCCATAAAACTCCATATTCAGCTGCCCATTAATTTCCCTGATTATCTCCCCATTAGTTTCCCAGTTAAACTCCTAGATAAACTACCCGTTAAACCCCCCTTTAAACTCCCCGTTAAACTCCCCGTTAATCTCCCCGTTAATCTCCCTGTTAAACACTCCACTAATCTACCCATTAATCTCCCTGTTAATCTCCTTGTTCATCTCCCCGTTAATCTCCACATTCATCTCCTCATTAATTTACAAGTTAAACTCCCCATTAAACTCCGTGTTAAACTTCCTCGTTAAACTTCCAGTATAACTCCAGTTGAACTACCCGTTAATCTCCCCGTTAAATTCACCGTTAATCTCCCTGTTCAACTCCCTGTACTACTCCCTGTTAATCTCCCCATTGATCTCCCCATTTAACACCCCATTAAATTCCCCATTAATCCCCCCATTAATCTCTCTGTTAACCCCTTGATAAACTCCTCGTTAAATTCCCCATTTTAATCCCCATTAATCACCATGTTAAACTACCGATTAAACTCCTTGTTAAACTTCCCGTTAATCCCCCTGTTAATCTTCACGTTAAACTCCCCGTACAACTTCCCGTTCAACTCCCCATTCAACTCCCCGTTAATTCCCATGTTAATCTACCTGTTAAACTCCCAGTTAAACTCCGGTTATACTCCCCGTTAAACTCCCTATTTAAATCCCTTTTTCCTTTAAACTCTCCACTAATCTACCCTTTAAACTCCTAGTTAAACTCCCCGTTAATATCCCCATTAATATCCCAGTTAATATCCCAGTTAATTTCCTTGCAACTCTCCCCTTCAATCTCCTCATTAAAATCCGTGTTAAACTCTGTGTTAATCTCTCCGTTAATCTTCTCCTTAAAATCCCTGTTAGTCTCCCTGCTAATCTCCCTTTTAAACTCCCTGTTAAACTCCCCTTCAATCTCTCTGTTAATCTCCCCATTAATATCCCATTAAACTACATGTTAATCTCCCCCGTTAATCTACCCGTTAAACTCCCAATTAATCGCCCCGTTAACCTCCCCATTACTCTCCTCGTTAATCTCTCCGTTAATCTCCCTGTCAATCTCCCCGTTAATCCACCAGTTAAACTCCCCAGAAAACTCCCCGTTAAACTTCCCTGTTAAACTCCCAGTTCAACTCCAAGTTAAACTACCTATTAATCTCCCCTCTAACCTCCCCATTAAACTACCCATTCAACTCCAGTTCAACTGCATGTTAATCTCCCCGTTAATCTCTCCTATAATCTCCCTGTTTATCTAACCATTAAATTCCCCATAAAACTCCCCCTTAAACTCCCCGTTTATCTTCCCGTTAATCTTCCCATTAAACTCCCCGTTCAACTCGCTATTCAACTCCCCATTCAACTACCCATAAATCCCCCCATAAACCAAGTTAATCTCCCCATTAAACTCCCAGTTAACCAACAAGTTAATCTCCCAGTTAAACTACCAGATAAACTACCCGTTAAACTCCCCATTAAACACCCTGTTAAACTCCCCGTTAATCTTCCTGTTAATCTCCGAATTAATCTCCACATTAAACTCCCTGTTAATCTCCCCATGAATCTCTTCATTAAACACCTCGTTAATCTCCCCATTAATATCCACGTTAATCTCCCCGTTAATCTACCAGTTAAACTCCCCATCAAACTCAGCATTAAACTTCCTGTTAAACTCCCTCTTAATTTCTCCGTTCATCTCCCCGTTAATATCACCGTTAATCTCCCTGCTTATCTCCCCTTTAAACTCCCTGTTAAACTCCCCTTTAATCTCTCCGTTAATCTCCCCATTAATATCCCCGTTAAACTCCAAGCTAATCTCCCCTTAAAACTCCCCGTTAAACTCACCGTTAATCTCCCCATTAATCTTCCCCTTCAAGTCCCCATTCAACTTCCTCTTAAAATCCCAGTTAAACTAAAAGTTAACTCCTGTTAATTTCCCCGTTAAACTCCCCGTTAAACTACCCGTTAATCTCCCTGTTAACCTCCCCTTTACTCTTCCCATTAATCTCCCCATTCAACTTCCTATTAAACTCGCTGTTAAACACCCTGTTAATCTCCCCACTAATCTCCCCATTCAACTCCCCATTAAACTCCCAGTTAAAATCCCAGTGAAACTAAATCTTAAACTGTCCATTAATCTGCCCATTATTCTCCCTGTTAATCTCCCATTAATTTCTCCATTCATCTCCCCGTTAAATTCCCAGTATACTGCCAGTTAAACTCCCCAGTTAAACTCTCAGACAATCTCCCAGTTAAACTCCCAGTTAAGCTACCCATTAAACTCCCAATTAAACTCGCTGTAAAACAACCCGTTAAACTCTCCATTAATCTCCCTGTTATTCTCCCCGTTAATGTCCCTGTTAAACTCCCTGTGAATCAGCCCATTAATCTCCCTGCTGATCTCCTTGTTAATCTCCCCATTAATCTCTCCATTAATCTCCCCATTAATTTCCTTGCATATCGCCTCTTTAAACTCCCATTAAATTCCCTGTTAATTCCTCCGTTAATCTCCCCGTTAATATCCCCTTTAGTCTCCATGCTAATCTCCCCTTTAAACTCCCTGTTAAACTCCTCTTTAATCTCCCCGTTAATACCCCCATTAAACTCCCTGCTAAACTCCCAAATAATCTCCCGATAATCTCAAAATTAATCTATAAGTTAAACTCCCCCTTAAACTCCGCATTAAACTTCCCATTAATCTCCCTGCTAATCTCCCCTTTAAACTCCCCATTAAACTCCCAAAAATTTCTCCATTAATCTCTCTGTTAATATCCCTGTTACACTCCCCGTTAAACTCGCTGTTTATCTCCCAGTTGAACTTTCCATTAATCTCCCCATTACTCTAACCATTATACACCCCGTTAATTTCCCGGTTAAATTCCCAGTTAATCTCCAAGTTAAACTCCCTGTTAAAGTACCCATTACACTTCCCGTAAAACTCTCTGCTAATCTCCCCATTAATTTCCCCATTAATCTCCCCGAAAATCTACCCATTAAACTCCCCTTTAAACTCCCCGTTAAACTATCCATTTATCTCCCTATCTATCTCCCCATTTAAAATCCCCATTAAAATCCCCATTAAACTCCCAGTTAACCACCAAGTTAATCTCCCAGTTAAACTACCAGATAAACTACCCGTTAAACTCCTCATTAAACACCCTGTTAAACTCCCCGTTAATCTTCCAGTTAATCTCCGAATTAAGCTCCACATTAAACTCCCCGTTAATCTCCCCATGAATCTCTTCATTAAACACCTCGTTAATCTCCCCATTAATATCCACGTTAATCTCCCCGTTAATCTACCAGTTAAACTCCCCATCAAACTCAGCATTAAACTTCCTGTTAAACTCCCTCTTAATTTCTCTGTTCATCTCCCCATTAATATCACCGTTAATCTCCATGCTAATCTCCCCTTTATACTCCCTTTTAAACTCCCCTTTAATCTCTCCGTTAATCTCCCCGTTAATATCCCCGTTAAACTCCACGCTAATCTCCCCTTCAAACTCCCCATTAAACTCACCGTTAATCTCCCCATTAATCTTCCCCTTCAAGTCCCCATTCAACTTCCCCTTAAAATCCCAGTTAAACTAAAAGTTAACTCCTGTTAATTTCCCCGTTAAACTCCACGTTAAACTACCCGTTAATCTCCCTGTTAATCTCCCCTTTACTCTTCCCATTAATCTCCCCATTCAACTTCCTATTAAACTCGCTGTTAAACACCCTGTTAATCTCCCCACTAATCTCCCCATTCAACTCCCCATTAAACTCCCAGTTAAAATCCCAGTGAAACTAAATGTTAAACTGTCCATTAATCTGCCCATTATTCTCCCTGTTAATCTCCCATTAATTTCTCCATTCATCTCCCCGTTAAATTCCCAGTATACTGCCAGTTAAACTCCCCATTAAATTCCCAGTTAAACTCTCAGACAATCTCCCAGTTAAACTCCCAGTTAAGCTACCCATTAAACTCCCAATTAAACTCCCTGTAAAACAACCCGTTAAACTCCCCATTAATCTCCCTGTTATTCTCCCCGTTAATGTCCCTGTTAAACTCCCTGTGAATCACCCCGTTAATCTCCCTACTGATCTCCTTGTTAATCTCCCCGTTAATGTCTCCGTTAATTTCCCCATTAATTTGCTTGCATAACGCCCCTATAAACTCCCCATTAAACTCCCTGTTAATTCCTCCATTATTCTCCCCGTTAATATCCCCTTTAGTCTCCATGCTAATCTCCCCTTTAAACTCCCTGTTAAACTCCTCTTTAATCTCTCCGTTAATCTCCCCGTTAATACCCCCATTAAACTCCCCACTAAACTCCCAAATAATCTCCCGATAATCTCAAAATTAATCTATAATTTAAACTCCCCTTAAACTCTGCATTAAACTTCCCGTTAATCTCCCTGCTAATCTCCCCTTTAAACTCCCCATTAAACTCCCAAAAATTCTCCATTAATCTCTCTGTTAATATCCCTGTTACACTCCCCGATAAACTCACTGTTTATCTCCCAGTTGAACTTTCCATTAATCTCCCCATTAATCTAACCGTTATACTCCCCATTAATTTCCCGGTTAAATTCCCAGTTAATCTCCAAGTTAAACTCCCAGTTAAGCTACCCATTAAACTCCCAATTAAACTCCCTGTAAAACAACCCGTTAAACTCCCCATTAATCTCCCTGTTATTCTCCCCATTAATGTCCCTGTTAAACTCCCTGTGAATCGCCCCGTTAATCTCCCTGCTGATCTCCTTGTTAATCTCCCCGTTAATCTACCAGCTAAATTACCCATTAAAATCCCTTTTCAACTCTCTGTTAATCTGCCCATTAATCTCCCCGTTTGACTCCCTGTTAAACTCCCCATTAAACTCCCTGTTAAACTCCCCATTCACCTCGCCATTAATCTCCCCATTAATCTCCCCGATAATCTCATCGCTAATCTACACGTGAAACTCACCCTTAGACTTCCCATTAAAATCCCCGTTAATCTCCCCATTAAACTCCCCTTTAAACTCCCCTTCAACTCCCCGTTCAACTACCAGTTCAACTCCCCGTTCAACTCCCTTTTAATCCCCCCGTTAATCTCATCATTAAACTCCCTGTTAATCTCCCCGTTAATATCCCAGTTAATCTCCCTGCTAATCTCCCCTTTAAACTCACTGTTAAACTCCCCGTTAATCTTTCCATTGATCCCCGCTCTCAACTCCACATTAAACTCCTCGTTAAACTCCCAGATAAAATCCCAGTAAAACTACAAGTTAAACTACCTGTTAATCTCCCCGTTATTCTCCCCATTAATCTCCCGTTAATTTCTCCGATAAACTCCCTGTTAAACTCCCAGTAAACTCCCAGGTAAACTGCCCATTAAACTCCCAGATAAACTCTCAGATAATCTCCCAGTTAAACTCCCTTTTTGACTCCCCGTTAATCTCCCGATTATTCTCCCTGTTAAACTCCCCATAAAACTCCCTATTCAACTACCCGTTAATTTCCCCATTAATGTCCCCGATTATCTCCCCATTAATCTACCCGTTTAACTCCCCGTTAATCTCCTCGTTAATCTTCCCGTTAAACTCCCATTCAACTCCCTGTCGAACTCAGTTCGTTACACAGCTAACGACCAGTTATGTAATAAGTAGCAGAGTTCGTTAAGAGTTAACATTACGTTTCAGGCCAGAAACTGGCCATTAACTTAGCGAGTACTATTCTGCTCGTTACATGGCTAACGACCAGATAACTTGCCACTAGCAGAGAAATGCGATTGTCGATGTTTCGTTATAAGTTAACCTATGTTAAAGGCCTCAAAATGATCCCCTTTGAAACCCCAGTGAAAATGCCAGTGAAACCCTTAGTTAAACTCTCCGTTTAACTCCCAGTTAATTCCAAGTTGACACACCGTTAAACTCCCAGTTAATCTCCCAATTTAACTCCCAGTTAAACTACAAGTTAAAGTACCCGTTAATCTCCCCGTTAATCTCCCCGTTCAAATCCCTGTTCAACTCCCTGTTCTACTCTCTGTTAATCTTCTCTTTAATCTCCCCATTTGACTCCCCGTTAAACTCCCCATTAAACTCCCCGTTAAACTCCCCATTCAACTCCCCAATAATATCCTCGTTAATCTCCCGATAATCTCATTATTAATCTACAATTTAAACTCCCCCTCAAACTCCGCATTAAACTCCCCGTTAATCTCCCTGCAAATCTCGCCTTTAAACTCCCCGTTAAATCCCCATTAAAATCCCCATTATACTCCCCATTAAACTCCCAGTTAACCACCCAGTTAATCTCCCAGTTAAACTCCAAGATAAACTACCCGTTAAACTCCCCATTAATCTCCCCTTTAATCTCCCCATTAAATTCAACGTTATACTCCCCGTTCAACTCCCTGTACAACTCCCTGTTAATCTCCCCATTAATCTCCCCATTTGACTCCCCATTATACTCCCCGTTAAACTTCCCATTCAACTTCCGGTTCATCTCCCCGTTAATCTCCTCGATACTCTCCCCGTTAATCTACACGTTAAACTCCCCATTATTCTCTCCATTGATCTCCCCGTTAATCTCCCCATTAATCTGCCTGTTAATCTACCAGTTAAACTCCCCCTTAAAATCACCTTTAAACTTCCCCATTAAACTCCCAGTTAAACTCCAAAGTAATCTACCCGTTATTCTCCCCATTAATCTTCCCATTAATCACCCCATTAATTTCCCAGTTAAACTCTCCGTTAATCTCCCCATTCAAATCCCCGTTAATCTCCCCATTAAACTCCCCATTTGCCTCCCCGTTAATCTTTCCCCTTTAATCTTCCTGTCAATCGCCCCGTTAATACTCCCATTAATCTTCGCGTTAAACTCCCTGTTAAACTCCCAGTTAAACTCCAAGTTAAACTACCCGTTAATTTCCCCATTAATCAACCTGTTCCATTAGCGTACAACTCCCTGTTAATCTCCCTGCTAATCTCCCTGCTGAACTCCCCTTTAAACTCCCCGTTAAACTCCGTGTTAAACTCCCCGATAATGTATCCGTTAATCTCCCCATTAATATCCTTGTTAAACTCACCGTTAAACTCCCCATTAAAATCCCCGTTAAAATCCCGTTAATTTCCCTATTAAACTCCCCGTTAAACTCACAGTTAAACTCCTAGTTAAACAACACGTTTAACTCCCAGTTAAAATACCCATTAAACTCCTTTTAAACCCCCAGTGAAACCCCCACTTAAACCACTAGTTAAACCCCCATTACCAGTTAAGTTGTCGTTGGCAGAAAAATGCGTTTTTCGATGTTTCGCGAACTGTTATCCATGCGTTAATTGCCTCAAACTGGCTGTTGAGTTAGAGAGTGGAATACTGCTCGTTACGCAGCTAACAACCAGATAACATGTCATTTGTAGAGAAATGCATTTGTTGATGCATTTTGTTCTCGTTACACGGCTAACGACCAGTTAACTTGTTGTTAGCTGAGAAATGCTTTTGTCGATATTTCGTTCCGAGTTAACCTTACGTTAAAGACCTCAAACTGGCCGTAAAGTTAGCGAGTAGAATACTGCTTGTTACAGGGCTAACGATCAGGTAACTAGTCATTTGCAGAGAATTGCATTTGTTGGTCCTTCGTTATGAGTAAACATAAAGTTAAATGCTTCAAGCTGGGCGTTAAGTTAGCAAGTCGAACTGAGCTCCTTACACAGCTAACGACCAGTTAACTAATAAGTAGCAGATTTCGTTAAGAGTTAACCTTACCTTACATGCCTGAAACTGGCCATTAACTTAGCGAGTAGTATTCTGCTCGTTAAACGCTAAGGACCAGATAACTTGCCACTAGCAGAGAAATGTGTTTGTCGATGTTTCGTTATAAGTTAACCTTATGTTAAAGGCCTCAAACTGGCCGTTAACTAAGCGGGTAGATTTCTGCTCATTACCTGGGTGTACGAATGTAACATCTCAACCACTAGACTGAATTCAAACAAATTTGGTGGAGATATTGCTTACCGTCAATTAACAATAGCTGTAGTGGATTGAGACTCCATTTGAAACCTCAGTGAAAATGCCAGTGAAAACCGTAGTTAAACTTTCCCTTTAACTCCCAGTTAATGCCAAGTAAACATCCCCTTTAAACTCCCGGTTAATCTCCCAGTTTAACTCCCCATTAAACTCTCGGTTAAATTCCCCATTAAACTCCCCGTTAAACTCCCCATTAATATCCCTGTTATTCTCCCGATTAATCTCGCCGTTAAACTCACCTTTCATCTCTTCATTAACCTCCTCGTTAATCTCCCCATTAATCTCCCTACTAATCTCCCCGTTAAGCACCTCTTTAATCTCACCGTTTAACTACCCGTTAATCTCGCCGTTAATCTCCTTGTTAATCTTCCAGTTAAACTTCTTGTTAATCTCCCCGTTAAACTCCTCATTAAACTCCCCGTTATATGTCCCATTAATTTCCCCATTAAACTCCCAGTTAAACTCTCAGTTTAACTCCCTGTTAAACTACCCATTAATATCCCTGTTAATCTCCATGTTATTCTTCCCGTTAATCTCCCTATTAAACTTCCCATTAAACGCCCCATTAAACTCCATATATCTTCCCGTTTATTCAACCCGTTCAACTCCCCATTCAACTCCTTGTTCAACTCCCTGTTCAAATCCCTGTTCAACTCCCTGGTCAACTCTCAGCTCAACTCTGCATTAAAATCCCCGTTAAACTCCTTGTTAAAATACCAGTTAAACTCCAAGTTAAATTACCCATTAATCTCCCCATTAATCACCCGTTAATTTCCCTATTAAACTCCCCATTTAACTTGTCATTAAACTCTCAGTTAAACTCCCCGTTAAACACCCAGTTAAACTCCTAGTTTATCTCCCAGTTAAACTCCCAGTTAAACTACTTAAAAATCTCCCCATTAATCTCCCCATTAATCTCCCCATTAATCTCCCCGTTATCTCTCCATTCAAATCCCAATTTCACTCCCCATTAATCCCCCGTTAATCTCCCCGTTAAACTCTCCGTTAAACTTCCCTTTAAACTCCCCACTTAACTCCCTGTTAAATTCCCCTTTAATCTCCCTCTTAATCTCCCTGCTAATCTTCCCTTTAAACTCCCCATTAAACTCCCTGTTAAAGTCCCTGTTAACCTCTGTGATAATCTCCCCATTAATATCCCCGTTAAACATACCGTTAAACTCCCATTGATTTCCAATTTAAACTATCATTAATCTCCCCATTAATCTACCTGTTAAACTCCCCTTTAAACTCCCCTTTAATCTCCCCGTGATACTACCCGTTAAACTCGCCATTAATCTCCTTTTTAATCTCCCTGTTAAACTTCGTGTTAATCTCCCCATTAAACTACTCATTAAACTCCCCATTTATTTCCCGGTTAAACTCCCAGTTAAGCTCCCAGTTGAACCCCCCTTTAAACTACCCATTAATCTCCCTGTTAATCTCCATGTTGTTCTTCCCGTTAATCTCCCCATTAATCTTCCCGTTAAACTCCCGGTTAACACCCTATAACATCCCCGTTATTCAACCCATTCAACTCCCCATTCAACTCCTTGTTCACCTCCCCGATCAACTTCCAGCTCAGCTCCCCGTTAAAATCCCCGTTAAGCTCTTAGTTAAAGTCCCAGTTAAACTCCAAGTTAAACTAACCGTTAATCTCCCCATTAATCACCCGTTAATTTCCCTGTTAAACTCCCCCGCCTTTAATCCGTCATTAAACTCCCAGTTAAACTCCCCGTTAAACTCCCAGTTTATCTCCCAGTTAAACTACCTTTTAAAATCCCCATTAAACTCCCCGTTAATTTCCCCGTTAGTCTCCCCATTAATCTCCCCGTTAATCTCGCAGTTAAACTCCCCCTTAGTCACCTCATAATCTCCCGTTAATTTCCCCTTTAATCTCCCCGTTAATCTCCCCATTAATCTACCAGATTAACTTCACACTAAACTCCTTGTTACACTTTCCCATTAAACTCCCAGTTAAACTCACAGTTAAATTATCTTTTAATCTCCCAGTTAATCTCCCTGTTAATCTCCCCATTAATTTACCGGTTAAACTCCTCAGAAAACTCCCCATTAAACTTCCACATTAAACTCCCGGTTAATCTCCAAGTTAAAATACCCGTTCATCTCCCCGTTAATCTTCCCATTAAACTCATTGTTAATCTCCCCGTTCAACTACCGATCAACTCCCTGTTAATCTCCACGTTAATATCCCAGTTTGACTCCCCGTTAAACCCCCTGTTAACTGCCCGTTAAACTCCCCATTCAACTACCTGTTAATCTCCCCATTAAGCTCCCATATAATCTACCTGTTAAACTCCAAATTAAACTCCCAATAAAACTCACCGTTAAACTCCCCCTTAATCTCCCCATTAAACTGCCCCTTCAACTCCCCATTCAATTCCCCGATCAACTCCCCGTTCAACTCCCCATTAAACTCCCTGATAAACACCCAGTTAAGATCCCAGTTAAACTCCCAGTTAAAATACCCATTAATCTCCCGTTAATTCCCCCGTTAAACTCCAAGTTAAACTCCCCGTTAAACTCCAAGTAAAACTACCCATTAATCTTCCCGTTCAACTCCCCGTTAATCTCCCCATTAATCTCCCAGTTATACTCCCTCTTAATCACCTCATAATCTCCCCATTAATCTCTTCGTTATTCTCACCGTTAATCTCCCCATCAATCTACCTGTTAAACTCCCCCCCATTAAACTCCTTGTTGCACTTTCCCATTAAACTCCCAGTTAAACTCACAGTTAAATTATCCATTAATCTCCCAGTTAATCGACCCGTTATTCCCTCCATTAATCGCCCCGTTAAACTCCCCATTTATCTCCCCGGTTAACTCTCTGTTAAACTTCCAGTTAATCTCCCCGGTAATTTCCCGTTAATATCCCTGTTAAACTCCTCGTTAAACTCCCAGTTAAACTACCCATTAAACTCCCCATTAAACTCCCTGTTAATCTCCCCATTAATCTCCCCATTAAACTCCCCGTTAGTCACCCTGTTCCACTCCATGTTCAACTCCCCGTTAATCTCCCCATTAATCTCCCCGTTTGACTCCCTGTTAAACTCCCTGTAAACTGCCCGTTAAACTCCCCATTCAACTACGCGTTAATCTCCCCATTAAGCTCCCTGATAATCTCCCCGTTAAACTCCAAATCAATCTCCCCATAAAACTCCCCATTAAACTCCCCATTAATCTCCCTGTTAAACTGCCCGTTCAACTCACCATTCAATTCCCCATTCAACTCCCCGTTCCTCTACCCATTAAACGCCCCTTTAAACACCCAGTTAAGATCCCAGTTAAACTCCAAGTTAAACTACCCATTAATCTCCCATTAATTCTCCTATTAAACTCCAAGTTAAACTCCCCGTTAAACTCCCAGTTAAACTCTCCATTAATCTTCCCGTTAATCTTCCCATTAAACTCACTGTTCAACTTCCCATATCAACTACCCATTAATCCCCCCAATTATCTCCCCATTAAACTCCCCGTTAAACTCCCGGTTAAACTCCCCGTTAAACTCCCGGTTAAATTCCCCATTAAACTCTCCATTAAGATCCCCATTAATCTCACTGTTAATCTCCACATTGATCTCCCTACTAATCTCCCCTTTAAACTTCCCATTAAACTCCCTGATAATCTATCCATTAATCTCCCCATTAATATCCCCATTAAACTACCCGTTAAACTCCTGTTAAGTTTTAGTTAGCAGAGAAATGCGTTGTCGATGTTTTGTGAACTGTTATCCATGCGTTAATTGCCTCAAACTGGCCGTTGAGTTAGAGAGTGGAAATCTGCTCGTTACGCAACTAACAACAAGTTAACATTTTTTTTGCAGAGAAATGCGTTTGTTGATGCATATTCTTCTCGTTACACGGCTAACGACCAGTTAACTTGTTGTTAGCTGAGAAATGCGTTTGTCGATATTTCGTCCTGAGTTAACCTTACGTTAAAGACCTCAAACTGTCCGTAAAGTTAGCGAGCAGAATTCCTCTTGATACAGGGCTAACGCTCAGGTAACTAGTCATTTGCTGAGAAATCCATTTGTTGATGCTTTGTTATGAGTCTACATTACGTTAAATGCTTCAAACTGGCCGTTAAGTTAGCGAGTCGAACTCAGCTCGTTACACAGCTAATGACTAGTTAACTAATAAGTAGCAGATTTCATTAAGATTTAACCTTACGTTACAGGCCTGAAACTGGCCATTAACATAGCGAGTAGTATTCTGCTCGTTACACGGCTAAAGACCAGATAACTTGCCACTAGCAGAGAAATGCGTTTGTCGATGTTTCGTTATAAGTTAACCTTATGTTAAAGGCCTCAAACTGGCGGTTAACTTAGCGAGTAGAATTCTGCTCATTACCCGGGCACACAAATGTAACATCTCAACCACTAGACTGAATTCAAACAAATTTGGTGAAGATATTGCTGACCGTCAATTAACAATAGCTGTAGGAGTTTGAGAACCCATTTGAACCCTCAGTGAAAATGCCAGTGAAACCCCTAGTAAAACTCTCCATTTAACTCCCCATTAAAATCCCCATTAATCTCCCCGTTAATCTCCCTGAAAATCTCCCCTTTAAACTACCCATTAGACTCCCTGTTAAACTCCCCGTTAATCTCGCCGTTAATGTCCCCGGTAATAACTCTGTTAATCACTCCATAAAACTCCCATTAATTTCCCTGTTAAACTCCCCGTTAAACTCCCTGTTTAACTACCCGTTTGTCTCCCTGTTAATCTTCCCGTTATTCTTACATTAATCTCCCCATGAATCTCCCCGTTAAACACCTCGTTAATCTCCCAATTAATCTCCCCATTCACCTCCCCTTTCTACTCCCCATTCAACTCCCCATTAAACTCCCCGTTAAACTCCTCATTAGTCTCCCCATAATACTCCCCGTTAAACTCCCAGTTAAACTCCCAGTTAATCTCCCAGTTAATCTCCTAGTTAAACTACCTATTAAACTACCCAATAATCTCCCCATTAATCTCTCTGTTAATCTCCCTGTTAATCTCCCCATTAATCTCCCCATTAAACTCCCCGTTAATCTCCCAATTATTCTTCCTGTTAATGTCCCCATTAATCTACCAGTTAAACTACCCATTATACTACCCATTAAAGTCCCTTTAAAACTCACATTAAACTCCAAATTAAATTACCCATTAATCTCCCTGTTAAACTCTATATTAAACTCCTCAACAATCTCCCCATTGAATTCCCCATTAAACTCACCGTTAATCTCCCAGTTAAACTCCCCGTTAATCTAACCTTTAATCTACCCGTTAAGCTCCCCGCTAATTTCCCCGTTAATCTCCCAGTTAAACTCCCAGTTAATCTAAACGTTAAACTCCCCGTTAATCTCCCTATTAATCTACCTGTTAAGCTCCCCATTAATTTCCCCGTTCACCTCCCCTTTCTACTCCCCATTCAACTCCCCATTAAACTCCCCGTTAAACTCCTCGTTAGTCTTCCCATTATACTCCCCGTTAAACTCCCAGTTAAACTCCCAGTTAATCTCCCATTTAAACTACCTATTAAACTCCCCATTATTCTCCCCGTTAATCTCTCTGTTAATTTCCCTGTTAATCTCCCCATTAATCTCTCCATTAAACTCCCCGTTAATCTCCCAATTATTCTTCCTGTTAATTTCCCCATTAATCTACCAGTTAAACTACCCATTAAACTTCCCGTTATACTACCCATTAAACTCCCTTTAAAACTCACATTAAACTCCAAGTTAAATTATCCGTTAATCTGCCTGTTAAACTCTATATTAAACTCCTCAACAATCTCCCCAATGAATTCCCCATTAAACTCACCGTTAATCTCCTAGTTAAACTCCCCATTAATCTAACCTTCAATCTACCCGTTAAGCTCCCCGCTAAATTCCCCGTTAATCTCCCAGTTAAACTCCAAGTTAATCTAAACGTTAAACTCCCTGTTAATCTCCCCACTAATCTACCTGTTAAGCTCCCCATTAATTTCCCCATTAAACTCCCAGTTAAACACCCAGATAAACTCCCAGTTAAACTACCCATTAATCTCCCTGATAATCTCCCCATTATTCTACCCCATTAATCTCCCCATTAAGCTTCCCATTAAACTCCCTGTTAAGCATCCCGTTAATCTCTCTGTTATTCTCCCCGTTCGACGCCCAGTTCAACTCCCCGTTCAACTCCCCGTTCAAATCCCCATTCAACTCCCTATTAATCTCTCTGTTAATCTCCTCGTTAATATCCCCATTAAACTCCCCATTAAACTCCCGTTTATTTCCCCTTTAAACTCCCCGTTAAACTACCCGTTAATCTATCGGTTTATCTCTCGTTATTCTTCCCATTAATCTCCCAATTACACTTCCCGTTAAATCCCCCATCAAACTCCCTGTTGATCTCCCCATTAATCTCCCCGTTCAACTCCCCATTCAACTCCCCGTTTATCTCCCTGTTAAACTACCAGTAAAAATCCCAGTTAAACTAAATCGAAAATACAAGTTAATCTCCTCGTTAACCTCCCGTTAATTTCTCCGGTAAACTCCCAAGTAAACTCTCCGTTAAACTCCCAGTTAATCTCCCAGTTAATCTCCCAGTTAAACTCCCTGTTAAACTCCCCGTTAATCTCCCCGTATATCTCCCCATTAATCACTCAGATAAACTCCCCTTTAATCTCCCCATTAATCTCCCCGTTAATCTCCTCATTAATCTCCCCATTAATCACCTTGTTACTTCCCCGTTAATCTACCAGTTAAATTGCCCATTACACTTTCCCATTAAACTCCCAGTTAAACTCACAGTTAAACTACCCATTAGTAACCCTGTTAATTTCCCCAGTAATATACCCATTAAACTCCCCTTTAAACAGCCCGTTAAACTCCCCATTAATCTCCCTATTTATCTCCCGTTAAAATCCCCATTAAACTTTCCATTAAACTCCCAGTTAACCACCCAGTTAAACTACCAGATAAACTACCCGTTAAACTCCCCATTAAACCCCCCGTTGAACTCCCATTAATCTTCTCGTTAATCTCCTCGTTAATCTTCCCGTTAAACTCCCCGTTAATCTCCCCGTTAATCTCTCTATTAATCTCCTTGTTAATCTCCACGTTAATCTCCCCATTATATTCAACATTAATCTCTCTGTTCATTTCCCTGCATAACTCCCTGTTAATTTCCCCGTTAATCTCTCCATTTGCCTCTCTAGTTAACTCCCCGTTAACCTCCGCATTCAACTTCCAGTTTATCTCCCCGTTAATCTCTTTGATACTCTCCCTGATACTCTCCCCATTAATCTACATGTTAAACTCCCCATTATCTCTCCGTTAATCTCCTCTTTCTTCTCTCTGTTAATCTCACCATTAATCTCCCCATTAATCTCCCCATTAATTTACCATTTATACTCCCCCTTAAATTCCCCTTTAAGCTTCCCCACTAAACTCCCAGTTAAACTCCAAGGTAAACTACCCATTATCTCTCCGTTAATCTTCCCGTTAATCACCCCGTTAATCTCCCAGTAAAACTCCCCGTTAATCTCCCCATTTAACTCCTCATAAATTTCCCCATTAATCTCCCCGTTAATTTACCCATTAAACTCCCCTTTAATCTCCCCGTTAAATTCCCCATTAACCTCCCTATTAATCTCCCCATAAAAATCCCCATTAAACTCCCCGTCACACCACTGGTTAACCTCCCAGTTAATCTCCCAGTTAAACTCACAGATAAATTACCTGCTAAACTCCCCGTTAAACTCCCCGTTAATCAGCCCGTTAATCTCCCCATTAAACACTCCATTAATCTCCCCAATAATCTCTCCATTAATCTCCTCGTTAATCTCCCTGTTAATATCCACATTAATCTCCCAGTTAATCTACATGTTAAACTCCCCATTAAACTCCCTGTTAAACTTTCCCATTAAACTTCCAGTTAAACTCCAAGTTGAACTACCCATTAATCTCCCCGTTAATCTCCCCGTTAAATTCCTCGTTAATCTCCGTGTTTAACTCCCTGTACTACTCCCTGTGAATCTCCATGTTAATCTCCCTGTTTGACTCCCCGTTCAACTCCCTGTTAACCCCCCATTAATCTCCTGTTGAATTCTTCGTTAATCCCCCTGTTAATCTTCCCGTTAAACTCCCCGTTCAACTTTCCATTCAACTCCCCATTCAACTCCCCGTTCAACACCCCGTTCAACTCCCCGTTAATCCTCACGTTAATCTCCCTGTTTAACTCCCCGTTAAACCCCATTAAACTCCCCGTTAAACTAGCCATTTAAATCCCCATTAATCTCCCCGTTAATCTCAACGTGAATTTCCTTGCTAATCTCCCCTTTAAACTCCCCATTAAACTCCCTGTTAAACTCTCTGTTAATCTCTCCATTAGTCTCCCTATTAATATCCCTGTTATTCCCTGCTAATCTCCACTTTAAACTCCCTGTTAAACTCCACTTTAATCTCTCCGTTAATCTCCACGTTAATATCTCCATTAAACTACCCATTAATCTCCCCATTAAACTTCCCATTAAACTCCCCGTTAAACTCCCTGTTAAACTACCCGTTAATCTCCCCGTTATTCTCCCTGTTGATCTCCTGTTAATTTCTCCATTAAACTCCCCATTAAACTCCCAGTAAACTGCCAGTTAATCTCCCTATTAAACTCCCAGTTAAACTCTCAGACAATCTCCCAGTTAAACTACCAGTTAAGCTACCTATTAAACTCCCCATTAATCTCCCTGTTAAACTCCCTGTGAATCGCCCCGTTAATCTCCTCGCTAATCTCCATGTTAATCTCCCTGTTAATCTCCCAATTAATCTCCCTGCTAATCTCCCCTTTAAACTCCCTGTTTAACTTACTGTTAATCTCCCCATTAATCTCTTCATTTTTCCCCCTCTCATATCCCTGTTAAACTTTTCGTTAAACTCCACGTTAAACTACCCATTAATCTCCCCGTTATTCAAACCGTCAACTCTTTGTTCAACTCCCCATTCAACTCCCTGTTCAACTCCTAGTTCAACTCCCCGTTGAAATCCCCGTTAAACTCCCAGTTAAAATCCCTGTTTAATTCCCAGTTAAACTCCGATTTAAATTACCTGTTAAACTCCCCGTTAAACTCCCCATTAATCTTCCCATTAATCTCCCCATTAAACACCCAGTTCAACTCCCCATTAAACTCTCTTTCTATCTCCCCGTTAATCTCTCCATTAATCTACCAGTTAAACTCAACATTAAACTTTCCATTAAACTGCTAGTTAAACTCCAAGTTAAACTACCTGTTAATCTCCCCATTAATCTCCCCATTAAATTCCCTCTTTGACTTCCCGATAATCTCCCCATTATATTCCCTGTTAAACTCCCCATTAAACTCCCCATAAAACTCCCTATTCAACTATCCATTAATTTCCCCATTAATCTCCCCAATTAACTCCCCATTAATCTACCCGTTAAACTTCCCGTTGAACTCCCCGTTAATCTCCTCGTTAATCTTCCCAATAAACTCCCCACTAATCACCTCATTAATCTCCCTCTTAAACCCCCAATTAAACCCCCGTTAAACACCCCATTAAAGTCCCTGTTGAAATCCCCGTTAATCTCCCCATTAATCTTCCCTTTAAGCTCCCCACTAATCTCCCCGTTAAACTCCCGGTTAAATTCCCCGTTAAAATCCCTGTTAATGTCCCTATTAATCTCCCTGTTAATATCCCTGTTAATCTCCAGTTTTAACTCCCTGTTAAACTCCCTGTTTATCTCTCTGTTAATCTCCCTGTTAATCTCCCTGCTAATCTCCCCTTTAAAATCCCCATGAAACTTGCTGTTAAACTCCGCATTAATCTCTCCATTCATCTCCCTGTTAATATCCCCGTTAAACTCCCTGTTAATCTCTCCATTCAACTTCCCATTACACTCCTTGTTAAACTCCCCGATAATCTCCCCATTAATCTCCCAGTTCAACTCCCCATTCATCTTCCCGCTAAACTCCCCATTAAAGTCCTGTTCATTTCCCCGTTAAACTCCCCGTTAAACTCCCTGTTAAACTCCACACTAATCTACCCGAAAATCACCCTGTTAATCTCACCGTTATTCTTCCTGTTAATCTCCCCATTAAACTTCCTATTAAACTCCCTGTTAAACTCCCCGTTAATATCCCCATTAATCTTTCCGTTCAAATCCCCATTCAACTTCCCGTTCAACTCCCTGTTCAACTCCCCATACATCTCCCCATTCAATTCCCCGTTAAACTCCCCGTTTAACTCCCAGTTATAATCCGAGTTAAACTCCAACTTAAACTACCCGTTAATCTCCCCGTTAATCTCTTTTTGATTTCCCCGTTAAACTCCCTTTTAAACTCCCTGTAAACACCCTGCTAAGCTCCCCATTAAACTCCCAGTGAAACTCTCAGATAATCTCCTAGTTAAACTCCCAGTTAAACTACCTGTTAAACTGCCCACTAAACTCCCCAATAATTTACCTGTTAATCTCCCTTTTACTCTCCCCATGAAACTCCCCGTCTAACTCCCAGTTAATCTCTCTGTTAATCTCCCCGTTAATCTCCCCGTTAGTGTCCCCATTAATCTCCCAGTTAATCTACCAGTTAAACTCCCCGTTAAAATCCCCATTAAAGTTCCCCATTAAACTCCCAGTTAAACTCACAGTAAAACTCCAAGTTAAACTACACGTTAATCTCCCCGTTAATCTCCCCATTAATCTCCCCGTTGAAATCCCCATTCAACTCACTGTTTAACTCTCTGTTAATCTCTTCGTTTGACTCCCCATTAAACTCCCCATTAAACTCCCCATTCAACTCCCCATTAATATCCCCGTTAATCTCCACGATAATCTCATTGTTAGTCTACACGTTAAACTCCCCTTTAAACTCACCATTAAACTCCCCGTTAATCTCCCCGTTAATCTCCCCATTAAACTCCCCATGCAACTCCTACTTCAATTCCCCATTCAACACCTCGTTAATCCCCCAATTAATCTCATCGTTAAACTCCCCGTTAAACTCGCTGTTAAACTCCCCATTCAACTCCCTGTTAAAATCCTTGTTACTCTCCCCATTAATCTGCCCATTAATCTCCCTGCTAATATCCCCGTTAAACTCCCCGTTAAACTCTCTGTTAATTACCCCATTAATCTCTCCATTAATCTCTGTGTTAATATCCCCGTTAAACTCCCTGTTAAACTTCCGTTAAACTCCAAGTTAAACTACCCATCAATCACCCCGTTAATATCCCTGTTAATCTTCTCGTTAAACTCCCCGTTAAACTCCACTTTAGTCTCCCCATTAAACAAACCCATTAAACTCGCTATTAATCTCCCCGTTAATCTCCCAGTTAAACTCCCTGTTAATCTCCCCATTAATCTTCCTGTTAAACTCCCCTTTAAACTCCCCATTAAATTACCCGTTAAATTCCCCGTTAAACTTCCAGTTAAACGCCCAGTTAAACTAGCCGTTAATCTCTCCTTTAATCTCCCCGTTAATCTCATCGTAAATCTCTCCCTTAATCTCCCAGTTAATCTCGCCATTAATCTACCAGTTAAACTCCCTGTTAAACTCCCCGTTGTACTCCCAGTTAAAATCCCAGTTAAACCCCAAGTTGAACTACCCATTAATCTCCCCGTTAAACTCCCTGTTTTCTCCCTATTTAACTCCACATTAAACTCCCCGTTCAACTTCCCGTTCAACTCCCTGTTATTTTCCCCATTGAACTCTCCGTTAAACTCCCCGTTAATCTCCCCGTTAATCTCCCCGTTAATCGCCCCTTTAATCTCCCCGTTATATTCCCCGGTAAACTCCCCATTCAACTCCCTGTTCAACTTCCCATTAATATCCCCGCTAATGTCTCTGTTAAACTCCCCGTTAAACTCCCCATTAAACTCCCCTATTAACTCCCCATCAAAATCCCCATTAATCTCCCCGTTAATCTCCCTGCTAATCCGGCTTAAATTCCCTGTTAAACTCCTCTTTAAATTCCCCGTTTAACTCCCCGTTAAACTCCCCATTAAACTCCCCTATTAACTCCCCATCAAAATCCCCATTAATCTCCCCGTTAATCTCCCTGCTAATCCGGCTTAAATTCCCTGTTAAACTCCTCTTTAAATTCCCCGTTTAACTCCCCGTTAAACTCCCCATTAAACTCTCCGTTAATCTCCCTATTAATTTCCCGTTAAACTCCCCGTTAAATTCCAAGTAAAACCCCCATTTCCAGTTAAGTTGTTGTTAGCAGAGAAATGCGTTTGTCGATGTTTCGTGAACTGTTATCCATACGTTAAATGCCTCAAACTGGCCATTAAGTTAGCGAGTAGAATTCTGCTCATTACAGGGCTAACGACCAGTTAACTTGTCGTTTGTAGAGAAGTGCGTTTGTTGATGCTTCGTTATGAGTCAACTTTACGTTAAATGCTTCAAACTGGCCCTTAAGTTGGCGAGTCAAACTCAGCTCGTTACACAGTTAACTACCAGTTAACTAATAAGTAGCAGAGTTCGTTAAGAGTTAACCTTACGTTACAGGTCTTTAACTGGCCGTTAACTTAGGGAGTAGTATTCTGCTCGTTAAACGCCTAATGACCAGATAGCACTAGCAGAGAAATGCGTTCGTCGATGTTTCATTATAAGTTAACCTTTTGTTAAAGGCCTCAAACTGGCCATTAACTTAGCCAGTAGAATTCTGTTCATTACCCGGGCGTGACAAATGTAACATCTCAACCACCGGACTGATTTCAACCAAATTTGGTGGACATATTCCTTACCATGAATTAACAATAGCTCTAAGGGTTCGAGACCCCCAGTGAAACCCCAGTGAAACCCCCAGTTATACTCCCGTTACACTCCCAGTTAAACTCCAAGTCAAAGTCCCAGTTAAATCCCCAGTAAAAACCACAAGTTAAACCCCCCATAAAACTCCCCATTAAACTCTCATTTCAACTCCAAGTTAAACCACCAGTTAAACTCTCCATTTAACCCCCAGTTAACCTTCCGTTGAACTCCCAATTAACCTTCCGTTAAATTCCCAGTTAACCTTCCGTTAAACTTCCAGTCAAACACCCATTAAACTCCCAGTCAATCTACCAGTTTAACTTACCGTTAATCTCCCCGTTAAACTCTTCGTTAAACTCCCTGTTAATCTCCCTGTTAATCTCACTGTTAATCTCCCCATTAATTTCACTGTTAAATTCCCCATTATACTCCCCGTTAATTATCAGTTAAACTCCCAGTTAAACTACCAATTAAATTCCCAGTTAAACTCCCAGTTATACTCCCAATTAAACTTCCAATTAAACTACTCGTTAAACCACCCATTAAACTACCCGTTAAACTCCTGTTAAACCCCCAGTAAACCCAGTGAAATCCCAAGTGAAACCACCAGTTAACCACATTGTTATGCTTTCTTGGCTCTAACGAACGAACCGTTCAACGTACGAATACCGGCGATGGGGCATTCGATAGCCCATAAAACGACGATTCCAAACATGTATCAGAAATGTTAATTCTCCACAACACCCTGATGTCGGAGAAGCTCAAACGCAATACACAATAATTGCACATACGTAACATACAGCATTTTTTGTGTTCCATCGTGTCATTATGAACCATGGTAAAAATGAATTCATTGGTTCAATTTTACTACTTTTTAACGATTTTCTAATAATGGAAATTAACAAAAAGCCATCTGTTTACACATTTTTCAATTCAATCGAATTTATGGGAAAAACTGTGGGTACTATACGTATTTGCTGTGTCACACGATGAACAGAAAATTATACCGAATAAACAAAAATAATATATGCCTAACTTTTGTACAGAAACTGACCTTCCCAGCAATGGGACGCTAATAGTACAATGTTTACACACCGCATGATCCAATAATCAGAACATTTCTGGTAGATAGTGAATTGTACACATATGTGCTATGTCACAAGACGAAGGAAAGGAATGCTGATTAACGGTATGGGAAATTCCACAATGTATTATATCTCCATCCGGAACGCATATAATCGGCGTCAAAGAGCACGTAAGCATGAAGGCATTATTGCTCCTACCGGGACCGAAATGGGAAATTCCACAATGTATTGCATCTCGATCCGGAACGCATATAGTCGGCGTCAAAGAGCACGTAAGCATGAAGGCATTATTGCTCCTACCGGGACGAATAATTTTGCCTTCATTCGTTTCTAACAAAAAGTCAGTTCGATTTAGAATTATGCGGTTTGTGGCATTGAATTTAGTGTAAGAAAGCGCGCAGATTGAGCGCAGTTAAGTTGGATTTGCAGGAAAAAAATATTTTACGTCAAAAATGGCCAATTTTCGCTGAAGGTCCCGATATGCAAAATTTCCAAAACTTGGAATCTCTCAAAAGTGCGTATTTGGGCATGGATTTTATGTGTTCCATCGTGTAATTATGAACCATGGTCAAAAAGGATTCATTGCTTACTATGTGTAACGATTTTCAAATACTGAAAATTATCAAAAAACCATCAGTTTACACATTTTTCAATGCAATTGAATTGATGGGAAAAACTGTGAGTCCTATAAGTATTTGCTGTGTCACTCGATGAACAGAAAATTATACCGAATAAACAAAAAATAATATATGCCTAACTTTAGTACAGAAACTGACCTTCCCAGCAATAGGACGCTAATCGTACAATGTTTACACACCGCATGATCCAATTATAAGTACATTTCTGGTAGATTTTTAATTGTTCACATATGTGCTAGGTCACAAGATGAAAGAAAGGAATACTGATTAAAGTGAAGTAATAACAAGTTATTTTCGCCCAGAGACATGACTTCAGATAACCGTGAAAACAATACACGGTATTATAGAGTTTCCGCGCAACACGTAGTTGTGCTTTTGCTGCTCTAACGAACGGACCCTTCAACGTACGAATACCGGCGTTGCGGCCAGTGACGTCATAGGCCTATTTTCTAACCCTCCCACCCTATCGTCCATCACATCCCCTTCCCCTCTAACCAAGTTTCCCACAGTAGCCGCCTGGACCACCGGCTGGCAGAACAATGCTTCTAATTGTGCCTTGACAAGACGCCACTAAGTGGCGCTGCTGACAGGCGAAGCTGCCAACCAATGTGTCCAACAATCGGCACACTTCAGTCTTCAGAAGTAGCGGCAGCATGAGAGCTGCTCACAGCAACAGTTGCGTCTTCCAAGTATTGTGGCGTGCAATGTGAAGGATCGCGCTCCTCCAAATACAGTATAAATACTTTGAATGTACAGTAGTTCTTATTGGCAAATAGAAGTTTACAGTTCGAATATCCGAATATACCCGTTTTCCGAATATCCATGTCCCCAAATTACTTTGGATAATAGACGTTATACTGTATATAATATTTTAGTTGAATGAAGGAATTTCGACTTTTAATTTCTCCTGCCGAAATTGACCCCAACATGGACAGTTCACCAGTTATGTAATGAAATTATGACAAAATATGCATTATTAGAATGTGATGTTATGGAAGTATTTACCGCAGTTTAATTATTATGCAGCAGTCGAAAGGTCGTTCAGCAAATTAACAATTATCAAAACGCATCTAAGGTACAGTGTGACTCAAGCTTGACTCGGACATTTGGCACTCAGAGCAATCGAAAACAACTCTGCATCAAGCCTAAATTTAACAGACCTTATTGATGATTTTGCAAAAACCAAAGCCAGGATAATATTGTATAATAATTGTTAAAATAAAATGGACTACTTTTTAATTGTGTACCCATATTATTACTATAGTGTAATGCAGTCACGAAAACGCGTACCGATAATTACCGATCAGAAATCATATCTTTGCCAACATCTGCAATCTAACAGTTTGAAGCATTGTATTACTTGCATTCTGACTTTGGTGCATGAGGAAACATGAACGAAATCCCCACGACTTGAAAATCGGCACTCATTAAGTTCATCACACACAGGGAGGCGCGAAAAATAATTATGAATATTTTTCAAGGACTGATAGTATTCATGTTACAAGAAATGGAAAAAATCCCTTTTAGAAAACAATATTTTAACACATTGACTGCCACATGAGTTAAATATAAGTCACAGGAAGTCTTCTCTTCGGGCCACGTGTAGTAAATACAACTCAACGGACATTTTTCCTTCGTGAAGTTGTAACTCACAGTAGTGTGCTGTGACTTGGTGTTACAGTACGTTATGGCCCCAGTAACAAGTGATGTTCGTGGCCTCCAGTTTTCAAGAGCACAAGAGTAGTTATTGACACTTGAAATCGTGAATCATATATAACTCATAAGGCCCAGTCATACTGGACTTTCGCCGTGGTGGAGTAGCCAAGCGGTCTAAAGCGCCTCGCTGCGGAGCACGTGGTTGCTTGCCGTGCAGGTTCGAGTTCTCCCTGGGGTGTGGGTGTGTGTGTTGTTCTTAGGTTAGTTTAGCAATGTTTAAGTAGTTTGTAAGCTACGGGCTGATGACCACGCAGTTTGGGCGGATAGATTTACAGACATTTGGAATTTTTTTGAACATATTGTAGTTTCCTTGTTATTAGAATTTATTATTTGTTGTTACATATTACTTATACAGTATATTGTATATCACATACAGTTTTAATTACATTCTCCAAATCTAATTGGAACAACAATGAAACAGACTGAAAAATTAGGTAATTCCACTTTGTATCTGTAACAAATGTTCAAATGTTTGTAGAGTCTATGGGACTTAACTACGGGGTCATCAGTCCCTAAGCTTACAAACAACTTATGAACTAGCTAAGACTAAGGACGGCACAAATATCCATGCCCGAAGGGGGATTCGAACCCCCGACCGTAGTGGCCGTGCAGACTGTGACTGGGGCGCCTCAGTCCCCTCGGACAACGCGGCCGGCTTACATTTCTTGACAGCTTGCTCTCGTCCAAATTCATTCTTCCTTTTTTCGTAGCATCCGTACACCTATAACTTGCTGCTCCCATGTTCACAAGAGCACAATCTGCAGGCAGCTCGGTGGCTACGGTGAGAGATTTCTCAGGGGCATCGGCATCTTCTGTATGGAGTAGTCTCAAAGTCACTTCCTCTTTGAATTCTGTGATTGAGATGATCTTGTTGTTGATGTATCGGCCAAACACAAGAGCATTTACGAGTGCTGACCCTGTCAGCAGTTCAATTGCAAGCTTCCTGTACCATTTCACATCCCGCCTTAGACAATATAGGACTTCATTTGGCGAGAGAGATCTATAAATGACTGATGCCCTTCTTGGTTTGAACTTCAGCTTCTTCCTCTCCATGAACAGTACTCAGCATCAACACATTCCTCTTATTTTTCCATTTCAGTAATATCTTCATTTTCTTCACTTCTGTCCATAATTTCATCTAAAAGCTTCTGTACATGCCTTTGTTCATCTACATAACTTCTACGAGACACTTTTTCCTGTTACAATATCACTGTAATCACGGAGCAAACAACACTGAATAAAGACTTTAGTAACAATGCAGAAAGACAATAATGGAAAGGTAAGCAAATAATGTTGTGGAATGAAAGACTTACAGGAGTACCAACCCAAATGACACACCTGGCACTTTACTCTGGCGCCATGTGAGACATATGTAACTCACACAAAAAAACATAAACAATATTTTCAACTTATTTGTACTTAAATAGCTTACTTCAAGCAAACTAAAGCAGAATATGGAAAAAAAGTAAATGGTCCCGGGGGACAGCAACCCAAGTACACCTTTGACAGCCAATATGTTAATATAGTTATTGTTAAACAGAATGGACTAAGAGAAAATGTTAAATGTATACAGCATATTTAAGTACAGTAGAACAGTACTGGTCATATGATTTGTTGTGGGGATGTGACAGGTGACAGCAGGAAGGAGGGGGGGGGGGGGGGGGTTGGAGGGCAGAAGGTGGCGGAAAGGGCAGACCGCTGGCATGGTGAGGCATTGCCGTTCTTTGTGCGCCTGCAAAACGAATAGCGAGAAAGCGAGCCTCCAGTCTGTCTATCCCATTACGTTGCAAAAGGAAATTACAAGGTGTTTTACAAAGTTATACCGACCCTTCCACAGTGCATCTCATAAATCACAGATGATGTACTGTGCAGACAGACCTGGAGAATACGCATTTTCCACAAAATGCGTTGCGCCAGGAAACAGGCATGTTTATTTTCTACAAATGTGTTAATACTGTAATTTTTCAAAAATAAAAAAATAAAATAAAAAAAAAGTTCAAATGTTTGTAAAGCTTATAGAACTCAACTACGGGATCATTAGTCCCTAAACTGACTACTTATGAACTGACTAAGGACGGAACAAATATCCATGCCCGAGGGGGGATTCGAACCCCGACCGTAGTGGCCGTGCAGACCGGGATTGGAGCGCCTCAGTCCCCTCGGCCACCGCGGCCAGCCTGTAATTTTTGCGTCAAAGCATAACAAACAAACAAACTTTCACAGTTATATTAGAGAGTACGATTAAATATTACCTGATGCATGACACATAATAATTTACGAAGAAGTATTTACGTTTACCTTATTATGTCTTCCAGTGGGCGGAAAGAGGCTGATGATGAAGTAGTTTTGCACCTGTACAGTATTAGTGTAAAGAGCGGCCCCAATGTCATTTTTGCCCCAGGGCCCTTTGTGACATAGCTACGCCACTGGTTGCGGCATTCGATACCCCATAGAATGACGATTACAAAGATGTATAAGAAGTGAATTTCAGCCCAAAAACCTGATGTCGGAGAAGCTCAAACGCAATACACAATAATTGCACATACGTAACATACTGCATAGTTGCAATAAAACTTATTTTCAATCAAAGGGTGAGCTCAAAACCAATGTACTTTGCACCATGTTGGAAGGGAAGAAATGGGCAATTCCACAATGTATAACGTCTCCACCCCCGAACGCATATGGTCGGCGTCAAAGAGCACGTAAACATGAAGGCATTATTGCTCCTACCGGGACGAATAATTTTGCCTTCTTTCGCTTCTAACAACGAGTTAGTTCGACTCAGAATTATGCGGTTTCCAGCATTGAATTTACTGTAAAACAGCGCGTAGATTGAGCTCAGTTATGTTGGATTGCAGGAAAACAATATTTTTCATCTGAAATGGCCAATTTTCGCTGCAGGTCCCGATATGCAGAAATTTCCAAAAATTGGAATCTCACAAAAGTGCGTATTTGGGCGTGGATTTTATGTGTTCCATCGTGTAGTTATGAACCATGGTCAAAGAGGATTCATTGCTTCAATTTTACTACTTTTAACGATTTCCAAATACTGAAAATTAACAAAAAACCATCTCTTTGCACATTTTTCAATTCAGTCGAATTTATAGGAAAAACTGTGGGTCCTATACGTATTTGCTGTGTCACACGATGGACAGAAAATTATACCGAATGAACAAAAAATAATATATGCCTATCTTTTGTACAGAAACTAACCTTCCCAGCAATGGGACGCTAAGAATACAATGATTACACACCGCATGATCCAATAATAAGTACATCACTGGTAGATAGTGAATTGCACACATATGTGCTATGTCACAGGATGAAAGAAAGGAATATTGATTAAAGTGAAGTAATAAAAAGTTTATTTCGCCCAGAAACATGACTTCAGATTACCGCGAAACAATACACGGTAATTGCGAGTTTCCGCGCAACACATAGATGTGCATTCTCTGCTCTAACGATCGGACAATTCAACGTACGAATACCGGCGTTGAGGCATTCGATAGCCCATAAAATGACGATTCCAAAGGTGTATAAGAAGTGTAATTTCTGCCCCAAAAACCTGATGTCAGAGAAGTTCAAACGCAATACACAATAATTGCACATACGTAACAAACCGCATATTTGAAATAAAACCTTTTTTTAATCAAAGGGTGAGGTCTAAACCAATGTCTTTTGCACCATGTTGGAAGGGAAGAAATGGGCAATTCCACAATGTATAACATCTCCACCCCGAACGCATATGGTCGGCGTCAAAGAGCACGTAAGCATGAAGGCATTATTGCTCCTACCGGGACGAATAATTTTGCCTTCTTTCGCTTCTAACAAAACGTCAGTTCGACATAGAATTATGTGGTTTTCGGCATTGAATTTAATGCAAAAAGGCGCGTAGATTGAGCTCAGTTAAGTTGCATTTGCGGGAAAAAATATTTTTCGTCAAAAATGGCCAATTTTCGTTGAGGGTCCCGATATGCGGAAATTTCCAAAAATTAGAATCTCTCAAGAGTGCGTATTTGAGGATGGATTTTATGTTTTCCATCGTTTAGTTATGAACCATCGTCCAAAAGGATTCATTGCTTCAATTTTACTACTTTTTAAAGACATGCAAATACTGAAAATTAACAAAAAACCATCTGTTTACACATTTTTCAATGCAATCGAATTTATGGGAAAAACTGTAGGTCCTATACGTATTTGCTGTGTCACACGATGAACAGAAAATTATACCGAATAAACAGAAAATAATATAAGCCTAACTTTTGTACTGAAACTGACCTTCCCAGCAATGGGACCCTAATCGTACAATGTATACACACCGCATGATCCAATAATCAGTACATTTCTGGTAGATAGTGAATTGTACACTATGTCACAAGATGAAATAAAGCAATACTCATTAAAGTGAGGTAATTAAAGTTATTTTCGCCCTGAAACATGACTTCAGATAACCGCGAAAACAATACACGGTAATTGCCAGTTTGTTTGCAACACATAGTTGTGCTTTAGCCGCTCTAACGAACGAAGCCTTAAACGTACGAATACCGGCGTTGCTGCATTCGATAGCCCATAGATTGACGATAACAACGAAGTGTAATAAGTGTAATTTCTGCCAAAAACCTTATGTCGCAGAAGCTCAAACTCAGTACACAATAATTGCGCATACGTAACATACCGCATAGTTGCCATTAAACGTTTGTTCAATCAAAGGGTGAGCTCTAAACCAATGTTCTTTGCACCATGTTGTAGGGGAAGAAATGGGCAATTCCAAAATGTATAACATGTCCATCCGGAACGCATATAGTCGGCATCAAAGAGCATGTAAACATGAAAGCATTATTGCTCCTACCGGGACGAATAATTTTGCCTTCTTTCGCTTCTAACAAAAAGTCAGTTAGACTTAGAATTATGCGGTTTTCAGCATTGAATTTTGTGTAAAAACGCGCGTAGATTGATCTTAGTTCAGATGGTTTTTCTGGAAAAAAATATGTTTTGTCAAAAATGGCCAATATTCGCTGAAGGTAGAAATTTCCATAAATTGGAATGTCTCAAAAGTGCGTATTTGGGCATGGATTTTATGTGTTCCACCATGTAGTTATGAACCATGGTCAAAAAGGATTCATTGCTCCAATTTTACTACATTTAACGTTTTTCAAATACTGAAAATTAACAAAAAACCATCTGTTTTCACATTTTTTCAATTCAATCGAATTTATATGAAAAAAGGTGGGTCCCATACGTATTTACTGTGTCACACGATGAACAGAAAATTATACCGAATAAAGTGAAGTAATAAAAATTTATTTTCGCCCAGAAACATGAATTGTACACATGTGTGATTTATCACAAGATGAAAGAAAGAAATACTGATTAATGTGAAGTAATAAAAAGGTATTTTCAGGTAACCGCGAAAGCAATACAAGTTAATTGCCTGTTTCCGCGCAACACATAGTTGTACTTTCGCGGCTCTAACGAACGAAACCTTCAACGGACGAGCACCTGCGTTGCGGCGTTCGATAGGCAATAGAATGACGATTCTAACGATGCATAAGAAGTGTAATTTTTACTCAAAAACCTGATGTCGGAGAAGCTCAAACGCAATACACAATAAATGCACATACGTAACATACCTCATAGTTGCAATAAAACACTTTTCAATCAAAGGGTGAGCTCAAAACCAATGTACTTTGTTCGTACAATGTACAATGTTGGAGGGGAAGAAATGGGTAATTCCACAATGTATTACATCTCCATCCGGATCGCATATAGTCGGCGTCAAAGAGCACGTAAACATGAAGGCATTGTTGCTCCTACCGGGACGTATAATTTTGCCTACTTTTGCTTCTAACAAAAAGTCAGTACGATTTAGAATTATGCGGTTTGCGACATTGAATTTAGTGTAAAAAAGCGCAAAGAATGAGCTCAGTTATGTTGGATTTGCAGGAAAAAATGTTTTTCGTCAGAAATGGCTAATTTTCGCAGATATTTCCAAAAACTGGAATCTCTCAAAAGTGCGTATTTGGGCATGGATTTGATGTGTTACATCGTGTAGTTATGAACTATGTTCAAAAATGATTCATTGCTTCAAATTTACTATTTTTAACGATTTACAAAAACTGAAAATTAACAAAAAACCATCTGTTTTCACATTTTTCAATTCAATCGAATTTATGGGAAAAAATGTGTGTCACACGATGAACAGAAAATTATACCGAATAAACAAAAAATAATACATGCCTAACTTTTGTACAGAAACTAACTTTCCCAGCAATGGGACGCTAATCATACAATGTTTACACACCGCGTCATCCTATAATCAGTGCATTTCTGGTAGATAGTACACATATGTGCTATGTCACAAGATGAAAGAAAAGAATACTGATTAAAGTGAAGTGTGCAAGTGTGGTTGAGGTTCAAATTCTATAATGAACCAACTGGAGGCTGTATATTGGCACTCCCATGGGAGATATGGACAAGTGGAATCGTGTTGCAATGAACATGTGTGGCTGATATTCAAATTCCATCCTAATGCCCCTGGAGGCATATTGATGTTTCCGTTTGAGGGAGGGACAATTGTATATGTCTTGCACTGTGCATGCGACGCTGAGCTTCAAATATATATCTGAACCCCCAAGAGGCAGCATATAACAATTCGGCGGTTGGGAGGGGCGTGGGGAAATACGTTGCATTGTGAATGTGTGGATGAGGTTCAAATTCTATAAAGAACCCCCTGCAAGCTGCATATTGGCACTCCCATGGGATATAGGGACGAGTGGAATCGTGTTGCGATGCGCATGCGTAGCTCATGTTCGAATTCCATCCCAAAGCCCCTGGAGGCATATTGGTGCTTCTGTTTGAGGTAGGGACAAAGGAATAGTCTTGCAATGCGCATGCGTTGCTGAGGTTCAAATATACTTTTAAACCCCCAGAAGGCAGCATATTGCAATTCGGCGGTTGGGAGGGGTGTGGGGAGACGCGTTGCATTGCGCATGTGTGGTTGAGGTTCAAATTCTATAATGAACCCCCTGGAGGCCGCATAATGGCACTCCCATGGGAGATAGGGACGAGTGGAAGCGTGTTGAAATGCTCCTGTGTGGCTGATGTCCAAATTCCATCTCAAAGCTCTGGAGGCATATTGGTGCTTCCGTTTGAGGGAGGGACAATGGAATATGTCTTGCAATGTGCATGTGACGCTGAGCTTCAAATATATATCTGAACCCCCAGGAGGAAGCATATAACAATTCGGCGGTTGGGAGGGGCATGGGGAAATGCGTTGCATTGTGCATGTGTGGTTGAGATTCAAATTCCATAATGAACCCTCTAAAGCCTGCATATTGGCACTCCAATGGGAGATAGGGACGACTGGAATCGTGTTGGAATGCCCATGTGTGGCTGATGTTAAAATTCCATCCTAAACCCCGTGCAGGAATATTGGTGCTTCTGTTTGAGGGAGGGACAAATGAATACGTCCTGCAATGCTCATGCGTCTCTGAGGTTCAAATAAACTTCTAAACCCCCAGGAGGCAGCATATTGCAATTCGGCGGTAGGGAGGGGCGTGGGGAAACGCTTTGCATTGCGCATGTGTGGTTGAGGTTCAAATTCTACAATGAGCCCCCTGGAGGCTGCATATTGGCAGTCCCAAGGGCGATAGGAACGAGTGGAAACAATGTTGCAATGCACATGTGTGGCTGATGTTCAAATTCCATCTTAAAGACCTGGAGGCATATTGGTGCTTCCGTTTGAGGGAGGGACAAAGGAATATCTCCTGGTATGTGCATGCATCACTGTGTTTCAAATATACTTCTGAACCCCCAGGAGGAAGCATATTGCAATACGGCTGTTTGGGAGGGGCGTGGGAAAACGCTTTGCAATGTGCATGTGTGGTTGAGTTTCAAATTCTATAATGAACACCCTGGAAGATGCATATTCGCACTCCCATGAGAGATAGTGACGAGTAGTATTGTGTTGCAATGCGCATGTGTGGCTGATGTTCAAATTCCATCCTAAAGCCCCTAGAGGTATATTGATGCTGTCGTTTGAGGGAGGGACAAAGGATTACGTCTTGCAATGCGCATGCATCGCTGAGAATCAAATATACTTCTGAACCCCCTGGGGGCATCATATTGCAATTCGGCGTTTTGGAGAGGGGTGGGGACATGCGTTGCATTGTGCATGTGTAGTTCAGGTTCAAATTCTATAATGAACCCTCTGTAGTCTGCATATTGGCACTCCCATGGCTGATAGGGAAAAGTGGAATCGTGTTGCAATGCGCATGTGTGGCTGATGTTCAAACTCCATCCAAAAGACCCTGGAGGCACACTGGTGCTTCTGTTTGAGGGAGGAACAAAGGAATACTTCTTGTAATGCTCATGCGTCACTGAGGTTCAAATATACATCTGAACCCCCAGGAGGCAGCATACTACAATTCAGCAGATGGGAAGGGTGTGGGGAAACGCGTTGCATGCCACATGTGTGGTTGAGGTTCAAATGCTATAATGAACCCCCTGGAGGCTGCATATTGGCACTCCCACTGCAGATAGGAACGAGTGGAATCGTGTTGCCAGGCGCATGTGTGGCTGATGTACAAATTCCATCCTAAAGCCCCTGGAGACATATTTGTGCTTCCGATTCAGGGAGGGAGAAAGGAATACGTCTTGCAACGCGCATGCATTGCTGAGGTTCGTATATACTACTGAACCCCAGGAGGCAGGATATTGCAATTCGGCGGTTGGGAGGGGCGTGTGGAAACCTGTTGCATTGGGCATGTGTTGTTGAGGTTCAAATTCTATAATGAACCCACTGGACGCTGCATACGGACACTCCCATGGGAGATAGGGACGAGTGGAATCGTGTTGCAATGCTCATGTGTGGCTGATGATCAAGTTCCATCCTAAAGCCCCTGGAGGCATATTGGTGCTTCCATTCGAGGGAGGGACCAAGGAATACATCTTGCAAAGCGCAAGCGTCGCTGAGCTTCAATTATATATCTGAACCTCCAGGAGGCAGCATATTGCAATTCTGCGGTTGGGAAGTGTAAGGGGAAATGCATTGCATTGCGCATGTGTGGTTGAAGATCAAATTCTATAATGAACCCCCTGGAGGCTGCATATTGGCAGTCCCAAGGGCGATAGGAACGAGTGGAATTGTGTTGCAATGCGCATGTGTGACTGATGTTATAATTCCATCCTAAAGCCCCTGAAGGCATATTGATGCTTTCGTTTGATGGAGGGACAAAGGAATACGTCTTGTAATGCGAATGCATCGCTGAGGTTCAGATATACTTCTGAACACCCAGGAGGCAGCATATTGCAATTCGGCGGTAGGAAGGATGTGGGGAGACGCGTTGCATTGCGCAGGTGTGCTTGAGTTTCAAATTCCATAATGAACCCCCTAGAGTCTGCATATTGGCAGTCTCATGGGAGATGACGAGTAAATCGTGTTGCAATGCGCATGTGTGGTTGATGTTCAAATTCTATCCTAAAGCCCCTGGAGGCATGTTGGTACTTCCGTTTGTGGGAGGGACAAAGGAATACGTCGTGCAATGCGCATGAATTGCTGAGGTTCAAATATACTTCTGAACCCCTAGGAGGCAGCATATTGCAATTCGGCGGATGGGAGGGGCGTGGAGAAATGCGTTGCATTGTGCATGTGTGGTTCAGGTTCACAATCTATAATGAACCCACTGGAGGGTGAATATTTTCACTCCCATGGAAGATAGAGACGAGTGGAATCGTGTTGCAATGCGCATGTGTGGCTGATGTTCAAATTCCATCCTAAAGCCCCTGGAGGCATATTGGTGTTACTGTTTGAGGGAGGGACAAAGGAATACGTCTTGCAATGAGCATGCGTCACTGAGGTTCAAATATACTTCTGAACCTCCTGGAGGTTCATTTTGCAATTCGGCGGTTGGGAGAGGCGTGGGGAAACGAGTTGCATTGCGCATGTGTAGTTGAGGTTCAAATTCTATAGTGAACCCCCTGGAGGCTGCATATTGGCACTCCCATGAGAGATAGGGAGTGAAATCGTGTTGAAATGCGCATGTGTGGCTGACATTCAAATTCCATCCAAAAGTCCTTGGAGGCATATTGGTGCTTCCGTTTGAGGGATAGACAAGTGAATACGTCTTGCAATGCGCATGCGTCGCTGTAGATCAAATACACTTCTTAACCCCCAGGAGGCAACATATTGCTATTCGGCGGTAGGGGGGACGTGGGGAAACGCGTTGCATTGCGCATGTGTGCTTGAGTTTCAAATTCTATAATGAACCCCCTGGAGTCTGCATATTGGCAGTCTCATGGGAGATGACGAGTGGAATCGTGTTGCAATGCGCATGTGTGGCTGATGTTCAAATTCCATCCTAAAGCCCCTGGAGGCATATTGGTGCTACTGTTTGAGGGAGGGACAAAGGAATACGTCTTGCAATGAGCATGCGTCACTGAGGTTCAAATATACTTCTGAACACCCTGGAGGTGCTTTTGGCAATTCGGCGGTTGGTATTGGCGTGGGGAATCGCGTTGCATTGCGCTTGTGTGGTTGAGGTTCTAATTCTATAGTGAACCCCCTGGAGGCTGCATATTGGCACTCCCATGAGAGATAGGGAGTGAAATCGTGTTGCAATGCGCTTGTGTGGCTGATGTTCAAAATCCATCCTAAAGCCCCTTTAGGCATACTGGTGCTTCCTTGTGGGAGAGGGAGGAAGGAATACGTCTTGCAATGCGCATGCGTCGCTGACGTTCAAATATAGTTCTCACCCCCATGAGGCAGCATATTGCAATTCGGCGGTTGGGAGATGCGTGGGGAAGCGCGTTGCTTTGCACATGTTTCATTGAGGTTCAGATTCTATAATGAACACCTGGAGGCTGCATACATGCACTCCCATGGGGGATAGGGACGAGTGGATTCGTGTTGCACTGAGCATGTGTGGCTGATGTTCAAATTCCATCCTAGAGCCCCTGGAGGCATGTTGGTGCTTCCGTTTGAGGGAGGAACAAAGGAATACGTCGTGCAAAGCGCATGCATTGCTCAGGTTCAAATATACTTTTGAACCCCCAGGATTTGCCATATTATAATTCGGCTTTTGAGAGGGACATTGGGAAACGCGTTCCATTGCGCAATGGTGGTTGAGGTTCAAATTATATAATGAACCCCTGGAGGTTGCATATTGGCACTCCCATGGGAGATAGGGACATTGGGAAACGCGTTCCATTGCGCATGTGTGGTTGAGGTGCAAATTCTGTAATGAAACCCCTGGAAGTTCATATTGTCACTCCCAGGGGAGACATAGGGGCGAGTGGAATTGTGTTGCAGTGTGCATGTGATGCTGATGTTCAAATTCCATTCTAATGCCCCATTAGGCATATTGCTGCTTCCTTTTGAGAGAGGGACGAAGGAATACGTCATACAATGCGCATGTGTCGCTGAGGTTCAAATATACTTCTAACCCCTAGGAGGCAGCATATTGCAATTCGGCGTTTGGGAGATGCGTGGGGAAAAGCTTTGCTTTGCACATGTTTGGTTGAAGTTCAAATTCTATAATGAACCCCTGGAGGCTGCATATTGGCACTCCCATGGGAGATTGGTAGCAGTGTAATTGTGTTGCAATGCGCATGTGTGGCTGATGTTCAAATTCCAGCCTAAAGCCCCTGGATGCATATTGGAGCTACCGTTCGAGGGAGGGACAAAGGAATACCTCTTGCAATAAGCATGCGTCACTGAGGTTCAAATATACTTCCGAAACCCCTGCAGTTGCTTTTTGCAATTCGGCGGTTAGGAGGGGCTTGGGGAAACGCGTTGCATGCGCATGTGTGGTTAAGGTACAAATTCTATAGTGAACCCCCTGGAGGCTGTATATTGGCACTCCCATGAGAGATAGGGAAGAGTGGAATCATGTTGCAAGGCGCTTGTGTTGCTGATGTTCAAAATCCATCCTAAAGCATATTTAGGCATATTGGTGCATCTTTTTGAGAGAGGGAGGAAGGAATGAGTCTTGCACTGCACATGCGTCGCTGATGTTCAAATATAGTTCTCACCCCCAGGAGGAAGCTTATTGCAATTCGGCGGTTGGGAGATGCGTGGGAAAACCCGTTGCTTTGCACGTGTGTGGTTGAGTTTCAGATTCGATAATGAACACCTCTAGGCTGCATACATGCACTCCCAAGGGGGATAGGGATGAGTGGATTCGTGTTGCAATGCGCATGTGTGGCTGATGTTCAAATTCCATCCTAAAGCCTCTGTAGGCATATTGGTGCTTCCATTTGAGGGAGGGACAAAGGATTACGTTTTCCAATGCGCATGCAGCGCTGAGGTTCAAATATACTTCTTAACCCCAGGAGGAAGGATATCGCAATTAGGCGGTTGGGAGATGCGTGGGGAAACGCATTGCATTTCGCTTGTGTGGTTGAGGTTTAAATTCTATAATGAACCCCTTGGAGGCACATGTGTGGTGCAGGTTCAAATTCTATAAGGAACCCCCTGGAGGCTGAAAATTTTCACTCTCATGGTAGATAGAGACTAGTGGAATCGTGTTGCAATCCAATTGTGTGGCTGATGTTCAAATTCCATCCTAAAGCCCCTGGAGGCATATTGGTGCTACCGTTTGAGGGAGGGACATAGGAATACGTCTTGCAATGAGCACACGTCACTGAAGTTCAAATATACTTCTGAACACCCTGGAGGTCTTTTTTGCAATTCGGCGGTTGGGAGGGGCGTGGGGAAAGGCGTTGCATTGCGCATGTGTGGTTGATGTTCAAAATCCATCCTAAAGCCCCTTTAGGCATATTGTTGCTTCCTTTTGAGAGAGGGAGGAAGGAATACGTCTTGCAATGCGCATGCGTCGTTGAGTTTCAAATATAGTTCTCACCCCCAGGAGGCAGTATGTTGCAATTCGGCGGTTGGGAGGGGCGTGATGAAATGTGTTGCATTGCGCATGTGTGGTTGAGATGCAAATCCCATAATGAACCCCTGGAGGCTGCATATTGGCACTCCCATGGGAGATATGGACATGTGGATTCGTGTTGCAATTCGCATGTGTGGCTGATGTTAAAATTCCATCCTAAAGCCTCTGCAGGCATATTGGTGCTTCCATTTGAGGGAAGGACAAAGGAATACGTCTTGCAATGCGCATGCGTCGCTGAGGTTCAAATATAGTTCTCACCCCCATGAGGCAGCAAATTGCAATTCGGCGGTTGGGAGATGCGTGGGGAAACGCGTTGCTTTGCACATGTTTCGTTGAGGTTCAGATTCTATAATGAACACCTGGAGGCTGCATACATGCACTCCCATGGGGGATAGGGACGAGTGGATTCTAACCCCTTCTAACCCCTAGGAGGCAGCATATTGCAATTCGGCGTTTGGGAGATGCGTGGGGAAAAGCTTTGCTTTGCACATGTTTGGTTGAAGTTCAAATTCTATAATGAACCCCTGGAGGCTGCATATTGGCACTCCCATGGGAGATTGGTAGCAGTGTAATTGTGTTGCAATGCGCATGTGTGGCTGATGTTCAAATTCCATCCTAGAGCCCCTGGAGGCATGTTGGTGCTTCCGTTTGAGGGAGGGACAAAGGAATACGTCGTGCAAAGCGCATGCATCGCTGAGGTTCAAATATACTTTTGAACCCCCAGGATTCGGCATATTATAATTCGGCTTTTGAGAGGGACATTGGGAAACGCGTTCCATTGCTAATTGGCGGTTGAGATTCAAATTTTATAATGAACCCCTGGAGGCTGCATATTGGCACTCCCATGAGAGATAGGGACATTGGGAAACGCGTTCCATTGCGCATGTGTGGTTGAGGTGCAAATTCTATAATGAAACCCCTGGAGGCTGCATATTGTCACTCCCAGGGGAGATAGGGTCGAGTGGAATTTTGTTGCAGTGTGCATGTGATGCTGATGTTCAAATTCCATTCTAAGGCCCCTTTAGGCATATTGGTGCTTCCTTTTGAGAGAGGGGTGAAGGAATACGTCATGCAATGCGCATGTGTCGCTGAGGTTCAAATATACTTCTAACCCCTAGGAGGCAGCATATTGCAATTCGGCGTTTGGGAGATCCGTGGGGAAATGCTTTGCTTTGCACATGTTTGGTTGAAGTTCAAATTCTATAATGAACTCCTGGAGGCTGCATATTGGCACTCCCATGGGAGATTGGTAGGAGTGTAATTGTGTTGCAATGCGCATGTGTGGCTGATGTTCAAATTCCATCCTAAAGCCCCCGGAGGCATGTTGGTGCTTCCGTTTGAGGAAGGGAGAAAGGAATACGTCGTGCAATGTGCATGCATCGCTGAGTTTCAAATATACTTTTGAACCCCCAGAATTCGACATATTGCAATTCGGCTTTTGGGAGGGGCATTGGGAAACGCGATCCATTGCGCATGTGTGGATGAGGTTCAAATTCTATAATGAACCCCCTGCAAGCTGCATATTGGCAATCCCATGGGAGATAGTGACGAGTGTAATCGTGTTGCAATGCCCTTGTGTGGCTGATGTTCAAATTCCATCCTAAAGCCCCTGGATGCATATTGGTGTTTTCGTTTGAGGGGGACAAAGGAATACGTCTCGCAAGGTGCATGCGTCGCTGAAGTTTAAATATACTTATGAACCCCCTGGAGGAAACATATTGAAATTCGGCGGTTGGGAGGGGCGTGGGGAAAAGCGTTGCATTGTGCATGTGTAGTTGAGTTTCAAATTTTATAATGAACCCACTGGAGGCTGCATATTTGCAATCCCATGGGAGATAGGGACGAGTGGCATCTTTTTGCAATGCGCATGTTTGGCTGATGTTCAAATTCCATCCTAAAGCTTCTGGAGGCCTATTGGTGCTTCCATTTATAGGGGGACAAAGGTATAAGTCTTGCATTGCGCATGCATCGCTGAGGTTCAAATTTACTTCTGAACCCCAGAATGCAGGATATTGCAATTCGGCGGTTGGGAGATGCGTGGGAAACGCGTTGCTTTGCACTTGTGCGGTTGAGGTTCAAATTCTATAATGAATCCCTGGAAGCTGCATACATGCACTCCCATGGGAGATAGGGACGATTAGAATCGTGTTGCAATGCGCACGTGTGGCTGTTGTTCAAATTCCATCCTAAAGCCCCTTTATGCATATTGGTGCTTCCTTTTGAGAGAGGAACGAAGGAATACGTCTTGCAATCCGCATGTGTCGCTGAGTTTCAAATATACTTCTAACCCCAAGGAGGCAGCATATAGCAATTCGGCATTTGGCAGATGCGTGGGGAAATGCTTTGCTTTGCACATGTGTGGTTGACGTTCGAATCCTACAATGAACTCATGGAGGCTGCATATTGGAACTCCCATTGGAGATAGGGACGAGTGGAATTGTGTTGTAATGCGCATGTGTGGCTGATGTTCGAATTCCATCCTAAAGCCCCTGGAGACATATTTGTGCTTCCGTTTGAGGGAGGGACAGAGGAATAAGTCTTGCAATGTGCATGCATCGCTGAGATTCAAATGTACTTCTGATCCCCAGGAGGCAGGATATTGCAATTCGGCGGTTGGGGGATGCGTGGGGAAACGCGTTGCTTTCGCATTTGTGGTTGATATACAAATTCCATAATCAACCCACTGGAGGCTGAATATTGGCACTCCCATTTGAGATAGGGACGAATGGAATCGTGTTGTAATGTGCATGTGTGGCTGATGCTCAAATTCCATCCTAAAGCCCTTGTAGGCATATTGGAACTTCCGTTTGAGGGAGGGACAAAAGAATACTTCTTGCAATGCGCATGCGTCGCTGACCTTCAAATATCCTTCTGATCCCCCAGGATACAGTATATTGCAATTCGGCGGTTGGAGGGACGTGGGGAAACGAGTTGCATTGTGCATGTGTGGTTGAGGTCAAATTCTATAATGAACTCCCCTGGAGGCGCATATTGGCACTCCTATGGGAAATCTTGTTTCAATACGCATGTGTGGCTGATGTTCAAATTCCATCCTAAAGCCCCTGGATGCATATTGGTGCTTCCGTTTGAGGGAGGGACATAGGAATACGTCTTGCAATACGCATGCATCACTGAGTTTCAAATATACTTCTGAACCCCCGAGGGGCAGCATTTTGCAATTCGGTTGTTGGGAGGGGAGTGGGGACATGCGTTGCATTGTGCATGTGTGGTTGAGGTTGAAATTCTATAGTGAACCCTATTGAGGCTGCAAATTGGTACACCCATGGCAGATAGAGACGAGTAGAATCGTGTTGCAATGCGCATTAGTGGTTGATGTTCAAATTCCATCCTAAAGCACCTGGAGGCATATTGATCCTTTCGTTTGAGGGAGAGACAAAGTAATACCTCCTGCAAATCGCATGCATCGCTGAGGTGCAAATATACTTTTGAACCCCCCAGGATTCGGCATATTCTAATTCGGCTTTTGGGAGGGGCATTGGAAAATGCGTTCCATTGTGCATGTGTGGCTGAGGATCGAATTCTATATTGAACCCCCTGGAGGCTGCATATTGGTACTCCCATGCGAGATAGGTAAGAGTGGAATTGTGTTGCAATGCGCATGTGTGACTGATATTCAAATTCCATCCTAAAGCCCCTGGAGGCATATTGATGCTGTTGTTGAGGGAGGGACAAAGGAATACTTCTTGCAATGCGCATGCATCACTGAGGTTCAAATACACTTTTGAACCCCCAGGAGACAGCATTGTGCAATTCGGATGGGTGGGAGGGGCGTGGTGAAACACGTTGCATTGTGCATGTGTGGTTCAGGATTAAGTACTATAATGAACCCCTTGGAGGCTAAATATTTTCACTCCCATGTTAGATAGGGACGAGTGGAATCGTGTTGCAATGCGCATATTTGGCTGATGATCAAATTCCATTTTAAAGCCACTGGAGGCATTTTGGTGCCACCTTTTGAGGGTGGGACAAAGGAATACGTCTTGCAATGAGCATGCGTCACTGAGGTTCAAATATACTTGTGAACCCCCTGGAGGTGCACTTTGTAATTCGGCGGTTCGGAGGGGCGTAGGAAAACGCGTTGCATTGTGCATGTGTGGTTGACGTTCAAATTCTATAACGAACCCCCCTGGAGGCGCATATTGGCACTCCCATGGGAGATAGGGACGAGTGGTATCTTGTTGGAATGCGCATGTGTGGCTGATGTTGAAACTTCATCCTAAAGCCCCTGGAGGCATATTGGTGCTTCCGTTTGAGGGAGAGACGAAGGAATACGTCTTGCAATGACCATGAGTCGCTGAGTTTGAAATATATATCTGAACCCCCAGGAAGCAGCATATTGCAATTCGGCGGTTGGGAGTGGCGTTGGGAAATGCGTTGCATTGCGCATGTGTGGTTGAGCTTCAAATTCTATAATGAAACCCCTGGAGGCTGCATATTGGCACTCCCATGGGAGATAGGGGCGAGTGGAATCTTGTTGCAATGTGCATGTGTGGCTGATGTTCAAATTCCATTATAAAGACCCAGGAGGCATGTTGGTGCTTCCGTTTGAGGGAGAGACAAAGGAATACGTCTTGCAATGTGCATGTGTCGCTGCAGTTCAAATATACTTCTGAATCCCCAGGAGGCAGCATATTGCAATTTGGCGGTTGGGATGGCGTGGGGAATCGCGTTACATTGTGCATGTGTGGTTGAGGTTCAAATTCTATAATGAACCCACTGGAGGCTTCATATTGGCACTCCCGTGGGAGATTGGGACGAGTGGAATCGTGTTGCAATGAGCATCTGTGGCTGATGTTCAAATTCACCCTAAAGCCCCAGGAGGCATATTGGTGCATCCGTTTGAGGTGGGGACAAAGGAATACCTCTTGCCATGTGCATGCGTCACTGCGGTTCAAATATATTTCTGAACCACGGTGATGCACCATATTGCAATTCGGCGGTTGGGAGGGGCGTGGGGAAAATCGTTGCATTGCGCATGTGTGGATGAGTTTCAAATTCTATAATGAACCCCCTGGAAGCTGCTTATTCGCACTCCCATTGGAGATACTGACGAGTGGAATCGTGTTGCAATGCGCATGTGTGGCTGATGTTGAGATTTCATCCTAAAGCCCCTGGAGGCATATTGGTGCTTCAGTTTGAGGGAGGGACAAAGGAATACGTCTTGCAATGCGCATGCATCGCTGCGGTTCAAAGATATTTCTGAAACCCCAGGAGACGGCATGTTGCAATTCGGCGGTTGGGAGGGGCGTGGGAGAACGCGTTGCATTGCGCATGTGTGGTCGAGATTCAAATTCTATAATGAACCCCCTGGGGGGGGGGGGATATTGGCACTCCTATGGGAGATAGGGAAGAGTTTAATCGTTTTGCAATGCCCATGTGTGGCTGATGTTCTAATTCTATCCTAAAGCCCCTGGAGGCGTATTAGTGTTTCCATTTGAGGGAGGGACAAAAGAATACGTCTTGCAATGCGCATGCGTTGCTGAGGTTCAAATATACTTCTGAACCCCCTGGAGGCAGCTTATTACAATTCGGCATTTTGAAGGGGCATGGGGAAACCCGTTGCATTGCGCATGTGTGGATGCGGTTCAAATTCTATAGTGAAACACCTGGAGGCTGCCTATTGGCACTCCCAAGTCAGATAGGGTCGAGTGGAATTGAGTTGCAATGCGCATGTGTCGCCGATGTTCAAATTCCATCCTAAAGCTCTGGAGGCATATTGGTGCTTCCGATTGAGGGAGGGACAAAGGAATATGTCTTGCAATGCGCATGTTTTGCTGAGTTTCAAATATACTTCTGAATCCCCAGGAGGCAACATATAGCAATTTGGCAGTAGGGAGGGTTGTGGGGAAACACGTTGCATTACGCAATTTGTGGTTTTGGTTCAAATTCTATAATGAACTCCCTGGAGGCTGCATAATGGCACTCCCATGGGAGATTCGGACGAGTGAAATCGTGTTGCAATGCGCATGTGTGGCTGATGTTCAAATTAAATCCTAAAGCCACTGGAGGAATATTAGTGCTTCCGTTAACGGAGGGACAAAAGTATACGTCTATCAATATGCATGCATCTCTGATGTTCAAATATACTTTTGAACCCCCAATATGCAGCATATTGCAATTCGGCGATTGGGAGGGGCATGGGGAAATGCGTATCGCGCATGTGTGGTTGAGTTTCAAATTCTATAGTGAAGCCCCTTGAGCCTGCCTATTGGCTCTCCCATGGTCGATAGGGTCGAGTGGAATCGTGTTGCAATGCGCATGTGTGGTTGATGTTCAAATTCCACCCTAAAGCCCCTAGAGGCATATTGGTGCTTCCATTAGAGGGAGGAACAAAGGAGTTCGTCGTGCAACTCGCCTGCTTCGCTGAGGTTCAAATATACTTCTGAAATCCCAGGAGGCAGCATATTGCTATTCGGAGGTTGGGAGGGTCGGGGGAAACGCATTGCATTGCGCATGTGTTTTTGAGGTATAAATCCACTAATTAACACCCTGGTGTGTGCATATTGGCACTCCTATGGGATATAAGGTCGAGAGGAATAGTGTTGCAATGCGCATGCGTCGCTGAGTTTCAAATATACTTCTGAACTCCCAGGAGGCAGGATATTGCTATTCAGCGGTTGGGAGGGGCGTGGGAAAGTGCGTTGCATTGCGCATGTGTTGTTGAGGTTCAAATAATATAAAGAACCCCCTGGAGTCTGTATCTTGTCATTCCTTTGGGAGATAGGGACAATTCTAATTGTGTTGTAATGTGCATGTGTGGCTGACCTTCAAATTCCATCCTAAAGCCCTGGAGTCATATTGGTGCTTCCGTTTGACGGAGGGACAAAGGAATACGTCTTGCAATGTGCATGCGCCGCTGGTGTCCAAATAAACTTCTGAACCCCCAGAAGGCAGCATATTGCAATTCGGCGGTAGGGGTGGGGGCGTTGGGAAACGCGTTGCATTGCGCATGTGTGGTTGAGGTTCAAATTCTATATTGAACCACCTGGAGGCAGCATATTGGCCCTCCTATGGGACATAGGGAAGAGTGGAATCGTGTTGCAATGTGCATGTGTGGCTGATGTTCAAACTCCCTCCTAAAGCCTCTGGAGGCATATTGGTGCTTCCGATTGAGGGAAGGACAGAGGAATATGTCTCGCATTGCGCCTGCATCGCTGAGTTTCAAATATATATCTAAATCCCCAGGAGGCAATATATTGCTATTCGGCGGTTGAGAGGGGCGTGAGGAAACGCGTTGCATTGCACATGGGTGGTTGAGGTTCAAATTCTATAATGAATACCCGGAGTCTACATATTGGCACTCCCATGGGATATAGGGACGAGTGAAATGGTGTTGCAATGCACATGTGTGGCTGATGTTCAAATTCCATCGTAAAGCTCTGGAGGCATATTGGTGCCTCCGATTGAGGGAGGGACAAATGAATATGTCTTGCAATGCGCATGCATTGCTGAGTTTCAAATATACTTCTGAACCCCCAGGAGGCAACATATAGCAATTCGGCAGTTGGGAGGGGCGTGGGGAAAAGAGTTGCATTGCGTAATTTATGGTTTTGGTTCAATTCTATAATGAACACCCTGGAGGCTGCATATTGGCACTCCCATTGGAGATAGGGACGAGTGGAATCGTGTTGCAATGCGCATGTGTGGCTGATGTTCAAATTCCATCCTAAAGCTCTGGAGGCATATTGGTGCATCCACCTGAGGAGGGAAAAGGAATACGTCTTGCAATGCGCATGCGTCACTGAGGTTCAAATATACTTCTGAACCCCCAGAAGCCAGCATATTGCTATTCAGAGCTTGAGAAGGGGGGGGAGGAAATGCATTGCATTGCGCATGTGTGGTTGAGATTTAAATTCTATAGTAAAACCCCTGGAGGCTGCCTATTGGCACTCCCATGGCAGATATTGACGAGTGGAATCGTGTTGCAATGCACATGTGTGGCTGATGATATTATTCCATCCTGAAGGACTGGAGTAATATTGGTACTTCCGTTTGAGGGAGGGACAAAGGAATAGGTGTTGCAATGCACATGTGTCGCTGAGGTTCAAATATACTTTTGAACCCCCAGTAGATGGGCATATTGCAATTCGGCGGTTGGCAGGGGCGTGGAGAATCGCATTGCATTTCGCATGTTTGGTTGAGGTTCAAATTCTATAATGAACCTCCTGGAGGCTGCATATTGGCATTCCCATGGGAGATAGGGACGAGTGGAATCGTGTTGCAATGCGCATGTGTGGTTGATGTTCAAATTCCATCCTAAAGCCCCTGGAGGCATATTGGTGCTTCCATTAGAGGGAGGGACAAAGGAGTACCTTGTGCAAGGCGCCAGCATCGTTGAGTTTCAATTATACTTCTCAACGCCCAGGAGGCAGCATATTGCAATTTAGTGGATAGGAGGGGTGTGGCGAAACGAGTTACATTGGGCATTTGTGGTTGAGGTTCAAATTCCATAATGAACAACCTGGAGGCTGCATAATTGCACTCCCATTGGGGATAGGGACGACTGGAATAGTGTTGCAATGTGCATGTGTGGCTGATGTTCAAATTACATCCTAAAGCCCCAGGAGGCATATTGGTGCTTCCGTTTGAGGGAGGCTCAAAGGAATATGTCTTGCAATGCGCATGCGTCGCTGAGGTTCAAATATACTTCTGAAACCCCAGGAGGCAACAAATTGCAATACGGCAGTTGAGAGGGGCGTGCGGAAATGCGTTGCATCGCGCATGTGTGGTTGAGTTTCAAATTCTATAGTGAACCACCTGGAGGCTGCCTATCGGCACTCCCATGGGAGATAGGGACGAGTGGAATCGTGTTGCAATTCGCGTGTGTGGTTGATGTTCAAATTTCAACCTAGAGGCATATTGGTGCTTCTGTTTGAGTGAGGGACAAAGGAATCCATCTTGAAATGCGCATGCGTCGCTAAGGATCAAATATACTTCTGAACCCTCAGGAGGCAGCATATTACAATTCGGCGGTTGGGATGGGTGTGGGGAAATGCATTGCATTGAGCATGTGTGGTCGAGGTTCAAATTCTATAATGAACCCCCTGGAGGCAGCCTATTGGAACACCCATGGGAGATAGGGATAAGTGGAATCGTGTTGCAATGCGCAGGTGTGGTTGTTGTTCAAATTCCATCCTAAAGCCCCTGGAGGTATATTGGTGATTCCGTTCGAGGGAGGGACAAAGGAATACGTATTGCAATTCACATGCGTTGCGGAGGTTTAAATATACTTCTGAAACGCCAGGAGGCAGCATTTTGCAATTCGGTTGTTTGGTGGTGCGTGTGGAAACACGTTGCATTGTGCATGTGTGGTAGAGATTCAAATTCTATCGTGAAACCCCTAGGGGCTGCCTATTGGCACTCCCATGGCAGATATTGACAAGTGGAATCGTGTTGCAATGCACATGTGTGGCTGATGACAATATTCCATCCTAAAGCCCTGGAGGCATATTGCTGCTTCCGTTTGAATGAGGGACAAAGGAATACGTGTTGCAATGCACATGTGTCGCTGAGGTTCAAATATACTTCTGAACTCCAAGGAGGCAGCATATTACTATTTAGCGGTTGGGAATGGGGGGGGGGGGGGGGAACGCGTTGCATTGAGGTTGTGTGGTTTGGGTTCAAATTCTATAATGAATACCCTGGAGGCTGCATATTGGCACTCCCATGGGAGATAGGGACGAGTGGAATCGTGTTGCAATGCCCATGTGTGGCTGATGTTCGAATTCCGTCCTAAAGCACCTGGAGGGAAATTGGAGCTTCCGTTTGAGGGAGGGACAAAGGAATACGTCTTGCTATGTGCATGCATCGCTGAGGTTCAAATATACTTTTGAACCCCCAATAGGCAGCATATTGCATTTCGCCGGTTCGGAGGGGCATGGGGAAACGCGTTCCATTGCGCAGAAGTGGTTGAGGTTCAAATTCTATAATGAACCTCCTGGAGGCTGCCTATTGGCACTCCCACGGAAGATAGGGACGATTGGAATCGTGTTGCAATGCTCATGTGTAGTTGATGTTCAAATTTCTTCCTAAAGCCCCTGGAGGCATATTGGTGCTTCCATTAGAGGGAGGGAGAAAGGAGTACGTTGTGCAAGGCGCCTGCGTTGTTGAGGTTCAAATATACTACTGAACCCCCAGAAGGCAGCATATTGCAATACGGTGGTTGTGAGGGGCATGGGGAAATGCGTTGCAGCTCGCATGTGTGGTTGAGGTTCAAATTCTATAATGAACCACTTGGAGGCCGCCTATCGGCACTCCCATGGAAGATAGGGAAGAGTGGAATCGTGTAGCAATGCGCGTGTGTGGTTGACGTTCAAATTCCACCCTAAAGCGCCTACAGTCATATTGGTGCTTCCGTTTGAGGGAGGGACAAAGGAATACGTCTTGCAATGAGTATGCGTCACTGGGTTTCAATTATACCTCTGAACCCCTAGGAGGAAACATATAGCAATTCGGCACTTGGGAGGGCGTGGGGAAACGCGTTGCATTCCGCAATTTGTGGTTTTGGTTCAAATTCCATAATGAACCCCCTGGAGGCTGCATATTGGCACTCCCAATGGAGATAGGGACTAGTGAAATCTTGTTGCAATGTGCATGTGTGGCTGATGTTCAAATTCCATCCTAAAGCTCTGGAGACATATTGGTGCTTCTGTCTGAGTGAGGGACAATGAAATACATCTTGCAATGCGCATGCGTCGCTGAGGTTCAAATATACTTCAGAACCCCCAGAAGGCTGCATATTGCAATTCGGCGGTAGGGGGGGGCGTGGGAACACGCGTTGCAATGTGCATGTGTGGTTGAGGTTCAAATTCTATATTGAACCCCCTGAGGCTGCATATTGGCACTCTCATTGGAGATAGGTACAAGTGGAATCGTGCTGCAATGCACATGTGTGGCTGATGTTAAAATCCGTCCTAAAGCCCCTGGAGGCATATTCATGTTTCCGTTTGTGGGAGGGACAAAGGAATATGTCTTGCAATGCACATGTGTCGCTGAGGTTCAAATATCCTTCTGAAAACTAGGAAGCAGCATGTTGCAATTCGGAGGTTGGGAGGGGCGTTGGGAACCGCGTTTTATTGCGCATCTGTGGTTGAGGTTCAAATTCTATAATGAACACCCTGGAGGTTGCATATTGGAACTCCCGTGGGAGATAGGGACAAGTGGAATCGTGTTGCAATGAGCATGTGTGGCTGATGATCAAATTCCATCCAAAAGCCCCTGGAGGCATATTCGTGTTTCCGTTTGAGGGAGGGCGTGGGGAACCGCGTTTTATTGCGCATCTGTGGTTGAGGTTCAAATTCTATAATGAATAGCTGGAGGCTACATATTGGCACTCCTATGGGAGGTAGGGACGAGTGGAATCGTGTTGCAATGCGCATGTGTGGCTGATGTTCAAAAGCAATATTGCAATTTGGTGGATAGGAGGGGCGTGGCGAAACGAGTTACATTGCACATGTGAGGTTGAGGTTCAAATTGTCCCTGGAGGCTGCATAGTTGCAATCCCATTGGAGATAGGGACGACTGGAATCGTGTTACAATGCGCATGTGTGGCTGATGTTCAAATTACAACCTAAAGCCCTTGGAGGCTTATTGGTGCTTCCATTTGAGGGAGGCTCAAAGGAATATGTCTTGCAATGCGCATGCGTCGCTGAGGTTCAAATATACTTCTGAAACCCCAGGAGGCAACAAATTGCAATACGGCAGTTGAGAGGGGCGTGCGGAAATGCGTTGCATCGCGCATGTGTGGTTGAGTTTCAAATTCTATAGTGAACCACCTGGAGGCTGCCTATCGGCACTCCCATGGGAGATAGGGACGAGTGGAATCGTGTTGCAATTCGCGTGTGTGGTTGATGTTCAAATTTCAACCTAGAGGCATATTGGTGCTTCTGTTTGAGTGAGGGACAAAGGAATCCATCTTGAAATGCGCATGCGTCGCTAAGGATCAAATATACTTCTGAACCCTCAGGAGGCAGCATATTACAATTCGGCGGTTGGGATGGGTGTGGGGAAATGCATTGCATTGAGCATGTGTGGTTGAGGTTCAAATTCTATAATTAACCCCTGGAGGCTGCATATTGGCACTCCCATGGCAGATAGGGACGAGTGGAATTGAGTTGCAATGCGCGTGTGTGGTTGATGTTCAAATTCCACCCTAAAGCCCCTAGAGGCATATTGGTGCCTCCGTTGCATGGAGGGAACAAGGAGTACGTAGTGCAACTCGCCTGCATCGCTGTGGTTCAAATAGACTTCTGTAATCCCAGGAGGCAGCATATTGCTATTCGGCGGTTGGGAGGGGCGGGGGAAACACGTTGCATTCCGCATGTGTGGTCGAGGTTCAAATTCTATATTGAACCCCCTGGAGGCAGCATATTGGAACACCCATGGGAGATAGGGATAAGTGGAATCGTGTTGCAATGCGCAGGTGTGGTTGTTGTTCAAATTCCATCCTAAAGCCCCTGGAGGTATATTGGTGATTCCGTTCGAGGGAGGGACAAAGGAATACGTATTGCAATTCACATGCGTTGCGGAGGTTTAAATATACTTCTGAAACGCCAGGAGGCAGCATTTTGCAATTCGGTTGTTTGGTGGTGCGTGTGGAAACACGTTGCATTGTGCATGTGTGGTAGAGATTCAAATTCTATCGTGAAACCCCTAGGGGCTGCCTATTGGCACTCCCATGGCAGATATTGACAAGTGGAATCGTGTTGCAATGCACATGTGTGGCTGATGACAATATTCCATCCTAAAGCCCTGGAGGCATATTGCTGCTTCCGTTTGAATGAGGGACAAAGGAATACGTGTTGCAATGCACATGTGTCGCTGAGGTTCAAATATACTTCTGAACTCCAAGGAGGCAGCATATTACTATTTAGCGGTTGGGAATGGGGGGGGGGGGGAAACGCGTTGCATTGAGGTTGTGTGGTTTGGGTTCAAATTCTATAATGAATACCCTGGAGGCTGCATATTGGCACTCCCATGGGAGATAGGGACGAGTGGAATCGTGTTGCAATGCCCATGTGTGGCTGATGTTCGAATTCCGTCCTAAAGCACCTGGAGGGAAATTGGAGCTTCCGTTTGAGGGAGGGACAAAGGAATACGTCTTGCTATGTGCATGCATCGCTGAGGTTCAAATATACTTTTGAACCCCCAATAGGCAGCATATTGCATTTCGCCGGTTCGGAGGGGCATGGGGAAACGCGTTCCATTGCGCAGAAGTGGTTGAGGTTCAAATTCTATAATGAACCTCCTGGAGGCTGCATATTGGCACTCCCACGGAAGATAGGGACGATTGGAATCGTGTTGCAATGCTCATGTGTAGTTGAAGTTCAAATTTCTTCCTAAAGCCCCTGGAGGCATATTGGTGCTTCCATTAGAGGGAGGGAGTAAGGAGTACGTTGTGCAAGGCGCCTGCGTTGTTGAGGTTCAAATATACTACTGAACCCCCAGAAGGCAGCATATTGCAATACGGCGGTTGTGAGGGGCATGGGGAAATGCGTTGCAGCTCGCATGTGTGGTTGAGGTTCAAATTCTATAATGAACCACTTGGAGGCCGCCTATCGGCACTCCCATGGAAGATAGGGAAGAGTGGAATCGTGTAGCAATGCGCGTGTGTGGTTGACGTTCAAATTCCACCCTAAAGCCCCTACAGTCATATTGGTGCTTCCGTTTGAGGGAGGGACAAAGGAATTCGTCTTGCAATGAGTATGCGTCACTGAGTTTCAATTATACCTCTGAACCCCTAGGAGGAAACATATAGCAATTCGGCACTTGGGAGGGGCGTGGGGAAACGCGTTGCATTCCGCAATTTGTGGTTTTGGTTCAAATTCCATAATGAACCCCCTGGAAGCTGCATATTGGCACTCCCAATGGAGATAGGGACTAGTGAAATCTTGTTGCAATGTGCATGTGTGGCTGATGTTCAAATTCCATCCTAAAGCTCTGGAGACATATTGGTGCTTCTGTCTGAGTGAGGGACAATGAAATACATCTTGCAATGCGCATGCGTCGCTGAGGTTCAAATATACTTCAGAACCCCCAGAAGGCTGCATATTGCAATTCGGCGGTAGGTGGGGGCGTGGGAACACGCGTTGCAATGTGCATGTGTGGTTGAGGTTCAAATTCTATATTGAACCCCCTGAAGGCTGCATATTGGCACTCTCATTGGAGATAGGTACAAGTGGAATCGTGCTGCAATGCACATGTGTGGCTGATGTTAAAATCCGTCCTAAAGCCCCTGGAGTCATATTCATGTTTCCGTTTGTGGGAGGGACAAAGGAATATGTCTTGCAATGCACATGTGTCGCTGAGGTTCAAATATCCTTCTGAAAACTAGGAAGCAGCATGTTGCAATTCGGCGGTTGGGAGGGGCGTTGGGAACCGCGTTTTATTGCGCATCTGTGGTTGAGGTTCAAATGCTATAATGAACACCCTGGAGGTTGCATATTGGAACTCCCGTGGGAGATAGGGACAAGTGGAATCGTGTTGCAATGAGCATGTGTGGCTGATGATCAAATTCCATCCAAAAGCCCCTGGAGGCATATTCGTGTTTCCGTTTGAGGGAGGGCGTGGGGAACCGCGTTTTATTGCGCATCTGTGGTTGAGGTTCAAATTCTATAATGAATAGCTGGAGGCTACATATTGGCACTCCTATGGGAGGTAGGGACGAGTGGAATCGTGTTGCAATGCGCATGTGTGGCTGATGTTCAAAAGCAATATTGCAATTTGGCGGATAGGAGGGGCGTGGCGAAACGAGTTACATTGCACATGTGAGGTTGAGGTTCAAATTGTCCCTGGAGGCTGCATAGTTGCAATCCCATTGGAGATAGGGACGACTGGAATCGTGTTACAATGCGCATGTGTGGCTGATGTTCAAATTACAACCTAAAGCCCTTGGAGGCTTATTGGTGCTTCCATTTGAGGGAGGCTCAAAGGAATATGTCTTGCAATGCGCATGCGTCGCTGAGGTTCAAATATACTTCTGAAACCCCAGGAGGCAACAAATTGCAATACGGCAGTTGAGAGGGGCGTGCGGAAATGCGTTGCATCGCGCATGTGTGGTTGAGTTTCAAATTCTATAGTGAACCACCTGGAGGCTGCCTATCGGCACTCCCATGGGAGATAGGCACGAGTGGAATCGTGTTGCAATTCGTGTGTGTGGTTGATGTTCAAATTTCAACCTAGAGGCATATTGGTGCTTCTGTTTGAGTGAGGGACAAAGGAATCCATCTTGAAATGCGCATGCGTCGCTAAGGATCAAATATACTTCTGAACCCTCAGGAGGCAGCATATTACAATTCGGCGGTTGGGATGGGTGTGGGGAAATGCATTGCATTGAGCATGTGTGGTTGAGGTTCAAATTCTATAATTAACCCCTGGAGGCTGCATATTGGCATTCCCATGGCAGATAGGGACGAGTGGAATTGAGTTGCAATGCGCACGTGTTGCTGATGTTCAAATTCCATCGTAAAGCTCCTGGAGGCATATTGGTGCTTCCGTTTGAGGGAGGGACAAAGGAATACGTCTTCCAATGTGCATGCATCGCTGAGGTTCAAATATACTTTTGATCCCGAATAGGCAGCATATTGCAATTCGGCGGTTGGGGAGGGGCATGGCGAAACTCATTTTATTGTGCATGTGTGATTGAGGTTCAAATTCAATAATGAATACCCGGAGGCTGCATATTGGCACTCCCATGGGAGATAGGGACGAGTGGAATCGTGTTGCAATGTGCATCTGTGGCTGATGTTAAAATTCCATCCTAAACCTCTGGAGGCATTTTGGGCTTCCGATTGAGGGAGGGACAAAGTAATATGTCTTTCAATACACATGCATTGCTGAGTTTCAAATATACTTGTGAACCCCTAGGAGGCAACATATAGCAATTCGGCAGTTGGGAGGGGCGTGGGGAAACGCGTTGCATTGCGCAATTTGTGGTTTTGGTTCAAATTCCATAATGAACCCCCTGGAGGCTGCATATTGGCACTCTAATGGGAGATAGGGACGAGTGAAATCGTGTTGCAATGCGCATTTGTAGCTGATGTTCAAATTCCATCCTAAAGCTCTGGAGGCAAATTGGTGCTTCCATTTGAGGGAGGGACAAAAGAATTCTACCTGCAATGCGCATGTGTCGCTGACGTTCAAATATACTTCTGAAGATCAGGAGGCAGCATATTGCAATTTGGCAGTTGGGAGGGGCGTGGGGAAACGCGTTGCATTGCGCATGTGTGGTTGACGTTCAAATTCTATAATGAAACCGCTGGTATCTGCATATTTGCACTCCAATGGGAGATAGGGATGAGTGGAATCGTGTTGCAATGTGCATCTGTCGCTGATGTTCAAATTCCATGCTAAAGCCCCGGGAGACAAGTTTGTGCTTCCGCATGAGGGAGGGACAAAGGAATACGTCTTGCAATGCGCATGCATCGCTGCGGTTCAATGATACTTCTGAACCCCCCAGGAGACAGCATGTTGCATTTCGGCGGTTGGGAGGGGCGTGGGGAACCGCGTTTTATTGCGCATCTGTGGTTGTGGTTCTAATTCTATAAAGAATACCTGGAGGCTGCATATTGGCACTCCCATTGGAGGTAGGGACAAGTGGAATCGTGTTGGAATGCACATTTGTGACTGATGTTCAAAAGCACCTGGAGGCATATTGGTGTTTCCGTTTGAGGAAGGGACAAAGGAATACGTTTTGCAAAGCACATGTGTTGCTGAGAATCAAATATAATTCTGAATCCCCAGGAGGCAGCATATTGCAATTCGGTGGTTGGGAGGGGCGTGGGTAAACGCGTTGCATTGCGCATGGGTGGTTGAGGTTCAAATTCTGTAATGACCTCCTGGTGTCTGCATATTTTCATTCCCATGGGAGATAGGGACGAGTGGAATTGAATTGCAATGCGCACGTGTGGCTGATGTTCATATTCCATCCTAAAGCCCCTGGAGGCATATTGGTGCTTCCGTCTGAGGAAGGGACAATGGAATACGTCTTGCAATGTGCATGCATCGCTGAGGTTCAAATATACTTTTGAAACCCTAATAGGCAGCATATTGCAATTCGGCGGTTGGGAGGGGCATGGGGAAACTCGTTTTATTGCGCATGTGTGGCTGAGGTTCAAATTCTATAATGAATACCCGGAGGCTGCATATTGGCACTCCCATGGGAGATAGGGACGAGTGAAATGGTGTTGCAATGCGCATGTGTGGCTGATGTTCAAATTCCATCGTAAAGCTCTGGAGGCATATTGGTGCTTCCGATTGTGGGAGCGACAAATGAAAATGTCTTGCAATGCGCATGCATTGCTGAGTTTCTAATATACTTCTGAACCCCCAGAAGCCAGCATATTGCTATTCAGCGGTTGGGAAGGGTGGGATAAAATGCGTTGCATTGCGCATGTGTGGTTGAGATTTACATTCTATAGTTAAACCCCTGGAGGCTGCCAATTGGCACTCCCATGGCAGATATTGACGAGTGGAATCGTGTTGCAATGCACATGTGTGGCTGATGATAATATTCCATCCTAAAGGCCTGGAGGTATATTAGTGCTTCCGTTTGAGGGAGGGACAAAGGAATAGGTGTTGCATGCACATGTGTTGCTGAGGTTCAAATATACTTTTAAACCCCCAGGGGGCGGCATATTGCAATTCGGCGGTTGGCAGGGGCGTGGGGAAACGCATTGCATTTCGCATGTTTGGTTGAGGTTCAAATTCTATAATGAACCTCCTGGAGGCTGTATATTGGCATTCCATGGGACATAGGGACGAGTGGAATCGTCTTGCAATGCGCATGTGTGGTTGATGTTCAAATTCCGTCGTAAAGCCCCTGGAGACATATTGGTGCTTCCATTAGAGGGTGGGACAAAGGAGTACCTTATGTTCAAATTACATCCTAAAGCCCCAGAAGGCATATTGGTGCTTCCGTTTGAGGGAGGCTCAAAGGAATATGTCTTGCAATGCGCATGTGTCGCTGTGGTCCAAATATTCTTCTGAACCTTCAGGAGGCAGCAAATTGCAATACGGCGGTTGGGAGAGGCATGGGCAAATGCATTGCATCGCGCATGTGTGGTTGAGGTTCAAATTCTATAGTGAACCACCTGGAGGCTGCCTATCGGCACTCCCATGGGAGATAGGGACGAGTGAAATTGTGTTGCAATACGCGTGTGTGGTTGATGTTCAAATTCCACCCTAAAGCCCCTAGAGCCATATTGGTGCTTCCGTTGCAGGGAGGGAACAAGGAGTACGTAGTGCCACTCGCCTGCATCGCTGTGGTTCCAATATACTTCTGTAATCCCAGGAGGCAGCATATTGCTATTCGGCGGTTGGGAGGTGCGGGGGAAACGCGTTGCATTCCGCATGTGTGGTCGAGGTTCAAATTCTATAATGAACCCCATGGAGAAAGCATATTGGAACACCCATGGGAGATAGGGATAAGTGGAATCGTGTTGCAATGCGCATGTGTGGCATTGTTCAAATTCCATCCTAAAGTCCCTGGAGGCATATTGGTGTTTCCGTTTGAGGGAGGGACAAAGGAGTACGTCTTGTAATGCACACGCGTTGTGGAGGTTTAAATATACTTCTGAAACGCCAGGAGGCAGCATTTTGCAATTCGGTTGTTTGGTGGTGCGTGTGGAAACACGTTGCATTGTGCATGTGTGGTAGAGATTGAAATTCTATCGTGAAACCCCTAGGGGCTGCCTATTGTCACTCCCATGGCAGATATTGACAAGTGGAATCGTGTTGCAATGCGCATGTGTGGCTGATGACAATATTCCATCCTAAAGCCCTGGAGGCATAATGCTGCTTCCGTTTGAAGGAGGGACAAAGGAATACGTGTTGCAATGCACATGTGTCGCTGAGGTTCAAATATACTTCTGAACTCCCAGGAGGCAGCATATTACTATTCAGCGTTTGGGAAGGGGGGGGGGGGAAACGCGTTGCATTGCGGTTGTGTGGTTTTGGTTCAAATTCTATAATGAACACCCTGGAGGCTGCATATTGGCACTCCCATGGGAGATAGGGACGAGTGGAATCGTATTGCAATGCCCATGTGTGGCTGATGTTCGAATTCCGTCCTAAAGCACCTGGAGGGTAATTGGAGCTTCCGTTTGAGGGAGGGACCAAGGAATACGTCTTGCTATGTGCATGCATCGCTGAGGTTCAAATATACTTTTGAACCCCCAATAGGCAGCATATTGCATTTCGCCGGTTGGGAGGGGCATGGGGAAACGCGTTCCATTCCGCATATGTGGTTGAGGTTCAAATTCTATAATGAACCTCCTGGAGGCTGCATATTGGCACTCCCAGGGAAGATAGGGACGAGTGGAATCGTGTAGCAATGCGCGTGTGTGGTTGACGTTCAAATTCCACCCTAAAGCCCCTAGGGGCATATCCGTGTTTCCATTAGAGGGTGGGACCAAGGAGTACGTCGTGCAAATCGCCTGCTTCGCTGAGGTTCAAATATACTTGTGAAATCCCAGGAGGCAGCATATTGCTATTTGGCCGTTGTTAGGTGCGGGGGAAACGCGTTGCATTGCGCATGTGTGGTTGAGGTTCAAATCCTCTAATAAACCATTTGGTGTCTGCATATTGACATTCCCATCGGAGATAGGGACGAGTGGAATAGTGTTGCAATGTGCATGTGTGGCTGATGTTCAAATTCCATCCTAAAGCCCCTACAGTCATATTGGTGCTTCCGTTTGAGGGAGGGACAAAGGAATACGTCTTGCAATGCACATGTGTCGCTGAGGTTCAAATATACTTCTGATCCCCCAGGAGGCAGCTTATTGCATTTCGGTGGTTGGGAGGGGGTGTGGGGAAATACATTGCATTGAGCATGTGTGGTTAAGGTTCAAATTCTATAATGAATACCAGGAGGCTGCATTATGGATCTCCAATGGCAGATTGGGCGAGTGGAATTGAGGTGCAATGCGCACATGTGGCTGATATTCAAATTCCATCTTAAAGCCCCTGTAGGCATATTGGTGCTTAAGTTTGAGGGAAGGATAAAGGAATACATCTTGCTATGTGCATGCATCGCTGAGGTTCAAACATACTTTTGAACACCCAATAGACATCATATTGCAATTCGCCGGTTGGGAGGGGCATGGGGACACGCGTTCCATTGCACATGTGTGGTTGAGGGTCAAATTCTATAATCAACCCCCTGGAGGCTGCATATTGGCACTCCCATGGGAGATAGGGACGAGTGGAATCGTGTTGCAATGTGCATCTGTGGCTGATGTTCACATTCCATACTATAGCCCCGGGAGACATGTTTGTACTTCCGTTTGAGGGAGGGACAAAGGAATACGTCTTGCAAAGCGCATGCGTCGCTGAGGTTTAAAGATACTTCTGAACCCCCAGGAGGCAGCATATTGCTATTCAGCGGTTGGAGAGGGTGGGAGGAAATGCGTTGCATTGCGCATGTGTGGTTGAGATTAACATTCTATAGTAAAACCCCTGGAGGCTGCCTATTGGCACTCCCATGGCAGATATTGACGAGTGGAATCGTGTTGCAATGCACATGTGTGGCTGATGATAATATTCCATCCTAAAGGCCTGGAGGAATATTGGTGCTTTCGTTTGAGGGAGGGACAAAGGAATAGGTGTTGCAATGCACATGTGTCGCTGAGGTTCAAATATACTATTGAACCCCCATGGGGCGGCATATTGCAATTCGGCGATTGACAGGGGCGTGGGGAAACGCATTGCATTTCGCATGTTTGTTTGAGGTTCAAATTCTATAATGAACCTCCTGGAGGCTGCATATAGGCATTCCCATGGGAGATAGGGACGAGTGGAATCGTGTTGCAATGCGCATGTGTGGTTGATGTTCAAATTCCATCCTAAAGCCCCTGGAGGCATATTGGTGCTTCCATTAGAGGGAGGGACAAAGGAGTACCTTTTGCAAGGCGCCAACATCGTTGAATTTCAATTATACTTCTCAACGCCCAGGAGGCAGCATATTGCAATTTGGCGGATAGGAGGTGCGTGGCGAAACGAGTTACATTGCGCATGGGTGGTTGAGGTTCAAATTCTGTAATGACCTCCTGGTGTCTGCATATTGGCATTCCCATGGGAGATAGGGACGAGTGGAATTGAGTTGCAGTGTGCACGTGTGGCTGATGTTCATATTCCATCCTAAAGCCCCTGGAGGCATATTGGTGCTTCCGTCTGAGGAAGGGACAATGGAATACGTCTTGCAATGTGCATGCATCACTAAGGTTCAAATATACTTTTGAAACCCTAATAGGCAGCATATTGCATTTCGGCGGTTGAGAGGGGCATGGGGAAACTCGTTTTATTGCGCATGTGTGGTTGAGGTTCAATTTCTATAATGAATACCCGGAGGCTGCATATTGGCACTCCCATGGGGGATAGGGACGAGTGAAATGGTGTTGCAATGCGCATGTGTGGCTGATGTTCAAATTCTATCGTAAAGCTCTGGAGGCATATTGGTACTTCCGATTGAGGGAGGGACAAATGAATATGTCTTGCAATGCGCATGCATTGCTGAGTTTCAAATATACTTCTGAACCCCCAAGAGGCAACATATAGCAATTCGGCAGTTGGGAGGGCGTGGGGAAACGAGTTGCATTGCGTAATTTATGGTTTTGGTTCGTTTTATTGCGCATGTGTGGTTGAGGTTCAATTTCTATAATGAATACCCGGAGGCTGCATATTGGCACTCCCATGGGAGATCGGGACGAATGGAATCGTGTTGCAATGTGCATGTGTGGCTGATGTTCAAATTCGATCCTAAAGCTCTGGAGGCATATTGGTGCATCCATCTGAGGGAGGGAAAAGGAATACGTCTTGCAATGCGCATGCGTCACTGAGGTTCAAATATACTTCGGAACCCCCAGAAGCCACCATATTGCTATTCAGCGGTTGGGAAGGGTGGGAGGAAATGCGTTGCATTGCGCATGTGTGGTTGAGATTTACATTCTATAGTAAAACCCCTGGAGGCTGCCTATTGGCACTCCCATGGCAGATATTGACGAGTGGAATCGTGTTGCAATGCACATGTGTGGCTGATGATAATATTCCATCCTAAAGGCCTGGAGGAATATTGGTACTTCCGTTTGAGGGAGGGACAAAGGAATAGGTGTTGCAATGCACATGTGTCGCTGAGGTACAAATATACTTTTGAACCCCCAGTAGGGGGGCATATTACAATTCGGCGGTTGGCAGGGGCGTGGGGAATCGCATTGCATTTCGCATGTTTGGTTGAGGTTCAAATTCTATAATGAACCTCCTGGAGGCTGCATATTGGCATTCCCATGGGAGATAGGGACGAGTGGAATCGTGTTGCAATGCGCATGTGTGGTTGATGTTCAAATTCCATCCTAAAGCCCCTGGAGGCATATTGGTGCTTCCATTAGAGGAAGGGACAAAGGAGTACCTTGTGCAAGGCGCCAGCATCGTTGAGTTTCCACTATACTTCTCAACGCCCAGGAGGCAGCATATTGCAATTTGGCGGATAGGAGGGGCGTGGCGAAACGAGTTACATTGCGCATTTGTGGTTGAGGTTCAAATTCCATAATGAACCCCCTGGAGGCTGCATAATTGCACTCCCATTGGAGATAGGGACGACTGGAATAGTGTTGCAATGCCCATGTGTGGCTGATGTTCAAATTACATCCTAAAGCCCCAGAAGGCATATTGGTGCTTCCGTTTGAGGGAGGCTCAAAGGAATATGTCTTGCAATGCGCATGCGTCGCTGAGGTTCAAATATACTTCTGAACCCCCAGGAGGCAGCAAATTGCAATACGGCGGTTGGGAGAGGCATGGGCAAATGCATTGCATCGCGCATGTGTGGTTGAGGTTCAAATTCTATAGTGAACCACTTGGACGCTGCCTATCGGCACTCCCATGGGAGATAGGTGTTGCAATGCACATGTGTCGCTGAGGTTCAAATATACTTTTGAACCCCCAGGGGGCGGCATATTGCAATTCGGCGGTTCGCAGGGGCATGGGGAATCGCATTGCATTGCGCATGTGTGGTTGATGTTCATATTCTATAGTGAAAACCCTGGAGGCTGCCTTTTGGCACTCCCATGGCAGATATACTAGTGGAATCGTGTTGCTAACGCGATGTGTGGCTGATGATCATATTCCATTCTATAGCCCAAGAGGCATATTGGTGCTTCTGTTTGAGTGATCGACAAAGGAATACATGTTGCAATACGCATGCGTCGCTGTGGTTCAAATATTCTTCTGAACTCCCAGACGACAGGATATTGCTTTTCAGCCATTGGGAGGAGCGTGGGGAAATGCGTTGCATTGCGCATGTGTCGTTGAGATTCAAATTCTATAATGAACCTCCATTTTGGCATTTCCATGGCAGATAGGGACGAGTGAATTCATGTTGCAGTGCACATGTGTGGTTGATGTTCATATTCTATCATTAAGCCCCTGGTGACATATTGGTGCTTCTGTTTGAGGGAGGGACAAAGGAATACGTCTTTAATTTTGCATGCTTTGCTGAGGTTCAAATACACTTCTGAACCCCCAGAAGGCAGAATATTGCAAATCGGCCGTTAGGATGGGCTGGGGAAACGCGCATGTGTTGTTGAGGTTCAAATCCTATAATAAACCGCCTGGAGTCTGCAATTTGGCACTCCCATGGGAGATTGGGATGAGTGGAATCGTGTTGCAATGCGCATGTTTGTCTGATGTTCAAATTCCATCCTAAAGCCCCTGGATTCATATTGGTGCTTCCGATTGCCGGAGGGACAAAGGAATACGTCTTGCAATAGCATGCATTTCTCAGGTTCAAATATACTATTGAACCCCCAGGAGGCAGCATATTGCTATTAGGCATTTGCCAGGGGCGTGGGGGAAATGCGTTGCATTGCACATGTGTGATTGAGGTTCAAACACTATAATGAACCTTTGGAGGCTGCATATTGGCACTCCCATGGGAGATACGGACGAGTGGAATCGTCTTAAAATGCGCATGTGTGGCTGATGTTCAAATTCCATACTAAAGCCCTGGAGGCATATTGGTGCTTCCGTTTGAGGGAGGGACAAAGGAATACATCTTGCAATGCGCATGCGTCGCTGAGGTTCGAATATACTTAAGAACACACAGGAGGCACCATATTGCAATTCGGCGGTTGGGAGGGGCGTGGGGAAATGCATTGCATTGAGCATGTGTGGTTGAGTTTCAAATTCTATAAATAACCCCTGGAGGCTACATAATGGCACTCACATGGCAGATACGGACGAGTGGAATTGAGTTGCGATGCGCACGTGTGGCTGATATTCAAATTCCATCCTAAAGCCCCTGGAGGCATATTGGTGCTTCCGTTTGAGGGAGGGACAAAGGAATACATCTTGCAATGTGCATGCATCGCTGAGGTTCAAATATACTTTTGAACCCCCAATAGGCAGCATATTGCAACTCGGCGGTTGAGAGGATCATGGGGAAACGCGTTCCAATGCGCATGTGTGGTTCAGGTTCATACTCTATAATGAACCCCTGGAGGCAGCATATTGGCACTCCTATGGGAGATAGGGAAGAGTGGAATCGTGTTGCAATGCGCATGTGTGGCTGATGTTCAAATTCCAACCTAATGGCCCTGGAGGCATATTGGTGTTTCCGTTTGAGGGAGGGACAAAGGAATACGTCTTGCAATGCGCATGTGTTTCTGAGGTTTAAATATACATCTGAAACCCCAGGAGGCAGCATATTGCGATTCGGTGGTTAGGAGTGTCGTGGGGAAACGTGTTGCATTGCGCATGTGTGGTTGAGGTTCATATTCTATTGTGATACCCCTGGAGGCTGCCTATTGGCACTCCCATGGCAGATATACTAGTGGAATCGTGTTGCAATGCGCATGTGTGGCTGATGATCATATTCCATCCTAAAGCCCTGGAGGTATATTGGTGCTTCCGTTAGAGGGATGGACAAAGGAATGCGTGTTGAAATGCGCATGCATCGCTGTGGTTCAATAATACTTCTGAACTCCCAGGAGACAGGATATTGCTATTCAGCAGTTGGAAGGAGCGTGGGGAAATGCGTTGCATTGTGCATGTGTGGTTGAGGGTCAAATTCTATAATGAATATCCTGGAGGCTCCATTTTGGCACTTCCATGGCAGATAGTGACGAGTGAAATCATGTTGCAATGTACATGTGTGGTTGATGGTCAAATTCCATCCTTAAGCCACTGAAGGCATATTGGTGCTTCCGTTTGAGGGAGGGACAAAGGAATACGTCTTGAAATGCGCATTCCTTGCTGAGGTTCAAATACACTTCTGAACCCCCAGGAGGCAGAATATTGCAATTCGGCCGTTAGGATGGGCGGGGGAAATGCGTTGCATTGCGCATGTGTTGTTGAGGTTCAAATCCTATAATTACCCCCCTGGAGTCTGCATATTGGCACTCCCATGGGTGATAGGGATGAGTGGAATCGTGTTGCAATGCGCATGTGTGGCTGATGTTCAAATTCCATCCGAAAGCCCCTGGAGTCATATTGGTGCTTCCGATTGACAAAGGGACAAAGGAATACGTCTTGCAATGCACATGCGTCGCTGAGATTCAAATATACTTCTGAACCCCCAGGAGGGAGCATATTGCAATTAGGCGTTGGGCAGGGGCGTGGGGGAAATGCGTTGCATTGCACATGTGTGATTGAGGTTCGAACACTATAATGAACCTCCTGGAGGCTGCATATGGGCACTCCCATGGGAGATAAGGACGAGTGGAATCGTCTTGAACTGCACATGTGTGGCTGATATTCAAATCCCATACTAAAGCCCTGGAGGCATATTGGTGCTTCCGTTTGAGGGAGGGACAAAGGAATACGTCTTGCAATGTGCATGCATTGCTGAAGTTCAAATATACTTTTGAACCCCCAATAGGCAGCATATTGCAACTCGGCGGTTGGGAGGGTCAAGGGGAAACGTGTTCCTTTGTGCATTTGTGGTTGAGTTTCAAATTGTATAATGAACCCCTGGAGGCTACATAATGGCACTCCCATGGCAGATAGGGACGAGTGGAATTGAGTTGCAATGCGCACGTGTGGCTGATATTCAAATTCCATCCTAAAGCCCTGGAGGCATATTAGTGCTTATGTTTGAGGGAGGGAAAAAGGAATACGTCTTGCAATGCGCATGCGTCGCTGAGGTTCAAATATACTTCTGAACCCACAGGAGGCAGCATATTGCAATATGGCGGTTGGGAGGGGTGTGGGGAAATGCATTGCATTGAGCATGTGTGTTTGAGGTTCAAATTCTATAATGAACCCCCTGGAGGCTCCATTTTGGCACTTCCATGGCAGATAGGGACGAGTGAAATCGTGTTGCAATGCACATGTGTGGCTGATGTTCAAAAGCCCCTGGAGGCATATTGGTGCTTCCGTTTGAGGGAGGGACAAAGGAGTACGTCTTGCAAAGCACATGCGTTGCTGAGGATCAAATATACTTCTGAACCCCCAGGAGGCAGGATATTGCAATTCTGCAGTTGGGAGGGGCATGGGGAAATGCGTTGCAATGCTCATGTGTGGTCGAGGTTCAAATTATGTAATGAACCCCCTAGAGGCAGCATATTGGAACTCCAATGGGAGATAGGGACAAGTGGAATCGTGTTGCAATGCGCATGTGTAGCTGATGTTCAAATTCCATCCTAAAGCCCCTGGAGGCGTATTCGTGTTTACATATGAGGGAGTGACAAAGGAATACGTCTTGCAATGCGCATGCGTTGCTGAGGTTTAAATATACTTATGAAACCCCAGGAGGCAGCATATTGCAATTCGGTGGTGGAGTGTGGCGTTGGGAAACGCGTTGCTTTGCACATGTGTGGTTGAGGTTCATATTCTATAGTGAAACCCCTGGAGGCTGCCTATTGGCACTCCCATGGCAGATATACTAGTGGAACCGGGTTGCAATGCGCATGTGTGGCTGATGATCATATTCCTTCCTAAAGCCCTGGAGGCATATTAGTGCTTCCGTTTGAGGGATGGACAAAGGAATATGTGTTGCAATGCGAATGCTTCACTGTGGTTCAAATATACTTATGAACTCCTAGGAGACAGGATATTGCTATTCAGCGTTTGGGAGGAGCGTGGGGAATTGCATTGCATTGCGCATGTGTGGTTGAGGTTCAAATTCTATAATGAACCCCTTGGAGGCTCCATTTTGGCACTTCCAGGGCAGATAGGGACGAGTGAAGACGTGTTGCTATGCACATGTGTGGTTGATGTTCAAATTACATCCTTAAGCCCCTGGAGGCATATTGGTGCTTCCGTTTGAGGGAGGGACATAGGAATACGTCTTGAAATGTGCATGGCTCGCTGATGTTCAAATACACATCTGAACCCCCAGGAGGCAGAATATTGCAATTCGGCCATTAGGATGGGCGGGCGAAAACGTTGCATTGCGCATGTGTTGTTGAGGTTCAAATCCTATAATGAACCCCTTGGAGTCTGCATATTGGCATTCCCATGGGAGATAGGGACGAGTGGATCCGTGTTACATTGCGCATGTGTGTCTGATGTTCAAATTCCATCCTAAAGCCCCTTGAGTCATATTGGTGCTTCCGTTTGACGGAGGGACAAAGGAATACGTCTTGCAATGCGCATGCCTGCTGAGGTTCAAATACACTTCTGAACCCCCAGGAGGCAGCATATTGCAATTAGGCGTTTGGGAGGGGCATGGGGGAAATGCATTGGATTGCACATGTGTGATTGAGGTTCAGATACTATAATGAACACCCTGGAGGCTGCATATTGGCACTCCCATGGGAGATAAGGACTAGTGGAATCGTCTTGCAATGTACATGTGTGGCTGATATTCAAAAGCCTCTGGAGGCATATTGGTGCTTCCATTTGAGGGAGGGACAAAGGAATACGTCTTGCAATGCACATAAGTCGCTGAGGACCAAATACACTTCTGAACGCCCAGGAGGCAACATATTACAATTCGGCGGTTGGAGGGGCGTGTGAAAAAGCGTTGCATTGCGCATGTGTACATTAGGTTCAAATTCTATAATGAAACCCCTAGAGGCTGCCTATTGGCTCTCCCATAGCAGATATTGACGTGTAGAATAGTGTTGCAATGCGCATGTGTGGCTGATGTTCAAATTCCATCCTAAAGCCCCTGGAGTCATATTGGTGCTTCCGATTGACAGAGGGACAATGGAATACGTCTTGCAATAGCATGCATTGCTGAGGTTGGGACGCGCGTGGGGAAACGTTACATTGCTCATGTGTGGTTCAGTTTCAAATTCTATAATGAAACCACTGGAGACTGCAAATTGGCACTCCCATGGGAAATAGGGACCAGTGGATTCTTGTTGCAATGCGCAAGTGTAACTGATGTTCAAATTCCATCCTATAGCCGCTAGAGCCATATTGGTGCTTCCGTGTGAGGGAGGGACAAAGGAATTCGTCTTGCAATGTGCATGCGTCACTGAGGTTCAAAAATACTTCTGAACCCCCAGGAGGCTTCATATTGCATTTCGGCGTTTGGGAGGGGCATGGGGAAACGCGTTTCTTTGCGAATGTGTGGTTGAGGTTCAAATTCTATAATGAACCGCCTGGAGGCTGTATATAGGAACTCGCATGGGAGATAAGGATGAGTGGAATCGTCTTGTAATGCGAATGTGTGGCTGATGCTCAAATTCCATCGTAAAGCCCATGGAGGCATATTGGTGTTTCCGTTTGAAGGACGGACAAAGGAATACGTCTTGCAATGCCCATGCGTCGCTGAGGGTTAAATACACTTCTGAACCCCCAGGAGGTAGCATATTGGAATTTGGCGATTGGGAGGCGAGTGGGGAAATGTGTTACACTGAGCATGTGTGGTTGAGGTTCAAATTCTATAATGAACGCCCTGGAGGCTGCATATTTTCACTCCCAAGGGAGATAGGGACGAGTGGAAACGTGTTGCATTGCGCATGTGTGACTGATGTTGAATGTGGTTGAGGTTCAAATTCTATAATGAACACCCTGGAGGCTGCATATTGGCACTCCCATGGGAGATAGGGACGAGTAGAATTTCGTTGCAATGCGAATGAGTTTCTGATGTTCAAATTCCATCCCACAGCCCCTAGAGGCATATTGGTGCTTCCGATTGAGGGAGGGACAAAGGAATACGTTTTGCAATGTGCGTGCGTCGCTGAGATTCAAATATACTTCTGAACTCCTAGGAGGCAGCATATTGCGATTCGGCAGGTGGGACGCACGTGGGGAAACGTGTTACATTGTGCATGTGTGGTTGAGGTTCAAATTCTATAATGAACACCCTGGAGGCTGCATATTGGCACTCCTATCAAAGATAGTTAGGAGTGGAATCAGGTTGCAATGCGCATGTGTGGCTGATGTTCAAATTCCATCCTTAAGCCCTTGGAGGCATATTGGCCCTTCCGTATCAGGGAGGGACAAAGGAATATGTCTTGCAATACGCATGCCTCTCTGGGGTTCAAATATAGTTCTGAACCCCCAGGAGACAACATATTGTAATTCGGCAGTTGGAAGGGGCATGTGTGATTGAGGTTCAAGTTCCATAATGAACCCCCTTGAGGCGGCATAATGGCATTCCCATGGTAAATAGGGATAAGTGTAATCGTGTTGCAATGCTAATGTATGGCTGGGTTTCAAATTCCATCCTAAAGCCCCTGGAGGCAAATTGGTGCTTCCGTTTGAGGGAGAGCAAAGCAATATGTCTTGCAATGCGCATGCGTCGCTGAGGTTCAAATATACTTCTGAACCCCAAGAAGGAAGCATATTGCGTGTTACGCTGCGCATGTGTGGTTGAGGTTCAAATTCTATAATGAACCCCCAGGAGGATGCATATTGGCAAACACATAGGAGATAGGGACATGTGGAATCATGTTGCAATGTGCATGTGTGGCTGTTGTTCAATGTGGTTGAGGTTCATATTCTATACTGAACACCCAGGAGGCTGCATATTGGCACTCCCATGGAAGAAAGAGATGAATGGAATTGTGTTGAAATGCGCATGTGTGGCTTATGTTCAAATTCCATCCTAAAGCCCCTGGAGGCCTATTGGTGCTTCCGTTTGAGGGAGGGACAGAGGAATACGTCTTGCAATGCGCATTCATCGCTGAGGTTCAAATATACTTATGAAACCCCAGGAGGCAGCATATTGCAATTCGGCGGTTGGGAGGGGCGTAGGGCAACGTGTTACATTGCGCATGTGTAGTTGAGGTTCAAATTCTATAATAAATCTCCTGGATGCTGCATATTGGCACTCCCATGGAAGATAGGGACGAGTGGAATCGTGTTGCATTGCGCATGTGTGGCTGATGTTCAATGTGGCTGATGTTTAAATTCCCTCCTAAAGCCTCTACAGGCATATTGGTGCTTCCGTTTGAGGGAGGGACAAAGGAAAACGTCTTGCAATGCGCATTCGTCGCTGAGGTTCAAATACACTTCCGAACCCCCAGGAGGCATCATATTGCAATTCGGCGGATGGGGGGCATTTCTTTGCGCATGTGTGATTGAGGTTCAAATTCTATGATGAACCCCCTGGAGGCTGCATATTGGCACGCCCATGGGAGATAAGGGACGAGTGGAATCGTGTTGCATTGCGCATGTGTGGCTGATGTTCAATGTGGCTGATGTTTAAATTCCCTCCTAAAGCCTCTACAGGCATATTGGTGCTTCCGTTTGAGGGAGGGACAAAGGAAAACGTCTTGCAATGCGCATTCGTCGCTGAGGTTCAAATACACTTCCGAACCCCCAGGAGGCATCATATTGCAATTCGGCGGATGGGGGGCATTTCTTTGCGCATGTGTGATTGAGGTTCAAATTCTATGATGAACCCCCTGGAGGCTGCATATTGGCACGCCCATGGGAGATAAGGGACGAGTGGAATCGTGTTGCAATGCGCATGTGTGGCTGATGTTCAAATTCCATCCTAAAGCCCCTGGAGGCTTATTGGTGTTTCCGTTTGAGGGAGGGACAAAGGAATACGTCTTGCAATGCGCATTCGTTGCTGAGGTTCAAATACACTTCTGAACCCCCAGAAGGCAGCATATTGCAATACCGTGGTTGGGAGAGGCGTGGGGAAACCTGTTGCTATGCGCTTGTGTGGGTGAGGTTCAATTCTATAATTAACCCCCCAGAGGCTGCAAATGAGCACTCCCATGGGAGATAGGGACGTGTGGAATCATGTTGAAATGCGCATGGGTGGATGATGTTCATATTCCATCCTAACGCCCCTGGAGGCGTATTGTGCTACCGTTTGAGGGACGGTCAACAGAATATGTCTTGCAATGCGCATGCGTCGTTGATGTTCAAATATACTTCTGAACCCTCACGAGGCAGCATATTGCAATTCGGCCGTTGGGAGGGGCGTGGGGAAAAGCGTTGCATTGCACATGTGTGGTTGAGGTTCAAATTCTATGATGATCCCCCTGGAGGCTGCATATTGGCACTCCCATGGTAAATATGGACGAGTGGAATCGTGTTGCAATGCATATGTGTGGCTGATGTTCTTATTACATCCTAAAGCCCCTGGAGGCATATTGTGCTATCGTTTGAGGGACGGTCAAAGGAATACATCTTGAAATACGCATGCATCGCTGACGTTCAAATATACTTATGAACTCACAGGTGGCAGCATATTGCAATTCAGCGGTTGGGCGGCATGTGGGGAAATGTGTTAAATTGCGGATGTGTGGTTGAGGTTCAAGTTCTGTAATGAACACACACAAGGCTTCATATTGGCACTCTCATGGGAGATAGAGACAAATCAAATCGTGTAGAAATGCGCATGTGTGGCTTTTTGATCAAATTCCATCTCAAAGCCCCTGGAGGCATATTGCTTCTTACGTTTAAGGGAAGGACAAAGGAATACGTCTTGCAATACGCATGCGTCACTGACGTTCAAATTAACTTATGAACCCCCAGGTGCAGCAATTCAGCAGTTGTGGGGAGCGCTTGGAAACGTGTTGCTTTGCGCATTTGTGGTTGAGGTTCAAATTCTATAATGAACACCCTGGAGGCTATATTGGCACTCCCAATGGGAGATAGAGATGTGTGGAAATGTGTTGCAATGCGCAAGTGTTGCTAAAGCCCCTGGTGGCATATAGGTGCTTCCGTTTGAGGGAGGGACAAAGGAATACGTCTTGTAATGTGCATGCGTCGCTAAAGTTCAAATATTCTTCTCAAACCAGAGGAGGCAGCATAATGCATTTTGGCGTTTGGGAAGGGCATGGGGAAACGCGTTGCATTGTGCATGTGTGGTTGAGGTTCAAATACTATGATGAACACCCTGGAGGCTGTATATTGGCATTCCCAGGGGAGATAGGGAAAGGGGAAATCGTGTTGCAATGCGCAAGTGTGGCTGATATTCAAATTCCATAATAAGCCCCTGGAGGCCTATTGGTTCTTCCGTTTAAGGGAGGGACAAAGGAAAACATCTTGCAATGGGCATGTGTCACTGAGGTTCAAATATTCTTCTGAAACACCAGGAGGCAGCATATTGCAATTCGGCGGTTGGGAGGGGCGTGGGGAAACGCGTTGCATTGCGCGTGTGTGGTGGAGGTTCAAATTCTATAATAAACCTCTTGAAAGCTGCATATTGGCACTGCCATGGGAGATAGGAACGTGTGGAATCGTGTTGCAATGCACATGTGTGGCTGATGTCCAAATTCCATCCTAATGCCCCTGGAGGCATATTGGTGATTCCGTTTGAGGGATTGACAAAGGAATACGTCTTGCAATACGCATGAGTGCCGAGGAGCAAATATACTTCTGAAACCCCAGGAGGCAGCATATTGCAATTCGGCGTTTGAGAGGGGCATTGGGAAACGCGTTTTATTGTGAATGTGTGGTTGAGGTTCAAATTCTATGATGAACACCCTGGAGGCTGCATATTGGCATTCCCATGGGATATAGGGACAAGTGAAATCGTGTTGCAATGCGCATGTGTGGCTGATATTCAAATTCCATCCTATAGCCACTGGAGGCATATTGGTGCTTCCGTTTGAGGGAGGGACAAAGGAATACGTCTTGCAATGCACATGTGTCGCTCAGGTTAAAATATACTTCTGAAACCCCAGGAAGCTGAATATTACATGTCGGCGGTTGGGAGGGGCGTTGGGAAACGCGTTGCCTTGTGCATGTGTGGTTGACGTTCAAATTCTATGAACCCCTGGAGGCTGCATATTGGAAATCCTGTGGGAGATAGGGACGGGTGAAATCGTGTTGCCATGCGCATGTGTGGCTGATATTCAAATTCCATCCTATAGCCACTGGAGGCATATTGGTGCTTCCGTTTGAGGGAGGGACAAAGGAATACGTCTTGCAATGCACATGTGTCGCTCAGGTTAAAATATACTTCTGAAACCCCAGGAAGCAGAATATTACATGTCGGCGGTTGGGAGGGGCGTTGGGAAACGCGTTGCCTTGTGCATGTGTGGTTGACGTTCAAATTCTATGAACCCCTGGAGGCTGCATATTGGAACTCCTGTGGGAGATAGGGACGGGTGAAATCGTGTTGCAATGGACATGTGTGGCTGATGTTTAAATTCCATCCTAATGCCCCTGTAGGCATATTGGTGCCTCTGTTTGAGGGAGGGATAAAAGAATACGTCTTGCAATGTGCATGTGCGCCAAGGTTCAAATATAATTCTGAACCCCCAGGAGGCAGCATATTGCAATTCAGCGGTTGGGAGGGGCGTGGGGAAATGTGTTGCATTGCGCATGTGTGATTGAGGTTCAAATTCATTAATGAACCTCTTTGAGGCTGCATATTGGCACTCGCATGGGAGATACGGACGGTGGAATCGTGTTGGAATGCGCATGTGTGACTGATGTTGAAATTACATCCTAAAGCCCCTGGAGGCATATTGGAGCTTCCATTTAAGGGAGGGATAATGCAATACATCTTGCAATGCGCATGCGTCACTGAGGTTCAAATATACTTCTGAACCCCTACGAGGCAGCATATTGATTTTCGGCGGTTTGGAGGAGCGTGGGAAAACGTGTTGCATTGTGCATGTGTGGTTGAGGTTCAAATTCTATAATGCACATCCTTGAGGCTGCATATTGGCAGTCCCATGAGAGACAAGGATGAGTGGAATCGTGTTGCAATGCGCATGTGTGTCTGATATTCAAATTCCATCCTAAAGACCCTGGAGGCATATTGGTGCTTAAGTTTGAGGGAGGGACAAAGCAATACGTCTTGCAATGCGCATGCATAGCTGAGGTTCATATATACTTCTGAACCACCAGGACACATCATATTGCAATTCAGCGGTTGGGAGGGGCTTGAGGAAACGCTTTGCTTTGCGCATGTGTGCTTGAAGTTCAAATTCTATAATGAAACTGCTGGAGGCTGCGTATTGGCACTCCCATGGGAGCTGGGGACAAGTGGAATAGTGTTGCAATCCGTATGTGTGGCTGATGTTCAAATTCCATCCTAAAGCCCCTGGAGGTATATTGGTGCTTCCGTTTGAGGGAGGGACAAAGGAATACGTCTTGCAATGCGCATGCATTGCTTGCGTTCAAATGTATTTCTGAGCCCCCAGGAGGCAGCATATTGTAATTCGGCGGTTGGGTAGGGCGTGGGGAAACACGTTGCATTGCGCATGTGTGGTTGAGGTTCATATACGATGATGAACACCCTGGAGGCTGCATATTGGAACTCCCATGGGAGATTGGGACGAGTGGAATCGCGTTGCAATGCGCATGAGTCGCTGAAGCTCATATTCCATTCCAAAGCCCCTGGAGGCATATTGGTGCTTCCATTTGAGGGAGGGACAAACGAATACATCTTGCAATGCACATGCGTCGCTGAGGTTCAAATATACTTCTGAAACCCCAGGAGGCAGCATATTGTAATTCGGCGGTTGGGTAGGGCGTGGGGAAACACGTTGCATTCCGCATGTGTGGTTGAGGTTCATATACGATGATGAACACCCTGGAGGCTGCATATTGGAACTCCCATGGGAGATTGGGACGAGTGGAATCGCGTTGCAATGCGCATGTGTCGCTGAAGCTCATATTCCATTCCAAAGCCCCTGGAGGCATATTGGTGCTTCCATTTGAGGGAGGGACAAACGAATACATCTTGCAATGCACATGCGTCGCTGAGTTTCAAATATACTTTTGAAACCCCAGGAGGCAGCATATTGCGATTCGTCGGTTGGGAGGCTTGTGGGGAATCGTGTTACATTGCGGATGTGTGGTTGAGGTTCAAATTCTACAATGAACCCTAGGAGGCTGCATATTGGCACTCCCATAGGAGATAGGGACGAGTGGAATCGTGTTGCAATGCGAATGTGTGGCTGATGTTCAAATTCCATCCTAAAGCGCCTGGAGGCATATTGGTGCATCCATTAAAGGGAGGGTCAAAGGAATACGTCTTGCAAACCGCATGCGTCGCTGAGGTTCAAATATACATCTGAACCCCCAGGAGGCAACATAACGCAAATCTGCAGTTGGGGGGGGGCTGGGGAAACGCATTTCTTTGCGCATGTGTGGTTGAGGTTCAAATACTATAATGAACCCCTGGAGGCTGCAAATGGGCGCTCCCATGGGAGATAGGGACAAGCAGAGTCGTGTTGCAACGCGCATGTGTGGCTGATGTTCAAATTCAATCCTAAAGTCCCATGAGGCATATTGTTACTTCACGTTTGAGGGAGGGACAAAGGAATACGTCTTGTAATGAGCATGCGTCGCTGAGGTTCAAATATACCTCTGAACCCCCAGTTGTTGCATGTTGCAATTCGGCGGTTGGGGAGAGCGTGGGGAAACGCATTGCTTTGCACATGTGTGTTTGAGGTAAAAATTCTATAATGAAACTCCTGGAGGCTGCATATTAACACTCCCATGGGAGATAGGGACGAGTAGAATCGTGTTGAAATCCGCATGTGTGGCTGATGTTCTATGTGGTTGAGGTTCAAACTCTACAATGAAAACCCTGGAGGCTTTATATTGGCACTCCCATGGGAGATAGGGACGAATGGAATCGTGTTGCAATGCGCATGTGTGGCTGACTTTGAAATTCCATCCTGAGGCCCCTGGTGTTTCCGTTTGAGGGAGGGACAAAGGAATACGTCTTGCAATACGCATGCACTGCTGATGTTCAAATATACCTCTGAATCCCCAGGAGGGAGCATATTGCAAATCGGCGGTTGGGAGGTGCGTGGGGAAACGTGTTGCATTGCGCATGTGTGTTTGATGTTCATATTCTCTAATGAACACCCTGGAGTCTGCATATTGGCACTCCCATGGGAGATAGGGACGAGTGGAATCGTGTTGCAATGCGCATGTGTGACTGATATTCAAATTCTATCCTAAAGCCCCTGTAGGCATATTGGTGCTTTCGTCTGAGAGAGGGACAAAGGAATACCTCTTGCAATGCGCATTCATTGCTGAGGTTCAAATACACTTTTGATCCCAGGTGAGGAAGCCTAATGCAATTCGGCGGTTGGGAAGGACGTGGGGAAACGCGTTGCATTGAGCATCAAATGTGGTTGAGGTTCAAATTTTATGATGAACCCCCTGGAGGTTTCATATTGGCAATCCCATGGGAGATAGGGAGAAGTGGAATCGTGTTGCAATGCGCATGTGTGGCTGATGATCAAATTCCATCCCTTAGCCCCTGGAGGCATATTGGTGCTTCCGTTTGAAGGAGGGACAAAGGAATACATTTTACAATGCGGATGTATCGCTGAGGTTCAAATATACTTCTGATTCCCCAGTAGGCAGCATATTGCAATTCGGCGGTTCGGAGGGGCATGGAGAAACGCGTTGCTTTGCGCATGTATGGTTGAGGTACAAATTCTATAATGAAACTCCTGGAGGCTGCTTATTAACACTCCCATGGGAGATATGGACGAGTGGAATCGTGTTGCAATCCGCAAGTTTGGCTGATGTTCAATGTGTTTGAGGTTCAAACTCTATAATGAAAACCCTGGAGGCTGTATATTGGCTCTACCATGGGAGATAGGGACCAGTGGAATTGTGTTGCAATGCGCATGTGTTACTGATATTCAAATTCCATTCTAAAGCCCCTGGAGGCATATTGGTGCTTCCATAAGACGGAGGGACAAAGGAATACGTCTTGCAATGCGCATGCGTTGCTTGAGTTCAAATGTACTTCTGAGCCCCCAGGAGACAGCATATTGTAATTCGGCGGTTGGGTAGGGCGTGGGGAAACACGTTGCAATGTGCATTTGTGGTTGAGGTTCATATACTATAATGAACTCCCTGGAGGCTGCATATTGGCACTCCCATGGGAGATAGGGACGAGTGGAATCACGTTGCAATGCGCATGTGTGGCTGATGCTCAAATTCCATCCTACAGCCCCTGGATGAATATTGGTGCCTCCATTTGAGGGAGGGACAAACGAATACGTCTTGCAATGTGCATGTGTTGCTGAGGTGCAAATATACTTCTCAACCCCCAGGTGGCACCATATTGCGATTGGTCGGTTGGGAGGCATGTGGGGAAACGTGTTACATTGGGGATGTGTGGTTGAGTTTCAAATTCTATAATGAACCCCCTGGAGGCTGCATATTGGCACTCCCATGGGAGATAGGGACGAGTGGAATCGTGTTGCAATGCGCATGTGTAGCTGAGGTTCAAATTCCATCCTATAGCCCCTGGAGGCATAGTGGTGCTTCCATTTGGGGGAGGGGCAAAGGAATACGTCTTGCACTGCACATGCGTTGCTGATGTTCAAATGTACTTATAAACCCCCAGGAGGCAGCATATTGCAATTCGGCGTTTGGGTGGTGCGCATGTGTGGTTGAGGTTCATGTACTATAATGAACTCCCTGCAGGCTGCATATTGGCACTCCCATGGGAGATAGGGACGAGTGGAATCGTGTTGCAATGCGCATGTGTGGCTGATGCTCATATTCCATTCTAAAACCCCTCGAGGCATATTGGTGCTTCCATTTGAGGGAGGGACAAACGAATACGTCTTGCAATGTGCATGCGTCGTTGAGGTTTAAATACACTTCTGAAACCCAAGAAGGCAGCACATTGCGATTCGTCGGTAGGGAGGCATGTGGGGAAACGTGTTACTTTGCGGATGTGTGGTTGATGTTCAAATTCTATTATGAACCCCAGAAGGCTGCAATTTGGGACTCCCATAGGAGATAGGGACGTGTGGAATCGTGTTGCAATGCGAATGTGTGGCTGATGTTCAAATTCCATCCTAAAGCCACTCTAGGCATATTGGTGCTTCCGTTACAGGGAGGGTCAAGGAATACGTCTTGCAAACTGCATGCATCGCTGAGGTTCAAATATACATCTGAACCCCCAGGAGGCAACATAATGCAAATCGGCAGTTGGGGGGGCATCGGGGAACGCATTTTATTGCGCATATGTGGTTGAGGTTCAAATTCTATAATGAACCCCCTGGAGGCTGATATGGGCGCTCACATGGGAGGTAGGGACAAGTAGAGTCGTGTTACAACGCGCATGTGTGGCTGAAGTTCAAATTCAATCCTAAAGTCCCATGAGGCATATTGTTGCTTCAGGTTTGAGGGAGGGACAAAGGAATACGTCTTGCAATGAGCATGCGTCGCTGAGGTTCAAATATACTTCTGAACCCCCAGTTGTTGCATGATGCAATTCGGCGATTGGGAGGAGCGGGTGAAACGCATTGCTTTGCGCATGTGTGGTTGAGGTACAAATTCTATAATGAAACTCCTGGAGGCTGCATATTAACACTCGCATGCGAGATAGGGACGAGTGGAATCGTGTTGCAATCTGCATGTGTGGCTGATGTTCAATGTTGTTGAGGTTCAAACTCTACAATGAACACCCTGGAGGCTGTATATTGGCACTAACATGGGAGATAGGGACGAGTGGAATCGCGTTGCAATGCGCATGTGTGGCTGATGCTCAAATTCCATCCTACAGCCCCTGGAGGCATATTGGTGCTCCCATTTGAGGGAGGGACAAACAAATACGTCTTGCAATGCGCATGCGTCGCTGAGGTTCAAATATACTTCTGAACCCAGAGGAGGCAGCATAATGCAAATCGGCGGTTGGGAAGGGTGTGGGGGAAACGCGTTGCATTGTGCATTATGTGTGGTTGAGGTTCAAATTCTATGATGAACTCCCTGGAGGCTGCTTATTGGCATTCCCATTGGAGATAGCGACAAGTGGTATCGTGTTGCAATGCGCATGTGTGGCTGATGATCAAATTCCTTCCTAAAGCCCCTGGAGGCATATTGGTGCTCCGTTTGATGGAGGGACAAAGGAATACTTTTTACAATGCGCATGTATCGCTGAGGTTCAAATATACTACTGATATCCCAGTAGGCAGCATATTGCAATTCGGCGGTTCAGAGGGGCGTGGAGAAACGCGTTGCTTTGCACATGTATGTTTGAGGTACAAATTCTACAATGAAACTCCTGGAGTCTGCATATTAACACTCTCATGGGAGATAGGGACGAGTGGAATCCAGCTGCAATCCGCATGTGTGGCTGATGATCAATGTGGTTGAGGTTCAAACTCTATGATGAAAACCATGGAGGCTGTATATTTGCACTACCATGGGAGATAGGGACGAGTGGAATCGCGTTGCAATGCGCATGTGTGGCTGATGCTCAAATTCCATCCTACATCCCCTGGAGGAATATTGGTGCTTCCATTTGAGAGAGGGACAAAGGAATACGTCTTGCAATGTGCATGCGTCGCTGAGGCTCAAATATACTTCCGAACCCCCAGGAGGCAGCATATTGCGTTTCTTCGGTTGGGAGGCATGTGGGGAAACGTGTTACATTGCGGATATGTGGTTGAGGTTCAAATTCTATAATGAACCAACAGGAGGCTGCATATTGGCACTCCCATATTAGATAGGGGCGAGTGGAATCGTGTAGCAATGCGCTTGTGTGGCTGATGTTCAATGTGGTTGAGGTTCAAATTCTATAATGAACACCCAGAAGGCTGCATATTGGCTCTCCCATGGGAGATAGGGACAAATGGAATCGTGTTGAAATGCGCATGTGTGGCTTATGTTTAAATTCCATCCTAAAGCCCCTGGAGGCATATTGGTGCTTCCGTTTAATTGAGGGACAAAGGAATACGTCATGCAATGTGCATGCGTTGCTGAGGTTCAAATATACTAATGAACCCCCAGGAGGCAGCATTTTACAATTCGACGGTTGGGAGGGGTGTGGGGAGACGCGATGCATTGCGGATGTGTGGTTGAGGTTCAAATTCTATAATTAACTCCGTGGAGGCAGCATGTTTGCACTCCCATGGGAGATGGGGATATGTGGAATCGCGTTGCAATGCGAACGCATGGCTGATGTTAAAATTCAATCCTAAAGCCCCTGGAAGCATATTGGTGATTCCCTTAAAGGGAGGGTCAAAGGAATACGACTTGCAAACCGCATGTGCCGCTGAGGTACAAAAAAACATCTGAAAAACCAGGATGCAACATAATGGAATTTGGTGCTTGGGGGGGATATTTCTTTGTGCTTGTGTGGTTGAGGTTCAATTTCTATAAAGAACACCCTGGACGCTACATTCGCACTCCCATTGGGAGATAGGGATGTGTGGAAATGTGTTGCAATCCTAATGTGTGGCTGATGTTTAAATTCCATCCTAAAGCCCCTCGAGGCATATAGGTGCTTCCGTTTGAGGGAGGGACAAAGGAATACGTCTTGCAAAGTTCATTCGTCGCTAAAGTTCAAATATACCTCTGAACCCAGAGGAGGCAGCATAATGCATTTCCGCGGTTGGAAAGGGCGTGGGGAATCGCGATGCATTGTGCATGTGTGGTTGAGGTACAAATTCTATAATAAACCCCCTGGAGACTGCATATTGGCATTCCCATGGGAGATAGGGACTAGGGGAATCGTGTTGCAATGCGCATGTGTGGCTGATGTTCAATTTCCATCCTAAAGCCCCTGGAGGCATTATGGTGCTTCCGTTTGAGGAAGGGACAAAGGAATACCTCTTCGAATGAACATGTGTTGCTGAGGTTCAAATATACTTCTGAACCCCCAGGAGGCAGCTTATTGCAATTAGGCCATTGGGAGGAGCGTGGGGAATAGCGTTGCATTGCGCATGTGTGGTTGAGGGTTGAATTTTATGATGAACCTTCTGGAGGCTGCGTATTGGCAGTTACATGGGAGATAGGGACGAGTGGAATCGTGTTGCAATGCGCATGTGTGGCTGATGTTCAAATTCCATCCTAAAGCCCCTGGAGGGATATTGGTGCTTCCGTTTTTGGGAGGGACAAAGGAAGACGTCTTCCAATGTGCATTCATCGCTGAGGTTCAAATACACTTCTGATCCCAGAGGAGTCATCATAATGCAATTCGGCGTATGGGAAGGACGTGGGAAAACACGTTGCATTGTGCATGTGTGCTTGAGATTCATATTCTATGATGAACCTCCTGGAGGCTGCATATTGGCATTCCCATGGGAGATAGGGAGAAGTGGAATCGCGTTGCAACGCGCATGTGTGGCCGCGCATGCATCCCTGAGGTTCAGATGTAGTTCTGAACCCCCAGGAGGAAGCAAATTGCAATTCGGCGGTTGGGGGGTGGCGTGGGGAAACGGGGTTCTTTGCGCATGTGTGGTTAAGGTACAAATTCTGTAATAAACACCCTGGAGGCTGCAAATGGGCACTCCCATGGGAAATAGGGACGATTGGAATCATGTTGCAATGCGAATGTGTGGCTGATGTTCAAATTCCATACTAAAGCCCCTGGAGGCATATAACTGCTTCCGTTTGCGGGAGGGACTCAGGAGTACGTCTTGCAATGCACATTCGTCGCTGAGGTTCAAATGTACTTCTGAACCCCCAGGAGGCAGTATATTTCAATTCGGTGGTTGGGAGGGGCGTAGGGGAAACGCGTTGCCATGCGCATGTGTGGTTGATGTTCAAATTCTATAATGAACCACCTGGAGGCTGCATATTGCACTACCATGGTAGATAGGTACGACTGGAATCTCGTTGCAATGCGCATGGATTGCTGATGTTCAAATTCCATCCTACAGCCCCTGGAGGGATAGTGGTGCTTCCGTTTGAGGGAGGGACAAAGGAATATGTTTTGCAATGCACGTGCGCTGCTGAGGTTCAAATATATTACTGAACCTCCAGGAGACAGCAAATTGCATTTCGGCGGTTGGTAGGGGCTTTGCGAAATGCTTTGCATTGCTCATTTGAGGTTGAGTTTTAAATTCTATAATGAATCCCCTGGAGGCTGTATATTGTCACTCCCATGGGTGATACGGACAAATGGAATCGTTTTGCAATGTGCATGTGTGGCTGATGTTCAATGTGGTTGAAGTTCAGAATCTATTATGAACACCCTGGAGGCTGCATTTTGGCACTCCCATGGGAGATTGCGATGAGTGGATTCGAGTTGCAAAGCACATGTGTGGCTGATGTTCAAATTCCATCCTGAAGCCCCTGGAGGCTTATTGGTGCTTCCGTTTGAGGGAGGGACAACGGAAACGTTTAGCAATGTGCATATGTCGCTGAGGTTCAAATATACTTCTGAACCCCTAGGAGGCAGCATATTGCAATTTGGAGGTTCGGAGGGCTGTGGAGGAACGCGTTTCTTTGCGCATGTGTGGTTGATGTACAAATTCTATGGTGAACCTACTGGAGACCACATATTGGCACTCTCATGGGAGATAATGAAGAGTGGAATAGTGTTGAAATGTGAATGTGTGGCTGATGTTCAATATGACTGAGGTTAAAATTCTATAATGAACCCCCTTGAGGCTGCATATTGGCACTCCCATATGAGATAGGGACTAGTGGAATCGTGTTGCAATGCGCATGTGTAGCTGATGTTCAAATATACCTCTGAACCCCCAGGAGGCAGCATATTGATTTTCGGTGCTTGGGAGGAGCGTGGGGAAACGCGCTGCATTCTGCATGTGTGGTTGAGGTTCAAATTATATAATGCACCTCCTTGAGGCTGCATATTAGCACTACCATGGGAGATAGGGACGAGTGGAATCGTGTTGCAATGCACATGTGTGGCTGATTTTCAAATTTCATGCTAAAGCCCTCGGAGGCATATTGGTGATCCGTTTGAGGGAGGGACAAGGAATACGTCTTGCAATACGCATGCGCAGCTGAGGTTCAAATATACTTCTGAACCGCCAGGATAGCATATTGAGATTCGGCGGTTGGGAGGCATGGGGGAAACGTGCTACATTGCGGATGTGTTGTTGAGGTTCAAATTCTATAATGAACCCCCAGGAGGCTACATATTGTCATATTGGGAGATAGTTATGAGTGGAATCGTGGATCAATGCGCATGTGTGGCTGATGTTCAATGTGGTTGGGGTTCAAATTCTATAATGAACACCCAGAAGGCTGCATATTGGCACTCCCATGGGAGATAGGGACGAGTAAATCGTGTTCCAATGCGCATGTGTGGCTGATGTTCAAATTCCATCCTATAGACCGTGGTTGCGTATTGGAGCAAAGGAATAAAGGGACAAAGGAATACGTCTTGGAATGTGCTTGCGTCGCTGTGGTTTAAAAATACTTCTGAATCCCCAGGAGGCAGTGTATTGCAATAAGGAGGTTGGGAGGGGCGTGGGGAATGGCGTTGCATTGCTCGAGTGTGGTTGAGGTTCAAATTCTATGATGAAATGTTGCAATGCCCATGTGTGGCTGATGATCAAATTCCATCCTAAAGCCCCTGGGGGCAAATTGGTGCTTCCGTTTGAGGGAGGGACAAAGGAATACGTCTTGCAATGCGCATGGATCGCAGAGGTTCAAATATACTTCAGAAATCCCCGGAGGCAGCATATTGCAATTCGGCGGTTGTGATGGGCATGGGGAAACGCGTTACTTTGCGCATGTGTGGTTGAGCTTCAGATGCTATAATGAACCCCTGCAGGCCGCATATTGGCACTCCAATGGGAGATAGGGACGAGTGGAATCGTGTTGCAGTGCGCATGTTTTGCTGATGTTCAATGTGGTTGTGGTTCCCATTCTATAATGAACACCCTGGGGGCTGCAAATTGGCACTCTCATGGGAGATAGGGAAGATTGGAATCGTGTTGCAAAGCTCATATACAGTTGATGTTCAATGTGGTTGAGGTACAAATTCTAATATGATACCCTGGAGGCTGCATATTGGCACTCCCATGGGAGATAGGGACGAGTGGAATCGTGCTGCGATGCGCATGGGTGGCTGATGTTCAAATTCCATCCCAAAGAACCTGGAGGCATATTGGAGCTTCCGTTTAAGGGAGGGACAAAGGAATATGACTTGGAATGTGCATGCGTCGCTGAGGTTCAAATATACTTCTGAACCCCCAGCATGCAGCATATTGCATTTCGGCGGTTAGGAGGGCATGGGGAAATGCGTTTCATTGCGCATCGGTGGTTGACGTTCAAATTATATAATGACACACATGGATGCTGCATATTGGCAATGTCATGGGAGATAGGGACGAGTGGAATCTTTTTGCTATGCGCCTGTGTTGCTGATATTCAATGTGGTTGAGGTTCAAATTCTATAATGAACACCCTGGGAGCTGCATATTGGCACTCCCATGGGAGATAGGAACGAATGGAATCGTGTTGACATGCGCATGTGTGACTGATGTTCAAATTCCATCCTGAGGCCCCTGCAGGCATATTGGTGTTTCCGTTTGAGGGAGGGACAAAGGAATACGTCCTTCAATGCGCAAGTGTGCCGAGTTTCAAATATACCCAAAGGAGGAAGCATATTACAATTCGGCGGTGGACAGGGGTGTAGGGAAATGCGTTGCATTGCGCCTGTGTGGTTGAGGTTCAAATTCAATAATGAACCCTATGGAGGATGCATGTTGGCACTCTCATGGGAGATAGGGACGAGAGGAATCGTGTTGCAAAGCTCATGTGTGGCTGATATTCAATGTGGTTGATGTTCAAATTCTATAATGGACAGCCTGGAGGCTGCATATTGGCACTCCCATGGGAGATAGGGACGAGTGGAATCGTGTTGCAATGCGCATGTGTGGCTGATGTTCAAATTCCATCCTGAGGCCACTGGAGGCATATTGGTGCTTCCGTTTGACTGAGGGACTAAGGAATTTGTCTTGCAATGCGCATGCCTCGCAGAGGTTCAAATATACTACTGAACCCCCAGGAGGCAGAATATTGTAATTCGGCAGTTAGGAGGGCGTGGGGAAAGGCGTTGCTTTGCTCATTTGTCGTTAAGATTCAAATTCTATAATGAACCTCCTGGAGGCTGCATATTGGCACTCCCATGGGGGATAGGGACGAGTGGAATCATGTTGCAATGCGCATGTGTGGCTGATGTTCAAATTCCAACCTAAAGACCCTGGAGACGTATTGAAGCTTCCGTTTAAGGGAGGGACTAAGGAATATGTCTTGCAATGCACATGCGTCGCTGAGTTTCAAATATACTTCTGAACCCCAGAAGGCAGCATATTGCAATTCGGCAGTTGGGAGGGGCGTAGGAAAACGCGTTGCATTGCGCATGTGTGGTTGAGGATCACATTTTATAATGAAACTCCTGGAGGCCGCATATTGGCACTCCCATGGGAGATAGGGACGAGTGGAATCGTGTTGCAATGCGCATGTGTGGCTGATGTTTAAATTCCACCCTATAGACCCTGGAGGCGTATTGGAGCTTCCGTTTAAGAGTCGGACAAAGGAATACGTCTTGCAATGCACATGCATTATTGCGATTCAAATATACTTCTGAACCCCCAGGAGGCAGCATATTGCAAATCGGCGGTTGGGAAGGGTGTGGGGAAACGCGTTGCACTGTGCATGTGTGGTTGAGGTTCCAATTCTATAATGAAAATGCCGGGAGCTGCATATTGGCATTCCCATGGAAGATAGGGACGAGTGGAATCGTGTTGCAATGCGCATATGTTCTGTTTTCAAATTCCATCCTGAAGCCCCTGGAGGCATATTGGAACTTCCGTTTTAGCGTGGGACAAAGGACTACGTTTTGCAATGCACATGTGTCGCTGAGGTTCAAATATACTTCTGAAACGCCAGGAGGCAGCATATTGCAATTCGGCGGTTCGTAATGGGCATGGCGAAACGCGTTCCTTGCACATGTGTGGTTGAGGTACAAATTCTATAATGAAACTCCTGGAGGCTGCATATTGGCACTCCCATGGGAGATAGGGACGTGTGGAATCGCGTTGCAATGCGCATGTGTGGCTGAGGTTCAAATTCCATCCTGAGGCCCATGGAGGCATATTGGTGCTTCCGTTTGAGGGAGGGACAAAGGAATACGTTTTGCAATGCGCATCTTTTGCTGAGGATCAAATATACTTTTGAACCACCAGGAGGCAGCATATTGCAATTCGGCGGTTGGGAGGGGCGTAGTGAAATGCGTAGCATTGCGCATGTGTGGTTGATGTTCAAATTCTGTAATGAACCCCCTGGAGGCTGCATATTGGCAATCCCATGGGAGATAGGGACGAGTGGAATCGTGTTGCAATGGGCATGTGTGGCTGATGTTCAATGTGGGTGAAGTTGAAATTTTATAATGAACGCCACCGAGGCGGCGTATTATCACTCCCATTGGAGATAGGGACGAATGGAATCGTGTTGAAATGCCCATGTGTGACTGATGTTCAAATTCTATCGTAAAGAACATGGAGGCATATTGGTGCTTCCATTTGAGGGAGGGACAAAGGAATACGTTTTGCAATGCGCATGTGTCGCTGAGGTTCATATATACTTCTGAACCCCCAGGAGGCAGCATATTGCAATACGGCGGTTGGGAGGGGCGTGGAGAAACGCGATGCTTGGGGCATGTGTGGTTGAGGATCACATTCTATAATGAAACTCCTGGAGGCCGCATATTGGCACTCCCATGGGAGATAGGGACGAGTGGATTCGTGTTGCAACGCGCATGTCTGACTGATGTTCTAATTCCATCCTAAGGCCCCTGGATGCATTTGGTGCTTCCGTTTGAGGGAAGGACAAAGTAATTCGTCTTGCAATGCACAAGCGTCACTGTGGTTCAAATATACTTCTAACCCCACAGGATTCAGCATATTGCAATTCAGCATTTGTGAGGGGCGTGGGGAAATATGCTGCATTGCGCATGTGAGGTTGAGGTTCAAATACTATAATGAACCAGTGGAGGCTGCATATTGGCACTCCCATGGGAGATAGGGAGACGTAGAGTCATGTTGCAATGCGCATGTGTGGCTGATGTTCAAATACCATCCTAAAGCCCCTGGAGGCATATTGGTGCTTCCGTTTGAGAGATGGACACAGGAATAGGTCTTGCAATGTGCCTGCGTCGCTGAGGTTCAAAAACACATCTGAACCACCAGGAGGCAGTGTATTGCAATTCGGAGTTTGGGAGGGGCGTGGGGAACGGTGTTGCATTGCGCATGTGTGGTTGAGTTTCAAATTTTCTGTTGAAACCCCTGGAGGTTGCATATTGGCTCTCCCATGGGAGATAGGGACAAGTAGAGTCGTGTTGCAATGCGCACAAGTGACTGATATTCAAATTCCATCCTAAAGCCCCTGGAGGCATATTGGACCTTCCGTTTGAGGGAGGGACAAAGGGATACGTCTTGCAATGTGCATGCATCGCAGAGTTTCAAATTTACTTTGGAAAACCCAGTAGGCAGCAGATTGCAATTCGGTGGTTGGGAGGGCGTGGGGAGACACATTCTTTGCTCATGTGTGGTTAAGGACCAAATTCTATAAAGAACCTCCGGGAGGCTGCATATTGGCCCTACCATTGGAGATAGGGACGAGTGGAATCGTGTGGCAATGTGCATGTGTGGCTGATGTTCAAATTCCATCCTAAAGACCCTGGAGGCATTTTGGAGCTTCCGTTTAAGGGCGGGACAAAGGAATACGTCTTGCAATGTGCATGAGTCGCTGACGTTCAAATATACTTCTGAACCTCCAGGAGGCAGCATATTGCAATTCGGCTGTTGGGAGGGGCGTGGGAAAACTCGCTGCTTTGTGCATGTGTGGTTGAGATTCAAATTCTATGATGAACACCCTGGAGGCTGCATTTTGGCACTCCCATGGGAGATAGGTACAAGTAGAGTCGTGTGGCAATGCGCATGTGTGGATGATGATCAAGTTCCATCCTAATGCCCCTGGGGGCATATTGGTGCTTCCGTTTGAGGGAGGGACAAAGGAATTCGTCTTGCAATGCACATGCGTCACTGAGGTTCAAATATACTTCTGAAAACCCAGGAGGCAGCATATTGCAATTCGGCCGTTTGGGAGGGGCATGGGGAAACGCGTTGCATATCACATGTGTGGTTGAGGTTCAAATTATATAGTGAAACCCCTGGTGGCTTCATTTTGGCACTCCCATGGGAGATAGGGACGAGTCGAATTGTGTTGCAATGCGCATGTGTGGCTGACGTTCAAATTCCATTCTGAGATTGAGGTTCAAATTCTATAATGAACACCCTCAAGGCTGCATATTGGCACTCCCATGGGAAATAGGTACGAATGGAATCGTGTTGAAATCCGCATTTGTGGCTGATGATCAAATTCCATCCTGAAGCCCCTGGAGGCATATTGGTGCATCGGGTTGAGGGAGGAACCGAGGAATACGTCTTGCAATGCGCATACATCGCAGAGTTTCAAATGTACTTCTGAACCCCCAGGAGGCAGCATATTGCAATTCGGCGGTTGGGAGGGCGTGGGGAAACGCGTTGCTTTGCTCATGTGTCGTTAATATTCGCATTTTATAATGAAACTCCTGGACGCTGCATATGGGCACTCCTATGGGAGATAGGTTCGAGTGGAATCGTGTTGCAATGCGCATGTGTGGCTGATGTCCAAATTCCACCCTGAGGCCCCTGCAGGCATATTGGTGCTTTCCTTTGAGGGTGGAGAAAGGAATACATCTTAAAACGTGCATGCGTTGCTGAGGTTAAAATACACTTCTGAAACCCCTTGAGGCAGCATATTGAAATTCGGCGATTGGGAGGGGCGGGGGAATCGCGTTGTATTATGCATGTGTGGTTGAGGTTCAAATTGCATTATGAACCCCCTGGAGGCTGCATATTGGTACTCCCATGGGAGATAGGGACAGTGGAATCGTGTTGCAATACGCATGTGTGGCTGATGTTCAAATACAATCCTAAAGCCCCTGGAGGCATATTGGTGCTTCCGTTTAGGGAGGGACAAAGGAATGTGTCTTGCAATGTGCATGCATCGCAGAGGTTCAAATATACTGCTGAACCCCTAGGAGGCAGCACATTGCAATTCGTCGGTTGGGAGGGCGTGGGGAAACGCATTCTTTACTCATGTGTTGTTCTAATATTAAAATGAACCTCCTGGAAGCTTCACATTGGCCCTACCTTGGGAAATGGGGACGAGTGGAATCGTGTTGCAATGCGCATGTGTGGCTGATGTTCAAATTCCATTCTGTGGTTGAGGTTCAAATTCTATAATGAACACCCTTGAGACTGCATATTGGCACTCCCATGGGAGATAGGGACGCGTGGAATCGTGTTGCAATGTACATGTGTGGCTGATGTTTAAATTCCATCCTAAAACCTCTGGAGGCATATTGGTGCTTCTGTTTGAGGGAGGGACAAAAGAACACGTCTTGCAAAGTGCATGTGCGCCGAGGATTAGATAATCTTCTGAACCCCCAGGATGCAGCATATTTCAATTCAGCGGTTGGGAGTGGTGTGGGGAACGCGTTGCATTGCTCATGGGTGGTTGCGGTTCAAATTCTATAATGACACCCCTGGAGGCTGCATATTGGCACTCCCATGGGCGATAGGGACTCGTGGAATCGTGTTGCAGTGTACATGTGTGGCTGATGTTTAAGTTCCATCCTAAAACCCCTGGTGACATATTGGTGCTTCTGTTTGAGGGAGGGACAAAGGAACACGTCTTGCAATGTGCATGTGCACCGAGGTTTAGGTTTACTTCTGAACCCCCAGGAGGCAGCATATTGCAATTTGGCTTTTGGGAGTGGAGTGGGGAAACGCATTGCATTGCGCATGTGTGGTTGACGTTTAAATTCTTGTTGAACCCACTGGAGGCTGCATATTGGCACTCCCATGGGAGATAGGGACGTGCGGAATCGTGTTGCAATATGAATGTTTGACTGATGTTCAAATTGCATCCTAAAGCCCCTGGAGGCATATTGGTGCTTCCGTTTGATGGAGGGACAAAGGAATACGTCCTGGAACGTGTATGCGTTGCTGAGGTTCAAATACACTTCTGAAACACCTTGAGGCAGCATATTGCAATTCGGCGATTGGGAGGGGCGTGGGGAATCGTGTTGTATTGTGCATGTGTGGTTGAGGTTCAAATATTAATTCCAACCTAAAGCCCATGGAGGCATATTGTTGCTTCCGTTTGAGGGAGGGGCAAAGGAATTCGTGTTGCAATGCGCATGCATCACTGAGGTTCAAATATACTTCTGACACCACAGGGGGCAGCATATTGCAATTCGGCGGTTGGGAGGGGCGTGGGGAATTTGCGTTGCATTGTGCATGTGTGGTTGATGTTCAAATTCTATGATGAACCCCCTGGAGGCTGCATATTGGCACTCTTATTGGAGATAGGTACAAGTAGCGTCGTCTTGCAATGTGCATGAGTGGCTGTGTTCAAATTCCATCCTATAGCCCCTGGAGGCATATTGGTGCTTCAGTTTGAGGGAGGGCCAAAGGAATACGTTTTGCATTGCGCATTTGTCACTGAGGTTCAAATATACTTCTGAACTCCCAGGTGGCAGCATATTGCAATTTGGCTGTTGGGAGGGGCGTGGGGAAACACGTTGCTATGCGCATATGTGGTTGAGGGTCAAATTCTATAATGAAACTCGTGGAGGCCGCATATTGGCACACCCATGGGAGATACGGAGGAGTGGAATCGTTTTGCAATGCGCATGTGTGACTGATGTTCATATTCCATCCTAAACCCCCTGGAGGGATATTGGTGCTTCCGTTTTAGGGAGGGACAAAGGAATACGTCTCCAATGTGCATGCGTCACTGAGGTTCAAATATACTTCTGAACCCCCAGCAGGCAGAATTATGCAATTCGGCCGTTGGGAGGGGCGTGGGGAAACGCGTTGCATTTCACATGGGTGGTTGAGGTTACAATTCTATATTGACCCCCTGGAGGCTGCATTTTGGCACTCCCATGGGAGACAGGGAAGCGTGGAATCGTGTGGCAATGCGCATGTGTGACTGATGTGCAAATTCCATACTAAACCCCATGGAGGCATATTGGTGCTTCCGTTTGAGGGAGGGACAAAGGAATACGTCTTGCAATGCGCATGTGCGCATAGATTCAAATATACTTCTGAACCCCCAGGAAGCAACATATTGCAATTCGGCGATTGGGAGGGGCGTGAGGATAGCGTTGCATTGCGCATGTGTGGTGGAGGTTTAAATTCTATAATGAACCACCTGGAGGCTGAATATTGGCACTCCTATTGGAGATTGGCCTGAGTGGAATCGTGTTACAATGCGCATGTCTGTCTGATGTTCAATGTGGTTGAGGTTCAAATTCTATAATGACCACCCTGGAGGCTACATATTGGCACTCCAATGGGAGATCAGGACGAACTGAAACGTGTTGCAATGCTCATGTGTGGCTGATGTTCAAATTACATCCTAAAGCCCCTGGAGGCATACTGGTGCATCCGCTTGAGGGAGGGACCGAGGATTACGTCTTGCAATGCACATACATCGCAGAGTTTCAAATATACATCTGAAACCCCAGGAGGCAGCATATTGAAATTCGGCGGTTGAGAGGGCGTGGAGAATCGAGTTGCTTTGCTCATGTGTCGTTAAGGTTCAAATTTTATAATGAACCTTCTGGAGGCTGCATATTGGCACTCCCAAGAGAGATAGGGTCGAGTGGAGACGTGTTGCAATGCGCATCTGTGGCTGATGTTCAAAATCCATCCTGAGGCCCCTGGAGGCATATTGGTGCTTTCGTTTGAGGGAGGACAAAGGAATCCGTTTTGAATTGCACATGTGTCGCTGAGGTTCAAATATAATTCTGAACCCCTGGAGACAACATAATGCAATTCAGCGATTGGGGGGGGGGGCGTGGGGAAACGTGTAGCATTGTGCATGTGTGGTTGAGGTTCAAATTCTACAATTACCACCCTGGAGGCTGAATATTGGCACTCCCATGCTAAATAGGGACGCATGGAATCGTGTTGATATGCGCATGTGTCGCTGATGTTCAATTCCATCCCATAGACCCTGGAGGCAAATTTCTGCTTCCGTTTGAGGTAGGGACAAGGGAATACGACTTGCAATGCACATGCGTCGCTGAGGTTCAAATATACTTCTGAACCACCAGGACGCAGCATATTGCAATTGGGCGATTGGGAGGGGCATGAAGCAACGCATTGCATTGCGTATGTGTGGGTGAGGTTTAAATTCTATGATGAACCACCTGGAGGATGCATATTGGCACTCCCATGGGAGATAGGGACAAGAGGAGTTGCGTTGAAATGCGCATGTGTGGCCGATTTTCAAATGCATTCCTAAAGCCCCTTGTGGCATATGGGTGCTTCCGTTTGAGGGAGGGACAGAGGAATACGTCTTGCAATACGCATTCATCGCAGAGGTTCAAATATGCTTCTGAAACCTGAAGAGGCAGCATATTGCATTTCGGCGGTTGGGAGGGGCGCAGGGAAACACGTTGCACTGCGCATGGGTGGTTGAGGTTCAAATTGTATAATGAACCCCCTGGAGGCTGCATATTGGCACTCCCATGGGAGATAGGCACAAGTATAGTCGTGTTGCAATGCTCATCTGTGGCTGATGTTCAAATTCCATTCTAAAGCCACTGGAGGCATATTGGTGCATCCGTTTGAGGGAGGGACCGAGGAATACGTCTTGCAACGCGCATATATCACAGAGGTTCAAATATACTTCTGAACACCCAGGAGGCAGCATATTGCAATTCGGTGGTTGGGAGGGGCGTGGAGAAATGCTTTGCTTTGCTCATGTGTCGTTAAGGTTCAAATTTTATAGTGAACCTTCTGGAGGCTCCAAATTGGCACTCCCATGGGAGATAGGGTCGAGTGGAATCGTGTTGCAATGGGCATGTGTGACTGATGTTCAAATTCCATCCTAAAGCCCCTGGAGTTATATTGTTGCTTCCGTTTGAAGGAGGGACAAAGGAATTTGTCTTTCAAAACGCACGAGTCGCTGGGGTTCAAATATACTTCTGACCCAACAGGAAACGACATAATGCAATTAGGCGGTTGGGAGAGGCGTGGCGAAACGCGTTTCTTTGCTCATGTGTCGTTAAGGTTCAAATTCTATAATGAAACTCGTGGAGGCTGCATATTGGCACTCCCATGGAAGATAGAGTCGAGTGGAATCATGTTGCAATGCGCATATGTGGCAGATGTTCAAATTCCATCCTGAGGGCCCTGGAGGCATATTGGTTGTTCTGATTGAGGGAGGACAAAAGAATATGTTTTGCAATGCGCATGTGTTTCTGAGGTTCAAATATACTTCTGAACCCCGAAGAGGCAGCATATTGCATTTCGGCGGTTGGGAGGGGCATGGGGAAACACGTTGTTTTGCGCATGTGTGGTTGAGGTTCAAATTCTATGATGAACACCCTGGAGGCTGCATATTGGCACTCCCATGGGACATAGGGACAAGTAGAGTCGTGTTGCAATGCACATGTGTGGCTGATGTTCAAATTCCATCCTAAAGCGACTGGAGGCATATTTGTGCTTCCGTTTGAGTTAGGGACAAAGGAATATGTCGTGCAATGTGCAAGCGTCGCTGAGATTCAAATATACTTCTGAACCCCCACGAGGCAGCATATTGCAGTTCGGTGGTTGGGAGGGGTGCAGGGAATCGCGTTGCACTGCGTGTGGGTGGTTGAGCTTCAAATTATATAATGAACCCCCTGGAGGCTGCATATTGGCACTCCCATGGGAGATAGGGACAAGTATAGTCGTGTTGCAATGCGCATGTGTGACTGATGTTTAAATTCCATCCTAAAGCCCCTGGAGGCATATTGGTGCTTCCGTTTGAGGGAGGGACAAAGGAATACGTCTTGCAATGCGCATGCATTGCTGAGTTTCAAATATACTTCTGAACCCCCAGCAGGCAGCCTATTGCAATTCAGTGGTTGGGAGGGGCATGGGGAACGCGATGCATTGCGCATGGGTGGTTTAGTTTCAAATTCTATAATGATCGCCCTGGAGGATGCATATTGGTACTCCCAGGGGAGATAGGGTCGAGGGGAATCGTGTTGCAATGCGCATGGGTGGCTGATGTTCAAATTCCATCCTGAGGCACCTGGAGGCATATTGGTGATTATGTTTGAGGGAGGACAAAGGAATACCTTTTGCAGTGCGCATGTGTCGCTGAGGTTCAAATATAATTCTGATCCCCAGGAGTCTGCATATTGCAATTCGGTGGTTGGGAGGGGCGTGGGGAAACACGTTGCTTTGCGCATGTGTGGTTGAGGTTCAAATTTTATAATGAACATCCTGGAGACGGCATATTGGCTCCCCCATGGGACATAGGGACGAGTTTAATCGTGTTTTAATGCGCAAGTGAGACTGATGTTGAGATTCCATCCTGAAGCCCCTGGAGGCATATTGTTGCTTCCGTTTGAGGGAGGGACTGAGGAATTCGTCTTGCAATGCGCATGCGTCGCTGAGGTTCAAATATACTACTGACCCCACAGGAGGCAGCATATTGCAATTCGGCGGTTAGGAGGGCCGTGGGAAAACGCGTTGCTTTGTGCATGTGTGGTTGAGGTTCAAATTCTATGATAAACCCCCTGGAGGCTGCATTTTGGCACTCCAATGGGAGATAGGTACAAGTAGATTCGTGTTGAATGCGCATGTGTGGCTGATGATCAAACTCCATCCTAAAGCCCCTGGATGCATATTGGTGCTTCTGTTTGAGGGAGGAATAAAGAAATACTTCTTCCAATGCACAAGCGTTGCTGAGGTTCAAATATACTTCCGACGCCACAGGAAACAGCATAATGCAAATCGGCGGTTGTGAGGGGCGTGGGGAAACGCGTTGCATTGCGCATGTGTGGTTCAGGTTCAAATTATATAAGGAAACCCCTGGTGGTTGCATTTTGGCACTCCCATGGGAGATAGGGACGAGTGGAAACGTGTTGCAATTTGCATGTAAGGCTGAAGTTCAAATACCATCCTAAAGCCCCTGGAGGCATATTGGTGCTTCCGTTTGAGGGAGGGACAAACGAAAAAGTCTTGCAATGTGCATGCATCGCAGAGGTACAAATTTAGTTCTGAACCCCTAGGAGGCAGCATATTGCAATTCGTCGTTTGGGAGGGCGTGGGGAAACGCATTCTTTGCTCATGTGTGGTTAAGGTTCAAATTCTATAATGAACCTCCTGGAATCTGCATATTGGCCTTAGCATGGGAGATTGGGACGAGTGGAATCGTGTTGCAATGCGCATATGTAACTGATGTTCAAATTCCATTCTGAGGTTGAGGTTAAAATTCTATAATGAACATACTCATGGCTGCATATAGGGACGAATGGAACACTGTTGAAACGCGCATGTGTGGCTGATGTGTAAATTCCATCCTAAAGCCACTGGAGGCATATTGTTGCTTCCGTTTGAGGGCGGGACATAGGAATTTGTCTTGGAAAGCGCATGCGTCGCTGAGGTTCATATATACTTCTGACCCCACTGGAGGCCGCATATTGCAATTCGGCGGTTGGGAGGGGCGTGGGGAAACGTGTTGTATTGCGCATGTGTGGTTGAGGTTCAAATTCTATAACTAACATCCTGGAGACCGCATATTGGCTCTCCCATGGGACATAGGGACGAGTTGAATCGTGTTGCAATGCGCAAGTGTGGCTGATGTTCAGATTCCATCCTAAAGCCCCTGGAGGCATATTGTTGCTTCCGTTTGAGGGAGGGACTAAGGAATTCGTCTTGCAATGCGCATGCGTTGCTGAGGATCAAATATACTACTGACCACACAGAAGGCAGCATATTGCAATTCGGCGGTTGGGAGGGGCATGGGGAAACATTTTGCATTGCGCATGCGTGGTTGATGTTCAAATGATATAATGAAACCCCTGGGGGATGCATATTGGCTTTCCCAGAGGAGATAGGGTCGAGTGGAATCGTGTTGCAATGCGCATGTGTGGCTGATGTACAAATTCCATCCTGAGACCCCTGAAGGCATATTGGTGCTTATGTTTGAGGGAGGTCAAAGGAATACGTTTTCAATGCTCATGTGTCGCTGAGGTTCAAATATAATTCAGATCCCCAGGAGACAGCATATTGCAATTCGGCGGTTGGGAGGGGCGTGGGGAACCGCGTTGTATTGCGCATGTGTGGTTGAGGTTCAAATTCTATGATGAACCCCCTGGAGGCTGCATATTGGCACTCCCATGGGAGATAGGGACAATTAGAGTCGTGTTGCAATGCACATGTATGGCCAATGATCAAATATCATCCTGAGGCCCTTGGGGGCATATTGTTGCTTCCGTTTGAGGGAGGGCCAATGGAATACATTTTGCAATGCGCATTTGTTGCTGAGGTTCAATTATACTTCTGAACCCCCAGCAAGCAGCAAATTGCAATTCGGCGGTTGGGAGCGGCGTGGGGAAATGCGTTGCATTGTGCATGTGTGGTTGAGGATCAAATTTTATAATGAACCACTTGGAGGCTGCGTAATGGCTCTCACATGGGAGACGGGGATGAGTGGAATCGTGTTGCTATGCGCATCTGTGGATGATGTTCAATGTGGTTGAGGTTCAAATTCTATAATGAACACCCTGGTGGCTGCAATTGGCATTCCCACGGAGATAAGGACGAATGGAGACGAGTTGGTATGTGCATGTGTCGCTGATGTTCAATTCCATCCTAAAGCCCCTGGAGGCATATTTGTGTTTCCGTTTGAGGTAGGGACAAAGGAATACGTTTTGCAATGCACATGCGTCGCTGAGTTTAAAATATATTGCTGAACACCCAGGACGCAGCATACTGCAATTTGGCGGTTGCGAGGGGCGTGAAGCAACGCGTTGCATTCCGCATGTGTGGTTGAGGTTTAAATTCTATGATGAAACCCCTGGTGGCTGCATTTTGGCACTCCCATGGGAGATAGGTACAAGTAGAATCGTGTTGCGATGCGCATGTGTAGCTGATGATCAAACTCCATCCTAAAGCCCCTGGAGGGATATTGTGCTTCCGTTTCGGGAGGGACAAAGTAATACTTCTTGCAATGCGTGTGCGTCGCTGAGGTTCAAATATACTTCTGAACCCCTAGGAGGCAGCACATTCCAATTATGCGGTTGGGAGTTCGTGGGAATACGCATGCTTTTCTCAAGTGTGGTTGAGGTTCAAATTCTATAATGAACCTCCTGGAGGCTGCATATTGGCCTTAGTATGAGAGATAGGGACGAGTGAAATGGTGTCGAAATGCGCATGTGTAGCTGATGTTCAATGTGGTTGAGGTTCAAATTCTATAATGAACACCCTGGAGGCTGCATATTGCAATTCGCCTTTTGGGAGGGGCATGGGGAAACGTGTTGCTTTGTGCATGTGTGGCTGATGTTTAAATTCCATCCTAAAGCCCCTGGAGGCATATTGATGCTTCCCTTTTAGGGAGTGACAACGGAATACGTCTTGCAATTTGCATGCGTCACTGAGGTTCATATAAACCTCTGAACCCCCAGCAGCCAGCATATTACAATTCGGCGGTTGGGAGGGGCATGGGGAAACGCGATGCATTGCGCATGGGAGATTGATGTTCAAATTCTATAATGACCCCCCTGGAGGCTGCATATTGGCAATACCATGGGAGATAGGGACACGTGGAATCGTGTTGCAATGCACATGGGTGGCTGATGTTCAAATTCCATCCAAAAGCCCCTGGAGGCATATTGGTGCTTCCGTTTGAGGAAAGGACAGAGGAATACATCTTGCATTGCACATCCATCGCATCGGTTCAAATATACTTATGAACCCCCTGGAGGCAGCATTTTGCAATTCGGCGGTTGGGAGGGCGTGGGGAATAGCGTTGCTTTGCTCATGTGTCGTTAAGGTTCAAATTCTACAATGAACTTAATGGAGGCTGCATATAGGCACTCCCATGGGAGATAGGATCGAGTGGAATCGTGTTGCAATGCGCATGTGTGGCTGATGTTCAAATTCCATCCTGAGGCTCCTGGATGCATATTAGTGCTTCCGTTTGAGGGAGGACAATAGAATACGTTTTGCAATGCGCATGTGACACTGAGGTTCAAATATACGTCTGAAACCCCAGGGGGCAGCATATTTCCATTCGGCGGTTAGCAGGGCCGTGGGAAAACGCGTTGCTTTCCTCAAGTGTGGTTAAGGTTCAAATTCTATAATGAACCTCCTGGAGGCTGCATATTGGCCCAAACATGGGAGATAGGGACGAGTGGAAACGTGATGCAATGCACATGTGTGGCAGATGTTCAAATTCCATTCCGAGATTCAGATTCAAATTCTACAATGAACATCCTCGAGGCTGCATATTGGCACTCCCATGGGAGATAGCGACGTATGGAATCATGTTGAAAGGCGCATGTGTGGATGATGTTCAAATTCCACCCTAAAGCCCCTGGAGGCATATTTGTGCTTCCGTTTAGGGAGGGACAAAGCAATACGTCTTGCAATGAGTGTGCGTCGCTGATGTTCAAATTCCATCCTAAAGCCTCTGGAGGCATATTGGTACTTCCGTTTGAGGGACGGACAACGGAATACGTCTTGCAATGCGCATGCGTTGCTGAGGTTCAAATGCACTTCTGAACCCCCCGCAGGCAGCATATTGCAATTCCGCGGTTGGGAGGGGCGTGGGGAAACGTGTTGCATTGTGTATGTGTGGTTGAGGTTCAAATTCTATAATGAACCTTAAGGAGGCTGCATATTGGCACTGCCAAGGGAGATAGGATGAGTGGAATCGTGTTGCAATGCCCATGTGTGGCTGATACTCATTGTGGTTGAGGTTCGAATTCTATAATGAACACCCTGGAGGGTGCATATTGGCACTCCCATGGGAGATAGGGACGAATGGAATCGTGTTGAAATGCGCATGTGTCACTGATGTTCAAAATCCATCTTAAAGCCCCTGGAAGCATATTTTTGCTTCCGTTTAGGGAGGTCCAAGGAATACGTCTTGCAATGCGTATGCGTCACTGAGGTTCAAATATACTTCTGAAACCCAGGAAGCAGCAAATTGCAATTTGGAGGTTGGGAGGGGTGTGAAGCAACGCGGTGCATTGCGCATGTGAAATTGGGGGTTAAATTATATAATGAACACCCTGTTGGCTGCATTTTGGCACTCCCATGGCAGATAGGGACAAGTAGAGTCGTGTTGCAATGCGCATGTGTGGCTGATGCTCAAATTCCATCCTAAAGCCCCTGGAGGCATATTGGTGCTTCCGTTTGAGGGAGAGACAAAGGAATATGTCTTGAAATGCACATGCATCATAGAGGTTCAAATATACTTCTGAAACCCTAGGGGGCAGCAATTTGCAATTCGGCGGTTAGGAGGGCTGTGGGAAAATGCGTTGCTTTGCGCATGTGTCGTTGAGGTTCAAATTTTATGATGAAACCCCTGGAGGCTCCATTTTGGCACTCCCATGGGAGATAGGGACAAGTAGAGTTGTTTTGCAATGCACATATGTTGCTGATGATCAAATTCCATGCTAAAGCCATGGAGGCATGTTGGTGCTTCCGTTTGAGGGAAGGACAAAGGAATACGTCTTGCAATGTGCATGCGTCGCAGAGTTTCAAATATACTTCTGAACCCCCAGGAGGCAGCATACTATAATTCGGCGGTTAGGAGGGGCGTGCAGAAAACGCGTAGCATTTCGCATGTGTGGTTGAGGTTCATACTCTATGATGATCCCTTGAGGCTGCATATTGGCACTCCCATGGGTGATTGGGACGAGTGGAATTTTGTTGCAATGCGCATGTGTGGCTGATGTTCAAATACCATCCTGGGGCCTCTTGAGGCATATTGGTGCTTCCGTTTGAGTGATGAATAAAGGAATACGTCTTGCAATGTGCATGTGTCGCTGAGGTTCAAATATAATTCTGATCCCCAGGAGACAGCATATTGCAATTCGGCGGTTGGGAGGGGCGTGGGGAACCGCGTTGTATTGCGCATGTGTGGTTGAGGTTCAAATTCTATGATGAACCCCCTGGAGGCTGCATATTGGCACTCCCATGGGTGATAGGGACAATTAGAGTCGTGTTGCAATGCACATGTATGGCCAATGTTCAAATATCATCCTGAGGCCCTTGGGGGCATATTGTTGCTTCCGTTTGAGGGAGGGCCAATGGAATACGTTTTGCAATGCGCATTTGTCGCTGAGGTTCAATTATACTTCTGAACCCCCAGCAAGCAGCAAATTGCAATTCGGCGGTTGGGAGCGGCGTGGGGAAATGCGTTGCATTGTGCATGTGTGGTTGAGGATCAAATTTTATAATGAACCACCTGGAGGCTGCGTAATGGCTCTCACATGGGAGACGGGGATGAGTGGAATCGTGTTGCTATGCGCATCTGTGGATGATGTTCAATGTGGTTGAGGTTCAAATTCTATAATGAACACCCTGGTGACTGCAATTGGCATTCCCACGGAGATAAGGACGAATGGAGACGAGTTGTTATGTGCATGTGTCGCTGATGTTCAATTCCATCCTAAAGCCCCTGGAGGCATATTTGTGTTTCCGTTTGAGGTAGGGACAAAGGAATATGTCTTGCAATGCACATGCGTCGCTGAGTTTAAAATATATTGCTGAACACCCAGGATGCAGCATACTGCAATTTGGCGGTTGCGAGGGGCGTGAAGCAACGCGTTGCATTCCGCATGTGTGGTTGAGGTTTAAATTCTATGATGAAACCCATGGTGGCTGCATTTTGGCACTCCCATGGGAGATAGGTACAAGTAGAGTCGTGTTGCAATGCGCATGTGTAGCTGATGATCAAACTCCATCCTAAAGCCCCTGGAGGCATATTGTGCTTCCGTTTCGGGAGGGACAAAGTAATACTTCTTGCAATGCGTGTGCGTCGCTGAGGTTCAAATATACTTCTGAACCCCTAGGAGGCAGCACATTCCAATTATGCGGTTGGGAGTTCGTGGGAATACGCATGCTTTTCTCAAGTGTGGTTGAGGTTCAAATTCTATAATGAACCTCCTGGAGGCTGCATATTGGCCTTAGTATGGGAGATTGGGACGAGTGGAATGGTGTCGAAATGCGCATGTGTAGCTGATGTTCAATGTGGTTGAGGTTCAAATTCTATAATGAACACCCTGGAGGCTGCATATTGCAATTCGGCTTTTGGGAGGGGCATGGGGAAACGTGTTGCTTTGTGCATGTGTGGCTGATGTTTAAATTCCATCCTAAAGCCCCTGGAGGCATATTGGTGCTTCCGTTTTAGGGAGTGACAACGGAATACGTCTTGCAATGTGCATGCGTCACTGAGGGTCATATAAACCTCTAAACCCCCAGCAGCCAGCATATTGCAATTCGGCGGTTGGGAGGGGCATGGGGAAACGCGATGCATTGCGCATGGGAGATTGATGTTCAAATTCTATAATGACCCCCCTGGAGGCTGCATATTGGCAATACCATGGGAGATAGGGACACGTGGAATCGTGTTGCAATGCACATGGGTGGCTGATGTTCAAATTCCATCCAAAAGCCCCTGGAGGCATATTGGTGCTTCCGTTTGAGGAAAGGACAGAGGAATACATCTTGCATTGCACATCCATTGCATCGGTTCAAATATACTTATGAACCCCCTGGAGGCAGCATATAGCAATTCGGCGGTTGGGAGGGCGTGGGGAATAGCGTTGCTTTGCTCATGTGTCGTTAAGGTTCAAATTCTACAATGAACTTCCTGGAGGCTGCATATAGGCACTCCCATGGGAGATAGGATCGAGTGGAATCGTGTTGCAATGCGCATGTGTGGCTGATGTTCAAATTCCATCCTGAGCCTCCTGGATGCATATTAGTGCTTCCGTTTGAGGGAGGACAATAGAATACGTTTTGCAATGCGCATGTGACACTGAGGTTCAAATATACGTCTGAAACCCCAGGGGGCAGCATATTTCCATTCGGCGGTTAGCAGTGCCGTGGGAAAACGCGTTGCTTTCCTCAAGTGTGGTTAAGGTTCAAATTCTATAATGAACCTCCTGGAGGCTGCATATTGGCCCAAACTTGGGAGATAGGGACGAGTGGAAACGTGTTGAAAGGCGCATGTGTGGCTGATGTTCAAATTCCACCCTAAAGCCCCTGGAGGCATATTTGTGCTTCCGTTTGAGAGACGGACAACGGAATACGTCTTGCAATGCGCATGCGTTGCTGAGGTTCAAATGCACATCTGAACCCCCCGCAGGCAGCATATTGCAATTCCGCGGTTGGGAGGGGCATGGGGAAACGCGTTGCATTGTGTATGTGTGGTTGAGGTTCAAATTCTATAATGAACCATAAGGAGGCTGCATATTGGCACTGCCATGGGAGATAGGATGAGTGGAATCGTGTTGCAATGCGCATGTGTGGCTGATACTCATTGTGGTTGAGGTTCGAATTCTATAATGAACACCCTGGAGGGTGCATATTGGCACTCCCATGGGAGATAGGGACGAATGGAATCGTGTTGAAATGCGCATGTGTCGCTGATGTTAAAATTCCATCTTAAAGCCCCTGGAGGCATATTTTTGCTTCCGTTTGGGGAGGTCCAAAGAATACGTCTTGCAATGCGTCACTAAGGTTCAACTATACTTCTGAAACCCAGGAAGCAGCAAATTGCAATTTGGCGGTTGGGAGGGGCGTGAAGCAACGAGGTGCATTGCGCATGTGAAATTGGGGGTTAAATTATATAATGAACACCCTGTTGGCTGCATTTTGGCACTCCCATGGCAGATAGGGACAAGTAGAGTCGTGTTGCAATGCGCATGTGTGGCTGATGCTCAAAGTCCATCCTAAAGCCCCTGGAGGCATATTGGTGCTTCCGTTTGAGGGAGAGACAAAGGAATACGTCTTGAAATGCACATGCATCATAGAGGTTAAAAAATATACTTCTGAAACCCTAGGGCGCAGCATATTGCAATTCGGCGGTTAGGAGGGCTGTGGGAAAATGCGTTGCTTTGCGCATGTGTCGTTGAGGTTCATACTCTATGATGATCCCTTGAGGCTGCATATTGGCACTCCCATGGGTGATTGGGGCGAGTGGAATTTTGTTGCAATGCGCATGTGTGGCTGATGTTCAAATACCATCCTGGGGCCTCTTGAGGCATATTGGTGCTTCCGTTTGAGGGATGGATAAAGGAATACGTCTTGCAATGTGCATGTGTCGCTGAGGTTCAAATATACTTCTGAACCCCCAGGAGGCAGCATATTGGAATTCGGCAGTTGGGAGGGGCGTGGGGAAACACGTTGCTTTGCGCATGTGTGGTTGAGGTTCAAATTCTATGATGAACCTCCTGGAGGCTGCATATTGGCACCCCCATGGGAGATAGGGCAAGTAGAGTCTTGTAGCAATGCACATGTGTGGCCTATATTCAAATTCCATCCTAAAGCCCCTGAGGGCATATTGTGGCTTCTGTTTGAGGGAGGGACAAAGGAATACGTCTTGCAATGCGCATGCATCACAGAGGTTCAAATATGCTTCTGAACCCCCAGGAGTCAGCATATTGCAATACGGCGATTGGGCGGGCCGTGGGGAAACGCGTTGCTTTGCTCTTGTGACGTTAATGTGCAAATACAATAATGAATTTCCTGGAGGCTGCATATTGGCACTCGCATGGGAGATAGGGTCCAGTGGAATTGTGTTGCAATGGGCATGTGGGGCTGATGTTCCAATTCCATCCTGAGGCCCCTGGAGGCATGTTAGTGCTTCCGTTTGTGGGTGGACAAAGGAATACATTTTTCAATGTGCATGTGTCGCTGCGATTCAAATTTACTTCTGAACCCCGAGGAGGCATCATATTGCTTTTCGTTGGTTGGGAGGAGCGTGGGGAAACGCGTTATTTTGCGCATGTGTGGTTGAGTTTAAAATTCTATAATGAACCTCCTGGAGGCTGCATATTGGCATTCTCATGGGAGATAGGGACAAGAAGAGTCGTGTTGCAATGCGCATGTGTGGCTAATGTTCAAATTCCATCCTAAAGCCCCTGAGGGCATATTGGTGCTTGCGTTTCAGGGAGGGACAAAGGAATTCGTCTTGCAATGCGCATGAGTTTCTGAGGTTCAAATATAATTCTGACCTCACAGGAGGCAGCATATTGCAATTCGGCGGTTGCGAGGGGCGTGGGGAAACGCGTTGCATTGTGCATGTGTTGTTGAGGTTGAAATTATATAATGAGACACCTGGTGGTTGCATTTTGGCACTGCCATGGGAGATAGGGGTGAGTGGAATTGTGTTGCAATGCGCATGTGTGGCTGATGTTCAAATACCATCCTAAAGCCCCTGGAGGCATATTGGTGCTTCCGTTTGAGGGAGGGACAAAAGGAATACGTTTTGCAATGCACATATGTCGCTGAGGTTCAAATATACTTCTGAACCCCAAGTGACAGCATATTGCATTTCGGCGGCTAGGACGGGCGTGGGAAAACGCGTTGCTTTGCGCATGTGTGGTTGAGGTTCTCATTCTATTATGAACCCCTGCAGGCTGCAAATTGGCATTCTCATGGGAGATAGGGATAAGAAGAATCGTGTTGCAATGCGCATGTGTGGCTAATGTTCAAATTCCATCCTAAAGCCCCTGAGGGCATATTTGTGCTTCTGTTTGAGGGAGGGACAAAGGAATACAACTTGCAATGCGCATGCATCGCAGAGGTTCAAATATACTTCTGAAACCCAAGGGGGCAGCAAATTGCAATTCGGCGGTTGTGAGGGGCGTGGGGAAACGCGTTGCTTGGCGCATGTGTGGTTGAGGTTAAAATTCTATGATGAACCCCCTGAGGGCTGCATTTTGGCACTCCCATGGGAGATAGGGACAAATAGATTCGTGTTGCAATGCGCATGTGTGACCGATCAAAATCCATCCTAAAGCCCCTTGATTCATATTGGTGCTTCCGTTTGAGGGAGGGACAAAGGAATACGTATTGCAATGTGCATGCATTACAGAGGTTCAAATATATTTCTGAACCCCAGGAGCCAGCATATTGCAATTCGGCAGTTGGGAGGGCCGTGGGGAAATGCGTTGCTTTGCTCATGTGTCGTTAAGGTTGAAATTCAATAATGAAATTCCTGGAGGCTGCACATTGGCACTCCCAAGGGAGATAGGGTCGAGTGGAATCGTGTTGCAATGCGCATGCGTAGCTGAGGTTGAAATTCCATCCTGAGGCCCCTATAGGCATATTAGTGCTTCCGTTTGTGGGAGGACAAAGGAATACGTTTTGCAATGCGCATGTGTCGCTCCGGTTCAAATTTACTTCTGAACCCCGAGGAGGCAGCTTATTGCATTTCGGCGGTTGGGAGGGGTGTGGGGAAATGCGTTGCTTTGTGCATGTGTGGTTGAGGATCCAATTGTATGATGAACCCCCTGGAGGCTGCATATCGGCACTCCCATGGGTGATAGGGACAAGTAGAGTCATGTTGCAATGTGCATGCGTAGCTGAGGTTCAAATAAGGCTCTGACCCCACAGGAGCCAGGATATTGCAATTCGGCGGATGGAAGGGGCGTGGGAAACGGCATTGCATTGCGCATGTGTGGTTGAGGTTCAAATTATGTAATGAAACCCTTGGTGGCTGCATTTTGACACTCCCATGGAAGACGAGTGGAATCGTGTTGCAATTCGCATGTGTGGCTGATGTTCAAATACCATCCTAAAGCCCCCAGAGGCATATTGGTCCTTCCGTTTGAGGAAGGGACATAGGAATACGTTTTGTAATGCGCATTTGTCGCTGAGGTACAAATATACTTCTGTACTCCCAGGAGGCAGCATATTGCAATTCGGCGGTGCGGAGGGGCGTGGGGAAATGCGTTACATTGCGCATGTGTGGTTTAGGTTCAAATCCTATAATGAAACTCCTGGAGGCTGCATATTGGCACTCCCATGGGAGGTATGGATGAATGGAATGGTGCTGAAATGTGCATGTGTCGCTGATCTTGAATTCCATCATAAAGCCCCTGGAGGCATATTTGTGCTTCCGTTTGAGGCAGGGACCATGGAATACGTCTTGCAATTCACATGATTCGCTAAGGTTCAAATATACATCTGAACCCAGAGGAATGCTTCATTTTGCAATTCGGCGGTTTTGAGGGGCGTGGGTAAAAGTGTTGCTTTGCTCATGTGTCGTTAAGGATCAAATTCTATAATGAACCTCCTGGATACTGCATATTGGCACTCCCGTGGAAGATAGGGCCGAGTGGAATCGTGCTGCATTGCGCATGTGTGGCTCATGTTCAGATTCCATCCTGAGGCCCCTGGAGATATAATGGTTCTTCCGTTTGAGGGACGAAAAAGGAATACGTTTTGGAATGCACATGTGTCGCTGAGGTTCAAATATACTTCTGAACCCCAAGAAGGCAGCATATTGCATTTCGGCAGTTGGGAGAGGCGTGGGGAAACGCGATACTTTGCGCATGTGTGGTTGAGGTTCAAATTATATAATGAAACACCTGGTTGCTGCATTCTGGCTCTCCCATGGGAGATGGGAAAGAGTGGAATCGTGTTCCAATGTGCAGGTGTGGCTGATGTTAAAATACAATCCTAAAGCCCCTGGAGGCATATTGGTGCTTCCGTTTGAGGGAGAGGCAAACGAATACGTCTTGCAATGTGCATGCGTCGCTGAGGTTCAAATTTACTTCTGAACCCCCAGGATGCAGCGTATTGCAATTCGGCGGTTGGGAGGGGGTGGGGAAATGCGTTCCATAACGCATGTGTGGTTGAGGTTTAAATTCTATAATGAAACTCCTGAAGGCTGCATATTGTCACTCTCGTGGGAGATAGGGTCAAGTAGATTCGTGTTGCATTGCGCATGTGTGGCTGATGTTCATAATCCATCCGAAAGCCCCTGTAGGTATATTGGTGCTTCCATTTGAGGGTGGGACAAAGGAATACGTCTTGCAATGCGCATTTGTTGCTGAGGTACAAATATACTTCTGAACTCTAAGGAGGCAGCATATTGCAATTCGGCGTTTGGGAGGGGCGTGGGGAATTGCGTTGCATTGCACGTGTGTGGTTGAGGATCAAATTCTATTATGAACTCTCTGGAGGCTGCATATTGGCACTCCCATTGGAGATAGGGACGAGTGGAATCATGTTGATATGTGCATGTGTCGCTGATGTTCCATTCCATCCCAAAGCCCCTGGAGGCATATTTGTGCATCCGTTTTAGGGAGGGACAAAGTAATACATCCAGAAATGAACATTTGTCGCTGAGGTACAAATATACTTCTGAACCCCTAGGAGGCAGCACATTGTAATTCGGCGGTTGGGAGCGCTTGGGGAAACGTGTTGCTTTGCTCATGTGTCGGTAAGGTTCAAAGTCTATAATAAACACCCTGGAGGCTGCATACTGGCACTACCATAGGAGATACGGACGAGTGGAAACGTGTTGCAATGCGCATGTGTGGCTGATGTTCAAATTCCATCCTGAGGCTCCTGGAGGCATATTAGTGCTTCTGTTTTACGGTTTTACGGAGGGACAAAGGAATACGTCTTGAGATGCGCTTGCGTCACTGGGGTTCAAATAAACTTCTTAACACCCAGCAAGCAGCATATTGTAATTCGGCCGTTGGCAGGGGCGTGGGGAAACGTGTTGCATTGCGCATGGGTGGTTGAGGTTCAAATTCTATAATGACCCCCCTGGATGCTTTATATTGGCACTCCAATAGGAGATAGGGACGAATGGAATCGTGCTGAAATGCGCATGTGTGTCTAATGTTCAAACTCCATCCTAAAGCCCCTGGAGGAAAGAGGAATAATTCTTGCAATGCGCATGCATCGCAGAGCTTCAAATATAGTTCTGAACCTCCAGGACGCAGCATATTGCAATTCGGCGGTTAGGAGGGCGTGGGGAAACGCGTTGCTTTGCTCATGGGTCGTTAAGGTTCAAATTCTATAATGAAACTACTGGAGGCTACATATTCGCACACCCATGGGAGATGGGGTCGAGTGGAATCGTGTTGCAATGCGCATGTGTGGCTGACGTTCAAATTCCATCCTGAGACCCCCAGAGGCATATTGGTGCTTCCGTTTGACGGAGGACAAAGGAATACGTTTTACAATGCGCATGTGTTTCCGAGGTTCAAATATACTTCTGAACTCGAGGAGACAGCATATTGCAATTCGGCGTTTGGGAGGGACGTGGGGAACCACGTTGCATTGCGCATGTGTGGTTGAGGTTCAAATTATATATTGAAACCCCTGGTTGCTGCATATTGGCACTCTCATGGGAGATAGGAACGAGTGGAATAGTGTTGAAATGTGAATGTGTGGCTGATGTTCAATATGACTGAGGTTAAAATTCTATAATGAACCCCCTGGAGGCTGCATATTGGCACTCCCATGAGAGATAGGGACGAATGGGATCGTGATGCAATGCACATGTGTGGCTGATGTTCAAATACCATCCCAAAGCCCCTGGAGGCATATTTGTGCATCCGTTTTAGGGAGGGACAAAGTAATACATCCTGAAATGAACATTTGTCGCTGAGGTACAAATATACTTCTGAACCCCTAGGAGGCAGCACATTGTAATTCGGCGGTTGGGAGGGGTGTGAAAACGCGTTGCATTGCGCATGTGTTGTTGAGGTTTAAATTCTATGTGAACCCCCTGGAGGCTGCATATTGGCACTCCCATGAGATATAGGGACAAGTAGAGTCGTGTTGCAATGCACATGTGTGACTGATGTTCAAATTCCATCCTAAAGCCCTTTAAGGCATATTGGTGCTTCCGTTTTAGGTAGGGACAAAGGAATACGTTTTGCAATGTGCATGCGTCACAGAGGTTCAAATATACTTCTGAACCCCCAGCAGGCAGCATATTGCAATTCGGCGGTTGGGAGCGCTTGGGGAAACGTGTTGCTTTGCTCATGTGTCGGTAAGGTTCAAAGTCTATAATAAACACCCTGGAGGCTGCATACTGGCACTACCATAGGAGATACGGACGAGTGGAAACGTGTTGCAATACGCATGTGTGGCTGATGTTAAAATTCCAGCCTAAAGCCCCTGAAGGCATATTTTTGCTTCCGTTTAGGGAGGGACAAAGGAATACGTATTACAATGCGTGTTCGTCACTGGGGTTCAAATATACTTCTGAACTCCCACGAGGCAGCATATTGCAATTTGGCTTTTGGGTTGCGGCGTGGGGAAACACGTTGCTTTGCGCATGTGTGGTTGAGGTTCAAATTCCATAATGAAACTCCTGGTGGCCGCATATTGGCAGTCCCATGGTAGATACGGACGAATGGAATTGTGTTGCAATGCACATGTGTGACTGATGTTAAAATTCCATCCTAAAGCCGCTTTAGGCATATTGGTGCTTCCGTTTTAGGGAGGGACAAAGGAATACATCTACCACTGTGCATGCGTCACTGAGGTTGAAATAAACTTCTGAACCCCCAGCAGGCAGCATATTGCAATTCGCCGGTTGGGAGGGGCGTGGGAAAACGCGTTGCATTGCGCATGGGTGGTTGAGGTTTGAATTCTATAATGACCCCCCTGGAGGCTGCATATTGGCACTCCCATGAAAGATAGGAACGTGTGGAATCGTGTTGCAATGCACATGTGTGGCTTATGTTCCAATTCCATCGTAAAGTCATATTGGTGCTTCCGTTTGAGGGAGGGACAAAAGAATTCGTCTTGCATTGTGAACGCATTGCTGAGGTTAAAAAATACTTCTGAACCCCCAGAAGGCAGCATATTGCAATTCGGCGGTTGGGACGGGCGTGGGGAAACGCGTTGCATTGCGCATGTGTGGTTGAGGTTCAAATTCTATAATGAACCCCCTGGAGGCTGCATATTGGCACTCCCATGGGAGATAATGACGAGTGGAATCGTGTTGCAATGTGCATGTGTGGCTGATGTTCAATGTGGTTGAGGTTCAAATTATATAATGAACACCCTGGAGGCTGCATATTGGCACTCCCATGGGAGATAGGGTCGTGTGGAAACGTGTTGCAATGCGCATGTGTGGCTGATGTTCAAATTCCATCCTGAGGCTCCTGGAGGCATATTAGTGCTTCTGTTTTACGGAGGGACAAAGGAATACGTCTTGAGATGCGCATGCGTCACTGGGGTTCAAATAAACTTCTTAACACCCAGCAAGCAGCATATTGTAATTCGGCCGTTGGCAGGGGCGTGGGGAAACGTGTTGCATTGCGCATGGGTGGTTGAGGTTCAAATTCTATAATGACCCCCCTGGATGCTTTATATTGGCACTCCAATAGGAGATAGGGACGAATGGAATCGTGCTGAAATGCGCATGTGTGTCTAATGTTCAAATTCCATCCTAAGGCCCCTTGAGGTATATTGGTGCTTCCGTTTGAGGGAGGGACAAAGGAATACGTTTTGTAATGCGCATTTGTCGCTGAGGTACAAATATACTTCTGAACCCCCAGCAGGCAGCATATTGCAATTCGGCAGTTGGGAGGGGGTAGGGGAAACGCGTAGCATTGTGCATTGGTGGTTTAGTTTCAAATTCTATAATGACCCCTCTGCATATTGGCTCTCCCATGGGAGATAGGGGCGCGTGGAATCGTGTTGCAATGCACATGTGTGGATGATGTTCAAATTCCATCCTAAAGCCCTTGGAGGCACATTGGTGCTTCCGTTTGAGGGAGAGGCAAACGATTACGTCTTGCAATGCGCATGTGTCGCTGAGGTTCAAATATACTTCTGAACCCCCAGGAGGCAGCATATTGCAATTCGGCGGTGCGGAGGGGCGTGGGGAAACGCGTTACATTGCGCATGTGTGGTTGAGGTTCAAATTCTATAATGAACCCCCTGGAGGCTGCATATTGGCACTCCCATGGGAGGTATGGATGAATGGAATGGTGCTGAAATGTGCATGTGTCGCTGATCTTGAATTCCATCAAAAAGCCCCTGGAGGCATATTTGTGCTTCCGTTTGAGGCAGGGACCATGGAATACGTCTTGCAATTCACATGATTCGCTAAGGTTCAAATATACATCTGAACCCAGAGGAATGCTGCATTTTGCAATTCGGCGGTTTTGAGGGGCGTGGGTAAAAGTGTTGCTTTGCTCATGTGTCGTTAAGGATCAAATTCTATAATGAACCTCCTGGATACTGCATATTGGCACTCCCGTGGAAGATAGGGCCGAGTGGAATCGTGCTGCATTGCGCATGTGTGGCTCATGTTCAAATTCCATCCTGAGGCCCCTGGAGATATAATAGTTCTTCCGTTTGAGGGACGAAAAAGGAATACGTTTTGGAATGCACATGTGTCGCTGAGGTTCAAATATACTTCTGAACCCCAAGAAGGCAGCATATTGCATTTCGGCAGTTGGGAGAGGCGTGGGGAAACGCGATACTTTGCGCATGTGTGGTTGAGGTTCAAATTATATAATGAAACACCTGGTTGCTGCATTCTGGCTCTCCCATGGGAGATGGGAAAGAGTGGAATCGTGTTCCAATGTGCAGGTGTGGCTGATGTTAAAATACAATCCTAACGCCCCTGGAGGCATATTGGTGCTTCCGTTTGAGGGAGAGGCAAACGAATACGTCTTGCAATGTGCATGCGTCGCTGAGGTTCAAATTTACTTCTGAACCCCCAGGATGCAGCGTATTGCAATTCGGCGGTTAGGAGGGGGTGGGGAAATGCGTTCCATAACGCATGTGTGGTTGAGGTTTAAATTCTATAATGAAACTCCTGAAGGCTGCATATTGTCACTCTCGTGGGAGATAGGGTCAAGTAGATTCGTGTTGCATTGCGCATGTGTGGCTGATGTTCATAATCCATCCGAAAGCCCCTGTAGGTATATTGGTGCTTCCATTTGAGGGTGGGACAAAGGAATACGTCTTGCAATGCGCATTTGTTGCTGAGGTACAAATATACTTCTGAACTCTAAGGAGGCAGCATATTGCAATTCGGCGTTTGGGAGGGGCGTGGGAAATTGCGTTGCATTGCACGTGTGTGGTTGAGGATCAAATTCTATTATGAACTCTCTGGAGGCTGCATATTGGCACTCCCATTGGAGATAGGGACGAGTGGAATCATGTTGATATGTGCATGTGTCGCTGATGTTCCATTCCATCCCAAAGCCCCTGGAGGCATATTTGTGCATCCGTTTTAGGGAGGGACAAAGTAATACATCCTGAAATGAACATTTGTCGCTGAGGTACAAATATACTTCTGAACCCCTAGGAGGCAGCACATTGTAATTCGGCGGTTGGGAGGGGTGTGAAAACGCGTTGCATTGCGCATGTGTTGTTGAGGTTTAAATTCTATGTGAACCCCCTGGAGGCTGCATATTGGCACTCCCATGAGATATAGGGACAAGTAGAGTCGTGTTGCAATGCACATGTGTGACTGATGTTCAAATTCCATCCTAAAGCCCTTTAAGGCATATTGGTGCTTCCGTTTTAGGTAGGGACAAAGGAATACGTTTTGCAATGTGCATGCGTCACAGAGGTTCAAATATACTTCTGAACCCCCAGCAGGCAGCATATTGCAATTCGGCGGTTGGGAGCGCTTGGGGAAACGTGTTGCTTTGCTCATGTGTCGGTAAGGTTCAAAGTCTATAATAAACACCCTGGAGGCTGCATACTGGCACTACCATAGGAGATACGGACGAGTGGAAACGTGTTGCAATGCGCATGTGTGGCTGATGTTCAAATTCCATCCTGAGGCTCCTGGAGGCATATTAGTGCTTCTGTTTTACGGTTTTACGGAGGGACAAAGGAATACGTCTTGAGATGCGCTGGCGTCACTGGGGTTCAAATAAACTTCTTAACACCCAGCAAGCAGCATATTGTAATTCGGCCGTTGGCAGGGGCGTGGGGAAACGTGTTGCATTGCGCATGGGTGGTTGAGGTTCAAATTCTATAATGACCCCCCTGGATGCTTTATATTGGCACTCCAATAGGAGATAGGGACGAATGGAATCGTGCTGAAATGCGCATGTGTGTCTAATGTTCAAACTCCATCCTAAAGCCCCTGGAGGAAAGAGGAATAATTCTTGCAATGCGCATGCATCGCAGAGCTTCAAATATAGTTCTGAACCTCCAGGACGCAGCATATTGCAATTCGGCGGTTAGGAGGGCGTGGGGAAACGCGTTGCTTTGCTCATGGGTCGTTAAGGTTCAAATTCTATAATGAAACTACTGGAGGCTACATATTCGCACACCCATGGGAGATGGGGTCGAGTGGAATCGTGTTGCAATGCGCATGTGTGGCTGACGTTCAAATTCCATCCTGAGACCCCCAGAGGCATATTGGTGCTTCCGTTTGACGGAGGACAAAGGAATACGTTTTACAATGCGCATGTGTTTCCGAGGTTCAAATATACTTCTGAACTCGAGGAGACAGCATATTGCAATTCGGCGTTTGGGAGGGACGTGGGGAACCACGTTGCATTGCGCATGTGTGGTTGAGGTTCAAATTATATATTGAAACCCCTGGTTGCTGCATATTGGCACTCTCATGGGAGATAGGAACGAGTGGAATAGTGTTGAAATGTGAATGTGTGGCTGATGTTCAATATGACTGAGGTTAAAATTCTATAATGAACCCCCTGGAGGCTGCATATTGGCACTCCCATGAGAGATAGGGACGAATGGGATCGTGATGCAATGCACATGTGTGGCTGATGTTCAAATACCATCCTAAAGCCCCTGGAGGCATATTGGTGCTTCCGTTTGAGGCAGGACAAAGGAATACGTCTTGCAATGCGCATGCATCGCAGAGGTTCAAATATATTTTTGATACACCAGGAGGCATCATATTCCAATTCGGCTGTAATAAGGGCCGTGGTGAATCATGTTGCATTGCGCATGGGTGGTTGAGGTTCAAATTCTATAATGAACCTCCTGGAGGCTGCAAATTGGTCCTACCATGGGAGATAGGGACGAGTGGATTCGTGGTGCAATGCGCATATGTGGCTGATGTTCAAATTCCTATCTGAGGTGGAGGTTAGAAATTCTATAAAGAACATCCTCGAGGCTGCATTTTGGCACTCCCATGGGAGATAGGGACAAGTAGATTCGTGTTGCATGTGTGGCTTAAGTTCAAATTCTATCCTGTCGCCCCTGGAGGCATATTGGTGCATCCGTTTGAGGGAGGGATGAAGGAATACGTTTTGCAATGTGCATGCGGCACTGAGGTTCAAATATACTTCTGAATACCCAGCAGGCAGCATATTGCATTCGGCGGTTGGGAGGGGCGTGGGGAAACGCGTTGCATAGGGCATGGGCTGTTGAGGTTCAAATTCTATAATGACCCCCACTGGAGGCTGTATATTGGCACTCCCATTGGAGATAGGGTCGCCTGGAAACGTGTTGCAATACACATGTGTGCCTGATGTTCAAATTCCATCCTAAAGCCGCTGGGGGCATTTTTGTGCTTCCGTTTGAGGGATGGACAAATGAATACGTCTTGCAATGCGCATGTGTCGCTGAGGATCTAATATACTTCTGAACCCCCTGGAGGCAGCATATTGGAATTCGGCGGTTGGGAGGGGCGTGGGGAAACACGTTGCATTGCGCTTGTGTCTTTGAGGTTCAAATTCTATATTGAATCCCCTGGTGGCTGAATATTGGCTCTTCCATGGGAGATAGGGACAAGTGGAATCGTGTTTCAATATGCATGTGTGGCTGATGTTCAAATTCCATCTTAAAGCCCCTGGAGGAATATTGGTGCTTCCGTTTGAGGGAGGGACAAAGGAATACGTCTTACAATGCGCATGCGTCGTAGAGGTTCCAATATACTTCTGAACCCCCAGGAGGCAGCATATTGCTATTCGGCGGTTGGGAGGGGCGTGGGAAATCGCGTTAAATTGCGCATGTGTGGTAGAGGTTCAAATTCTATAATGAACCCACTGGAGGCTGCATATTGGCACTCCCATGATAGACAGGGACGAGTGGAAAAGTGTTGCAATGCGCATGTGTGGCTAATGTTCAATGTGGTTGAGGTTCAAATTCCATAATGAACACCCTGGAGGCTGCATATTGGCACTCCCATGGGAGATAGGGACGAATGGAATCGTGTTGAAATGCGTATGTGTTGCTGATGTTCAATTCCATACTATAGCCCCAGGAGGATTATTTGTGCTTCCGTATGAGGTAGGGACAAAGGAATACGTCTTGCAATGCACAAGCGTCACTGTCGTTCAAATATACTTCTGAAACCCCAATAGGCAGCATATTGCAAATCGGCAGTGGGGAGGGGCGTGGGGAAAGGCGTTGCATGGCGCATGTGTGGTTGAGGTTTGAATTCCATGATGAACCACCTGGAGACTGAATATTGGCACTCCCATGGGAGATAGAGACAAGTTGAATCGTGTTGCAATGCGCATGTGTGGCTGATGTTTAAATTCAATCCTGACGCCCCTTTAGGCATATTAGTGCTTCCGTTTGAGGGAGGGACGGAGGAATATGTTTTGCAATGCATATGCGTCGCTGAGGTTCAAACATACATCTGAACCCCCGGCAGGCAGCATATTGCATTACGGCGTTTGGGAGGGCGTGGATAAACGCGTTACTTTGCTCATGTTTCGTTAAATTTCAATTCAATAATGAAATTCCTGGAGGCCGCATATTGGCACTCCCATGGGAGATTCGGGCGAGTGGAATCGTGTTGCAATGCGCATGTGTGACTTATGTTTAAATTCCATCCTAAAGCCCCTGGAGGCATATTGGTGCTTCCGTTTTAGGAAGGGACAACGGAATACATCTTGCACTGTGCATGCGTCACTGAGGTTGAAATAAAAATCTGAACCCCCAGCAGGCAGCATATTGCAATTCGGCGGTTGGGAGGGGCGTGGGAAAACGCGTTGCATTGCGCATGTGTGGTTGAGGTTCAAATTCTATAATGAACCCCCTGGACGCTGCATATTGGCACTCCCATGGGAGATAATGACGAGTGGAATCGTGTTGCAATGTGCATGTGTGGCTGATGTTCAATGTGGTTGAGGTTCAAATTATATAATGAACACCCTGGAGGCTGCATATTGGCACTCCCATGGGAGATAGGGACACGTAGAGTCGTGTTGCAATGCACATGTGTGGCTGATGCTCAAATACCATCCTAATGCCCTGGGAGCATATTGGTGCTTCCGTTTGACGGAGAGGCAAAGGAATACGTCTTGCAATGTGCATGCGTCGCTGAGGTTCAAATATACTTCTGAACCCCCAGCAGGCAGCATATTGCAATTCGGAGGTTGGGAGGGCGTGGGGAAACGCGTTGCTTTGCCCATGTGTCGGTAAGGTTCAAATTCTATAATGAACCTCCTGGAGGCTGCATATTGTTACTCCCATGGGAGATGGGGTCGAGTGGAATCGTGTTGCAATGCGCAAGTGTAGCTGATGTTCAAATACCATCCTGAGGCCCCTGTAGGCGTATTGGTGCTTGCGTTCGAGGGAGGGACAAAGGAATTCGTCTTGCAACGTGCATGTGTCGCTTAGGTTCAAATAAACATCTGATCCCCGAGGAGGCAGCATATTGCATTTCGGCGGTTGGGAGGGGCGTGGGGATACGCGTTGCTTTGAGCATCTGTCGTTGAGGTTCAAATTCTATAATGAACACCCTGGAGGCTGCATACTGGCACTACCATAGGAGATAGGGTCGAGTGGAATCGTGTTGCATGCGCATGTGTAGCTGATGTCCAAATTCCATCCTGAGGCCCCTAGAGGCATATTGGTGTTTCCGTTTGAGAGAGGACAAAGAAATACGTTTTGCAAAGCGCATGTGTCGCTGAGGTTCAAATATAATTCTGAGCCCCAAGAGTCAGCACATTGCATTTCGGCGGTTGGGAGGGGTGTGTAAACGTGTTGCATTGCGCATTTGTGGTTGAGGTGTAAATTCTATAATGAAGTTCCTGGAGGCGCATATTGGCACTCCCATGGGAGATAGGGACGAGTGGAAACGTGTTGCAATGCGCATGTGTTGCTGATGTTCAAATTCCATCCTAAAGCCCCTGAAGGCATATTTTTGCTTCCGTATAGGGTGGGACAAAGGAATACGTATTGCAATGCGTATGCGTCACTGGGGTTCAAATATACCTTTGAACCCCCAGGTGGCAGCATATTGTAATTCGGCAGTTGTGAGTGGCGTGCAGAAACGCGTTGCATTGCGCATGTGTGGTTGAGGTTCAAATTTTATTATGAACCACCTGGAGGCTGCATATTGGCATTCCCATGGGAGATAGGGACAAGTAGACACGTGTTGCCATGCACATTTCTGAACTCCCAGGAGGCAGCATATTGCAATTCGGCGGTTGGAATGGTCGTGGGAAACGCGTTGCAATGCGCATGTGTGGTTGAGGTTCAAATTCTATAATGAACCCCCTGGAGGCTGCATATTGGCACCCCCATGGGAGATAAGGACGTGTGGAAACGTGTTGCAATGTGCATGTGTGGCTGATGTTCAATGTGGTTGAGGTTCAAATTATATAATGAACATCCTGGAGGCTGCATATTGGCACTCCCTTGGGAGATAGGGACGAATGGAATTGTGTTGAAATGCGCATGTGTTACTTATGTTCAATTCCGTCCTAAAGCTCCTGGAGGCATATTTTTGCCTCTGTTTGAGGTAAAGACAAAGGTATACGTCTTGCAATGCACATGTGTCACTAAGGTTCAAATATACTTCTGAACCCCCAGGAGGCAGCATATTGCAATTCAGCGGTTGGGATGCCATGGGGAAACGCGTTGCTTTGCTCATGTGTCGTTAAGGTTCAAATTCTATGATGAACCCCCTGGAGGCTGCATATGGGCACTCCCATGGGAGATAGGGACACGTAGAGTCGTGTTGCAATGCACATGTGTGGCTGATGCTCAAATTCCATCCTAATGCCCTGGGAGCATATTGGTGCTTCCGTGTGAGGGAGGGACAAGGAATACGTCTTGCAATGCATGTGCGTAGCTGAGGTTCGAATATACTTCTGACCCCACAGGAGGCAGCATATTGCAATTCCGCGGTTGGGAGGAGCGAGGGGAAAATCGTTGCATTGCACATGTGTCGTTGAGGTTCAAATCCTATGATGAACTCCCTGGAGGCTGCATATTGGCACTCTCATGGGTGATAGGGACAAGTTGAGTCGTGTTGCAATGTGCATGTGTGGCTGATGTTCAAATTCCATCCTAAAGCCCGTGGAGGCATATTGGTGCTTCCGTTTGAGGGAGGGACAGTAGAATACGGTTTGCAATGCGCACTTGATGCTGAGGTTCAAATATACTCCTGAACTACCAGGAGGCAGCATATTCCATTTCGGCTGTTGGGAGGGGCGTGTGGAAACGCGTTGCTTTGCACATGTGTGGTTGAGGTTCAAATACTTTAAGGAAACTCCTGGAGGACTCATATTGGCACTCCCATGGCAGATACGGACGAGTGGATTTGTGTTGCAATGCGCATGTGTGTCTGATGATCAAATTCCATCATAAAGCCCCTGGAGGCATATTGGTGCTTCTGTTTTACGGAGGGACAAAGGAATACGTCTTGCAATGCGCATGCGTCACTGAGGTTCAAATAATCTTCTGAACACCCAGCAAGCAGCATATTGTAATTCGGCCGTTGGGAGGGCGTGGGGAAACGCGTTGCTTTGCTCATGGGTCGTTAAGGTTCAAATTTTGTAATGAAACTCCTGGAGGCTGCATATTCGCTCTCCCATGGGAGATAGGATCGAGTGGAATCGTGTTGCAATGCGCATGTGTGGCTGATGTTCAAATTCCATCCTGAGGCCCCTAGAGGCATATTGGTGCCTTCTTTGAGGGAGGACAAAGGAATACGTTTTGCAATGCGCACGTGTTGCTGATGTTCAAATATACTTCTGAACCCCGAGGAGGCAGCATATTGCAATTCGGCGTTTGGGAGGGGCGTGGGGAACCACGTTGCATTGCGCATGTGTGGTTGAGGTTCAAATTATATAATGAAACCCCTGGTTGCTGCATTGTGGCACTCCGATGGGAGATAGGGACGAGTGGAATCGTGATGCAATGCACATGTGTGGCTGATGTTCAAATACCATCCTAAAGCCCCTGGAGGCATATTGGTGCTCTCGTTTGAAGGAGAGACAGAGGAATACGTCTTGCAATGCGCATGCATCACAGAGGTTCAAATATACTTCTCAAACCCTAGGAGGCAGCATGTTGAAATTCGGCGGTTGTGAGTTCGTGGGTAAACGCATTCTTTGCTAATGTGTGGTTTAGGTTCAAATTCTATAATGAACCCCCTGGAGGTCGCATATTTGCACTCCCATGGGAGATAGGGACAAGTAGAGTCGTGTTGTAATGCGCATTTGTGGCTGATGTTAAAATTCCATCCTAAAGCCCCTGGAGGCATATTGGTGCTTCCGTTTGAGGGAGGGCACAGGAATACCTCTTGCAATGCGCATGCGTAGTTGAGGTACAAATATACTTCTGACCCCACAGGAGGCAGCATATTGCCATTCGTCGGTTGGAAGGGGCGTGGGGAACCGCGTTGCATTCCGCATGTGTAGTTGAGGTTCATATTATATAACGAAATTCCTGGTGGCTGCATTTTGGCACTCCCATGGGAGATATGGACGAGTAGAATCGTGTTGCAATGCGCATGAGTGGCTGATGTTCAAATACCATCCTATAGCCCCTGGAGGCATATTGGTGCTTCCGTTTGAGGCAGGACAAAGGAATACGTCTTGCAATGCGCATGCATCGCAGAGGTTCAAATATATTTCTGATACACCAGGGGGCATCATATTGCAATTCGGCTGTAAGAAGGGCCGTGGTGAATCGTGTTGCATTGCGCATGTGTGGTTGATGTTCAAATTCCATTCTGAGGTGGAGGTTAGAAATTCTATAAAGAACATCCTCGAGGCTGCATATTGGCACTCCCTTGGGAGATAGGGACGAATGGAATCGTGTTGAAATGCGCATGTGTGGCTGATGTTCAAATTCCATCCTAAAGCCCTTGGAGGCATATTTGTGCTTCCGTTTGAGGGAGGGCACAGGAATACGTCATGCAATGCGTATTTGTCGCTGAGGTTCAAATATACTTCTAAACCCCCAGGAGGCAGCATATTGTAATTCGGCAGTTGGGTGTGGCGTGCGGAAACTCGTGTCATTGCGCATGTGTGGTTGAGGTTCACATTTTATGATGAACCCCCTGGTGGCTGCATTTTGGCACTCCCATGGGAGATAGGGACAAGTAGATTCGTGTTGCAATGTGCGTGTGTGGCTTAAGTTCAAATTCCATCCTGTCGCCCCTGGAGGCATATTGGTGCTTCCGTTTGAGGGAGGGATGAAGGAATACGTTTTGCAATGTGCATGCGGCACGTGTTGCAATACACATGTGTGGCTGATGTTCAAATTCCATCCTAAAGCCCCTGGGGGCATTTATGTGCTTCCGTTTGAGGGATGGACAAAAGAATACGTCTTGCAATGCGCATGTGTCGCTGAGGATCAAATATACTTCTGAACCCCCAGGAGGCAGCATATTGGAATTCGGCGGTTGGGAGGGCCGTGGGCAAACACGTAGCGTTGCGCTTGTGTGTTTGAGGTTCAAAATCTATATTGAACCCCCTGGAGGCTGCATATTGGCTCTCCCATGGGAGATAGGGACAAGTGGAATTGTGTTTCAATGCGCATGTGTGGCTGATGTTCAAATTCCATCTTAAAGCCCCTGGAGGAATATTGGTGCTTCCGTTTGAGGGAGCTACAAAGGAATACGTCTTGCAATGCGCATGCGTCGCAGAAGTTTCAATATACTTCTGAACTCCGAGGAGGCAGCATATTGCAATTCGGCGGTTGGGAGGGGCGTGGGATATCGCGTTGAATTGCGCATGTGTGGTTGAGGTTCAAATTCCATAATGAACACCCTGGAGGCTGCATATTGGCACTCCCATGGGACATAGGGACGAATGGAATCGTGTTGAAATGCGTATGTGTTGCTGATGTTCAATTCCATACTATAGCCCCTGGAGGAGTATTTGTGCTTCCGTATGAGGTAGGGACAAAGGAATACGTCTTGCAATGCACATGCGTCACTGTCGTTCAAATATACTTCTGAAACCCCAGGAGGCAGCATATTGCAAATCGGCGGTGGGGAGGGGCGTGGGGAAAGGCGTTGCATGGCGCATGTGTGGTTGAGGATTGAATTCTATGATGAACCCCCTGGAGGCTGAATATTGGCACTCCCATGGGAGATAGGGGCGCGTGGAAACGTGTTGCAATGCACATGTGTGGTTGACTTTCATATTCCATCCTAATGCCCTTGGAGGCGTATTGGTGCTCCCGTTTGAGGGAGGGACAGAGGAATACGTCTTGCAATGCGCATGCGTTGCTGAGGTTCAAATGCACTTCTGAACCCCCCGCAGGCAGCATATTGCAATTCGGCGGTTGGGAGGGGCGTGGGGAAACGCGTTGCATTGCGCATGTGTGGTTGAGGTTCAAATTCTATATTGAACCCACTTGAGGCTGCATATTGGCACTCCCATGGGAGATAGGGACAAGTGGAATCGTGTTGCAATGCGCATGTGTGGCTGATGTTTAAATTCAATCCTGTCGCCCCTTTAGGCATATTAGTGCTTCCGTTTGAGGGAGGGACGGAGGAATACGTTTTGAAACGCATAAGTGTCACTGAGGTTCAAACATACATCTGAACCCCCAGCAGGCAACATATTGCATTACGGCGTTTGGGAGGGCTTGGATAAACGCTTTACTTTGCTCATGTGTCGTTAAGGTTCAATTCAATAATGAAATTCCTGGAGGCTGCATATTGGCACTCCCATGGGAGATTCGGACGAGTGGAATCGTGTTGCAATGCGCATGTATGACTCATGTTCAAGTTCCATCCTAAAGCCCCTGGAGGCATATTGGTGCTTCCGTTTTAGGGAGTGACACAGGAATATGTCTTGCAATGTGCATGCATCACTGAGGTTGAAATATACTTCAGAACCATGAGGAGGCAGCATATTGCATTTCGGCGGTTGGGTCGGTCGTTTGGAAACGCGTTGCTTTGCGCTTGTGTGGTTGAGGTTCAAATTCTAAAATGAACCTCCTGGAGGGCGCATATTGGCACTCTCATGGGTGATAGGGACGAGTGGAATTGTGTTGCAATGCGCATGCGTGACTGATGTTCAAATTCCATCCTCAAACCCCTGTAGGCATATTGGTGCTTGCGTTTGAGGGAGGGACAAAGGAATACGTCTTGCAATGCGCATGCATCGCTATTGTGCAAATATACTTCTGACACCACAGGAGGCAGCATATTGCAATTCGGCGTTTGGGAGGGGCGTGGGGAAAACCGTTGCTTTGCGCATGTGTGGTTGAGGTTCAAATTATATAATGAAACACATGGAGGCCGCATATTATCACTCCCATTTGAGATTCGGACGAGTGGAATCGTGTTGCAATGCGCATCTGTGACGGACGTTAAAATTCCATCCTAAAGCCCTTGGAGGCATATTGGTGCTTCCGTTTGAGGGAGGGACAAAGGAATACGTCTTGCAATGCGCATGGGTAGCTGAGGTGCAAATATACTTCTGACCCCACTGGAGGCAGCATATTGCAATTCTGCAGTTGGGATTGGCGTGGGGAACCGCATTGTATTGCGCATGTATGTGTGAGTTTCAAATTATATAATGTGACCCCTGGTGGCCGCATTTTGGCACTCCCATGGTAGATAGGGACTAGTGGAATAGTGTTGCTATGCGCATGTGTGGCTGATTTTCAAATACCATCCTAAAGCCCCTGGAGGCATATTGGTGCTTCCGTTTGAGGGAGGACAAAGGAATACGTTTTGCAATGCAAATTTGTCGCTGAGGTTCAGATATACTTCTGAATCCCCAGCATGCAGCATATTGCAATTCGGCGGTAGGGAGGGGCGTGGGGACCGCATTGTATTGCGCAAGGTCTGTTGAGGATCTAATTCTATAATGACCCCCCTAGAGGCTGCATATTGGCACTCCCATTGGAGATAGGGACGAGTGGAATAATGTTGCAATGCGCATGTGTGGCCGATGTTCAATGTGGTTGAGGTTCAAATTCCATAATGAACACTCTGGAGGCTGCATATTGGCACTCCCATGGGAGATGGGGACGAATGGAATCGTGTTGAAATGTGCATGTTTCGCTGATGTTCAATTCCATCCTAAAGCCCCTGGAGGCATATTTGTGGTTCCGTTTGAGGTAGGGACACAGCAATACGTCTTGCAATTCACATGCATCGCTGAGGTTCAAATTTACTTCTGAACCCCCAGGAGGCAGCAAATTGCAATTCGACGGTTGGGAGGGGCGTGGAGAAATGCGTTGCATAGCACATGTGTTGTTGAGATTCAAATTCTACAATGAACCTCCTGGAGGCTGCATAATTGCACTCCCATGGGAGATTGGGTCGAGTGGAATCGTGTTGCAATGCACATTTGTGGCTGAAGATCGAATTCTATCCTGAGGCCCATGGAGGCATTTTGGTGATTCTGTTTGAGGGAGGACAAAGGAATACCTTTTGCATTGCGCGTGTGTCGCTGAGGTTCAAATATACTTCTGAAGCCCCAGGAGACAGAATATTGCATTTCCGCGGTTGGGAGGGGCGTGGGGAAACGCGTTGCATTGCGCATGTGCGGTTAGGGTTCAAATTCTATAATGAACTCCTGGAGGCCGCATATCGGCACTCCCATGGGAGATAGGGACGAGTGGAATCGTGTTGCAATGCGCATGTGTGACTTATGCTTAAATTCCATCCTAAGGCCCCTGGTGGATTATTGGTGCTTCCGTTTGAGGGAGGGACAAAGGAATACGTCTAGCAATTCGCATGCGTCGCTGAGGTTCAAATATACTTCTGAACCCCCAGGAGGCAGCATATTGCAATTCGGCGGTTGGGAGGGACGCGGGGAAACGCGTTGCATTCCGCATGTGTGGTTGAGGTGCAAATTCTATAATGAACCCCCTGGAGGCTGCATATTGGCACTCTCATGAGAGATAGGGATGAATGAAATCTTGTTGCAATGCGATGGGTGGCTGATGTTCAATGTGGTTAAGGTTCAAATTCTAGAATGAACACCTTGGTGGCTGCATATTGGCACTCCCATGGGAGGTAGGGATGAATGGAATGGTGGTGAAATGCGCATGTGTCGCTGATGTTCAATTGCATCTTAAAGCCCCTGGAGGCATATTTGTGCTTCCGTTTGAGGCAGGGACCATGGAATACGTCTTGCAATGCAAATGCTTCGCTAAGGTTCAAATATACTTCTGAACCCCCAGGAGGCAGCATATTGCAATTCGGCGGTTTTGAGGGGCGTGGGTAAACGCGTTGCTTTGCTCATTTGTCGTTAAGGTTTGACCAACTGTCAGAGTTGAGTGGAGATGAACCTCCTGTAGCTGTAGGTGTAGGAAGTACGCAGCAGACCTCAGCTTTTGGTAAGCCGAAATCTGTAGAGAGGTCTCTTAGGAAGAAGAAGGTTCTGCTGCTAGGTAGTTCTCATGGCAGAGGTGTTGGCCAACAGTTGCAGGAAGTACTTGGGAGTGAGTACCAGGTCACCAGCATAGTGAAGCCTAGTGCAGGGTTAGCTCAGGTCACTTGCAACGTAGGGGACTTATGTAGGAATTTTTCAAAAGAGGATCAGGTAGTTATAGTGGGTGGGGCCGGGAATAGTCTTGATAGGGACGGGGAATATGATATAGGTGGTGATCTGGAAAGGATAGCAACTCAAACTGGTGGCACGAATGTGCATTGCGTGCAGCTGTTTCAGCGTCATGATAGGCCTTGTCTTAATACGGCTGTCAGCCGTGTTAACATGGGGCTTGAGAAGGCGCTGATGACGGAAGGCATGGATCACATTGCAGTGGTACCAGTTGAAACTATCCAAAGGTCGGATTTTACTAGGCACGGTCTGCACCTCAATAGGTATGGGAAGGGGAGGTTGGCAAAGCTCATAGGTGACAGTGTAGTAGGGGGTGGGGGTTTCACTCATGGAAAAATTCCTGTAGTAGTTGGTGCTAGGGCTGCACCTTTTTTAGACTGAAGACAGCTGATAGATATTCCTGCTTAAAGGAAGTCCCTCTAAGAAATGAACCACCTTTGACAAAGTCTATGACTATATGTAATAAGGGAATTACTGTTTTTCATCAAAATATACAGGGTATCAGAGATAAAGTTAATGTAATGCTTATTGATACTGATTCTGACATTATTGGAATTTCAGAGCACTTTTTAAGTGGTGTGACAATTAAGAGACTTCCTTTGCCAGGATACAGGTTAGCTGCCTTCTACTCTAGGAGTTCCTTGCAGTGTGGGGGAGTGGCCATGTATGTAAAAAACGATTTTTCATCGGAGTCAATCGATTTATCTAAACACTGCACAGAACAGATATTTGAATGTTGTGCAGGAGTTGTTAATGTTAATGGAACTAAACTAGTAATAGTTGTTATTTATAGATCCCCTGACTCAGATTTTAAAATGTTTCTGCCCAAGCTGGAATTGGTTCTGGGTTCACTGTATAGGAAGTATAAAAATTTAATTGTGTGTGGAGATTTCAACATTAATTGTGTAGGTGATAGCTCAAGGAAAAGTCAGCTGTTAGATCTATTTAATTCCTATCGCATGATGCAAACAGTATTTTTTCCAACGAGAGTGCAAGGAAATAGCAGTTCTACCATTGACAATATTTTTGTTCATTCTTCATTATTAGAGGGGCACTCTGTCAGCAGAATAGTAAATGGCCTATCAGACCACGATGCCCAACTTTTAATTCTAAAAAGTATTTGTTCTCAAACAAATGTTAAACATAAATATCAACTACTCAGAAAAGTTAATCCAGTTGCAATTGAGACCTTTTTAAGCCTAATTAAGGAACAAGAATGGCAGGATGTTTATAGTGCTCATAATGGAGATGATAAATATAATACTTTTCTGAACACATTTATTATGCTGTTTGAAAGTTGCTTTCCACTAGAACGCTCAAAACAGGGTACTTTCAGTAACAGACAGCCAGGGTGGATGACAAAGGGGATAAGAGTATCATGTAGAACTAAGCGGGAATTGTATCAATATGTTAGAAGCAGTCAGAATGAAGATGCAGTAGCTCATTACAAACAGTACTGTAAGGTTCTGAAAAACGTCATTAAGAATGCAAAATGTATGTGGTACGCAAAAAGAATAGAAAACTCTCGGGATAAAATTAAAACTATCTGGTCAGTCGTGAAGGAAGTGTCTGGTCAGCAGCAGCAGGTAGAAGATATAACGTCAGTGCGTAGTAGGAATGTTTCTGTTACTGACAAGTTAGATATATGTGCAATATTCAATAATCACTTTCTGAATATAGTAGGGGAACTAAACAAAACTCTAGTTTCTACAGGTTATCATATAACGTTTTTAGAAAAAGCGTTTCCGAGGCTGTTACCTGAAATGATCCTTCATGATACTTCCATAGATGAGATTGAGTCAATAATTAAATCACTAAAGACTAAGGACTCTTGTGGATATGATGGGGTATCTAGCAGAATTCTAAAGTACTGTTCTCCATATGTTAGCCCAGTACAAAGCCATATTTGTAATTTTTCCTTTCAGAATGGTCAGTTTCCTAACAGATTAAAGTACTCAATAGTGAAACCGCTTTATAAAAAGGAGAAAGGGATAATGTAGACAACTATAGACCTATTTCTATGCCATCGGTTTTTTCCAAAGTTATTGAAAAGGCTGTATATTCAAGATTAATTGATCATTTCAGTTCACATAATTTCCTGTCAAACGTACAGTTTGGTTTTAGAAGTGGTTAAACGACCGAAAACGCTATATTTTCGTTTCTCTGTGAGACACTTGATGGGTTAAATAAGAGGCTACGGACATTAGGCGTCTTCTTTGATTTAACAAAAGCGTTTGATTGTGTTGATCACAAAATATTGTTGCAGAAGTTGGAACATTATGGAATACGGGGAAGAGCCCACAACTGGTTCACCTCTTACTTTAATAATAGACAACAGAAGGTAATTCTCCGCAGTGTAGAAAATGGTGAGGACGTGCAATCCCAATGGGGCACAATTAAGTATGGGGTGCCCCAGGGGTCTGTTTTGGGACCATTGCTGTTTCTTATTTATATAAATGATATGCCTTCGAGTATAACAGGTGATTGTAAAATATTTTTGTTTGCTGATGATACCAGCTTGGTAGTGAAGGATGTTGCTCGTAATATTGACACAGTATCAAATAATGCAGTTCAAGAGATAAGTTCATGGCTAATAGAAAACAAGTTGATGTTAAATCACAGTAAAACTCAGTTTTTACAATTTCTAACACATAATTTGACGAAATCTGACATTATGATTACACATAATGGGCATGTGATAAGTGAGACTGACCAGTTCAAATTTCTAGGTGTTCATATAGACAGTAAGCTGTCATGGAAAGCCCATGTTCAGGATCTTGTTCCCAAACTAAATTCTGCTATATTTACCATTAGAACAATATCTGAGATAAGTGATTTTTCAACACGAAAAGTAGTCTATTTCGCTTACTTTCACTCACTTATGACGTACAGCATTGTTTCTTGGGGTAACTCGACTGAGGCAAAAATGATATTTCTGGCTCAAAAACGGGCGGTTCCAGCAATATCTGGTGTATGTTCGCGAACGTCATGTCGACCGCTTTTCAGTAGTCTGGGAATTTTGACTCTGGCGTCACAATACGTTTTTTCTTTAATGTCGTTTGTTGTTAATAATATCAGCTTATTCCCACGAGTTAGTAGCTTTCACTCGGTGAATACTAGACAGATGTCTAATCTACATTTGCACCACACCACCTTAACACTTGTGCAGAAAGGGGTGCAGTATTCTGCGGCATCCATTTTCAAAAAGCTGCCACAAGAACTTCAGAATCTTAGCACTAATCCACATGCTTTCAAATCTAAATTGAAGAGTTACCTCGTGGCTCACTCCTTTTATTCTGTCGAGGAACTCCTAGAAAAGTAAAACAATTAAGCTAATTTATTTTTTCTTATTGATTCTTTTCACTTTGTCTTAAGATGGTCGTGTGCAAAGGACTACTTAAAATTTTTCTATTACTATTATTGTGTAACAATTAATGTATTGACTTGTTCCATGACCATGGAGTCTTACTCCTGAAGTGGGTCCTATGGAACAGAAAAAACAAATAAATAAATAAATAAATAAGTTTCAAATTCTATAATGAACCTACTGGAGGCTGCATATTGGCACTCCCATTGAAGATAGGGTCGAGTGGAATCGAGCTGCAGTCATATTGCAATTCGGCGGTTGGGAGCTCGTGGGGAAACGCGATTCTTTGCTCATGTGTCGTTAAGAATCAAATTCAATAATGAACCTCCTTGAGGCTGCATATTGGCACTCTCATTGGAGATAGGGTCGAGTGGAATCGTGTTGCAATATGCATGTGTGGCTGATGTTAAAATTCCATCCTGAGGCTCCTAGAGGCATATTGGTGCTTCCGTTAGAGGGAGGACAAAGGAATACGTTTTGCAATGCGCATATGTCCCTGACATTCAAATATACTTCTGAACCCCGAGGAGGCAGCATATTGCAATTCGGCGGTTAGGAGGTCCATGGGAAAACGAACTGCTTTGGGCATTCGTGGTTGAAGTTCAAATTCTATGATGAACCCCCTGGAGGCTGCATTTTGGCACTCCCACGGAAGATAGGGACAAATAGAGTCGTGTTGCAATGCGCATGTGTGGCTGATCAAAACCCATCCTAAAGCCCCTGGAGGCATATTGGTGCTTCCGTTTAAGGCATGAACAAAAGAATACGTCTTGCAATGTGCATGCATCGCAGCATGTTGCAATTCGGCGGTTGTGACTTCGTGGGTAAACGCATTCTTTGCTAATGTGTGGTTAACGTTCAAATTCTATAATGAACCTCCTGGAGACTGCATATTGGCACTACCATGGGAGATAGGTACGAGTGGATTCCTGGTGCAATGCGCGTATGTGGCTGATGTTCAAATTCCATTCTGAGGTTGAGGTTAAAAATTGTATAAAGAACATCCTCGAGGCTGCATATTGGCCCTCCCTTGGGAGATAGGGACGAATGGCATCGTGTTGAAATGCGCATGTGTGGCTGATGTTCAAATTCCATCCTAAAGCCCCTGGAGGCATATTGATGCTTCCGTATTAGGGAGGGATAAAGGAATACGTCTTGCAATGTGCTTGCGTCACTGAGGTTGAAATATACTTCAGAACCTTGAGGAGGCAGCATATTGAATTTCGGCGGTTGGGAGGGGCGTGGGGAAACGCGTTGCTTTTCGCATGTGTGGTTGAGTTTCAAATTCTAAAATGAACCTCCTGGAGAGCACATATTTGCACTCCCATGGGAGATAGGATCGAGTGGAATTGTGTTGCAATGCGCATGTGTGACTGATGTTCAAATTCCATCCTTAAGCCCCTGGAGGCATATTGGTGCTTGCATTTGAGGGAGGGACAAAGGAATACGTCTTGCAATGCGCATGCGTCGCTGATGTGCAAATATACTTCTGACCGCACAGGAGACAGCATATTGCAATTCGGCTGTTGGGAGGGGCGTGGGGAAACACGTTGCTTCACGCATGTGTGGTTGAGGTTCAAATTCTAAAATGATCTTCCTGGAGCTCGCATATTGGCACTCCCATGGGAGATAGGGACGAGTGGAATTGTGTTGCAATGCGCATGTGTGACTGATGTTCAAATTCCATCCTTAAGCCACTGGAGGCATATTGGTGCTTGCGTTTGAGGGAGGTACAAAGGAATATGTCTTGCAATGCGCATGCATCGCTGATGTGCAAATATACTTCTGACTCCACAGGTGGCAGCATATTGCAATTCGGCTGTTGGGAGGGGCGTAGGGAAACACGTTGCATTGAGCATGTGTGGTTGGGGTTCAAATTCTATGATGAACCCCCTGGAGGCTGAATATTGGCCCTGTCATGTGAGATAGGGACAATTAGATTCGTGTTGCAATGCGCATATGTGTTTGATGTTGAAATTCCATCCTAAAGCATCTGGTGGCATATTTGTGCTTCCATTTAAGGAGGGACAAGGGAATACGTCTTGCAATGCGTATGCGTTGCTGAGGTTCAAGTATAATTCTGAACCCCCAGGAGGCAGCATATTGTAATTCGGCGGATGGGAGTGGCGTGCGGAAACACGTTGCATTGCGCATTTGTGGTTGAGGTTCAAATCCTATGATGAACCCCCTGGAGGATGGGAGATGGGGACGAATGGAATCGTGTTGAAATGTGCATGTGTCGCTGATGTTCAATTCCATCCTAAAGCCCCTGGAGGTATATTTGAGCTTCCGTTTGAGGTAGGGACAAAGCAATACGTATCTCTTTGTCCCTCCCTCAAACGGAAGCACCAATATGCCTCCAGGGGCTTTAGGAAGGAATTTGATCATCAGCCACACATGCGCATTGCAACACTACTCTACTAGTGCCTATCTTCCATGGGAGTGATAAAATGCAGCCTCCAGGGGTTTGCTCTTAGAATTTGAACCTCAACCACAAATGCGCAAACAACGCGTTTTCCCACGTCCTCCTAACCGCCGAATTGCAATATGCTGCCACCTGGGGTTTCAGGAGTATATTTGAACCTCAGCAACACATGCACATTGCAAAACGTATTCTTTTGTCCTCCCTCCAACGGAAGCACTAATATGCCTCCAGGAGCCTCAGGTTGGAATTTGAACATCAGCCACACATGCGCATTGCAACACGTTTCCACTCGTCCCTATCTCCCATGGTAGGGCCAATATGTAGCCTCCAGGAGGTATATTATATAATTTGAACCTTAACCACTCTTGAGCAAAGACTGCGTTTCCCCACGAACTCCCAACCGCAGAATTGCAATACGCTGCCTCCTAGGGCTTTAGGATGGAATTTAAACATCAGCTACTCATGTGCATTGGAAGACGAATCTACTTGTAACTGTCTCCCATGGGAGTGCCAATATGCAGCCACCAGTGGTTTCACTATTTAATTTGAACGTCAACCACACAGGAGGTTCAAATTCTATAATGAACACCTTGGAGGCTGTCTATTGGCACTCCCGTGGGAGATAGGAACGAATGGAATCGTGTTGAAATGCGTATGTGTGGCTGATGTTCAAATTCCATCCTGAGGCCCCTAGAGGCATATTGGTGCTTCCGTTGGAGGGAGGACAAAGGAATACGTTTTGCAATGCGCATGTGTCCCTGACATTCAATATACTTCTGACCCCACAGGAGGCAGCATATTGCATTTTGGCGGTTGGGAGGGGCGTGGGGAAAGGCGTTGCATTGCACATGTGTGGTTGAGGTTCTAATTCTATGATGAACCCCATGGAGGATGCATATTGGCACTCTCTTGGGAGATAGGGACAAGTAGAATCGTGTTGCTATGCGCATGTGTGGCTTATATTAAAATTCCATTCTAAAGCCCCTGGAGGCATATTGGTGCTTCCGTTCGGGGCACTGGACAAAGGAATACGTCTTGCAATGTTCATGCATCGCTGAGGATCAAATATACTTCTGAACCCCCAGGAGGCAGCATATTGCAATTCGGCGGATGGGAGGAGCGTGGGGAAACACGTTGCATTGTGCTTGTGTGGTTGAAGCTCAAATTCTATATTGAACCCCCTGGAGGCTGCATATTTGCTCTCCCATGGGAGATAGGGACAAGTGGAATCGTGTTGCAATGCGCATGTGTGGCTGATGTTCAAATTCCATCTTAAAGCCCCTGGAGGAATATTGGTGCTTCCGTTTGAGGGAGAGACAAAGGAATACGTCTGGCAATGCGCATGAATTGCTGAGGTTCCAATATACTTCTGAACCCCAAGGAGGCCGCATATTGCAATTCGGCGGTTGGGAGGGCATGAGGAAACGCGTTGCTTTTTTCATGTGTCGTTAAGGTTCAAATTGTATAATGAACCTCCTGGAGGCTCCATTTTGGCACTCCCATGGGAGACAGGTAGAAGTGGAATCGTGTTGCAATGCACATGTGTTGCTGATGTTCAAATTATATCCTAAAGCCCCTGAAGTCATATTGGTACATGCGTTTGAGGGAGGGACAAAGGAAAACGTCTTGAAATGCGCATGCATCGCTGAGGATCAAATATACTTCTGATCCCCCAGGAGGCAGAATATTGCAATTCCGCGGTTGGGAGGAGCGTGGGGAAACACGTTGCATTGTGCTTGTGTGGTTGAAGCTCAAATTCTATATGGAACCCCCTGGTGTCTGCATATTGGCACTTCCATGGGAGATAGAGATGAGTGGAATCGTGTTGCAATGCGCATGTGTGGCTGATGTTCAAATTCCATCCTAAAGCCCCTTGAGGCATATTGCTGCTTCCGTTAGAGGGAGGGACAAAGCAGTATGCCGTGCAGTGCGCCTGCGTTGTTTAGGTTCAAATATACTTATGAACCTGCAGGTGGCAGCATATTGTAATTCGGCGGTTGGGAGGGACGTAGGGAAATGCGTTGCATTGAGCATGTGTGGTTGAGGTTCACAATCAATAGTGAACCCCCTGGAGGCTGGCTATTGGCACTCCCATGGGAGATACGGACGAGTGGAATCGTGTTGCAATTTGTATGTTTGGTTGATGTTCAAAATCCATCCTAAAGCCCCTGGAGGCATATTGGTGCTTCCATTAGAGGGAGGGACAAAGCAGTACGCCGTGCAGTCCGCCTGCTTTCTTGAGGTTCAAATATACTTATGAACCCCCAGGAGTCAGCATATTGCAATTTGGCTGTTTGGAGGGGCGTGGGGAAACGCGTTGCTTTGCGCATGTGTGGTTGAGGTTCAAATTCTATAGTGAAACTTCTTGAGGCTGCCTATTGGCACTCCCATGGCAGATATTGACGAGTGGAATCGTGTTGCAATGCGCATGTGTGGTTGATGATCATATTCCATCCTAAAGAAATGGAGGCAACCTGGTGCTTCCGTTTGAGGGAGGGACAAAGGAATACGTGTTGCAATGTGCATGCGTCGCTGACGTTCAAAAATACTTCTGAATCCCCAGGAGGAAGCATTCTGCGGTTTGGGGGGGGGGGGGTTGGTGAAATGCGTTGCATTGCGCATGTCTCGATGAGGTTCAAATTCAATAGTGAACCACTTAAATATGCATATTGGCTCTCCCATGCAAGATAGGGACGAGTGGAATTGTGTTGCAATGCGCATTTGTGCCAGATGTTGAAAATCCATCATAAAGCCCCTGGAAGCATATCGATGCATTCGTTTGAGGGAGGGACATAGGAATACGTCTTGCAATGTACATGCGTTGCTGAGGGTCAAATATACTTCTGAAACCCAAGGAGGCAGCATATTCAATTCGGAGGTTGGGAGGGGCGTGGGGAAACGCGTAGCATTGCGCATGTGTGGTTGAGATTCATATTAGATAATGAACCCCCTGGAGGCTGCATATTGGCACTCCCATAGGAGATAGGGACGAGTGGAATCGTGTTGCAATGCGCATGTGTGGCTGATGTTCAAATTCCACCCTAAAGCTCTCGAGGCATATTGGAGCTTCCGTTTGAGGAAGGAACAAAAGAAAACGTCCTGCTATGCGCATGCATCGCTGAGGTTCAAATATACTTCTTAAACCCCAGGAGGCAACGTATTGCAATTCGGCGGTTGGGAGGGTCGTGGGGAAACGCATTATATTGCGCATGTGTGGTTGAGGTTCAAATTGTATAATGAACCTCCTGGAGGCTGCATATTGGCTCTCCCATGGGAGATGGGGGACGAGTGGAATCGTGTTGCAATGTGCATGTGTGGCTGATTTTCAAATTACATCGTAATGCTCCTGGAGGCATATTGGTGCTTCCATTAGAGAGAGGGACAAAGAGTACGTCGTGCAATTCGCCTGTGTCATTGAGGTTCAAATATACTTCTGAACCCCAGGAGACAGCATATTGCAATTCGGCGGATGGGAGGGGCGTGCGGAAACGGGTTGCATTGCGCATGTGTGGTACAGGTTCTAATAATATAGTGACCCCCTTGAGGCTGCATATTGGCCCTCCTATAGGAAATAGGTACGATTGGAATTGAGTTGCAATGCGCAATTGTGGCTGATGTTCAAAATCCATCCTAAAGCCTCTGGAGGCATATAGGTGCTTCCGTTTGAGGGAGGGACAAAAAAATACGTCTTGCAATGCGCATGCGTCGCTGAGGTTCAAATATACTTCTGAACTCCCAGGAGGCAGCATATTGCTCTTCTGCGGTGACGAGGGGCGTGGAAAAATGCGTTGCATTGTGCATGTGCGGTAGAAGTTCAAATTCTATAGTGAACACCCTGAAGGCTCGATTTTGGCACTCCCATGGGAGATAGGTATAAGTGGAATCGTGTTGCAATGCACATGTGTTGCTGATGTTCAAATTCCATCCTAAAGCACCTGAAAGCATATTGGTACTTTCGTTTGAGGGAGGGACAAAGGATAAAGTCTTGAAATGTGCATGCATCGCTGAGGTTCAAATATACTTCTGATCCCCCAGGAGGCAGATTATTGCAATTCGGCGGTTGGGAGGGGCGGGGGAAAAACGTTGCATTGCACATGTGTGGTTGAGGTTCAATTTCTATAATGAACCCGCTGGAGGCTGCATATTTGCACTCCCATGGGAGATAGAGGTGAGAGGAATCGTGTTGCAATGCGCATGTATGGCTGATGCTCAAATTCCATCCTAAAGCCCCTGTAGGCATATTGGTGCTCCCATTAGAGGGAGGGACAAAGGAGTATGTCGTGCAATGCGCTTGCGTGGTGGAGATCCAAGTATACTTCTGAACCCCCAGGGGACAGCATATTGCAATTCGGCGTTTGGGAGGGATGTGGAGAAACGCGTTGCATTGCGCATGTGTGATTGATGTTCAAATTCCATCCGAAAGCTCTGGAGTCATATTGGTGGTTCCGTTTGAGGGAGGGACAAAGGAAAACGTCTTGAATGCGCATGAATCGCTGGGGTTCAAATATACTTCTGAACCCCCAGGAGGCAACATATTGCAATTCGGCGGTTGGGAGGGGTGTGGGGAAACGCGTTACATTGTGCATATGTGGTTGAGGTTCAAAATGTATAATGAACCTCCTGGTGGCTGCATATTGGCTATCCCATGGGAGATAGGGACGAGTGGAAATGTGTTGCAATGCTCATATGTGCCCGATGTTAAAAATCCACCCTAAAGCCCCTGGAGGCAAATTGGTGCTTCTGTTTGAGGGAGGGACAAAAGAAAATGTCTTGCAATGCGCATGCGTCACTGAGGTTAAAATCAGATCCTAAAGCCCCTGGAGTCATATTGGTGCTTTCGTTTGAAGGAGGGACAAAGGAAAACGTCTTGAATGCGCATGAATCGCTGGGGTTCCAATATACATCTGAACCCCCAGAAGGAAGCATAACGCAATTCGGCCTTTGAGGTGGGCGTGGGGAAACGCTTTGCATTGCGCATGTGTGGTTTAGGTTCAAATTCTATAATGAGCCTCCAGGAGGCACTCCCATGGGAGATAGGGACGAGTGGATTCGTGTTGCAATGCGCATGTGTGGCTGATGTTCAAATTCCATCATAAAGCTCTGGAGGCAAATTGGTGTTACCGTTTGAGGGAGGGACAACGGAATACGTCTTGCTAAGCGCATGTGTCACTGAGGTTCAAATATACTTCTGAACCCCCAAGAAGCAGCATATTGCAATTCGGCGGTTGGGAAGGGCGTGGGGAAATGCGTTGCATTGCGCATGTGGGGTTGAGGTTCAAATTCTATAATGAACCCCCTGGAGGCTGCATACTGGCACTCCCATGGGAGAAAGAGACGAGTGGAATAGTGTTGTAATGCGCATGTGTGGCTGAAGATTAAATTCCATCCTAAAGCCACAGGAGGCAAATTGGTGCTTACGTTTTGAGGGAGGGACAAAAGAATTTTACTTTCAATGCGGATGCGTCACCGAGGTTCAAATATACTTCTGAACACCCACGAGGCAGCATATTGCAATTCGGCAGTTGGGAGGGGCGTGGGGAAACGCGTTGCATTACGCATGTGTGGTTGAGATTCAATTTCTATAATGAACCCTGTGGAGGCTTCATATTGGCACCCCATAGGAGATAGAGATGAGTGGAATCGTGTTGCAATGTGCATGTGTGGATGATGTTCAAATTCCATATTAAAGCCCCTGGAGGCATATTGGTGTTTCCGTTTGAAGGAGGGACTAAGGAATACGTCTTGCAATGTGCACACGTCACTGTGGATCAAAAATACTTCTGAATCCCCAGGAGGTAGCATATTGCAATTCGGTGGTTGGGAGGGGTGTGGGGAAACGCGTTGCTTTGCGCATGTGAGGTTGAGGTTCAAATTCTATAGTGAACCCCCTCGACTCCGCATATTGGCACTCCCATGGGAGTTGGGACGATTGGAATTGCGTTGCAATGCGCATGTGTGGCAGATGTTAAAAAAATCCATCTTAAAGTCCCTGGAGGCATAATGGTGCTTCCGTTTGAGGGAGGGACAAAGGAATACCTCTTGCAACGCGCATGCATCACTAAGGGTCAAATACACTTCTGAACCCCCAGGAGGCAGCATAGTGCAATTTGGTGGTTGGGAGGATCGTGGGGAAACGGCTTGCATTGCGCATGTGTGGTTGAGGTTCAAATTTTATAATGAACCCCTTTTTAGGCTGCATATTAACACTCCCATGGGCGATAAGGACGAGTGGATTCGTGTTGCAATGCGCATGTGTGGCTGATGTTAAAAAAATCCATCTTAAAGTCCCTGGAGGCATAATGGTGCTTCCGTTTGAGGAAGGGTCACAGGAATACGTCTTGCAATGCACATGCGTAGTTGAGGTACAAATTGACTTCTGAACCCCCAGGAGGCAGCATAGTACAATTCGGTGGTTGGGAGGAGCGTGGGGAAACGGGTTGCATTGCGCATGTGTGGTTGAGGTTCAAATTCTATAATGAACCCCTTGGAGGCTGCATTTAACACTCCCATGGGAGATAGGGACGAGTGGAATCATGTTGCACTGCGCATGTGTGGCTAGCGTTCAAATTCCAACCTAAATGCCCTGCAGGCATATTGGTGCTTTCATTTGAGAGATAGGCAAAGGATTACGTCGTGCAATGCGCATTCGTAGCAGAGGTTCAAATATACCTCAGAACCGTCAGGAGGCAGCATTTTGCAATTCAGCAGTTGGGATGTGTGTGGGTAAAATGCGTTGCGTTGCACATGTTTGGTTGAGGTTCAAATTCTATAATGAACCCCCAGAAGGCTGCATATTGGCAATCCCATGGGGGATAGGGACGAGTGGAATAGTGTTCCAATGCGCATGTTTAGCTGTTGTTCATATTCTATCGTAAAGTCCTGAGGCATATAGGTGCTTCCGCTTAAGGAAGGGCAGTGGAATACGTCTTGCAATGCGCATGCATCGCTGAGGTTGAAAAATACTTCTGGACCACTAGGCGGCAGCATATTGCATTCGGCGGTTGGAAGGGGCGTGGGGAAAAGCGTTCATTGCGCATGTGTCACTGAGGTTCAAATTCTGTAATGAACAACCTTGAGGCTGCGTATTGGCACTCCCATGGGAGATAGGGACAAGTGGAATCGTGTTGCAATGTGCATGTGTGGCTGATGTTCAAATTCCACTCTAAAGCCCCTGGAGGCATATTGGTGTTTCCCTTTGAGGGAGGGACAAAAGAATTCTTCTTGCAATGCGCATGCAACGTTGAGGTTCATCTATATTTCTGTACCCCAAGGAGGTCCTGCTACATGCATGGGTCGCTGTGGTTCAAAAATACTTCAGAACCCCAGGAAGCAGCATATTGAATTTTGGCGGTTGGGAGGGGCTTAGGGAAATGAGTTGCATTGTGCATGTGCGGTTGAGGTTTAAATTCTATAATGAACAACGTGGAGGATGGATATTGGTTCCCCCATGGGATATAGGGACGAGTGGAATCGTGTTTCAATGCACATGTGTAACTGATGTAAAATACCATCCTAAAGCCCCGGAAGGCATATTGGTACTTCCGTTTGAGGGAGAGACAAAGGTATACGTCTTGCAATGTGCATGCGTCGCTGAGGTTCAAATATACTTTTAAACACCCAGGCGGCAGCATATTGCAATTCGGCAGTTGGGAGTTGATTGAGGAAACGCGTTGCATTGCGCATGTGTGGATGAGGTTCAAATTCTATAATGAACAACCTGGAGGCTTGATATTGGCTCTCCCATGGGATATAGGGACGAGTGGAATCATGATGCAATGCACATGTGTAACTGATCTTAAACTTCCATCCTAAAGCCCTGAGGCATATTGGTGCTTCCGTTTGAGGGAGGGGCAAAGGAATATGTCTTGCAATGCGCATGCGTCGCTGTGGTTCAAATATACTTCAAAACCCCCAGGTGGCAGCATATTGCAATTCGGCGGTTGGGAGGTGCATGAGGAAACGCGTTGCATTGTGCATGTGTGGTTGAGGTTCAAATTTTATAATGATCCCTCTGGAGACTGCATATTAGCACTCCCATGGGAAATAGGGACAAGTGGAATCGTGTTGCAATGCGCATGTGTGGCCATTGTTCAAATTACATCCTAAAGGCCCTGGAGGCATATTGGTGCTTCCGTTTGAGGGAGGGTCAAAGGAATACGTCTTGTAATGTGCATGCTTCTCTAAGATTCAAATATACATCTGAACACCAAGGAGGAGAAATATTCAATTTTGGCGGTTGGGAGGGGCATGAGTAAATGTGTGGTTGAGGTTGAAGAAGCATATAGGAATTCGGAGTTTTGGAGGGGCGTGGGGAAATGCGTTGCACTGCGCATGTGTGGTTGAGGTTTAAAGTCTATAATGAATTCTTCTTGCAATGCGCATGCGTTGTTGAGGTTCAAATATACTTCTGAACCCAAAGAAGGCAGCATATTGCAATTCGGCAGTTGGGAGGAACGTGGGCAAAAACGTTGTATTGTGCATCTGTGGTTGAGGCTCAATTTCTATAATGAACGCCCTAGAGCCTGCATATTAGCACTCCCATGGGAGATAGGGACGAGTGGAATCGTTTTGCTATGCACATGTGTGGCTGATGTTCAAATTACATCCTAAAGCTGCTGGAGGCATATTGTTGCTTCCGTTTCAAGTAGGAACAAAGGAATACGTCTTGCAATGTGCATGCGTCGCTGATGTTCAAATATACAGCTGAACCTTCAGGGGGCAGCATATTGCAATTCGGCGGTTGGGAGGGGCGTGAGGAAATGCGTTGCATTGTGCAGCGTTGTTGAGATTCAAATTCTATAATGAACCCATTAGAGGCTGTATATTGGCACTCCCATTTCAGATAGGGACGAGTTGAATCGTGTTGCAATGCGCATGTGTGGCTGGTGCTCATATTCCATCCTATAGCTCTGGAGGCATATTGGTGCTTCCATTTGAGGGAGGGCCATTAAATATGTCCCTTCAATGCGCATCCGTCGCTGAGGTTAAAATATACTTCTGAACCCCCAGGAGGAAGCATATTGCAATTCGGCGGTTTGGAGGGGCGTGTGTAAATGCGTTGCTTAGCGCATGTGTGGTTGAGGTTTAAATTCTATAATGAACCCCCTGGAGTCTGCATATTTGCACTCCCATTGGGGATAGGAAAGTGTGGAATTGTGTTGCAATGCGCATGTGTGGCTGATGTTCAACATCCATCTTTATGCACCTCGAGGCATATCGGTGCTTCCGTTTGAGTTCGGGACAAAGGAATACGTCTTGTTATGCGCGTGCGTCGCTGAGGATGAAAATACTAATGACCTCCCAGGATGCAGCATATGGAATTTCGGCGGTTGGGAGGTGCGTGGGGAAATGCGTTGCATTGCCATGTGTGGTTGATGTTCAAATTCTATAATGATTCCCCTGGAGGCTGCAATCAGCACTCCCATGAAAGACTGGGGCGAGTGGAATCATGTTGCATTGCACATGTGTGGCTGATGTTCAAATTACATCCTAAAGGCCCGCAAGGCATATTGGTGCTTCCGTTTGAGGGAGGGTCAAAGGAATACGTCTTGTAATGCGCATGCGTCTCTGAGGTTCAAATATACTTTTGAACCCCCCAGGAGGCAGCATATTCAATTTCGGCGGTTGGGAGGGGCGTGGGGATAAGCGTTGTATTTTGCATGTGTGGTTGAGGTTCAAATTATATAATGAAAACCCTGGAGGCTGCATATTGGTTCACCCATGGGAGATAGGGACAATTGGAATCGTGTTGCAATGTGCTTGCGTGGCTGATGTGCAAATTTCATCCTAATGCCCCTGGAGGCATAATGTTGCTTCCAATTGAGGGAGGAACAAAAGAATTCTTCTTGCAATGCGCATGGGTTGTTGAGGTTCAAATATACTTCTGAGCCCCCAGGAGGCAGCATATTGCAATTCGGAGGTTGGGAGGGTCGTGGGGAACGCATTGCATTGCGCATGTGTGGTTGAGGTTGAAATTCTATAATTAAGACCCTGGAGGCTCTATATTGGCACTCCCATGGGAGATAGGGACGAGTGGAATCGTGTTGCAAAGCGCATGTGTGGCTGATGTTCCTATCTTAAAGCCCCTGTAGGCATTTGATGCTTCCGTTTGTTGGAGGGACAATGGAATACGTCTTGCAATGCGCATGCGTCGCTGAGTTTCAAAAATTCTTCTGAAACCCCATGAGGCAGCTATTGAAATTCGGCAGTTGGGAGGGGCATGGGGAAACACATTGCTTTGCGCATGTGTGGTTGAGGTTCAAATTCTATAATGAACCCCCTGGTGGCTGCATATTTGCACTCCCATGGGGTATAGGGACGAGTGGAATCGTGTTGCAGTGCTCATGTTTGGCTGATATTCAAATTCCATCCTAAAGCCCCTGGAGGCATATTGTAGCTTCCGTTTGAGGCAGGAACAAAGGAATTTGTCTAGCAATGCGTATTCGTCGCTGTGGTTCAAAGATACTTCTGAACCCCCAGGAGGCAGCATATTAAAAGTCCTCAGTTGGGAGGGGCATGGGGAAACGCGTTGCATTGCGCATGTGAGGTAGAGGTTCAAATTCTATAATGAACACCCTGGAGGCTGCATAATGGCACTCCCATGGGAGATAGGATTGAGTGGAATCGTGTTGCAAAGCTCGTGTGTGGCTGATGTTCAAATTCCATCCTAAAGCCCCCGGAGGCATATTGGTGCTTCCTTTTGAGGGGGGGACAAAGCAATACGTCTTACAATATGCATGCATTGCTGAGGTTCTAATATACTTCTGTACCCTCAGGAATTAGCATATTGCATTTAGGGGATTTGGAGGGGCGTGGGGAAATGCGTTGCATTGCGCATGCGTGGTTGGGGTCCAAATACTATAATGAACCCCCTGGGGTTTGCATATTGGCACTCCCATGAGAGATAGGGATGAGTGGTATTGTGATTTAATGCGCATGTGTGGCTGATGTTTAAATTATATCCTAAAGTACATGGAGGCATATTGGTTCTTTCCTTTGTGGGAGGGAGAAAGGAGTTCGTCTTGCAATGCGCATGCGTCGCTGAGGTGCAGATATACTTCTTAACCTCCAGGAGGCATCATATTGCATTTCGGGGGTTTGGAGGGGCGTGGGGAAATTCGTTGCTTAGCGCATGTGTGGTTGAGTTTCAAATTCTATAATGAATCTCCTGGGGGCTGCATATTGGCACTCCCATGGGAGATACGGGACGAGTGGAATCGTGTTGCAATGCGCATGTGTGGCTGATGTTCAAATTCCATCTTAATGCCCCTGGAGGCATATTGATGCTTCCGTTTGTTGGAGGGACAAAGGAATACGTCTTGCAATGAGCATGCATCGCTGTGCGTCAAATTTAATTCAGAACCCCCAGGAGGCAGCACATTGCATTTCGGGTGTTTGGAGGGGCGTAGGGAAATGCATTGTATTGCGCATGTGTGGTGGGGGTTCAAATACTGCAATGAAACCCGTGGGGGTTGCATATTGGCACTCCCATGGGAGATAGGGATGAGTGGAATTGTGTTGCAACGCGCATGTGTGCCTGATGTTTAAATTATATCCTAAAGTACATGGAGGCATATTGGTTCTTTCCTTTGAGGGAGGGTCAACGGAATTCGTCTTGCAATGCGCAAGCATCGCTGAGGTGCAAATATACTTCTGAACCCCCAGGAATTAGCGTGGGGAAATGCGTTCCTTTGCGAGTTTTGCAATGTGGCTGACGTTCAAATTACATTCTAAAGCCCCTGGGGCATATCGTTGCTTCCGTTTGAAAGAGGCACAAAGGAATATGTTATGCAATGCACATTCTGAACCCCCAGGAGTTAGCATATTGCAATTCGGCGGTTGGGAGGAGCGTAGGGAAACACGTTGCATTGTGCATGTGTGGTTGAGGTTCAGATTCTATAATGAACCCCTGGAGGCAGTATATTGGCACTCCCATGGGAGATAGGGACGAGTGGAATCGTGTTTCAATGCACATGTGTTTCTAATGTTCAAATTCCATATTAAAGGCGCTGGAAGAATATTGATGCTTTTGTTTGAGGGTGGTACAAAGGAATATGTCTTGCAATGTGCATGCGTCTCTGAGGTTCATGAATACTTCTGTACCCCCAGGAGGAAACATAATGAATTTTGGCGGCTGGGAGAGGCGTCGGGAAACGTGTTGCAATGCACATGTGTGGTTGAGGTTCAAATTTAATTATGAAAACACTGGAGGCTGCATATTGGCCATCCCATGGGAGATAGGGACGAGTGGAATCGATTTGCAATGCCCATGTGTGGCTGACATTCAAATTACATCCTAAAGCCCCTGGAGGCATATTGTTGCTTCCGTTTGAGGCAGGAACAAAGGAATTTGTCTTGCAATGTGTATTCGTCGCTGAGGTTCAAAGATACTTCTGAACCCCCAGGAGGCTGCATATTAAAAGTCCTCAGTTGGGTGGGGCATGGGGAAACGCGTTGCATTGCGCATGTGAGGTAGAGGTTCAAATTCTGTAATGAACACCCTGGAGGCTGCATAATGGCACTCCCATGGGAGATAGGATTGAGTGGAATCGTGTTGCAAAGCTCGTGTGTGGCTGATGTTCAAATTCCATCCTAAAGCCCCCGGAGGCATATTGGTGCTTCCTTTTGAGGGGGGGACAAAGCAATGCGTCTTACAATACGCATGCATTGCTGAGGTTCTAATATACTTCTGTACCCTCAGGAGGCAGCATATTGCAATTCGGCGGTTTGGAGGGGCGTGGTGAAACGCGTTGCATTGTGAATGTGTGGTTGAGGTTCAAATTCTAAAATGAACCCCCTGGAGGCTGTATATTTTCACTCCCATGGGAGATTGAGTTGAGTGGAATCGTGTTGCAATGCCCATGTGTGGCTGATGTTCAAATTCCATCTTAAAGCCACAGGAGGCATATTGGTGCTTCCGTTTGAGGGAGGAACAGAGGAATATGTCTTGCAATGTCCATGCGTCGCTGAGGTTCAAAAATGCTTCTGTTATCTCAGGAGACAGCATATTGAATTTCGGCGGTTGGGAGTGGCGTAGGTAAACGCATTGCATGGCGCATGTGTTGTTGAGGTACAAATTCTACAATGAACACCCTGGAGGCCTCATATTTTCACTAACATGGGAGATAGGGATGAGTGGATTGCTGTTGCAATGCGCATGTGTTGCTGATGTTGAAATTCCATCCTGAAGCCCCTTGAGGCACATTGGTGCTTCCGTTTGAGGGAGGGACAAAGGAATACGACTTGCAATACGCATGCGTTGCTGTGGTTCAAATATACTTCTGAACCCCCAGGGGACAGCATATTGCAATTCAGTGGTTGGGAGAGGCGCGGGGGGAAATGCGTTGCATTGCGTATGTGTGGTTGAGGTTCAAATTCTATAATAAACCCCCTGGAGGCTGAATATTGGCACTCCCATGGGAGATAGGGATGGGTGGAATCGTGCTACAATGCGAATGTGTGGCTGATGTTCAAATTATATCCTAAAGTCCATGGGGGCATATTGGTGCTTACGTTTGAGGGAGGGACAAAGGAATACGTCGTGCAATGCGCATGCGTCACTGGTGTTCAAATACACTTCTGAACCCGCAGGAGGCAGCATATTGCAATTTGGCGGTTGGGAAGACGAGGGGGATTTCGTTGCATTGCGCATGTGCGGTTGAGGTTCAAATTCTATTATGAACCCCCTTGAGGCTGCATATTGTCCCTCCCATTAGAGATAGGGATCGAGTGGAATCGTGTTGCAATGCGCATGTGTGGCTGATGTTCAAATTCCATCCTAAAATTCCTGGAGGCATATTGGTGTCTCCGTTTGAGGGAGGGACAAAGAAATACGTCTTGCCATACGCATGTGTCGCTGAGGTTCAAATATACTTCTGAACACCCAGGAGTCAGCATATTGCAATTCGGTGGTTGGGAGGGGCGTGGATCAATGCGTTGCATTACGCATGTGTGGTTGAGGTTCAAATTATATAATAAATCCCCTGGAGGCTGCATATTGGAACTCCGATGGGAGATTGGGACAAGTGGAATCTTGTTGGAATGCGCATGTGTGACTGAGGTTCAAATTCCATCTTAAAGCCCCTGGAGGCCTATTGGTCCTTCCGTTTGAGGGAGGGACAGAGGAATATGTCTTGCAATGCCCATGCGTTGCTGAGGTTCAAAAATACTTCTGAACCCCCAGGAGGGAGCATATAGGAATTCGGCGGTTGGGAGGGGTGTATGGAAACGCGTTGCATTGTGCTCTTGTGGTTGAGGTTCAAAAACTTTAATAAACCTTTAGAGGCTTCAAATTAGCACTCCCATGGGAGATAGGGACGAGTGAAAATGTTTTGCAATGCGCATGTGTGGCTGACGTTCAAATTACATTCTAAAGCCCCTGGGGCATATCGTTGCTTCCGTTTGAAAGAGGCACAAAGGAATATGTTATGCAATGCACATTCATCGCTGAAGTTCAATTTTACTTCTGAACCCCCAGGAGGTAGCATATTGCAATTCGGTGGTTGGGAGGAGCGTAGGGAAACACGTTGCATTGTGCATGTGTGGTTGAGGTTCAAATTCTATAATGAACCCCTGGAGGCTGTATATTGGCACTCCCATGGGAGATAGGGACTAGTGGAATCGTGTTTCAACGCACATGTGTTTCTAATGTTCAAATTCCAAATTAAAGGCGCTGGAAGAATATTGATGCTTTTGTTTGAGGGTGGGACAAAGGAATATGTCTTGCAATGTGCATGTGTCTCTGAGGTTCATGAATACTTCTGTCCCCCCAGGAGGAAGCATAATGAATTTTTGCGGCTGGGAGAGGCGTCGGAAAACGTGTTGCAATGCACATGTGTGGTTGAGGTTCAAATTTAATTATGAAAACACTGGAGGCTGCATATTAGCCATCCCATGGGAGATAGGGACGAGTGGAATCGATTTGCAGTGCCCATGTGTGGCTGACATTCAAATTACATCCTAAAGCCCCTGGAGGCATATTGTTGCTGCCGTTTGAGGCAGGAACAAAGGAATTTGACTTGCAATGCGTATTTGTCGCTGTGGTTCAAAGATACTTCTGAACCCCCAGGAGGCAGCATATTAAAAGTCCTCAGTTGGGAGGGGCATGGGGAAACGCGTTGCATTGCGCATGTGAGGTAGAGGTTCAAATTCTATAATGAACACCCTGGAGGCCTCATATTTTCACTAACATGGGAGATAGGGATGAGTGGATTGCTGTTGCAATGCGCATGTGCTGCAGATGTCGAAATTCCATCCTGAAGCCCCTTGAGGCACATTGGTGCTTCCGTTTGAGGGAGGGACAAAGGAATACGTCTTGCAATGCGCATGCATCGCTGAGTTTCAAATATAATTCTGAATCTCCAGGAGGCAGTATATTGCATTTCGGCGGTTGGGATGCGCGGGGGGAAATGCGTTGCATTGCGCATGTGTGGTTGAGGTTCAAATTCTATAATGAAACAACTGGAGGCTGCATATTGGCACTCCCATGGGAAATAGGGACGAGCAGAATTTTGTTGAAATGCGCATGTGTGACTGATGTTCAAATTCCATCCTAGAGCCCCTGGAGGCCTATTGGTGCTTCCGTTTGAGTGAGGGACAAAGAAATACGTTTTGCAATTAGCATGTGTCGCTGAGGTTCAAATATCCTTCTGAACCCCCAGGAGGCAGCAAATTGCAATTCGACAGATGGGATGGGCGTGGATAAACACGTTGTATTGTGCATGGGAGGCTGATGTTCAAATTCCATCCTAAAGTACCTGTAGGCATATTGATCCTTCTGTTTGAGGGAGGGACAAAGGAATAGGTCTCCCAAAGCGCATGTGTCGCTGAGGTTCAAATATACTTCTGAACCCCCAGGAGGGTGCATATTGCAATTCGGCGGTTGGTAGGGGCGTGGGGATTCGCGTTGCATTGCACATTTGTGGTTGTTGTTTAAATTCTATAATGAACCTCCTGGAGGCTGCATATTGTCATTCCCATTGGAGATATGCATGAGTGGAGACGTGATGCAATGCGCATGTGGCTGATGTTCAAATTCCATCCTAAAGCCCCTGGAGACATATTGGTGATTATGTTTGAGGGAGGGACAAAGGAATATGTCTTGCAATGCGCATGCGTCGCTCATTTCAAATTTACTTCTGAACCCACAGGTGGTAGCATATTGCAATTCGGTGGATGGGAGTTGCGTGGATAAACGCGTTGCATTGTGCATGGGGGCTGATGTTCAAATTCCATGCTAAAGTCCCTGGAGGCATATTGTAGCTTCCTTTTGAGGGAGGTACAAAGGAATACATCTTGCAATACGCATGTGTCGCTGAGGTCCAAATATCCTTCTGAACCCCCATGAGGCATCATAATGCATTTCGGCGGTTGAGAGGGGCGTGAGGAAATGTATTGCATTGCGCCTGGGTGGTTGAGGTTTAAATTCTATAATTAATCCCCTAGAGATTGCATATTGGCACTCCCATGGGAGATACGGATGAGTGGAATCGTGTTGCAATGCGCATGCGTCGCTGATGTTCAAAAATACTTCTGAACCCTCAGGACGCAGCATATTGCAATTCGGTAGATGGGAGGGGCGTGGATAAATTCGTTGCATTGCGCATGTGTGGTTGAGGTTGAAATTCTATAATGAACCCCCAGGAGGATGCATTTTTACACTCCCATGGGAGTTAGCGACGAGTGGAATCGTGTTGCAATGCGCATGTGTGGCTGGTGTTCAAATTCCATCCTAAAGCCATGGGGTCATATTGGTGCTTCCGTTTGAGGGAGGGACAAAGGAATACGTCTTGCAATGTGCATGCGTCGCTAAGTTTCAAATATACTTCTGACCCCCAAGGAGGCAGCATATTGCAAATCTGCGGTTGGGATGGGTTTGGTAAACGCATAGCATTACGCATGTGTGGTTGAGGTTCAAATTCTATAAAGAATCCCCTGGAGGCTGCATATTGGCACTCCCATGGGAGATAGGGACGAATGGAATCGTGTTGCAATGCGCATGTGTGGCTGATGTACAAATTCCATCCTAAAGCCCCTGGAGGCATATTGGTCCTTCCGTTTGAGGGAGGGACAAAGGAATATGTCTTGCAAGACGCATGTGTTGCTGAGGTTCAAATATACTACTGAACCCCTAGGAGGCAGCATATTGCAATTCGGCGGTTGGGAAAGGCGTGGGGAAAGGCGTTGCATTACGCATGTGTGGCTAAAGTTCAAACTCAATAATGAACCCACTGGAGGCTGAACATTAGAACTCCCGTGGGAGATAGTCCCTGGAGGCATATTGGTGCTTCCGTTTAAGTGAGGGAAAAAGGAATGCGTCTAGCAATATGCATGCGTCACTGAGGTTCAAAAATACTCTTGAACCCCCAGGAGGTAGCATATTGCATTTCGGCAGTTGGGAGGGGAGGGGGTAAACGCGTTGCATTGCGAATGTGTGGTTGAGGTTCAATTTCTACAATGAACCCCCTGGAGGCTGCATATTGGCACTCCCATGGGAGGTACGGACGAGTGGAATCGTATTGCAATGCGCATGTGTGGCTGATGTTCAAATTCCATCCTAAAGCCCTAAAGGCATATTGGTGTTTCCGCATGATGGAGGGACATAGGAATTCATCTTGCAATGCGCATGTGTCACTGAGGTTCAAATATACTTCTGATCCCCTAGGACGCAGCATATTGCAATTCAGCGGTTGGTAGGGGCGTGGGGAAACGCGTTGCATTGCGCATTTGTGGTTGAGGTTCAAATTCCAGCCTAAAGCCCCTGGAGGCATATTGGTGCATCCGTTTAAGGGAGGGACAAAAGATTTCGTCGTGCAATGCGCTTGCCTCGCTGAAGTTCAATTATACTTCTAAAACTGCAGGAGGCCGCATATTGCAATTCGGCAGTTGGGAGGGGTGTGGAGAAATGCATTATATTGCGCATGTGTAGTTGAAGTTGAAATTCTATAATGAACATCGTGGAGGCTGCATATTGGCAATCCCATGGGAGATTGGAATGAGTAAACGTGCTGCAATGCAAATTTCATTTCTCCGGTTGTTAGGGGCGTGGGGAAATGCGTTGCATTAACGCATGAGTGGTTGAGGTTTAAATTCCATCCAAGAGCCCCTGGAGGCATATTGGTGCTTCCGTTTGAGGGAAGGACAAAGGAATATGTCGTGCAATGTGCAATGCATTGCTGAGGATCAAATATACTTTTGAACCCCCAGGAGGCAGCACATTGCAATTCGGTGGTTGGGAGGGGCGTGGGTAAACACGTTGCACTGCGCATGTGTGGTTCAGGTTCATATTCTATAATGAACCCCCTGGAAGCTGCTTATTGGCACTCCCATGGGAGATAGGGACGAGTGGAATCGTGTTGAAATGCGCATGTGTGGCTGATGTTCAAATTCCATCCTAAAGCCCCTGGTGGCATATTGGTGCTTCGATTTAAGGCATGGACAAAGGAAGACTACTTGCTGTGGTGTTGCACAAGTACAAAGTGCGCGCCACTTACTTTCGCCGCGCGCCGCCAGGCACGCACGGCGCGGCGTTCTCACGACGACAGCCACGAGCGCCCTCTGCGACAACTCCGCTCGTGGCCACCACTGAAGGACTTCTTTCACTTGGGACTGAGATAGCAACCAGTTAGGACCTTTGTAATCAGATAGGCACCAGTGTAGACTTTGCTATCGTACAGGCACTAGGCAGGCCTCTAACAACTATGTATCAACATTCTGCAGTACTATGTAAAAGTTAAGTATTGTTACATTCTGTGCAATATATATCTCTTTCTAATTTGCCCGAGTGTTTATAGTTTCTGGCTGCTCCCCTCCGTACCTGCACCAGTGTGCTATTTTTGTTCCTGTGTCGGGCTCATTCCACTCGGCCACCGACACCTACGACGAGGCTGGGACGCAAAAGTGGCGACGAAGTTGGGACACAAAAGTAGTGACGAGGAGTGATAGACGAACCGTGGACCAGCACGCTTACAGCAGCCAGACAGCAGCAGTCGGAGCACGCAGAAATTGCTCCTGCCCACCCACCCTTATTATAAGAATTTTGGGGGAAGGTAATTTGTTCCGTGTATTGTGGACTTTTTTGTTGCAGTGCGTCCTCTTTCATATTGCATTTAAGTTTTGTTATACTTTACTTGTATGTGCGGCGCCTAATCGGTCAGCATGGCCACTACCCCGAACCCAAACTTAATGGAAATTATTCAGTTACAGACGGCGCAAATCACTCAACTACTGCAGGCCGTGTCGCAGTTGACGGCACAGGCTGCTCCCCAACAACAACACCGTCACATCAGCAGCCCACACCTGCCGCTGCACCGCTTCCTACATTTCGCCAGTAGAACGAACGTGAGTAAGAATGGAGCGACTATTTCGCACAGTTTCAAGACCTTGTCGCGGCTGATCAAATTACAGGTCAGAGAGTGAAGAACCTTTTCTTATCGATTGTGGGCCCCCAGACCTTCTTACTATTGCAAAAACTTTTCCCTCTCGCATCTCCTCGTTATGTAGACTTTGAACAAATTGTAGATGCACTGAATGTTCATTATGAGAGAAAAAATCTTGTAGCCGCTGCACGATACCGATTTTTCAGACTTAAAAAATTAAAGCAGCAGTCACACCAAGAGTGGATTACGGTATTGAAGGGCTTAACCCGCCAATGTAAATTTACTTGCTCTTGTGGACTTTCGTATAGTGACATGATGTTGAGGGATGCGATTACTCAGAATATTCAGGACCCCAGAATTAGAGCAGCAATTCTGAAACAGTCAGACCTTTCATTGGACAGTGTACTGCAGCTTATAGAAGCGCATGATACCTTTGACTTAGCAGACGTAGAAATGCAAAGCCACAGTGTTAATTCAGTGCGCCGCAACGGACTCTTTCCTAGCCGTAGTTCACAGTATAGCACTAGTGATTCTTATTTTTCTACCGGCCGTGCTGAACAGACAGTGAACAGTAGCCAGGGTAAAAGTGCGACACAAAGGTCGCCCCGTCGTGTTAGAAACAGTGATTTGAATAACGGGCGCCAGTGCTCATTTCAGAAAAATGTACCTAAGTCTTGCCCCCACTGTGTGTCTCGCCACAAGCGTGCTCATTGCCCTAGTCGCAACGCAACCTGTTATCAATGTGGCAAATCGGGACATGTGCAGTCTGTGTGTATGCAAATTAAAAACTCAAAGAACGGTACCGTTAGAAACAGTGCTTCGCAAAGTGCGAGAACAGTTCATTCTGTAAATGTTATACGGGCTGTGGAATTGAACAGTGCTTTCCTTGGATCTCAATTGCAAGAAAGTAGTTCTGCGCCTATGGCAAAACTATATAGTGCACCACGTAGCAAGCGCCGACGGGCGCGTAAAACAGTGCAACGGAAAAGGGTTCGGGACAAGCAAAATGACTATGAACAGTGCTTTCCTGTAGTGAACATAGTGCCTTCTGCAACTTCTCCTTGTAAAGGTGCCCAGTACTGTGTAGCTAGTGACAGTAGACATCAAGTAGCTGCTCAAGAGTGTAGTGCAGTAGTTAGTGACTCTGTAGTAGCCTCGCATTGCGCGGACGCCGATCCGGCGGTAGTGCCATCTAGTGACAGTGTTGTTAATCCGCTGCGTGCCGAGTCTGCGCCGCTTACTTCACTACGCGGCTCGCGCAAGCGCAGTAAACAAACCGTAGCAGACGTTGCCCACATTCGCGCACCTGTCGAGCGCCGCAAGCAAAAACTTTTTGTGAATCTTTCCATTGACAATAAGACTGTGCAATTTCAGCTCGACACTGGTTCCGCTGTTACCTTAATTAATGAAGACACTTATGAACTTCTGGGTTCGCCAAAATTGTCGCCGTCACAGCAAGTGTTAACAGCTTATACAGGTCAAAATATTCCCGTGCTAGGAACGTGTAGCCTGCCAGCCTCTTTCAAGGTGTAACAAAAACAGTTGCTTTTGTAGTTCTTCAGGCCAAATCGACACGGAACATTTTTGGACTAGATGCGTTTGACTTGTTTGGTTTATCTATTCAAAGAGATGTGCTTCAAATTTCGTCAATAGTGCCTCAGGATAAAATCAGTGCATTGTGTGACAAATATAGTGACTTGTTTTCGCCGGAACTAGGTTGTGCTAAAGACTTCGTGGCACATGTAACTTTAAAAGAATCTGCAGTTCCAAAATTTCGTAAAGCTAGACCAGTGCCTATCGCCTTGCGTGATACAGTTGCCGAAGAACTTAAACGTTGGCAAGATAGTGGGGTGATTTCTCCTGTTTCTGCGAGTCAGTGGGCCTCGCCTATAGTAATTATACCCAAGCCGTCAGGAAAACTTCGTCTCTGTGCGGACTTCAAATCAACAGTGAACAGTCAAACAATTGTCGACACTTATCCCCTGCCCAGACCTGAGGAACTTATGGACAAATTAGGACAGTCTCGCTTCTTTTCTAAGATTGATTTAGCAGAAGCATACTTAAAGATTCCACTTCATGACGAGTCAAAAAAGTTTTTCATTAATACTCACATGGGACTTTTTCAATTTCAACGCCTAACCTTTGGCAGTTCTTCCGCCCCCGCTATTTTTCAGTGTTTTTTGGAACAGCTGACAGTTTCTGTACCGTGTTGCTCGAACTATTTAGATGATATTGTGGTATCCGGACGTACAGTTGAAGAACATTTAGCAAACATGGAGTGCCTTTTCAAAGTGTTGACTGCAGCAGGTCTACGTTGCAATAAAGCAAAGTGTTCGTTTTTTCAAACTGAAATAGAGTACCTAGGCCATGTGATTAATGCCCAAGGAATCCATCCCATATATTCACATCTTCGAGCAATCAAAGACTTGCCTCCTCCTAAGAATGTGCATGAATTGCAAGCAGTAATGGGAAAGCTGAACTATTATTTCAGGTTTATTCCCAATGCCTCTCAGATTGCAGCTCCACTGCATCACTTACGTAGGAAGAATGTTCCTTTTGTATGGTCCAAAGATTGTCAGGTTGCCTTTGACAAATTAAAGTCTGCACTACTCAGTGATGCATGTTTGATTTCCTTTGACCCACAGAAGCCTGTAGTGTTAGCAGTTGACACCTCGTCGTACGGTCTTGGTGCCGTTCTGTCGCATCGTATTGGTTCTTACGATCGTCCTATTGCCTTTGCATCCAAGCTACTGACGCCAACGCAACAGAATTACAGTCAGATAGAAAAGGAGGCCTTAGCAATCATTTACGGCGTCACAAAGTTTCATCATTATCTCTATGGCAGAAAATTCTATTTCTTGACAGATCACAAGCTTCTCACGTCGTTGTTCTCACCCACAAAGCCGATTCCGCCCCGTACGGCACAAAAGCTTCAGAGATGGTCCTTGATATTGTCTAATTATCAGTATGAGATTTTGTACCGCCCTACCACTAAACATGCTAACGCGGACACACTTTCCCGACTTCCGGTTGGCCAGGATGTATCATTTGATTCTTCAGAAATGGCATGTTGTCAGATAGACTCCAGAGATGCTTCCGCTGTCGCAGACTTTCCTTTGAACTCTCGTCGGGTTGCACAGGAAACAGCTGCGGATGCAGACCTAAGTGTGGTAGGAAGGTGGAATCATATTGCATTTCGGCGGTAGGGATGGGCGTGGGGAAATGTGTTGCATTGCGCATTTGTGTGGTTGAGGTACAAAGTATATAATGAATCCCCTGGAAGCTGCATATTTACACTCCCATGAGGGATACGGACGAGTGGAATCGTGTTGCAATGCGCATATGTGGCTGATTTTCAAATTCCATCCAAAAGTACGTGGAGTCATATTGGTGCTTCCGTTTGAGGGAGGGACAAAGGAATATGTCTTGCAATGCGCATGCATTGCTCAGGTTCAAATATACTGCTGAACCCCTAGGAGGCAGCATATTGCAATTTGGCGGTTGGGAGCGGTGTGGGGAAAAGTGTTGCATTGCGAATTTGTGGTTGAGGATCTATTTCTATAATGAACCCTCTCGAGGTTGCATATTGGCACTCCCATGGGAGATAGGGATGAGTGGAATCATGTTGCAATGCGCATGTGTGGATGATGTTCAAATTCCATCCTAAAGCACTAAAGGCATATTGGTGCTTCCGTTTGAGGAAGGAATAAACCAATACGTCTTGCTATGCGCATGCGTTGCTGACGTTCAAATATATTTCTGAACCTCCTAAGACACAGAATATTGCAATTCAGCAGTTGGTAGGGGTGTGGGGAAACGCGCTGTAATGCGCATGTGTTGTTGAGGTTCAAATTCTATAATGAAACCCCTCGTGGTTGCATATTGGCACTCCCATGGGAGATAGGGACGATTGTAATCGTGTTGGAATGTGCAGGTGTGGCTGATGTTCAAATTCCATTCTAAAGCCCTAAAGGCATAGTGGTGCTTCCGTTTGAGGAAGAGACAAAGGAATTCGTCTTTCAATGCGCATGCGTCGCTGAGGTTAAAATATTCTTCTGAACCCCCCCGGAGGCAGCATATTGCAATACGGCGTTTGGGAGGGGCGTGGGGAAACACGTTGCATTGCACATGGGTTGTTGAGGTTCAAATTCTATAATGAACCCCCTGGAGGCTGCATGTTGGCACTCGCATTGGAGATAGGTTCAAGTGAAATCGTGTTGCAATGCGCATGTGTCGCTGATGTTCAAATTCCATCCAAGAGCCCCTGGAGGCATATTGGTGCTTCCGTTTGAGGAAGGGACAAAGGATTACGTCTTGCAATGCACATGTTTCGCTGAGGTTCAAATATACTTCTCGACCCCCAGGAGGTAGGATATTGCAATTCGGCGGTTGGAAGGGGCTTGGGGAAATGCATTCCATTGCGCATGTGTGGTTGAGGTTCAAATTCCTTAATGAACCCCCTCGAGGCTGCATGTTGGCTCTACCATATAAGATAGGGACGACCGGAATCTTCTTGCAATGCGCATGGGTATCAGATGTTCTAATTTCAGCGTAAAGCCCCTGGATGCATATTGGTCCATCGGTTTGAGGAAGGGACAAAAGAATCCGTCTTGCAATGCGCATGCGTCACTCAGGATCAAATATACTTCTAAACCCCCAGGAGGCAGCATAATGCAATTTAGCGTTTGGGAGGGAGATAATGAGACGTGTTGCATTGCACATGTGTGGTTGAGGTTCAAATACTGTAATGAACCCCCTGGAGGCTGCATATTGGCACTTGCATTGGAGATAGGTTCAAGTGGAGTCGTGTTGCAATGTTCATGTATGGCTGATGTTCAAATCCCTTCCTATATCCCCTGGAGGCATATTGGTGCTTCCGTTTGAGGGAGTGGCAAATGTGCATGTTTCACTGAGGTTCAAATACACTTCTGAACCCCCAGGAAGCAGCATATTGCAATTCGGCGTTTGGGAGGGGCGTTGGGAAACGCTTTGCATTGCGCATGTGTGTTTGAAGTTCAAATTCTATAATTAACATTCTTGAGGCTGCATATTGGCACTGGCATGGGCGATAGGGACGAGTGGAATCGTATTGCAATGCACATGTGTGGCTGATGTTCAAATTCCATCCTAAAGCCCTAAAGGCATATTGGTGCTTCCATTTGAGGAAGAGGCAAAGGAATAAGTCTTGCAATGCGCATGCGTCGCTGAGGTTCAAATATACTTCTGAACCTCCAGGAGGCAGCATATTGCAATTAGGCGTTTGGGAGGGGTGTTGGAAAACGCTTTGAATTGCGCATGTGTGGTTGAGTTTCAAGTTCTATAATGAACCCCCTGGAAGTTGCATATTGGCACTCCCATAGGAGATAGGGACGAGTGGAATCGTGTTGCAATGTGCATGTGTGGCTGATGTTCAAACTCCATCTTAAAGCTCTGGTGGCATATTGGTGTTTCCGTTTGAGGGGGGGACAAAACATTACGTCGTGCATTGCGATTGCGTCGCTGAGGTTCAAAAATACTTCTGAACCCCCAGGAGGAAGCATATTGCAATTCGGCAGTTGTGTGGGGCATGGGTAGATGCGTTGCATTGCGAATGTGTGGTCGATGTTTAAATTCTATAATGAACCCCCTGGAAGTTGCATATTGGCACTCCCATGGGAGATAGGGACGAGTGGAATCGTGTTGCAATGTGCATGTGTGGCTGATGTTCAAATTCCATCCAAATGTCCGTGGAGGCATATTGGTGCGTCTGTTTGAGGGAGGGACATAGGTATACGTCTTGCAATGAGCATGCTTCGCTGACGTTCAAATATACTTCTAAACCGTCAGGGGGAATCATATTGCATTTCGGCGGTTGGGAGGGGCGTAGGAAAATGAAGTGCATTGTGCATGTGTGGTGGAGGTTCAAAGTATATAATGAATCCCCTGGAAGCTGCATATTGGCTCTCCCATGGGGGATACGAACAAGTGAAATCGTGTTGCAATGCGCATGTGTGGCTGATATTCAAATAGCTTCCAAAAGTCCGTGGAGCCATATTGGTGCTTCCGTTTTAAGGAGGGACAAAGGAACACGTCTTGCAATGCGCATGTGTCGCTGAGGTTCAAATATACTTCTGAACTCACAGGAGGCAGCATATTGCAATGCGGCGGTTGGGAGGGGCGTGAGGAAACCTGTTGCATGGAGCATGTGTGCTTGAGGTTCAAATTCTATAATGAACCCACTGGAGGCTGCATATTGGCTCTCCCATTGGAGATACGGACGAGTGGTATCGTGTTGCAATGCGCATGTGTAGCTGAGGTTCAAATTCCATCCAAATGTCCGTGGAGGCATATTGGTGCTTCCGTTTGAGGGAGGGACAAAGGACTATGTCTTGTAATGCGCATGCGTCACAGAGATTCAAATATACTTCTGAACCCCCAGGAGTAAGCATTTGCATTTCGACGGTTGGGAGGGGCGTGGGAAAATGCGTTGCATTGCACATGTGTGGTTGAGGTTTAAAGTATATAATGAATCCCCTGGAGCCTGCTTATTGGCACTCCCATGGGAGATAGGGACGAGTGGATTCACGTTGCAATGCGCATGTGTGGCTGATGTTCAAATTTTAACATAAAGCCCCTAGAGGCATATATGTGCTTCCGTTTGATGGAGGGACGAAAGATTACGTCGTGCATTGTACTTGCGTCGCTGGGGTTCAAATATACTTCTGAACGCCCAATAATAGCATATTGCAATTCGGCTGTTCGGAGGGTCCTGGGTGAATGCGTTGCCTTGCGAATGTGTGGTTCAGGTTCAAATTCTATAATGAACGCCCTGGAGGATGCATATTGGCACTCCCATGCGAGATAGGGACAAGTGGACACGTGTTCCAAAGCACATTTGTGGCTGATGTTCAAATTTCATCCTAAAGCCCCTGGAGGCATATTGGTGCTCCCGTTTGAGGGAGGGACAAAGGAATACGACTTGCAATACACATGCTTAGGTTCAAATATACTTATGAACCCCTTGGAGGCAGCGTATTGCAATTCGGCGAATGGGGTGGCGAGGGGACACGTGTTGCATTGCGCATGTTTGGTTGCGATTCAAATTGTATAATGAACACCCTGGAGGGTGCATATTGCTACTGCCATGGGAGATGTGGATTCGTGCTGCAACACGCATGTGTAGCTGATCTTCAAATTCCATCCAAATGTCTCTGGAGGCATATTGGTGCATCTGTTTGAGGGAGGGACAAAGGAATACGTCTTGCAATGCGCATGCATCACTGAGGTTCAAATATACTTCTGAACCCCCAGTAGGCAGTATATAGCATTTCGGCGATTGGCAGGGCGTGGGGAAACGCGTTGCATTGTGCATGTGTGTTTGAGGTTCAAATTCTATAATGAACCCCATGGAGGTTGCATATTGACACTCGCATTGGAGATAGGGACGAGTGGAATCGTATTGAAATGCGCATGTGTGGCTGATGTTCAAATTCCATCCTAAAGACCTAAAGGCATATTGGTGCTTCTGTTTGAGGAAGGGATAAAGGAATACGTCTTCCATTGCGCATGCGTTGCTGAGGTTCATATATACTTCTGAACCCCAGGAGGCAGCATAGTGCAATTCGGCAGTTAGGAGGTTCGTGGGGAAACGCATTACTTTGCGCATGTGTGGTTGAGGTTCAAATTTTATAATGAAACCACTGGAAGCTGCATATTGGCCCTGCAATGTGATATAGGGACGAGTGGAATCGTGTTGCAATGCGCATGTGTGGCTGATGCTCAAATTCCATCCAAAAGCACTAGAGGCATATTGGTGCATCTGTTTGAGGAGGGACACAGGAATACATTTTGCAATGGGCATTCGTCGCTGAGGTGCAAATATTCTTCTGAACCCCCAGGAGGCAGCACATTGCAATTCGCTGGTTGGGAGGGGCGTGGATTAACACGTTGCATTGCGCATCTGTGGCTGATGTTCAAATTATATAATGAACCCCAGATGCTGCATATTGGCACTCCCATGGGAGATAGGGACGTGTGGAATCGTGTTGCAATGCACACATGTGGCTGCCGTTCAAATTCCAGCCTAAAGCCCCTGGAGGCATATTGGTGCATCCGTTTGAGGGAGGGATAAAGGAATATGTCTTGCAATGAGCATGCAGCACTGAGGTTCAAATATACTTCTGAACCCCCAGTAGGCAGTATATAGCATTTCGGCGAATGGCAGGGCGTGGGGAAACGCGTTGCATTGTGCATGTGTGTTTGAGGTTCAAATTCTATAATGAACCCCATGGAGGTTGCATATTGACACTCGCATTGGAGATAGGGACGAGTGGAATCGTATTGAAATGCGCATGTGTGGCTGATGTTCAAATTCCATCCTAAAGACCTAAAGGCATATTGGTGCTTCTGTTTGAGGAAGGGATAAAGGAATACGTCTTCCATTGCGCATGCGTTGCTGAGGTTCATATATACTTCTGAACCCCAGGAGGCAGCATAGTGCAATTCGGCAGTTAGGAGGTTCGTGGGGAAACGCATTACTTTGCGCATGTGTGGTTGAGGTTCAAATTCTATAATGAACCTCATGGAGGCTGCATATTGGCACTCGCATTGGAGATAGGGACAGTGGAATCGTATTGCAATGCGCATGTGTGGCTGATGTTCAAATTCCATCTTAAAGCCCTAAAGGCATATTGGTGCTTCCGTTTGAGGAAGGGATAAAGGAATACATCTTACAATGCGCATGCGTTGCTGAGGTTCAATTATACTTCTGAACCCCTAAGACGCAGCATATTGCAATACAGCGGTTGGTAGGGTGTGGGGAAATATGTTGCATTGAGAATGTGTGGGTGCGGTTAAAATTCTACAATTAACCCCCTGGAGGCTGCATATTGGCACACCCATGGGAGATAGGGACGAGTGGAATCGTGTTCCAAAGCACAGGTATGGCAATTGTTCAAACTCCAGCCTAAAGCCCCTGGAGGGATATTAATGTTTTCGTTTGAGGGAGGGACAAAGGAATACGTCTTAGAATGCGCATGTGTCGCTGAGGTTCAAATATACTTCTGAACCTTCAGGAGGCAGCATATTGTAATTCGGCGGTTGGGAGGGGAGTGGGGAAACGCGTTGCAATGCGCAAGTTTGGCTGATGTTCACATTCCATCCCAAAGCCCTTGAGGCATATTGCTGATACCGTTTGATGGAGGGACAAAGGAATACGTCTTGTAATGCGCATGCGTTGCCGATGTTCAAATATACTTCTGAAACCCCTGGTGGCAGAATATTGGAATTCGACGGATGAGAGGGGAGTTCGGAAACGCATTGCATTGCGCATGTGTGGTTGAGGTTCAAATTCTATAATGAACCCCCAGTAGGCTTCATATTGACACTCCTATGGGAGATAGCGACGAGTGGAGTCGTGTTGCCATGCGCATGTGTGGCTGATGTACAAATTCCATCCTAAAGCCCTTGAGGCATATAGGTGCGACCATTGGAGGGAGGGAAAATGGAATACGTCTTGCAATGGGCATGTGTCGCTGACATTCAAATATAATTATAAATCCCCAGGACGCAGCATATTGAAAATTCGGCGGTTGGGAGGGGCGCGGGAAATCGCGTTGCATTGCCCATGTGTGGTTGAGGTTCAAAATCTAAAATGAACCCCCTGGAGGATGCATATTGGACCTCCCATGGGAGATAGGGGACATGTGGAATCGTGTTGCAATGCGCATGTATAGCTGATGTTCAAATTCCATCCAAGAGCGCCTGGAGGCATATTGGTGCTTCCGATTGAGGGAGGGACACAGGAATACGTCGTGCAATGCGCATGCGTCGCTGAGTTTCAAAAATTTCTTTCTTAACCCCAGGATGCAGCATATTGCAATTCGGCGGTTGGGAGGGGCGTGGGGAAACACGTTGCATTGCGCATGTGTGGTTGAGGTTCAATTTCTATAATGAACCCCCTGGAGGCTGCATTTTGGCACTCCCATGGGAGTGCATCCGTTTGAGGGAGGGATAAAGGAATACGGCTTGCAATGTGCGTGCGTCGCTGAGGTTCAAATATACTTCTGAACCCCAATGAGGCAGTATATTGCATTTCGGCGATTGGCAAGGGTGTGGGGAAACGCGTTGCATTGCGCATGTGTGTTTGACGTTTCAAATTCTATAATGAACCATATGGAGGTTGATTATTGGCACTCGCATTGGAGATAGGGACGAGTGGAATCGTGTTCCAAAGTGCAGGTGTGGCTGATTTTCAAATTCCATCCTAAAGCCCCTGGAGGCATATTGGTGCTTCCGTTTGAGGGAGGGACATAGGAACACAACTTGCAATTCGCATGCGGTGCTGAAGTTCAAATATACTTATGAACCCCCAGGAGGCAGCGTACTGCAATTCGGCGAATGGGAGAGGCGTGGGGAAAAGCGTTGCAATGCGCATGTGTGGTTGAGGTTCAAATTCTATATTGAACACCCTGCAGGCTGCATATTGAAACTCCCAATGGCGATAGGGACGAGTGGAATCGTGTTGCAAAGTGCATGTTTGGCTGATGTTCAAATTCCATCCTAAAGCCTCTGGAGGCATATTGGTGCTTCCGTTTGATGGAGGGACCATGGAATGCGTCTTGCAATGCGCATTGGTCGCTGAGGTTCAAATATACTTCCGAACCCTCAGGAGGCAGGATATTGCAATTCGGCGGTTGGAAGGGGTGTGGGGAAATGCAATGCCTTTGTGTGGTTGAGGTTCAATTTCTATAATGAACCCCCTGGAAGTTTCATATTGGCACTCCCATGGGTGATGAGGACGAGTGGAATCGTGTTGCAATGCGCCTGTGTGGCTGATGTTCAAATTCCATCGTAAAGCCCTAAAGGCATATTGGTGCTTCCATTTGAAGGAGGGACAAAGGTATACGTCTTTCTATGCGCATGCGTCGCTGCGGTTCAAATATACTTCTCAACCCCCCGGAGGCAGCATATTGCAATTCGGTGGTTGGGAACGGCGTGGGGGAAGGCGTTGCATTTTGCATGTGTTGTTGAGGTTCAAATTTTATAATGAACCCACTGGAGGCTGCATATTGGCACTACCATGGGAGATAGAGACGAGTGGAATCGTATTGCAATGAACATGTGTGGCTGAGGTTCAAATTCCATCCTAAAGCCTCTGGACGCATATCGCTTCTTTCGCCTGAGGGAGGGACAGAGTAATACGTCTTGCGATGCGCATGTGTCGCTGAAGTTCAAATATACTTATGAAGCCCCAGGAGACAGCATATTGCAATTCGGCAGTTGGGGAGGGGGCTTGGGGAAACGCGTTGCATTGCGCCTGTGTCATTGAGGTTCAAATTCTGTAATGAACCTCTGGAGGCTGTGTAATGGCACTCCCATGAAAGATAGGGACGAGTGGAATCGTGTTGCAATGCGCATGTGTGGATGATGTTCACATTCCATCCCAAAGCACTGGAGGCATATTGGTGCTTCCGTTTGACGGAGGGACAAAGGAATACGTCTTGAAATGTGCATGCGTTACTGAGGTTCAAATATACTTCTAACCTCCAGGTGGCAGCATATTGCAATTCGACAGTTGAGAGGGGCGTGGGGAAATGCGTTGCATTGCGCATGTGTGGTTGAGGTTAAAATTCTATAATGAACCCCCTTGAGGCTTGATATTGGCACTCCAATGAGAGATAGCGACGAGTAGAATCGTGTTGCAATGCGCATGTGTGGCTGCTTTTCAAATTCCATCCTAAAGCCCTGGAGGCATATTGGTGCTGACATTGGAGGGAGGGAAAATGGAATACGTCTTGCAATGTGTATGTGTCTCTGAGGTTCAAATATATTTCTGAACCCCCAGGAGGGAGCATATTGCAATTCGGTGGTTGTGAGGGGTGTGGTGAGACGCGATGCATTGGCATGTGTGGTTGAGGTTCAAATTCTATAACGAAGCCCCTGGAAGCTGCATAGTGGCTCTCGCATCGGAGGGACGTGTGGAATCATATTGAAATGCAAATGTGTGGCTGATGTTTAAATTCCATACTAAAGCCCCTGGATGCATTATGGTGCTTCCGTTTGCGGGAGAGACAAAGGAATACGTCTTGCAATGCGCATGCATCACTGACGTTCAAATATACTTCTGAACCCCCAGGAGGTAGCATATTGCTATAATGAATTTGAGGTTCAAATTCCATAATGAACACCCTGGAGGCTGCATATAGGCAATCCCATTGGACATAGGGACGAGGGTAATTGTGTTGAAATGCGCATGTGTGGCTTATGTGCAAATTCCATCCTAAAGCCCCTGGAGGCATATTGATGCTTCTGTTTGAGGGAGGGACAAAGGAATACGTCTTGCAATGCGCATGCATCACTGATGTTCAAATATACTTCTGAACCCCCAGGTAGGTAGCATATTGCTATAATGAATTTTAGGTTCAAATTCCATAATGAACCCCCTCGAGGCTCCATATTGGCAATCCCATGGGAGATAGGGGCGAGTGGAATCGTGTTGCAATGCTCATGTGTGGCTGATGTTCAATGTGGTTGAGGTTCAAATTCTATAATGAACACCCTGGAGGCTGCATATAGGCACTCCCATTGGACCTAGGGACGAGTGGAATTGTGTTGAAATGCGCATGTGTGGCTTATGTTCAAATTCCATCCTAAAGCCCCTGGAGGCATATTGGTGCTTCTGTTTGAGGGAGGGACAAAGAAATACGTCTTGCAATGCGAGTGCGTTCCTGAGGTTCAAATGTACTTCTGAACCCCCAGGAGGCAGCATATTGCAATTCTGCGGTTGGGTGGGGCGGGGGGAGACGCGATGCATTGCGCATGTGTGGTTGAGGTTCAGATTATAAAATGAACCAACTGGAGGCTGCATATTGGCACTCCCATGGGAGATAGGGAGACTTGGAATCGTGTTGCAATGCACATGTGTGGCTGATGTTCAATTTCTATCCTTAAGCCCTTGGAGGCATATTGGTGCTTCCGTTTGAGGGAGGGACAAGGAATATGTCTTGCATTGCACATGCGTCACTGAGGGTTCAAATATAGTTCTGAACCCACAGGAGACAGCATGTTACTATTCGGCAGTTGGGGTGGCCGTGGGGAAACGCGTTGCCATGCACATGTGTGGTTGAGGTTCAAATTCTATAATGAACCCCCTGGAGGCTGCATATTGGCTGTCCCATGGGAGATAGGTACGAGTGGAATCGTGTTGCAATGCACATGTGTGGCTAATGTTCAATGTGGTTGATGTTTAAATTTGTTAATGAACACCCTGGAGGCTGCATATAGGCACTCCCATGGGAGATAAGGACGAGTGGAATCGTATTGCAATGCGCATGTGTGGCTGATGTTCAAATTCCATCCTTGAGCCCCTGGAGGAAAATTGGATCTTCCGTTTGAGAGAGGGACAAAGGAATACATCTTGCAATGCGCATGTGTCGCTAAGGTTCAAATATTCCTCTGAACCCCCAAGAAGCAGGATATTGCAATTCGGCAGTAGGGAGGGGCGTGGGGAAATGCGTTGTATTGCGCATGTGTTGTTGAGGTTCAAATTCTATAGTGAACCCCCTGGAGGCTGCATATTGGCACTGCCATGGTACGTAGGGACGAGTGGAGTCATGTTGCGATTCGCATGCGTCGCTGAGGGTCAAATATACTTCTGAACCCCCAGGAGGCAGCATATTGCAATTCCGCGGTTGTAAGGGGCTTGGGGAAACGCGTTGCATTGCGACTGTTTCGTTGAGGTTCAAATTCTGTAATAAACCCCCAGGAGGCTGCATATTGGCACTTCCATGGGAGATAGGGATGACTGGAACCGTGTTGCAATGCGCATGTGTGGCTGATGTTAAATTCCATGCTAAAGCCAATGGAGGCATATGCGTGCTTCCGTTTGAGAGAGAGTCAAAGGAATACGTGTTGCAATGCGCATGCATCGCTCAGGTTCAAATATACTTCTGAACCCCCAGGAGGAAGCATATTGCAATTCGGCAGTAGGGAGATGCAAGGTTAATCGCGTTGCATTGCGCATGTTTGGTTGTGGTTCAAATTCCATAATGAACACCCTGCAGGCTGCATATTGGCACTCCCATGGGAGATGAGGACGAGTGGAATCGTGTTGCAATGCACATGTGTGGCTGATGTTGAAATTCCATCCACAGCCCTGGAGGCATATTGGTGCTACCATTGGAGGGAGGAAAAATGGAATACGTCTTACAATGCGCATGTGTTGCTGATGTTCAAATATACTTCTAAACCCCCAGGACGCAGCATATTGCAATTCAGCGCTTGGGAGGGGCGTGCGGAAACGCATTGTATTGTGCATGTGTTGTTGAAGTTGAAATTCTATAATGAATCCCCTGGAGGCTGCATATTGCAACTTCCATGGGAGGTAGGGATGCGTGGATTCGTTTTGCAATGCGCATGCATCGCTGAGGTTCAAATATACATTTCACCCCCAGGAGGTAGCAAATTGCCATTCGGCAGTAGGGAGGGGCGAGGGTAAATGCGTTGCATTGCACTTGTGTGGTTGAAATTCAAATTCTATAATGGACACCATGGAGGCTGCATATTGGCACTCCTATGGGAAATAGGGACGAGTGGATTCGTATTGCAATGCGAATGTGTGGCTGATGTTGAAATTCCATCCTAATGCCCTTGTAGGGCATATTGGTGATTGGTGCTTCTGTTTGAGGGAGGGACAAAGGAATATGTCTTGCAATGTGCATACGTCACTGAGGTTCAAATTTACTTCTGAACCTCCAGGAGGCAGCATATAGCAATTCGGCGGTTGGGAGTGGCGTGGGAAAACGCGTTGCCATGCACATGTGTGGTTGGGGTTCAAATTCTATAATGAACATACTGGAGGATGCATACAGGCAATCCCATTGGGCATAGGGATAAGTGGAATTGTGATGAAATGTGCACGTATGGCTTATGTTCAAATTCTATCCTAAAGCCCCTGTTGGCATATTGGTGCTTCCGACTTAGGGAGGGACAAAGGAATACGTCTTGCAATGCGCATGCGTCCCTGATGTTCAAATATACCTCTAAATCCCAAGGAGGCAGCATATTGCAATTCGGCGGATGGGAAGGGCGTCAGGGAACGCGTTGCATTGCGAATGTGTGGTTGAGGTTCAAATTCTATAATGAAGCCACTGGAGGCTGCATATTGGCACTCTCATGGGAGATAGGGACGAGTGGAATCGTGTTGCAATGCACATGTGTTGCTGATGTTCAATGTGGTTGAGGTTTAAATGTGTTTATGTACACCCTGGAGGCTGCATATAGGCACTCCCATGGGAAATAAGGACGAGTGGAATTGTATTGCAATGCGCATGTGTGGTTGATGTTCAAATTCCATCCTAAAGCCCCTGGAGGAAAATTGGTGCTTCAGTTTGAGAGAGGGACAAAGGAATACGTCTTACGATGCACATGCCTCGCTAAGGTTCAAATATACTTCTGAACCCCCAGGAAGCAGCATATTGCAATTCGGCGGTTGGGAGTGGCGTGGGGAAACGCGTTGCCATGCACATGTGTGGTTGAGGTTCAAATTCTATAATGAACATCCTAGAGGATGCATACAGGCAATCCCATTGGGCATAGGGATAAGTGGAATTGTGTTGAAATGTGCACGTGTGGCTTATGTTCAAATTCTATCCTAAAGCCCCTGTTGGCATATTGGTGCTTCCGTCTTAGGGAGGGACAAAGGAATACGTCTTGCAATGCGCATGCGTCCCTGAGGTTCAAATATACCTCTAAATCCCAAGGAGGCAGCATATTGCAATTCGGCGGTTGGGAGTGGCGTGGGAAAACGCGTTGCCATGCACATGTGTGGTTGTGGTTCAAATTCTATAATTAACATACTGGAGGATGCATACAGGCAATCCCATTGGGCATAGGGATAAGTGGAATTGTGATGAAATGTGCACGTGTGGCTTATGTTCAAATTCTATCCTAAAGCCCCTGTTGGCATATTGGTGCTTCCGACTTAGGGAGGGACAAAGGAATACGTCTTGCAATGCGCATGCGTCGCTAAGGTTCGAATATACTTCTAAATCCCCAGGACGCAGCATATTGCAATTCGGCGGTTGGGAGGGGCGTGGGGAAACGCGTTGTATTGCGTATGTGTTGTTCAGGTTCATATTCTATAATGAACTTCCTGGAGGGTGCATATTGGCACTCCCATGGGAGGAAGGGACGAGTGGAGTCATGTTGCAATGCGCATGCGTCGCTGAGGGTCAAATATACTTCTGAATCCCCAGGACGCAGCATATTGCAATTCGGCGGTTGGGAGGGGCGTGGGGATATGCGTTGTTTTTCGCATGTGTTGTTGAGGTTCAAATTCTATATGGAACCCCCTGGAGGCTGTATATTGCAATTCCCATGGGAGGTAGGGACGAGTGGAGTCGTGTTGCAATGCGCATCAATCGCTGAGGTTTAAATATACTTCTGAAACCCCAGGAGGTAGCAAATTGCAATTCGGCAGTAGGGAGGGGTGAGGGTAAATGCTTTGCATTGCGCATGGGTGGTTTAGGTTCACAACCTATATTGAACCTCCTGGAGGCTGCATATTGGCAAGGGAGATAGGGATGAGTGGAATCATGTTGCAATGCGTATAGTTGGCTGATGTTCGAATTCCATCCTAAAGCCTCTGGAGGCATATTGGTGCTTCCGTTTGAGGGAGGGACAAAGGAATACGTCTTGCAATGCGCATGTCGCTGCGGTTCAAATATACTTCTGAAACCCCAGGAGGCAGCATATTGCAATTCGGCGGTTGGAAGGGGTGTTGGGAAACTCGTTGCATTGCGCATGTGTGGTTGAGGTTCAAATTCTGTAATGACCCCACTGGAACTTGCATTTTGGCACTCCCAAGAGAGATAGGGACGAGTGGAATCGTGTTGCAATGCTCATGTGTGGCTGATGTTTAAATTCCATTCTAAAGCCCCTGGAGGCATATTGGTGCTTCTGTTTGAGGGAGGGGCAATGGTATACGTCTTGCAATGCGCATGTGCTCTGAAGTTCAAACATACTTCTGAACCCCTCGGATGCAGCATATTGCAATTCGGCGGTTGGGAGGGGTGTGGGGAAACGCGTTGCATTTTGCATGTGTGGTTGAGGTTTAAATTCTATAATGAACCCCCTGGAGGCTGCATATTGGCACTCCCATGGGAGATAGGGACGAATGGAATCGTGTTGAAATGCGCATGTGTTGCGGATGTTCAAATTCCATCCTAAAGACCCTGGAGGCATATTTGTGCTACCGTTTGAGGGAGGGACAAAGGAATACGTCTTGCAATGCACATTTGCGCTGAGGTTCAAATATACTTCTGAACCCCCAGAAGGCAGCATATTGCAATTCGTCGGTAGGGAGGGGCGTGGGGAAACGCGTTGCATTGCGCATGTGTGGTTAATGGTTAAAAATCTATAAAGAACCTCCTGGAGGCCGCATATTGGCTCTCCCATGGGAGATAAGGACGAGTGAAATCGTGTTGCAATGTGCATGTGTGACAGATGTTCAAATTCCATCCTGAGGCCCCTGGAAGCATATTGGTGCTTCCGTCTTAGGGAGGGACAAAGGAACACGTCTTGCAATGCGCATGTGCGCTGAGGTTCAAATATACATCTGAGACCCCAGGAGGCAGCATATTGCAATTCGGCGGTTGGGAGGGGCTTGGGGAAAGGCGTTGTATTCCGCATGTGTTGTTGAGGTTCAAATTCTATAATGAAACCCCTGGACGCTGCACATTGGAACTCCCATGGGAGGTGAGGACGAGTGGAAACGTGCTGCAATGCATATATGTGGCTGATGTTTAAATTCCATCATAAAGCCTCTGGAGGCATAATGGTGGTTCCGTTTAAAGGAGGGACAAAGGAATACGTCTTGCAATGCGCATGTCACTGGTGTTCAAATATACGTCTTAAACCCCAGGAGGCAGCATATTGCAATTCGGCGGTTGGAAGGGGTGTTGGGAAACTCGTTGCATTTCACATGTGTGATTGAGGTTCAAATTCTATAATGACCACCCTGGAAGCTGCATATTGGCACTCCCATGGGAGATAGTGACGAGTGGAACTGTTTTGCAATGCGCATGTGTGGCTGATGTTCAAATTCCATGCTGAAGTCCCTGGAGGCATATGGATGCTTCCGTTTGAGAGAGGGACAAAGGAATACGTGTTGCAATGCGCATGCATCGCTCAGGTTCAAATGAAATTCTGAAACCCCAGGAGGTAGCATATTGCAACTCAGCAGTAGGGAGGTGCAAGGGTAATCGCGTTGCATTGCGCATGTGTGGTTGAGGTTCAAATTCTATAATGACCCCCCTGGAAGCTGCATATTGGCACTTCCATGGGAGATAGGGACGAATGGAATCGTGTTGAAATGCGCATGTGTGTTTGATGTTCAAATTACATCCTAAAGCCCCTGGAGGCATATTGGTGCATCCGTTTGAGGGAGGGACAAAGGAATACGTTTCGCAATGGGCATGTGTCACTGAGGTTCAAATATACTTTTGAAACTCCAGGAGGGAGCATATTGCAATTCGGCGGTTGGGAGGGGCGTGGAGAAACGCGTTGCATTGTGCATGTGTGGTTAAGGCACAAAATCTAATGAACCCCCTGGAGGGTGCATATTGGCACTCCCATGGGAGATAGGGACGAGAGAAATCGTGTTGCAATGCGCATGTGTGGCTGATGTTCAATGTGGTTGAGGTTTCAGTTCTATAATAAACACCCTGGAGGCTTCATATTGCCACTCCCATGGGAGATAGGGACTAGTGGAATCGTGTAGCAATGGACATATGTGGCTGATGTTCAAATTATATCCTAAAGCACCTGGAGGCATATTAGTGCTTTCGTTTGAGGGAGGGACAAAAGGAATACATCTTGCAATGCGCATGTTTGCCGAGGTTCAAATATACTTCTGAAGCCCCAGGAGGAAGCATATTGCAATTCGGCGGTTGGGAGGGGCGTAGGGAAAGGCGTTGAATTGCGCATGTGTGGTTGAGGTTCTAATTCTATAATGAACTCCCTGGAGGCTGTATATTTGCACTCACATAGGAGATAGGGTCGAGTGGAATCGTGTTGCAATGCGCATGTGTGGCTGATCTTCAAATTCCATCCTAAATATCCAGGAGGCCTATTGGAGTTTCCCTTTAAGGGAGGGACAAAGTAATATGTCTTGCAATGCGCATTCGCCGCTAAGGTTCAAATATATTTCTGAACTCCCAGGAGGCAGCATATTGCAATTCGGCGGTTGGGAGGGGCGTGGGGAAACGCGTTGCATTGCGCATGTGTGGTTGAAGTTCAAATCCTATAATGAAAACCCTGGATGATGCATACTGGTACAACCATGGGAGATAGGGACGAATGGAATAGTGTTGCAATGCGCATGTGTGGCTGGTGTTCAAATTCCATCCTAAAGCCTTGGAGGCATATTGGTGCTTCCGTTTGAGGGAGGGACAAAGGAATACGTTTTGCTATTCGCGTGTGTTGCTGAGGTTCAAAAATACTAATGAACCCGCAGGAGGCAGCATATGGAATTTCGTCGGTTGGGAGGTGCGTGGGGAAATGCGTTGCATTGCGCATGTTTGGTTGAGGTTAATATTCTATAATGAACCCCCTGGAGGCTGCATATCAGCACTCCCATGGGAGATAGGGACAAGTGGAATAGTGTTGCAATGCGCATGTGTTGTTGGTGTTCAAAATACATCTTACAGCCCCTGGAGGCATATTGGTGCGTCCGTTTGAGAGAGGGACAAAGTAATATGTCTTGCAAAGCGAATGCGTTACTGAGTTACGAATATACTTCTGAACTCCCAGAGAATATTGAATTTCGGGGGTTGGGAGGGGCGTGTTGAAACGCGCTGCATTGTGCATGTGTTGTTGAGGTGCAAATTCTATAATGAACCCCCTGGAGGCTGCATATTAGCACTCTCATGGGAGATAGGGACGAATGGAATCGTGTTGGAATGTGCATTTGTGGCTGATGTTCAATTCCCATTCTAAACTCCTGGAGGCATATTGGCGCTTCCGTTTGAGGGAGGGACAAAGGAATATGTCTCTCAATGCGCACGCATCGCAGAGGTTCAAATATTCTTCTGAACCCCCAGCATGCAACATATTGCAATTCGGCGGTTTCGAGGGGCGTGGGGAAACGCGTTGCATTGCGCACCGGTGGTTGAGGTCGAAATTCTATAATGACCCACCTAGGGGCTGCATATTGGCATTCCCATTGGAGATAGGGACGAGTGGAATCGTGTCGCAATGCGCATGTGTGGGTCATGTTCAAATTCCATCCTAAAGCCCCTTGGGGCATATTGGTGCTTCCGTTTCAGGGAGGGACAAAGGAATATGTATTGCAATGCACATGAGTAGCTGAGATTCAAATATACTTCTGAAATCCCAGGAGGCAGCGTATTGCAATTCGGCGGTTCGGAGAGGCGTGGAGAAATGCATTGCTTTGCGCATGTGTGGTTGAGGTACAAATTCAATAATGAACATCCTGGATCCTGCATATTGGCACTCCCATGGGAGATAGGGACGAGTGGAATCGTGTTGCAATAAGCATGTGTGGCTGATGATCAATTTCCATCCTAAAGCAGCTGGAGGCATATTGGTGCTTCCGTTTGAGGGTGGGACAAAGGAATACTTCTTGCAATGCGCATGCATCGCAGAGGTTCAACTATACTTCTGAACCCCCAGCATGCAGCATATTGCAATTCGGCGGTTAGGAGAGGTGTGGGGCATCGCGTTGTATTGCGCATGTGTGGTTTAGGTACAAATGTTATAATGAACTTCTTGGAGGCTGCATATTCGCACTCCCATGGGAGATAGGGACAAGTGGAATCGTGTTGCAATGCCCATGTGTGGCTGATGTTCAATTTCCATCCTAAAGCACATGGAGGCATATTGGTGCTTCCGTTTGAGGGAGGGACAGAGGAATACGTCTCTCAATACGCATGCGCCGTTGAGGTTCAAATACACTATCTGAACCCCCAGGAGGAAGCATACTGCATTTCGGCCTTTGGAAGGGGCGTGGGGAATTGCGTTGCATTGCGCATGCGTGGTTGTGTTTTAAATTGTATATTGAATCACCTGGAGGCTGCATATTGGCCCTCCCATGGGAGATGGGGACGGGTGGAATCGTGTTGCAATGCGGATGTGTGGCTGATGTTCTATGTGGTTGAGGTTCAAATTCTGTAATAAACCCCCTGAGGGCTGCATATTAGCACTCCCATGGGAGATACTGACGAGTGGAATCGTGTTGCAATGCGAATGTGTGGCTGATGTTCAAAGTCCATCCTTAAGCTCTTGGAGGCATATTGGTGCTTCGGTTTGAGGGAGGGACAAAGGAATAAGTGTTGCAATGCGCATGCATCACTGAGGTTCAAATATACTTCTGAACCCCCAGGAGGCAGCATATTGCAAATCGGCAGTTGGGAGGTGTGTGGGGATACGCGTTGCATTGTGCATGTGTGGTTGAGGTTAAAATTCTATAATGAACCCCCTTGAGGCTTGATATTGGCACTCCTATGGGAGATAGCGACGAGTAGAACCGTGTTGCAATGCGCATGTGTGGCTGCTTTTCAAATTCCATCCTAAAGCCCTGGAGGCATATTGGTGCTGACATTGGAGGGAGGGAAAATGGAATACGTCTTGCAATGCGTATGTGTCTCTGAGGTTCAAATATATTTCTGAACCCCCAGGAGGGAGCATATTGCAATTCGGCGGTTGTGAGGGGCGTGGTGAGACGTGATGCATTGGCATGTGTGGTTGAGGTTCAAATTCTATAACGAAGCCCCTGGAAGCTGCATAGTGGCTCTCGCATCAGAGGGACGAGTGGAATCGTATTGAAATGCAAATGTGTGGCTGATGTTCAAATTCCATCCTAAAGCCCCTGGATGCATTATGGTGCTTCCGTTTGCGGGAGAGACAAAGGAATACGTCTTGCAATGCGCATGCATCACTGACGTTCAAATATACTTCTGAACCCCCAGGAGGTAGCATATTGCTATAATGAATTTGAGGTTCAAATTCCATAATGAACACCCTGGAGGCTGCATATAGGCACTCCCATTGGACATAGGGACGAGTGGAATTGTGTTGAAATGCGCATGTGTGGCATATGTTCAAATTCCATCCTAAAGCCCCTGGCGGCATATTGGTGCTTCTGTTTGAGGGAGGGACAAAGAAATACGTCTTGCAATGCGAATGCGTTCCTGAGGTTCAAATATACTTCTGAACACCCAGTAGGCAGCATATTGCAATTCTGCGGTTGGGTGGGGCGGGGAGAGGCGCGATGCATTGCGCATGTGTGGTTGAGGTTCAAATTCTAAAATGAACCAACTGGAGGCTGCATATTGGCACTCCCATGGGAGATAGGGAGACTTGTTAACGTGTTGCAATGCACATGTGTGGCTGATGTTCAATTTCCATCCTTAAGCCCTTGGAGGCATATTGGTGCTTCCGTTTGAGGGAGGGACAAAGGAATATGTCTTGCAATGCACATGCGTCACTGAGGTTCAAATATAGTTCTGAACCCACAGGAAACAGCATATTACTATTCGGCAGTTTGGGTGGCCGTGGGGAAACGCGTTGCCATGCACATGTGTGGTTGAGGTTCAAATTCTATAATGAACCTCCTGGAGGCTGCATTTTGGCTGTCCCATGGGAGATAGGTACGAGTGGAATCGTGTTGCAATCCACATGTGTGGCTGATGTTCAATGTGGTTGATGTTTAAATTTGTTAGTGAACACCCTGGAGGCTGCATATAGGCACTCCCATGGGAAATAAGGACGAGTGGAATCGTATTGCAATGCGCATGTGTGGCTGATGTTCAAATTCCATCCTAAAGCACCTGGAGGAAAATTGGTGCTTCCGTTTGAGAGAGGGACAAAGGAAAACGTCTTGAAATCCGCATGCGTCGCTAAGGTTCAAATATACTTCTGAACCCCCAGGAAGCAGCATATTGCAATTCGGCGATTTGGAGTTGCGTGGGGAAACGCGTAGCCATGTACATGTGAGGTTGAGGTTCAAATTCTATAATGAACACTCTGGAGGCTGCATATAGGTACTCCCATTGGACATGGGGATAAGTGGAATTATGTTGAAATGCGCACGTGTGGCTTATGTTCAAATACTATCCTGAAGCCCCTGTTGGCATATTGGTGCTTCCGTCTGAGGGAGGTACAAAGGAATACTTCTTGCAATGCGCATGCTTCCCTGAGGTTCAAATATACCTCTGAAAACCCAGGAGGCAGCATATTGCAATTCGGCGGTTGGGAAGGGCGTGGGTAAACGCGTTGCATTGCGCATGTGTAGTTGAGGATCAAATTCTGTAATGAACCACCTGGAGGCTGCATATTGCCACTCCCATTGGAAATAAGGACGAGTGGAATCGTATTGCAATGGGCATGTGTGGTTGATGTTCAAATTCCATCCTTGAGCCCCTGGAGGTAAATTGGATCTTCCGTTTGAGAGAGGGACAAAGGAATACGTCTTGCAATGCACATTTGCGCTGTGGTCCAAATATACTTCTGAACCCCCAGGAGGCAGAATATTGCAATTCGGCGGTTGGGAGGGGCGTAGGGAAAGGCGTTGAATTGCGCATGTGTGGTTGAGGTTCAAATTCTATAATGAACTCCCAGGAGGCTGTATATTTGCACTCCCATAGGAGATAGGGTCGAGTGGAATCGTGTTGCAATGCGCATGTGTGGCTGATGTTCAAATTCCATCCTAAATATCCAGGAGGCCTATTGGAGTTTCCCTTTAAGGGAGGGACAAAGTAATATGTCTTGCAATGCACATTCGCCGCTAAGATCCAAATATATTTCTGAACTCCCTGGAGGCAGCATGTTGCAATTCGGCGGCTGGGAGGGGCGTGGGGAAATGCGTTGCATTGCGCATGTGTGGTTGAAGTTCAAGTTCTATAATGAAAACCCTGGATGATGCATAATGGCATTCCCATGGGAGATAGGGACGAATGGAATAGTGTTGCAATGCCCATGTGTGGCTGATGTTCAAATTCGATCCTACAGCCTTTAGAGGCATATTGGTGCTTCTGTGTGAGGGAGGGGTAAAACAATACGTCCTGCAATGCGCATGCGCCGCTGAGGTTCAAATATACTTCTGAACCCTCACGAGGCAGCATATTGCAATTCGGCTGTTGTGAGGGGCGTGGGGAAACGCGTTGCATTGCGCATGTGTCGTTGAGGTTCAAATTGTATAATGATCCCGCTGGAGGCTGCATATTGGCACACACATTGGAGATAGGAACGAGTGGAATTCTTCTATAATGAACATCCTGGAGGCTGCATATCATCACTCCAATGGGAGATAGGGACGAATGGAACCGTGTTGGAATGTGCATTTGTGGCTGATGTTCAATTCCCATCCTAAACTCCTGGAGGCATATTGGCGCTTCCGTTTGAGGGAGGGACAAAGGAATATGTCTCTCAATGCGCACGCATCGCAGAGGTTCAAATATTCTTCTGAACCCCAAGCATGCAACATATTACAATTCGGCGGTTTCGAGGGGCGTGGGGAAACGCGTTGCATTGCGCACCGGTGGTTGAGGTCGAAATTCTATAATGACCCACCTAGGGGCTGCATATTGGCATTCCCATGGGAGATAGGGACTACTGGAATCGTGTTGCATTGCGCATGTGTGGGTCATGTTCAAATTCCATCCTAAATCCCCTGGGGGCATATTGGTGCATCCGTTTCAGGGAGGGACAAAGGAATATGTATTGCAATGCACATGAGTAGCTGAGATTCAAATAAACTTCTGAAATCCCAGGAGGCAGCGTATTGCAATTCGGCGGTTCAGAGAGGCGTGGATAAAACGCATTGCTTTGCGCATGTGTGGTTGAGGTACAAATTCAATAATGAACATCCTGGATTCTGCATATTGGCACTCCCATGGGAGATAGGGACGAGTGGAATCGTGTTGCAATAAGCATGTGTGGCTGATGTTCAATTTCCATCCTAAAGCAGCTGGAGGCATATTGGTGCTTCCGTTTGAGGGAGGGACAAAGGAATACGTCTTGCAATGCGCATGCATCGCAGAGGTTCAACTATACTTCTGAACCCCCAGCATGCAGCATATTGCAATTCGGCGGTTAGGTGAGGCGTGGGGAAACGCGTTGCATTGCGCATGTGTGGTTTAGGTACAAATTTTATAATGAACCTCTTGGAGGCTGCATATTGGCACTCCCATGGGAGATAGGGACAAGTGGAATCGTGTTACAATGCCCATGTGTGGCTGATGTTCAATTTCCATCCTAAAGGACCTGGAGGCATATTGGTGTTTCCGTTTGAGGGAGGGACAAAGGAATACGTCTTGCAATGCGCATGCATCACAGATGTTCAAATATACTTCTGAACCCCCAGCAGGCAGCATATTGTAATTCGGCAGTTGGGAGGGGCGTGGGGAAACGCGTTGCATTGCGCATGGGTGTTTATGGTTCAAATTCTACAATGACCTACCTAGAGGCTGCATATTGGCACTCCCGTGGGAGATAGAGACGAGTGGAATCGTGTTGCAATGCACATGTGTGGGTGATGTTCAAATTCCATCCTAAAGCCCCTGGAGGCATATTTGTGCTTCCGCTTGAGGTAGGGAAAAGGAATATGTCTTGCAATGCACATGCGTCGCTGAGGATCTAATATACTTCTGACATCACAGGAGGCAGTATATTGCAAGTCGGCGGTTGGGAGTGGCGTGGGGAAAGGCGTTGCATTGCGCATGATTGGTTGAGGTTCAAATGCTATGATGAACCCCCTGGAGGCTCCATATAAGCTCTCCAATGGGAGATAGGGAGAAGTAGAGTGGTGTTGGAATGCGCATATGTGTCTAATGTTCAAATTCCATTCTGAGGTTGAGGATCAAATTCTGTAATAAACACCCTTAAGACTGCATATTGGCAATCCCATGGGAGATATGAATGAGTGGAACCGTGTTGCAATGCCCATGTGTGGCTGATGTTCCAATTCCATCCTAAGGATCCTGGAGGCATAATGGAGCTTCCATTTAATGGAGGGACAATGGAATACGTCTTGGAATGCACATATATGCAAATATACTTCTGAACACCATATGGCAGCATATTGCAATTCGGCGGTTGGGAAGGGCGTGGGGAAACGCATTGCATTGCGCATTTGTCGTTGAGGATCAAATTCTATAATGAACCCACAGGAGACTGCATATTGGCACACCCATATGAGAGAGGGACGAGTGGAGTCGTGTTGCAATGCGCATGTGTAGCTGATGTTCAAATTCCATTCTGAGGTTGAGGTTCAAATTCTCTAATGAACACCCTCAAGGCTGCATATTGGCACTCCCATGGAGATAGGGACAAGTATAATCGTGATGCAATGTGCATTTGTGGCTGATTTTCATATTCCATCCTTAAGCCCCTGGAGGCATATTGGTGCTTCCGTTTGAGGGAGGGACAAAGGAATACGTTTTGCAATGTGCATGCATCGCGGAGGTTCAAATATACTTGTGAACCCCCAGGAGGCAGCATATTGCAATTCGGCGGTTGGGAGGGCGTGGGCAAACGCATTCTATGCGCATGTGTGGTTAATTATGAACTTCTAAAAGCTGCATATTGGCACTACCATGGGAGCTAGGGATGAGTGGAATCGTGTTGTGATGCGCATGTGTGGCTAATGTTCAAATTCCATCCTAAATACCCTGGAGGCATATTGGAGCTTGCGTATCAGGGTGGGACAAAGGAATACGTCTTGCCATGCGCATGCGTCGCGGAGGTTGAAATATACTTCTGAACCCCCAGGAATCAGTATATTGCAATTTGGCGGGTGGGAGGGGCATGAGGATATGCGTTGCTTTGCGCATTTGTGCTTGAGGTTCATATTCTATAATGAACAGCCTGGAGTCTGCATATTGGCACTCCCATGGGAGATAGGGACGAGTGGAATCGTTGTTGCAATGCGCATGTGTGGCTGATGTTCAATGTGGTTGAGGTTCATATTCTATAATGAACCCCCTGGAGTCTGCATATTGGCACTCCCATGGAGATAGGAAAAAATGGAATCGTGTTGAAATGCGCATGTGAGGCTGATGATCAAATTCCATCCTAAAGCTCCTGGAGGCATATTGGTGCTTCTGTTTGAGGGAGGGACAAAGGAAAACGTCTTGCAATGCGCATGCATCGGTGAGTTTCAAATATACTTCCGAACCACCAGGAGGCAGCATATTTCAATTCGGCGGTTGGGAGGGGCATGGGGAAACGCGTTGCATTGTGCATATTTGGTTGAGGTTCAAATTCTATAATGAACCGCCTGGAGGCTGCATGTTGGCACTCCCATGGGAGATAGGGACAAGTAGAGTCGTCTCCCAATGCGCATGTGTGGCTGATGATCAAATTCCATCCTAAAGCCCCTGGAGGCATATTGGTGCTTCCGTTTGAGGGAGGGACAAAGAAATACTTTTTCCAATTCGCATGTGTCACTGAGGTTCAAATATACTTCAGAAACCCCAGGAGGCAGCATATTTAAATTCGGCTGTTGGGAGGGGCGTGGGGAAACGAGTGGCATTGCACATGTGTGGTTGATGTTCAAACTCTATAATGAACCCCCTGGAGGCTGCATATTGGCACTCCCATGGGAGATAGGGACGAATGGAATCGTGTTGCAATGCGCATGTGTGGCTGACTTTGAAATTCCATCCTGAGGCCCCTGGAGGCATATTGGTGCTTCCGTTTGAGGGAGGGACAAAGGAATATGTCTTGCAATACGCATGCACTGCTGAGGTTCAAATATACTTCTGAACCCCCAGGAGGGAGCATATTGCAAATCGGCGGTTGGGAGGTGCGTGGGGAAACGTGTTGCATTGCGCATGTGTGGTTGATGTTCATATTCTATAATGAACCCCCTGGAGTCTGCATATTGGCACTCCCATGAGAGATAGGGACGAGTGGAATCGGGTTGCAATGCACATTTGTGGGTGATGTTCAAATTCCATCTTAATGCCCTTGGAGGCATATTGGTGCTTCCGTCTGAGGAAGGGACAAAGGAATACGTCTTGCAATGGGCATGTGCGACAATGTTCAAATATACTTCTGAATCCCCAGGAGGGAGCATATTGCAAATCGGCGGTTGGGAGGTGCGTGGGGAAACGTGTTGCATTGCGCATGTGTGGTTGATGTTCATATTCTCTAATGAACACCCTGGAGTCTGCATATTGGCACTCCCATGGGAGATAGGGACGAGTGGAATCGTGTTGCAATGCGCATGTGTGACTGATATTCAAATTCTATCCTAAAGCCCCTGTAGGCATATAGGTGGTTCCATTTGAGGGAGGGACAAAGGAATATGTCTTGCAATGCGCATTCATTGCAGACATTCAACTATACTTCTGAACCCCCTGGAGGCAGCATATTGCAATTCGGCGGTTGAGAGGGCGTGGGGAAACGCGTTGCTTTGCTCATGTGTCGTTAAGGTTCAAATTCTATAATGAACCTCCTGGAGTCTGCGTATTGGCACTCCCATGGGAGATAGGGACGTGTGGAATCGTGTTGATCGTGTTGCAATGAGCATCTGTGGCTGATGTTCAAATTCCATCCTGAGGCCGCTGGAGGCATATTGGTGCTTCCGTTTGATGGAGGGACAAAGGAATACGTCTTGCAATGCGCATGCGTTGCTGAGGTTCAAATATACTTCTGAACCCCAGGAGGCTGCATATTGCAATTCGGTAGTTAGGATGGGCATGGGAAAACGCGTTACTTTGCATATGTGTGGTTTTGGTTCAAATTCTAAAATGTACTACCTGGTGGCCGCATATTGGCTCTCCCATGGGAGATAGGGACAAGTATAATCGTGATGCAATGTGCATTTGTGGCTGATTTTCATATTCCATCCTAAATCCCCTGGAGGCATATTGGTGCTTCCGTTTGAGGGAGGGACAAAGGAATACGTTTTGCAATGTGCATGCATCGCGGAGGTTCAAATATACTTGTGAACCCCCAGGAGGCAGCATATTGCAATTCGGCGGTTGGGAGGGCGTGGGCAAACGCATTCTATGCGCATGTGTGGTTAATTATGAACTTCTAAAAGCTGCATATTGGCACTACCATGGGAGCTAGGGATGAGTGGAATCGTGTTGAGATGCGGATGTGTGGCAAATGTTCAAATTCCATCCTAAATACCCTGGAGGCATATTGGAGCTTGCGTATCAGGGTGGGACAAAGGAATACGTCTTGCAATGCGCATGCCTCGCGGAGGTTGAAATATACTTCTGAACCCCCAGGAATCAGTATATTGCAATTTGGCGGGTGGGAGGGGCGTGAGGATATGCGTTGCTTTGCGCATTTGTGCTTGAGGTTCATATTCTATAATGAACAGCCTGGAGTCTGCATATTGGCACTCCCATGGGAGATAGGGACGAGTGGAATCGTTGTTGCAATGCGCATGTGTGGCTGATGTTCAATGTGGTTGAGGTTCATATTCTATAATGAACCCCTTGGAGTCTGCATATTGGCACTCCCATGGAGATAGGAACGAATGGAATCGTGTTGAAATGCGCATGTGTGTCTGATGATCAAATTCCATCCTAAAGCTCCTGGAGGCATATTGGTGCTTCTGTTTGAGGGAGGGACAAAGGAAAACGTCTTGCAATGCGCATGCATCGGTGAGTTTCAAATATACTTCCGAACCACCAGGAGGCAGCATATTTCAATTCGGCGGTTGGGAGGGGCATGGGGAAACGCGTTGCATTGCGCATATTTGGTTGAGGTTCAAATTCTCTAATGAACCGCCTGGAGGCTGCATGTTGGCACTCCCATGGGAGATAGCAACAAGTAGAGTCGTCTCCCAATGCGCATGTGTGGCTGATGATCAAATTCCATCCTAAAGCCCCTGGAGGCATATTGGTGCTTCCGTTTGAGGGAGGGACAAAGAAATACTTTTTGGAATTCGCATGTGTCACTGAGGTTCAAATATACTTCTGAAACCCCAGGAGGTAGCATATTTAAATTCGGCGGTTGGGAGGGGCGTGGGGAAACGAGTGGCATTGCACATGTGTGGTTGATGTTCAAACTCTATAATGAACCCCCTGGATGCTGCATATTGGCACTCCCATGGGAGATAGGGACGAATGGAATCGTGTTGCAATGCGCATGTGTGGCTGACTTTGAAATTCCATCCTGAGGCCCCTGGAGGCATACTGGTACTTCCGTTTGAGGGAGGGACAAAGGAATACGTCTTGCAATACGCATGCACTGCTGAGGTTCAAATATACTTCTGAACCCCCAGCAGGGAGCATATTGCAAATCGGCGGTTGGGAGGTGCGTGGGGAAACGTGTTGCATTGCGCATGTGTGGTTGATGTTCATATTCTATAATGAACCCCCTGGAGTCTGCATATTGGCACTCCCATGTGAGATAGGGACGAGTGGAATCGTGTTGCAATGCGCATGTGTGGCTGATGTTCAATGTAGTTGAGGTTCAAATTCTATAATGAACACCCTGGAGGCAGCATATTGGCATTCCCATGGGAGATAGGGACGAGTGGAATCGGGTTGCAATGCACATTTGTGGGTGATGTTCAAATTCCATCTTAATGCCCTTGGAGGCATATTGGTGCTTCCGTCTGAGGAAGGGACAAAGGAATACGTCTTGCAATGGGCATGTGCGACAATGTTCAAATATACTTCTGAACCCCCAGGAGGCAGCATATTTAAATTCGGCGGTTGGGAGGGGAGTGGGAAACGAGTGGCATTGCACATGTGTGGTTGATGTTTAAACTCTATAATGAACTCCCTGGAGGCTGCATATTGGCACTCCCATAAGAGATAGGGACGAATGGAATTGTGTTGCAATGCGCATGTGTGGCTGACTTTGAAATTCCATCCTGAGGCCCCTGGTGCTTCCGTTTGAGGGAGGGACAAAGGAATACGTCTTGCAATACGCATGCACTGCTGAGGTTCAAATATACTTCTGAACCCCCAGCAGGGAGCATATTGCAAATCGGCGGTATGCGTGGGGAAACGTGTTGCATTGCGCATGTGCGGTTGATGTTCATATTCTCTAATGAACCCCCTGGAGGCTGCATAGTGGCACTCCCATGGGAGATAGGGACAAGTAGAGTCGTCTCCCAATGCGCATGTGTGGCTGATGATCAAATTCCATCCTAAAGCCCCTGGAGGCATATTGGTGCTTCCGTTTGAGGGAGGGACAAAGGAATACGTTTTGCAATGCGCATGTGTCACTGAGGTTCAAATATACTTCTGAACTCCCTGGAGGCAGCATATTGCACTTCGGCTGTTGGGAATGGCGTGGAGAAAAACATTTCTTTGCGCATGTGTGGTTGAGGTTCAAATTCTATAATGAACATCCTGGAGGCCGCATTTTGGCACTCCCATGGCAGATAGGGACGGGTGGAATCGTGTTGCAATGCACATTTGTGGCTGATGTTCCAATTCCATCCTGAAGCCCCTGGAGGCATATTGGTGATCCCGTTTAAAGGAGGGACAAAGGAATATGTTTTCCAATGCGCATGCATTGCAGACGTTCAAATACACTTCTGAACCCCCAGGAGGCGGCATATTGCAATTCGTCGGTTGTGAGGGCTTGGGGAAACTCGTTGCTTTCCTCATGTGTCATTAAGGTTCAAATTCTATGATGAACCTCCTGGAGGCTGCATATTGGCAATCCCATGGGTGATAGGGACGAGTGGAATCGTGTTGCAATGCGCAAGTGTGGCTGATTTTCAAATTCCATCCTGAGGCCCCTGGAGGCATATTGGTGCTTCAGTTTGAAGGAGGGGCAAAGGATTACATTTTGCAACGCTCTTGTGTCGCTGATGTTCAAATATACTTCTGAACCCCCTGCAGGCAGCATATTGCAATGCGGCGGTTAGGAGATGCGTGGGGAAACGCGTTGCATTGTGCATGTCTGGTTGAGGTTCAAATTCTGTGATGTACATACTGGAGGCTGCATTTTGGCACTGACATGGGCGATAGAAAGAAGTAGAATCGTCTTCCAATGCGCATGTGTGGGTGATGATCAATTTGCATCCTAAAGCCCCTGGAGGCATATTGGTGCTTCCGTTTGAGGGAGGGAAAAAGGAATACAGCTTGCTATGCGCATGCATCACAGAGGTTCAAATATACTTCTGAATCCCAGGAGGCAGAATATAGGAATGCGGCGGTTGGGAGGGCCATGGGGAAACGCGTTACTTTGCACATGTGTGGTTGAGGTTCAAATTCAATAATGAACCTCCTGGAGGCCGCATATTGGCACTCCCATGAGAGATAGGGACGTGTGGAAACGTGTTGGAATGCGCATGTGTGGCTGATGTTCAACTTCCATCGTAAACCCGTTGAAGCATATTGGTGCTTTCGTTTGTGGGAGGGACAAAGAATACGTCTTGCAATGCGCATGCACTGCTGAGGTTCAAATATACTTCTGAACCCCCAGGACAGCATATTGCAATTCGGCCGTTGGGAGGGGCGTGAGAACACGCGTTGCTTTGCGCATTTGTGCTTGAGGTTCAAATTCTAAAATGAACCTCCTGGAGGCTGCATATTGGGATTCCCATGGGAGATAGGTATGAGTGGAATACTGTTGCAAGGTGCATGTGTGTCTGATGTTCAATGTGGTTCAGGTTCAAATTTTATATGAACACCCTGGAGGCGATTCGGCGGTTGTGAGGGCGTGGGGAAACGCTTTGCTTTCCTCATGTGTCATTAAGGTTCAATATCTATGATGGACCTCCTGGAGGCTGCATATTGGCACTCCCATGGGTGATAGGGACGAGTGGAATCGTGTTGCAATGCGCATGTATGGCTGATTTTTAAATTCCATCCTGAGGACCCTGGAGGCATATTGGTGTTTCCGTTTGAAGAAGGGGCAAAGGAATACATTTTGCAACGCTCATGTGTCGCTGAGGATCAAATATACTTCTGAACTCCCAGGAGGCAGCATATTGCAATTCGGAGGTTAGGAGATGCGTTGGGAAACGCGTTCCTTTGCGCATGTGTGGTTGAGGTCCACATTCTATAATGAAACTGCTGGAGGCCGCATGTTGGCACTCCCATTGGAGATAGGGACGAGTGGAATCGAGTTGCAATGCGCATGTGTGACTTATGTTCTAATTCCATCCTAAAGCCCTTGGAGGCATATTGGTGCTTTCATTTGAGGGAGGGAAAAAGGAATACATCTTGCAATGCCCATGAATTGCAGAAGTTCAAATATACTTCTGAACCACCCAGGAGCAGCATATTGCAATTCGGCGGTTGGGAGGGCGTGGGGAAACGCATTCTTTGCTCATGTGTGGTTAAGGTTCAAATTCTATAATGAACTACCTGGTGTCTGCATATTGGCACTCCCATGTGAGGTAGGGACGAGTGGAATCGTGGTGCAATGCGCATGTGTGGCTGCTGTTGAAATTCCATCCTAAAGCCTCTGGAGGCATATTGGTGCTTCCGTTTGAGGGAGGGACATATGAATACGTCTTGCAAAGCACATGCGTTGCTGGGGCTCAAATATACTTCTGAACCCCCAGGAGGCAGCATATTGCACTTCGCCGGTTGGGAGAGTCGTGGGGAAGAGCGTTGCATGTGCATTTGTGGTTGAGGTTCAAACACTATGATGAACCCTCTGGAGGCTGCATTTTGGCACTCCCATGGGAGATAGGGACAAGTAGAGTCGTCTTGCAATGTGCATATGTGGCTGATGATCAAATTCAATCCTAAAGCTCCTGGAGGCATATTGGTGCTTCCATTTGAGGGAGGGACAAAGGAATATGGCGTGGAATGCGCATGCATTGCAGGGGTTCAAATATACGTCTGAACCCCCAGCAGGCAGCATATTGCAATTCGGCGGTTGGGAGGGCGTGTGGAAACGCTTTCATTGCTCATGTGTCGTTAAGGTCCAAATTCTATAATGAACCTCATGGAGGCCGCATATTGGCACTCCCATGGGAAATAAGGACGAGTGGAATCGTATTGCAATGTGCATGTGTGACTGATGTTCAAATTCCATCCTAAAGCCCCTGGAGGCATATTGGTGCTTCCGTTTGAGGGAGGGACAACGGTTTCATCTTGCAATGCGCATGCAACACTGAGGTTCAAATATACTTCTGATCCCACAGGAGGCAGCATATTGCAATTCGGCGGTTGGGAGGGCGTGGGGAAACGCATTCTTTGCTCATGTGTGGTTAAGGCTCAAATTCTATAATGAACCTAATGGAAGCTGCATATTGGCACTAACATGGGAGATAGGGTCGAGTGGAATAATGTTGCGATGTGCATGTGTGGCTGATGTTCAAATACCATTCTGAGGTTGAGGTTCAAATTCTGCAATGAACACGTTCAAAGCTGCATATTGGCACTCCCATGGGAGATAGGGACGCGTGGAATCTTGTTGCGATACGTATATGTGGCTGATGTTCAAATTCCATCCTGAAGCCCCTGGAGGCATATTGGGGTTTCCGTTTGAGGGAGGGACAATGGAATACGTTTTCAATGTGCATGTGTCGCTGAGTTTCAAATATACTTCTGAACCCCCAGGAGGCAGCATATTGCAATTCGGCGGTTCGGAGGGGCGTGGCGAAACACGTTGCTTTGCACAAGTGTGGTTGAGGAACAAACTCTATAATGAACCTCCTGGAGTCTGCATATTGGCACTCCCACGGAAGATAGGGACAAGTGGAGTCATTTTGCAATGTGCAATTGTGGCTGATGTTCAAATTCCATCCTAAAGCCTCTGGAGGCATATTGGTTCTTCTGTTTGAGGGAGGGACAAAGGAATACGTCATGCAATGCGCATGCACCGCTGAGGTTCAAATATACTTCTGAACCCCCAGGACGCAGCATATTGCACTTCGGCGGTTGGGAGGGGCGTGGGGAAACACGTTGCATTGCGGATGTGTGGTTACGTTCAAATTCCATAATGAACAACACTGGAGGCTTCATATAGGCACTCCAATGGGAGATAGGGACGGTGGAATAATGGTGCAATGTGCATGAGTGGCTGATGTTCAATGTGGTTGAGGTTCAAATTCTATAATGAACACCCTGGAGGCTGCATATTATCACTCCCATGGGAGATAGGGACAAAGGAATAAGTCTTGCAATGCGGATGCATCGCAGAGGTTCAAATTTACTTCTGACCCCACAGGAGGCAGCATAATGCAATTGGGCGGTCTGGATGGCGTGGGGAAACACGTTGCATTGCTCATGTGTTGTTAAGGTTGAAATTCTATAATGAACCTCCTGTAGTCTGCATATTGGGACTCCCATGGGAGATAGGGGCGAGTGGAATCGTGTTGCAATGCACATGTGTGGCTGATGTTCAAATTCCATACTGAGGCCCCTGGAGGCATATTGGTACCTCCGTTTGAGGGAGGGACAGAGGAATACCTTTTGCAAAGCGCATGTGTCGCTGAGGTTCAAATATACTTCTAAACATCCAGGAAGCAGCATATTGCAATTCGGCAGTTGGGAGGGGCGTGGGGAAACTCGTTCCTTTGCGCATGTGTGGTTTTGTTTCAAATTCGATAATGAACCTCCTGGAGGCCTCATATTGGCACTCCCATGGGAGATAGGGACGAGGGGAATCGTATTGCAATTCGCATGTATGGCTCATGTTCAAATTCCATCCTAAAGCCCCTGGAGGCATATTGTGCTTCCGTTTGAGGGAGGGACAAAGGAATCCGCCTTGCAATGCGCATGCATTGTAGAGGTTCAGATATACCTCTGAACCCCCAGGAGGCAGCATATTGCAATTTGGCGGTTTGGAGGGCGTGGGGAAACGCGTTGCATTGCTCACGTGTCGTAAGGTTCAAATTCTATAATGAACCTCTTAGAGCCTTCATATTGGTACTCCCATGGGAGATAGGGATGCATGAAATCGTGTTGCAATGCGCATTTGTTGATGATGTTGAAATTCCATCCTGAAGCCCCTGGAGGCATATTGGGGCTTCCGTTTGAGGGAGGGACAAAGGAATACGTTTTGCAATGTGCATCCATCGCTGAGGTTCAAATATACTTCTGAATTCCCAGGAGGCAGCAAATTGGAATTGGGCGGTTGGGAGGGGCGTGGGGAAACGCGTGGCATTGTTCATGTGTGGTTGGGGTTCAAATTCTATAATGAACCTCATGGGAGCTGCGTATTGGAACTCACATGCGAGATAGGGACAAGTGGAATCGTGTTGCAATGCGCATGTGTGGCTGATGTTCAAATACCATCCTTAGGCCCCTTAAGGCATATAGGTGCTTCCGTTTGAGGCAGGGACAAAGGAATACGTCTTGCAATTCGCATGCGTCACTGAGGTTCAAATATACTTCTCACACCACAGGATTCAGCATATTGGAATCCGTTGGTTGGGACGGGCATGGGGAATCGCGTTGCATTGCGCATCTGTGGTTGAGGTTCTAATTATATAATGAAACCCCTGGTGGCTGCGTTTTGGCACTACCATGGGAGATAAGGACGAGTAGAATCGTGTTGCATTGCGCATATGTGGCTGATGTTCAAATACCATCCTAAAGACCCTGGAGGCATATTGGTGCTTCCGTTTGAGGGAGGGAAAAAGGAATATGTCTTGCAATGTGCATACTTCGCTGAGGTTCAAAGATACTTCTGAACCTCGAGCAGGCAACATATTGCAATTCGGCTGTTGGGAGGGGCGTGGGGAAACGCGTTGCTTTGCGCATGTGTGCTAGAGGTTCAAATTCTATAATGAACCCCCTGGAGGCTGCATATTGTCAGTCCCATGGGAGATAGGGACGAGTGGAATCGTGTTGCAATGCACATGTGTGGCTGATGTTCAATGTTGTTGAGGTTCAAATACTATAATGAACACCCTGGAGGCTGCATATTGGCACACCCATGGGAGATAGGAACGAATGGAATCGTGTTCTAATGTGCATGTGTAACTCAAGTTCCATTTCCATCCTGAAGCCCCTGATGGCATATTTGTGCTTCCGTTTGAGGGAGGGACAAAGGAATACGTCTTGCAAAGCGCATGCGTCGCTGAGGTACAAATATACTTCTGAACCCCCAGGAGGCAGCATATTGCAATTCGGCGGTTGGGAGGGGCATTTGGAAACGCGTTGCTTTGCGCGTGTGTTGTTGAGTTTTAAATTCTGTAATGAACCTCCTGGAGGCCGCATATTGGCACTCCCATGGGAGATAGGGACGAATGAAATCGTGTTGCAAAGCACATGTGTGGCTGATGTTCAATGTGGTTGTGGTTCATATTCTGTAATGACCCCCTTGGAAGCTGCATATTGGCACTCCCATGGGAGATAGGCATGAATAGAAACGTGTTGACATGCACGTGTGGCTTATGTTAAGTTTCCATCCTGAAGCCCATGGAGGCATATTGGTGCTTCCGTTTGATTGAGGGACCAAGGAATACATTTTACAATGCACATGTATCGCTGATATTCATATATACTTCTGTAACCCCAGGAGGCAGCATATTGCAATTCGGCGGTTCGGAGGGGCGTGGAGAAACGTGTTGCTTTGCGCATGTGTGGTTGAGGTACAAATTCTATAATGAACCTCCTGGAGTATGCATATTGGCACTCCCATGGGAGATAGGAATGAGTGAAATCGTGTTGCAATGTGCATGTGTGGCTGATGTTCAAATTCCATCCTAAATCCCCTGGAGGCATAACTGAGCCTCCGTATAAGGGAGGGACAAAGGAATACGTCTTGCAATGCGCATGCACCGCTGAGGTTCAAATATATTTCTGTATCCCCAGGATGCAGAATATTGCAATTTGGCGGTTGGGAGGGGCGTGGAGAAACAACTTGCTTTGCTCATGTGTGGTTGAGGTACAAATTTTATAATGAACTTCGTTAAGGCTGCATATTGGCACTCCCATGGGAGATAGGGACGAGTGGAATCGTGTTGCAATGCGCATGTGTGACTGATGTTAAAATTCCATGCTTAAGACCCTGGAGGCATAACTGAGCCTCCGTATAAGGGAGGGACAAAGGGATACGACATGCAATGCGCATGCGTCGCTGAGATCAAATATACTTCTGAACCCCCAGGAGGCAGCATATTGCAATTTGGTGGTTGAGAGTTGCGTTGGGAAACACATTGAAATGCACATGTGTGGTTGAGTTTCAAATTCTATCATGACCTCCTGGATGCCGCATATTGGCACTAGCATGGGTGATAGGGATGAGTGGAATCGTGTTGCAATGCGCGTTTGTGGCAGATGTTCAATGTGGTTGAGCTTCAAATTCTATAATGATCACCCTCGAGGCTGCATATTGGCACTACCATAATAGATAGGGATGTATGGAATCGTGTTGAAATGTGAATGTCTGGCTGATGTTCAGATTTCATCCAAAAGCCCCTGGAGGCATATTGGTGCGTCCGTTTGAGGGAGGGACAAAGTAATACATCTTGCAATGTGCATGCAGAGGTTCAAATATACTTCTGAAACCCTAAGAGGCAGCATATTGCATTTCGGCGGTTAGGGGGGCCGTGGGAAAATCGCGTTGCTATCCGCATGTGTGGTTGAGGTTCAAATGTTATGATGAACCCCCTGGAGGCTACATTTTGACTATCCAATGGGAGATCGGGACACGTAGAAGCGTGTTGCAATGTGCATGTATGGCTGATGATCAAATTCCGTCCTAAAGCCCATTGAGGCATATTGGTTCTTCCGTGTGAGGGAGGGACAAAGAATCGGTCATGCAATGCCCATGCATCGCAGAGGTTCAAATATACTTCTCAAACCCCAGGAGGCAGCATATTGGTATTCGGCGGTTAGGAGGGCGTGGGGAAACGCATTCTTTGCTCATGTGTGGTTAAGTTTAAAATTCTATAATGAACGTCCTGGAGGGTCCATATTGGTCCTAGCATGGGAGATAGGGACGAGAGGAATCGTGTTGCAATGCGCATCTGTGTCTGATGTTCAAATTCCATCCTGAGGCCACTGGAGGCATATTGGTGCATCCGTTTGAGGGAGGGACAAAGGAATACATTTTGCAATGCGCATGTGTCGCTGAAGTTCAGATACACTTCTGAACTCCCAGGAGGCAGCATGTTACATTTCGGCTGTTGGAAGGGGCGTGGGGAAACGCGTTGCTTTGCGCATGTGTGGTTGAGGTTCAAATTCTATAATGAACCTTCTGGAGGCCGCGTATTGGCATTCCAATGGGAGATATGGATGAGTGGAATCGTGTTGCAATCCGCATGTGTGACTGATGTTAAAAATCTATCCGAAAGCCCCTGGAGGCCTATTGGTGCTTCCGTTTTAAGGAGGGACAAAGGAATACGTCTTGCAATGTGCATGCATCACTGAAGTTCAAATATACTTCTGAACCCCCAGCAGGCAGCATATTGCAGTTCAGCGGTTGGGAGGACGGTCGGGAACGCGTTGCATTGCACATGGGTGGTTGAGGTTCAAATTCTATAATGAACCCCCTGGAGGCTGCATATTGGCACTCCCATGGGAGATAGGGACGAGTGGAATCCTGTTACAATGCGCATGTGTGGCTGATGTTCAATGTGGTTGAGGTTCAAATTCTATAATGAACACCTTGGAGTCTACATATTGGCACTCCCATGGGAGATAGGGACGAATGGAATCGTGTGAAATGCGCATGTGTCGCTGATGTTCAATTCCATCCTAAAGGCCCTGAAGGAATACTTGTGGTTCCGTTTGAGTTCGGGACAATGGAATACGTCTTGCAATGCGCATGCGTCACTAATGTTCAAATATACTTCCGAACCCCCAGGAGGCGGCATATTGCAATTCGGCGGTCGAGAGGGGCTTGGGGAAGCGCATAGCATTGCTCATGGAGGTTGAGGTTCAAATTCTATAATGACCACCCTGGAGGCTGCATATTGGCACTCCCATGGGAGATAGGGACGAGTGGAATCGTGTTGCAATGCGCATCTGTGGCTGATGTCCAAATGCCATCTTAAAGACCCTAGAGACATATTGGTGCTTCCGTTTGAGGGAGGGACAAAGGAATACGTTTTGCAATGCGCATGTATCGATGAGTTTTAAATATATTTCTGAACGCCCAGCATTAGCATATTGCACTTTGGTGGTTCGGAGAGGTGTGGAGAAACGCGTTGCTTTGTGCATGTGTGCTTGAGGTTCAAATTCTTAATAATGAACCTCCTGGAGGCTGCATATGGGCAATCCCATGGGAGATAGGGACGAGTAGAATGGTGTCGCAATGCGCATGTGTCGCTGATGTTCAAATTCCATCTTGGGTCCCTTGAGGCACATTGGTCCTTCCGTTTGAGGGAGGGACAGAGGAATACGTTTTGCAATGTGCATGTGTCGCTGAGCTTCAAATATATTTCTGAACTCCCAGGAGGCAGCATATTGCAATTCGACTTTTGGGAGGGGCTTGGGGAAACGCGTTGCTTTGCGCATGTTCGGTTGAGGTTCTAATTCTATAAAGAACCTCCTGGAGACCGCATATTGGCACTCCCATGGGAGATACGGACGAGTGGCATCGTGTTGCAATGCGCATGTGTGATTGATGTTCAAATTCCACCCTAAAGCCCCTGGAGGCATATTGGTGCTTCCGTTTTAGGGAGGGACAAAGGAATACGTCTTGCAATGTGCATGCGTCACTGAGGTTCAAATAAACTTCTAAACCTCCAGCAAGCAGCATATTGCAATTCGGCGGTTGGGACAGGCGAGGGGAAACGCGTTGCAATGCGCATGTGTGGTTGAGATTTAAAATCTATGAAGAAACCCGAGGAGGCTGCATATTGGAAATCCTATGGGAGATAGGGACGAATGGAATCGTGTTGAAATGTGCATGTGTCGTTGATGTTCAATTGCATCCCACAGCCCCAGGAGGCATATTTGTGCTTCCGTTTGAGGGAGGGACAAATGAATACGTCTTGCAATGCTCATGCGTCGCTGAGGTTCAAATATACTTCTGAACGCCCAGGAGGCAGCATATTGCAATTCGGCGGTTGGGAGGGGTGTGGGGAAACACGTTGCTTTGCGCATGTGTTTTGAGGTTCAAATTTTATAATGTACGTCCTGGAGGCCGCATATTGCTTTACCATCGGGACAAGTACAGTCGTGTTTGAATGCACATGTGTGGCTGATGTTCAAATTCCATCCTAAAGCCCATGGAGGCATATTGGTGCTTCCGTTTAAGGGAGGGACGAAGGAATACGAATTGCAATGTGCATGCTTTGCTGAGATTCAAATATACTTTTGAACCCCCAGGAGGAAGCATATTGCATTTCGGTTGTAGGGAGCGCTGTGGTGAAACGCGTTGCATTGCGCATGTGTGGTTGAGGTTCAAATTCTACAATGAACCCCATGGAGGCTGCATATTGGCCCTTTCATGGGAGATAGGAATGAGTGTGATCGTGTTGCAATTCGCATGTGTGGCTGATGTTCAAATTCCATTCTAAGCCCCCTGGAGGCATATTGGTGCTTTCGTTTGAGGGAGGGACAATGGAATACGTCTTGCAATGTGTATGCGTCACTGAGGTTCAAATATGCAATGCAACACATTGCAATTCGGCTGTTGGGAGGGGCGTGGGGAAACGCGTTGCATTGCGCATGTGTGGTTGAGTTTCAATTTCTATAATAAGGCCCCTGGAGGCTGCATATTGGCATTCCCATGGGAGATAGGGACGAGTGGAATCATGTTGCAATGCGAATGTATGTCTGATGTTCAAATTCCATCCTAAAGCCCCTGCACTCATATTGGTTGTTCCGTTTGAGGGAGGGACAAAGGAATGCGTCTTGCAATGTGCATGCATTGTGGATGTTCAAATGCACTTCTGAACCCCCAGGAGTTATCGTATTGCAATTCGGCAGTTGGGAGGTGCGTGGAGTAAAGCGTTGCTTTGCGCATGTGTGGTTGAGGTTCAAACTCTACAATGAGACCCCTGGAGGCTGCATATTGGCACTCCAATAAGAGATAGGGACAAGTGGAAACGTTTTGCAATGCGCATGTGTGGCTAATGTTCCAATTCCATTCTAAAGCCCCTGGAGGCATATTGGTGGTTCCGTTTGAGGGAGGGACAAAGGAATACGTTTAGCAATGGGTATGCATCGCTGAGATTCAAATACACTTCTGAACCCGCAGGAGGCATGATTTTGCAATCCGGTGGTTGGGAGGGGTGTGGGGAAACGTGCTGCATTGTGCATGTGTGGATTAGGTTCAAATTCTATAATAAACCCCTTGGAGGCTGCACATTGGCACTCCCATGGGAGATAGGGATGAGTGAATTCGTGTTGCAATGCGCATGTGTGGCTAATGTCCAAATTCCATCCTAAAGCTTCTGGAGGTTTATTGGTGCTTCCGTTTTTGGGACGGACAAAGGAATACTTCATGCAATGTCCATTCATCGTTGAGGTTCAAATACACTTCTGAATCCCCAAGAGGCAGCATATTGCAATTTGACGGTTGGGGAGCGCGTGGGGAAACGTGTTACTTCCTGCATGTAGTTCAGGATCAAATTGTATAATGAACCCCCATGAGGCTGCATACTGGCATTCACATAGGAGATGGGGACGAGTGGAATCGATTTGCAAAGCTCATGTGTCGCTGATGTTCAAATTCCATCCTAAAGACCCTGGAGGCATATTGGTGCTTCCGTTCGAGGGAGGGACAAAGGAATACGTTTAGCAATGGGCATGCATCGCTGAGATTCAAATACACTTCTGAACCCGCAGGAGGCATGATTTTGCAATCCGGTGGTTGGGAGGGGTGTGGGGAAACGTGCTGCATTGTGCATGTGTGGCGTAGGTTCAAATTCTATAATAAAACCCTTGGAGGCTGCATATTGGCACTCCCATGGGAGATAGGGACAAGTGGAATTATGTTGCAATGCGCATGTGTGGCTGATGTACAAATTCAATCCTAGAACCCCTAGAGGCTTATTGGTGTTTCCGTTTGAAGGATGGACAAAGGAATACGTCTTGAATGCCCATGCATTGCTGAGGTTCAATATACCTCTGAACCCTCAGGAGGCCGCATATTGCAATTCGGTGGTTGGGAGGGACGTGGTGAAACGCGTTGCATTGCGCATGTGTCGTTCAGGTTCAAATTCTATGATGAAACCACTGGTGGCTGCATATTGGCATTTCCATCTGAGATAAGGACGAGTGGAATCGTGTTGCTATGCGTATCTGTGGCTGATGTTCAAATTCCATCCCAAAGCCCCCAGAGGCATATTGGTCCTTCCGTTTGATGGAGATGCAATCGAATACGTCTTGCAATGCTTATGCGTCGCTGAGGTTAAAATATACTTCTGAACCCCCAGGAGGCAGCACATTGATATTAAGTGGTTGGGAGGGTCGTGGGGAAACGCGTTGCTTTGCACATGTGTGGTTGAGGTTCAAATTCTATAATCAACCCTTGGAGGGTGCACATTGGCACTCCCATGGGAGATACAGATGAGTGGAATCCTGTTGCAATGTTCATGTGTTCGATGTTTAAATTCTATCCAAGAGCACCTGGAGAAATATTGGTGCTTCCGTTTGAGGGAGGGACAAAGGAATACGTCTTGCAATGTGTGTACATTGCTGAGATTCAAATATTCTTCTGATCCCCTAGGAGGCAGTATATTGAAATTAGGCGGTTGGGAGGGGTGTGGGGAAATGCGTTGCATTGCGCATGTGTGGTTTAGGTTCAAATTCTATAATGAACCCCCTGGATGCTGCATTTTTGCCCTTCCATCTGATATAGCGACGAGTGGAATCGTGTTACCATGCGCATGTGTGGCTGATGTTCAAATTCCATTCTAAAGCCCCTGGAGGCATATTGTTGATTCCGTTTGAGGGAGGGACAAAGGAATACGTCTTGCAATGCGCGTGTCACTATCTCCCATGGGACTGCCAATATGCAGCCTCCAGGGGTCTTATAATAGAATTTGATCCTCAACCACACATGCGCATTTGTGGTTGAGGTTCAATTTCTATAATGAACCCCCTGGAGGCTGGAAATTTGCCGTCTCATGGGTGATACAGACGAGTGGATTCCTGTTGCAATGCGCAAGTGTGGCTAATGTTCATAATCCATGCTAAAGCTCCTGGAGGTTTATTGGTGCTTTCGTTTTTGGGACGGACAAAGGAATACGTTTTGCAATGTGCATGCATCGTTGAGGTTCAAATATACTTCTGAACTCCCAGGAGGCAGCATATTGTAATTCGGCGGTTTGGAGGGGCGTGAGGCAAGGTGTTGCTCTGCGCATGTGTGGTTGAAGTTCAAATTCTATAATGAACCCCCTGGAAGCTGCATATTGGCACTCCCATGAGAGATAGGGACGAGTTGAATCGTGTTACAATGCGCATGTTTGGCTAATGTTCAATATCTTTGAGATTCAAATTCTATAATGAAGGACATGGAGGCTGCATATTGGCACTCCCATGGGAGATAGGGACGAGTGGAATCGCGTTGCAGTGCCATGTGATGCTGATGTTTAAATTCCATCCTAAAACCCCTGGAGGCATATTGGTGCTTCAGTTCGTGGGAGGGACAAAGGAATACGTTTAGCAATGCGCATGCATCGCTGAGGATCAAATATACTTTTGAACCCCCTGGAGGCAGCATACTGCAATTCGGCGGATGGGAGGAGCGTGGGGAAAAGCGTTGCTTTGCGCATGTGTGGTTGAGGTTCAAATTGTATAATAAGATCCCTGGAGGCTGCATATTGGCACTCAAATGGGTGATAGGGTTGAGAGGAATCGTGTTGCAATGCGCATGTGTGGCTGATGTTCAAATTATATTCTAAAGCCCCTGGAGGCATATTAGTGCTTCCGTTCCAGGGAGGGACAAGGGAATACGTTTAGCAATACGCATCCATCGCTGAGGTTCAAATTTACTTCTGAACCCCCAGGATGCATGATTTTGCAATCCAGCGGTTGGGAGGGGTGTGGGGAAATGCGTCTGAATTGTGCATGTGTGGATGAGGTTCAAATTCTATAATGAACCCCCTGGATGCTGCATATTGGCACTCCCATGGGAGATAGGGACGAGTGGATCGTGTTGCAATGCGCAAGTGTGGCTGATGTTCAATTTATATCCTAAAGCACCTAGAGACATATTGGTGCTTCCGTTCGAGGGATGGACAAAGGAATATGTTTAGCAATGCACATGCATCGCTTAGGTTCAAATATACTTCTGAACCCCAAGGAGGCAGCATATTGCAATTCGGCTGTTGGGATGGGTGTGGGGATTTGCGCTGCATTAAACATGTGTGGTTGACGTTCAAATTCTATAATGAACCCCCTTGGAGGCTGCATATTGGCACATCCGTGGGAGATAGGGACGAGTGGAATCGTTTTGCAATGCGCAAGTATGGCTGATGTTCAAATTCCATCTTAACCCCCGGAGGCATATTGGTGCTTCCGTTTGAGGGAGGGACAAAGGAATACATCTTGCAATGCGCATACGTCACTGTGGTTCAAATATACTTCTAAACCCCCAAGAGGCATCACATTGCAATTCGGCGGTTGGAAGGAGCGAGGGGAAAGCGTTGCTTTGAGCATGTGTGGTTGAAGTTCCAAATCTATAATGAACACCCTGGAGACTGCATATTGGCACTCCAATGAGAGATAGGGATGAGTGGAATCGTTTTGAAATGCGCATGTGTGGCTGATGTTCAAATTATATCCTAATGCCCCTGGAGGCATATTGGTGCTTCCGTTCGAGGGAGATACAAAGGAATACGTTTAGCAATGCGCATGCATTGCTGAAGTTCAAATATACTTCAGAACCCCCCAGGAGGCAGGATTTTGCAATCCGGCCTTTGGGAGGGGTGTGAGGAAACGCGTTGCATTGCGCATGTGTGGATGAGGTTCAAATTCTATAAAGAACCCCCTGGAGGCTGCATATTGGCACTCCCATAGGAGATAGGGATGAGTGGAGTTGTGTTGCAATGCGAATGTATGGCTGATGTTCAAATTCCATCCTAAAGTTCCTGGAGGCATATTGGTGCTTCCGTTTGGCGGAGGGACCAAGGAATACGTCTTGCAATTCGCATGCGTTGCTGAGGTTCAAATATACTTCTGAACCCCTTGGAGCCTGCATATTGCAATTCGGCGATTGGGAGGGGCATGGGGAAACGCATATCATTGCGCATGTGTGGTTGAGGTTCAAATTCTGTGACGAATCCCCTGTAGGCTGCATACTGGCACATCCATGGGAGATAGGGACGAGTGGAATCGAGTTGCAATGTGCATCTGTGGTTTATGTTCAAATTCCTTCCTAAAGCCCCTGGAGGCATATTGTTGCTTCCGTTCGAGGGAGGGACAATGGAATACATCTTGCAATGCGCATCCGGCCCTGAGGTTCTTATATACTTCTGAACCCCCAGGAGGCAGCACATTGCAATTTGGCTGTTGAGAGGGGCGGGAGGAAACAGGTTGCTTTGCGAATGTGTGGTTGAGTTTCAAATTCTATAATTAACGCCCTGGAGGCTGCATATTGGTACTCCCATGGGAGATAGGGATGAGTGGAATCATGTTACAATGCGAATGTATGGCTGATGTTCAATTATCATTCTAAAGCCCCTGGAGGCATATTGGTGCTTCCATACGAGGGTGGGACAAAGGAATACGTATAGTAATGTGCATGCATCACTGACGTTCAAATATACTTCTGAACCTCCAGGAGGCAGGTTTTTGCTATCCGAAGGTTGGGAGGGGCGTGGGTAAACACGTTGCTTTGCGCATGTGTTTGAGGTTCAAATTCTATAGTGAACCCCCTGGGGGCTGAATATTGGCACTCCCATGGGAGATAGGGACGAGTGGAATCGTGTTGAAATGCGCATGTGTGGCTGATGTTCCTAAAGCCCCTGGAGGCATATTCGTATTTCCGTATGGGGGAGGGACAAAGGAATACGTCTTACAATGTGCATGCATTGCTGATGTGAAAATATAATTCTGAACCTCCAGGTTCCAATTTGGCAGTTGGAAGGGGCGTGGGGAAATGTGTAGCATTGCGCATTTGTTGTAGAGGTTCAAATTCTTTAATGAACCCCCTTGAGGCTGCATATTTGCAACCCCCTGGGAGATAGGAAGGAGTGGAATCGAGTTGCAATGCGCATGTGTGGCTAATGTTCAAGTTACATCCTAAAGCCCCTGGAGGCATATTGGTATTTTCGTTTGAGGGAGGGACAAATGAATACGTCATGCAATGCGCATGCGTCACCGAGTTTCAAATATACTTCTGAACACCCAGGAGGCAGCATATTGCAATTCGGCGGTTGGAGGGGGCGTGGGGAAAAACGTTGCATTGCGCATGTATAATTGAGTTTCAAATTCTTTAATGGACCCCCTGGAGGCTGCACATTGGTAGTCCCATGGGAGATAGGGATGAGTGGAATCATGTTCAAATGTGCATGTTTGGCTGATGCTCAAATTCCATCCTAAAGCCCCTGGAGGCATGTTGGTGCTATCGTTTGAGGGAGGGACTAAGGAATATGTCTTGCAACACATGCGTATTTCAACATGATTCGCATGGGAGTGCCAATATGCAACCTCCAGGGGATTCATTACAAAATTCGAACCTCAACCACACATGCACAATGCAACGTAGTTCCACGCGCCCCTCCCAACCGCCGAATTGCAATACGCTGTCTCCTGGGCGTTCAGCAGTATATTTAAACCTCAGCAACGCATGCGCATTGCAAGACGTATTCCTTTGTCCCTCCCTCAAACGGAAATACCAATATGCCTTCAGGGGCTTTAGGATGCAACTTGAACATCAGCCACACATGCGCATAGCAACACGATTCCACTCGTTCCTATCTCCCATGGGAGTGCCAATATGCAGCCTGCTGAGTGTTCATTATAGAATTTGATCTTCAACCACACATGTGCTATGCAACGCTTTACCCCACGCCCCCTCCAACCGCCGAATTGCAATATGCTGCCTCCTGGGTGTTCAGAAGTATATTTGAAACTCGGTGACGCATGCGCATTGCATGACGTATTCCTTCGTCCCTCCCTCAAACGGATATACCAATATGCGTCCAGGGGCTTTAGGATGCAACTTGAACATCAGCCACACACGTGGGGAAACGCGCATGTGTGGTTGAGGTTCAAATCCTATAATGTATAGCTGGAGGTTGCATATTGGCACTCCCATGGGAGATAGGGACGAGTGGAATCGTGTTGCAATGCGCATGTGTGGCTGATGTTAAAATTCCATCCCAAAGCCGCTGGAGGGATATTGGTGCTTCCGTTTAAGAGAGGGACAAAGGACTACGTCTTTCAATGTGCATGCGTCGCTGAGGGTCAAATATACTTCTGAACCCCCAGGAGGCAGTATATTGCAATTCGGCGGTTGGAGGGGGCGTGGGGTATCGCGTTGCATTGCATTGATGTACAAATTCTATAATGACCCACCTAGAGGCTTCATATTGACAATCCCATAAGAGGTAGGGACGAGTGGAATGGTGTTGCAATGTGCATGTGTGGCTCATGTTCAAATTCCATCCTAAAGCTACCGGAGGCATATTGGTTCTTCCATTTGAGGGAGGGACCTAAGAATACGTTTTGCAATGCGCATGTGTTCAAATATAGTTCTGAACCCCCACGAGGCAGCATATTGCCATTGGGCGGTTGGAAGGGGCGTGAGGAAATGAATGTGTGGTTGAAGTTCAAATTCTATAATGAACACCCTGGAGGCTGCATATGCAACTCCTATTGTAGATATGGACGAGTGGAATCGTGTTGCAATGTTCATTTGTGGCTCATGTTCAAATTCCATATTAAAGCTCCTGGAGGCATATTGGTGCTCTGGTTTGATGGAGAGACAAAGGAATACATCTTGCAGTGCCCTTGAGTAGCTGAGGTTCAAATATAAAATTCCATCCTAAAGCCCCTGTAGGCATATTGTTGCTGCCATTTGAGGGAGGGACTAACGAATACGTCTTGCAATGCACATGCGTCGCTGATGTTAAAAAAAACACTTCTGGACCCCCATGAGGCAGCATATTGCAATTCGGCGGTTGGGAGGAGCGTGTGGAAACGTGTTGCATAGAGCATATGTGGTTGAGGTTGAATTTCTATAATGAAAACTCTGCAGGCTGGATATTGGTACTCCCATGGTAGATACGGACGAGTGTAATCGTGTTGCAATGTGCGTGTGTGGCTGATGTTCAAATTCAATCTTAAAGCTCATGGAGGGATATTGGTGCTCCCGTTTCATGGAGTGACAAAGGAATACATTTTGCAGTACCCTTGCGTACCTGAGGTTCAAATATACTTCTGAATCTGCACGAGGCAGCATATTGCAATCGGCAGTTAGGAGAGGCATGGGGAAACGCATTGCTTTGCGCATGTGTTTTTGAGGTCAAATTCTATATTGAAGCCCCTGGAAGCTGCATTTTGCCCCTCCCATGGGAGATAGGGACGAGTGGAATCGTGTTGCAATGCGAATGTGTCGCTGATGATCAAATACCATACAAAAGCTGCTGGATGGATATTGGTGCTTCCATTTGAGGGCGGGACAAATGAATAAGTCTTGCAATGCACTTGCGTCGCTGAGGTCAAAATACACTTCTGAATCCCCAGGAGGCAGCATATTGCAATTCGGCGATTGGGAGAGGCGTGGGGAAACGCGTTGCTCTGTGCATGTGTGGTTGAGGTTCAAATTCCATAATGAACACTCAGTAGGCTGCATATTTGCACTCCCATGCCCTCAAATGGCAGCACCAATATGCCTACAGGGGCTTTAGGATGGAATTTGAACAAGAGCTACACAAGCGCATTGCAACATGATGCCACTCATCCCTATTTTCCAATAGGATTGCAATATGCTGCCTCCTGGGGGTTCAGAAGTATATTTGAACCTGAGTGACACATGCGCATTGCAAAACGTATTCCTTTGTCCCTCCCTCAAACGAGGTAGCATATTGCAATCGGAGGTTAGGAGGGGCATGAGGATACACATTGCTTTGCGCATGTGTGTTTGAGGTTCAAAAACTATATTGAAGCTCCTGGAAGCTTCATTATGGCCCTCCCATCGGAGATAGGGACGAGTGGAATCGTGTTGCAATGCGCATGTGTGGCTGATGTTCAAATTCCATCCTGAAGCCCCTGGAGGCATATTGGTGCTTCCGTTTGACGGAGGGACAAAGGAATACGTTTTGCAATGCGCATGTGTCACTCAGGTTCAAATATACTTCTGAACCCCCAGGAGGCAGCATATTGCAATTCGGCTGTTGGGAGGGGCGTGGGGAAACGCGTTGCATTGTGCATGTGTGGTTGAGGTTCAAATTCTATAATGAACCAACTGCAGGCTGCATCATGTTGCAGTGCGCTTGTGTGGCTGATGTTCAAATTACATCCTAAAGCCCCTATAGGCATATTGGTGCTTCCATTAAAGGGAGGGACTAAGGAATACGTCTTGCAATGTGTATGTGTCGCTGAGGTTTAAATATACTGCTGAACCTCCAGGAGGCAGCATATTGCAATTCGGCGGTTGGGAGGGACGTGAGAAACTACGGTACATTGCACATGTGTGGTTGAGTTTCGAATTTTATAATGAATCCCTTGGAGGTTACATGTTGGCACTCCCATGCGAGATAGGGACGAGTGGAATCATGTTGAAATACGCATGTGTGGCTGACGTTCAATTCCATCCTATAGCCCCTGGAGGCATGTTGGTGCTATCGTTTGAGGGAGTGACTAAGGAATATGTCTTGCAATGCACATGCGTCGCTGATGTTAAGAAAACACTTTTGAACCCCCATGAGGCAGCATATTGCAATTCGGCGGTTGGGAGGAGCGTGGGGAAACGTGTTGCATAGTGCATATGTGGTTCAGGTTGAATTTCTATAATGAACACTCTGCAGGCTACATATTGGCACTCTAGTGGAAGATAGGGACGAGTGGAATCATGTTGCAATGTGCATGTGTGGCTGATGTTCAAATTCCCACCCAAAGCCCCTATAGGCATATTGGTGCTTCCATTTGAGGGAGGGACTAAGGAATACGTCTTGCAATGTGCATGCGTCGCTGAGGTGTAAATATACTGCTAAACCCCAGGAGGCAGCATATTGCATTTCGGCTTTTGGGAGGGGCGTGAGGAACTACGCTGGATTGCACATGTGTGGTTGAGGTTCGAATTTTATAATGAATCCCCTGGAGGTTGCATATTGGCGCTCCCATGGAAGATAGGGACGAGTGAGATCATGTTGAAATACGCATGTGTGGCTGATGTTTAAATTCCATCCCAAAGCCCCTGGAGGGATACTGGTGCTTCCGTTTGAGGGAGGGACAAAGGAATACCTCTTGCAATGCGCATGTGTCGCCGATGTTCAAATATAATTCTGAATCCCCAGGAGGCACCATATTTTAAGTAGGCTGTTGGAAGGGGCGTTGGCAATTCGTTGCACTGCGAATGTGTGGCTGATGTTAAAATTCCTTCCTGAAGCCCCTATAGGCTTATTGGTACTTCCATTAGCGGGACGGACAAAGGAATACGTCTTACAATGCGCATGCATCTCTGAGGTGCAAATATAATTCTGAACCTCCAGGAGGCACCTAATTGCAATTAGGCAGCTGGGAGGGGCGTGGGGAAACGCGTTGCATTGCGAATGTGTGGTTGAGGATCAAATTCTATAATGAACCAACTGAAGGCTGCATATTGGCACTCCCATGGGAGATAGGGACAAGTGGATTCGTGTGCAATATGCATGTGTGGCTTATGTTCAAATTCCATCCTAAAGCCCCTGGAGGCATATTGGTGCTTCAGTTTAAGGGAGGGACAAAGGAATACGTCTTGCAATGTGCATGGGTCGCTGAGGTTCAAATATACTTCTGAAAACCCAGGAGGAATCATATTGCAATTCGGCAGGTGTGAGGGGCGTAGCGAAACGCGTTGCTTTGCGCATGTGTGGTTGAGTTTCAAAGTCTTTAATGAACCCCCTGGAGGCTGCATATTGGCACTCCCATGGGAGATAGAGGAGAGTGGAATCGTGTTGCAATGCGCATGTGTGGGTGATGTTCAAATTCCATCCTAAAGCCCCTGGAGACATATTGGTGCTTCCATTTGAGGGAGAGACAAACGATGACGTCTTGCAATTCGCATGCGTCGCTGAGATTCAAATATACTTCTGAACCCGCAGGAGGCAGCATATTGCAATTCGGCGGTTGGGTGGAGCAAGAGGAAACGTATTGCATAGTGCATTTGTGGTTGAGGTTCAAAATCTTTAATAAACCCCCTGAAGGCTGCATATTGCCACTCACATGGGAGGTAGGGACGAGTGGGATCGTGTTGCAATGCGCATGTGTGGCTGATGTTCAAATTCCATCCTGAAGCCCCTGGTGGCATAATGGTGCAGCCGTTTGAGGGAAGGATAAAGAAATCTGTTTTGCAATGCACATGCGTCGCTGAGGTTCAAATATAATTGTGAAAACCCAGGAGCCAGCATACTGCAATTCGGCGGTCAGGAGGGCCGTGGGGAAATGAGTTGCAATGCGCATGTGTGGTTGAGGTTCAAATTCTATAATGAGCACCCTGGAGCCTGAATATTGGCACTCCCATGGGAGATAGGGACGAGTGGAATGGTGTTGCAATGCGCAGGTGTGGCTGATGTTCAAATGCCATCCTAAAGCCCCTGGAGGCATATTGGTGCCTCCATTTGAGGGAGGGACAGAGGAATACTTCTTGCAATGCGCATGCGTCATTGAGGTTTAAATAACCTTCTGAACCCCCAGGAGGCAGCATATTGCAATTCGGCGGTTGGGAGGGGCGTGGAGAAACGCATTGCATTGCACATCTGTGGTTGAGGTTCAAATTCTATAATGAACACCCTGGAGGCTACATATTGGCACTCCCATGGGAGATAGGGACGAGTGGAATGGTGCTGCAATTCGCATGTGTGCCTGATGTTCAAATTCTAACTTAAATCCCCTGGAGGTATATTGGTGCTTCCATTTGAGGTTGGGACAAAGGAATACGTCTTGTAATGCCCATGTGTCACTGAGGTTCAAATAGACTTCTGAACCTTAGGAGGAAGCATATTGCAATTCGGGGGTTGGGAGGGGTGTGTGGAAAACCGTTGCATTGCACATGTGTAGTTGAGGTTCAAATTCTATAACGAACCCCCTTAGGCTACATATTGGCACTCCCATGGGAGAGATAGACGAGTAGAAGAGTGCTGCAATGCGCATGTGTGCCTAATGTTCAAATTCCATCCTATAGCCCCTGGAGGTATATTGGTGCATCCATTTGAGGGAGGGACAAAGGAATACGTCTTGCAATGCGCATGCGTCACTGAGGTTCAAATATACTTCTGGACCCCCTGGAGGCAGCATATTGCAATTCGGCTTTTGGGAGAGGCGTGGGAAAACGCTTTGCTCTGCGTATGTGTGGTTGAGGTTCAAATTCCATAATGAACCTCCTGGAGGCTGCAAATTGGCACTCCCATTGGAGATAGGGACGAGTGGAATCCTGTTGCAATGCGCATGTGTGGCTGATGTTCATATTCCATACTAAAGCATCTGGAGGGATATAAGTGCCTCCATTTAAGGTTGGGACAAAGGAATACGTCTTGCAACGCACATGCATTGCTGAGGTTCAAATATACTTCTGGACCCCCAAGAGGCAGCATATTGCAATTCGGCGGTTGAGAGAGGCGTGGCGAAACGCGTTGCCTTGCTCATTGGCGGTTGAGCTTGAATTTCTATAATGAAAATCCTGGAAGCTGCATACTGGAACTCCCATGGGAGATAGGGAATTGTGGAATCGTGTTCAATGTGCATGTGTGGCTGATGTTCAAGTTCCATCCTAAAGCTCCTGGAGGCATATTGGTATTTCCGTTTGAGGGAGGGACAAAGGAATACGTCTTACAATGCGCATGCGTCTCTGAGGTGCAAATATAATTTTGAACCTCCAGGAGGCACCAAATTGCAATTAGGCAGCTGGGAGGGGCGTGGGGAAACGCGTTGCATTGCGCATGTGTGGTTGAGGATCAAATTCTATAATGAACCAACTGAAGGCTGCATATTGGCACTCTCATGGGAGATAGTGACAAGTGGAATCGTGTGCAATGCGCATGTGTGGCTAATGTTCAATTTTTATCCTAAAGCCCCTGGAGGCATATTGGTATTTCCGTTTGAGGGAGGGACAAAGGAATACGTTTTGCAATGCGCATGCGTCACTGAGGTTGAACTATACTTCTGAACCCCAGGAGGTGGCATATTGCAAATCAGCAGTTAGGAAGACCGTGGGGAATCTCGTTGCATTCCGCATGTGTGGTTGAGGTTCAAATTCTACATTGAAGCCCCTGGAAGCTGCATTTTGGCCCTGCCATTGGAGATAGGGACGAGTGGAATCCTGTTGCAATGTGCATGTGTGGCTGATGTTCAGATTCCATACTAAAGCTTCTGGATGCATATTGGTGCTTCCGTTTGAGGGAGGGACAAATGAATAAGTCTTGCAATGCGCATGCGTCGCTGAGGTCCAAATACACTTCCGAATCCCCAGGAGGCAGCATATTGCAATTCGGCGATTGGGAGAGGCGTGGGGAAAAGCGTAGCTCTGCACATGTGTGGTTGAGTTTCAAATTCCATAATGAACCTCCTGCAGGCTGCAAATTGGCACTCCCATAGGAGTGTGTGGCCGATGTTCAATTTCGACCCTAAAGCTTGGAGGCATATTGGTGCTTCCGTTTGAGGGAGGGACAGAGGTATATGTTTTGCAATGCGCATATGTCGCTGAGTTTCAAATATACTTCGGAACCCCCAGGAGGCATGATACTGCAATTCGACGGCTGCGAGGAGCGTGGGGAAACGCGTAGCATTGCGTACGTGTGGTTGAGGTTCAAATTCTATAATGAACCCCATGGAGGCTGCATATTGCAATTCGGCATTTGGGAGGAGCGTGGGGAAACGCGGTGCATTGCGCATGTGTGGTTGAGGTTCAAATTCTATAATGAACACCCTGGAGGCTGCATATTGGCATACCCATTGGCTATAGGGATGAGTGGAATCGTTGTGCAATGTGCATGTGTGGCTGAAGTTCAAATTCCATCCTACAGCCCCTGGAGGCATATTGGGGCATCCGCTTGAGGCAGGGCAAAGGAATACGTCGTGAACCACGCATGCGTCGCTGAGGTTCAAATCTACTTCTGAACCCCCATGAGGCAGCATATTGCATTTCGTCGATTGGGAGGGGCGTGGGGAAACGCGTTGCATACCATATGTGCAGTTGAGGTTGAAATTCTATAATGAACACCCTGGAGGTTGCATATTGGTACTCCCATGGTAGATATAGAGTGGAATCGTGTTGCAATGCGCATGTGTGGCTGATGTTCAAATTCCATCCTGAAGCCCCTGGAGGCATATTGGTGCCCCCGTTTGAGGGAGGGACAGAGGAATACTTCTTGCAATGCGCATGCGTCATTGAGGTTTAAATAACCTTCTGAACCCCCAGGAGGCAGCATATTGCAATTCGGCGGTTGGGAGGGGCGTGGAGAAACGCATTGCATTGCACATGTGTGGTTGAGGTTCAAATTCTATAATGAACACCCTGGAGGCTACATATTGGCACTCCCATGGGAGATAGGGCGAGTGGAATGGTGCTGCAATTCGCATGTGTGCCTGATGTTCAAATTCTAACTTAAATCCCCTGGACGTATATTGGTGCTTCCATTTGAGCGTGGGACAAAGGAATACGTCTTTTAATGCACAAGCATTGTTGAAGTTAAAATATACTTCTGAACCCCCAGTAGCCAACACATTGCAGATCTGCGGTTGGAAGGGGCGTGGAGAAACGCGTTGCTTTGTGGATGTCTGGTTAAGGTTCAAATTCTGTAATGAACCTCCTGGATGTGGCTTATGTGCACTCCCATTGGAGATAGCGACAAGTGGAATTGTGTTGCAATGCGCATGTCCAAGGCTGTAGCAAGGAATTTGACGTTTACTGGTGCTTCCATTTGAGGTTGGGACAAAGGAATACGTCTTGTAATGCCCATGTGTCACTGAGGTTCAAATAGACTTCTGAACCTTAGGAGGAAGCATATTGCAATTCGGGGGTTGGGAGGGGTGTGGGGAAAACCGTTGCATTGCGCATGTGTCGTTGAGGTTCAAATTCTATAACGAACCCCCTTAGGCTACATATTGGCACTCCCATTGGAGAGATAGACGAGTAGAAGAGTGCTGCAGTGCGCATGTGTGCCTAATGTTCAAATTCCATCCTATAGCCCCTGGAGGTATATTGGTGCTTCCATTTTGAGGGAGGGACAAAGGAATACGTCTTGTAATGCGCATGCGTCGCTGAGTTCCAAATATACTTCTGAACCCCCCAGGAGGCCGCATATTGCAATTCGGCGGTGGGGATGAACGTGGAAAAAAGGCGGTGCATTGCGCATGTGTGGTTGAGGTTCAAATTCCATAATCAAATCCCTGGAGGCTGTATATTGACACTCCAATGGGAGATAGGGACGAGTGGATTCATGTTGGAATGCGCATGTGTGGCTGATGTTCAAATTCCATTCTAAAGCCCCTTGAGGCATATTGGTGCTTCCGTTGGAGGGAGGGACAAAGGAATAAGTCTCGGAAATCGCATGCGTTGCTGAGGTTTAAATATACTTCTGAACCCCCAGGAGGCAGCATATTGCAAATCGGCGGTTGGGACTGGCGTCAAGATACACGTTACATTGCACTGTGTGGTTGAGGTTCAAATTCAATTATGAACCTCCTGGAGGCTGCAAATTGGCACTCCCATGGGAGATAGGGACGAGTGGAATCGTGTTGCAATGCGCATGTGTGGCTGACTTTCAAATTCCATCCTAAAACCCCTGGAGGGTTATTGGCGCTACCGTTTGAGGGAGGGACAAAGGAATACGTCAATCAATGCACATGCGTTGCTGAGGTTCAAATACACTTCTGAACCCCACGAGGCAGCATATTGCAATTCGGCGGTTGGGAGGTGCGTGGGAAAAGGCGTTGCATTGCTCATGTGTGGTTGAGGTTCAAATTTAAAATGAACCCATGCAGTGTGCACATTGGCACTCCTATGGGAGCTAGGGAAGAGTGGAATCGTTTTGCAATCCGCAAGTGTGGCTGTTGTTCAAATTCCATCCTGAAGCCCTAGAGGCATATTTTTGCTTCCGTTTGAGGGAGGGGCAAAGGAATACGTTTTGCAATGCGCATATGTCACTGAGGTTCAAATATACTTCTGAACCCCCAGGAGGCATGATATTGCAATTCGGCGGCAGCGAGGGGCGTGGGGAAATGCGTTGCATCTCGCATGTGTGGTTGAGGTTCAAGTTCTATAATGAACCCTCTGCAGGCTGCATATTGGCACTTCCATGGACGATAGGGACAAGTGGAATCACGTTGCAAAGCGCATGTGTGGCTGAGGTTCAAATTCCATCCTAAAGCCCCTGGAGGCATAATGGTGCTTCCGTATGAGGGACAGAAAAAGGAATACGTCTTGCAATGCGCATGCATCGCTGAGCTTCAAATATATTTCTGGACCCCCAAGAGGCAGCATATTGCAATTCAGCGGTTGGGAGAGGCGTTGCGAAATGCGTTGCTTTGCGCATGTGTGGTTGAGGTTGAATTTCTATAATGAAGACCCAGGAAGCTGCATATTGCAATTCGGCATTTGGGAGGGGCGTGGGGAAACGCGATGCATTGCGCATGTGTGGTTGAGGTTCAAATTCTATAATGAACCCCCTGGAGGCTGCATATTGGCACACCAATTGGATATAGGGACCAGTGGAATCTTGTTGCAATACACATGTGTGGCTGATGTTCAAATTCCACCCTAAAGCCCCTGGAGGCATATTCGTGCATCTGTTTGAGGGATGGCCAAAGGAATACGTCTTGCAATGCGCATGCGTCGCTGAGGTTAAAATAACCTTCTGCACCTCCAGGAGACAGCATATTGGAATTCGGCGGTTGGGAGGGGCGTACGGAAACGCGTTGCATTTCACATGTGTGGTTGAGGATCAAAATCTACAATGAACATCTTGGAGGCTGCATATTGGAACTCCCTTGGGAGACAGCGACAAGTGGAATCGTATTGCAATGCGCATGTGTGGCTGATGTTCAAATTCGATCCTGAAGCCCCTGGAGGCATATTGGTGCTTCCGTTGGAGGGGGGGACAAAGGAATACGATTTGCAATGCGCATGTGTCACTGAGGTTCTAATATGCTTCTGGACGCCCAGGAGGCAGCATATTGCAATTCGGCGGTTGGGAGGGGCGTGAGGAACTATGTTGCATTGTGCATGTGTGGTTGAGGTTCTAATTTTATAATGAATCTCCTGGAGGTATTATATTGGCACTCCCATGGGAGATAGGGACGAGTGGAATCATGTTGAAATACGCATTTGTGGCTGATGCCCAAATCCCATCCTAAAGCCCCTGGAGGGATATTGGTGCTTCCGTTTGAGGGAGGGACAAAGGAATACGTCTTGCAATGTGCATGCGTCACTGAAGTTCAAATATACTTCCGAAACCCCAGGGGGCAGCATATTGCAATACGGCGATGGAAGAGGCGTGGCGAAACACGTTGCATTGCGCATGTGTATTTGAGGTTCAAATTCTTTAATGAACCCCCTGGAGGCTGCATATTGGTGGTCCCATAGGACATAGGGATGAGAGAAATCGTGTAGCAATGTGCGTGTGTGACTGATGTTCAAATTCCATCCTAAAGCCCCTGGAAGCATGTTGGTGCTATCGTTTGAGGGAGGGAGTAAGGAATATGTTTTGCAATGCACATGCATCGTTGAAGATAAAAAATTCTTCTAAAAACACATGAGGATGGATATTGGCACTCCCATGGGAGATAGGGACGAGAGGAATCGTATTGCAATGCGCATGTGTAGCTGATGTTCAAATTCCATCCTAAATTCCCTGGAGGGATATTTGTGCTTCCGTTTGAGGGAGGGACAAAGGAATACGTCTTGCAATGTGCATGCGTCGCTGAGGTTCAAATATACTGCAGAACACCCAGGAGGCAGCATATTGCATTTCGGCGTTTGGGAGGGGGCGTGGCGACAAGCGTTCCAATGCGCATGTGTGGTTGAGGTTCAAATACTGTAATGAACAACCTGGAGGCTGCATATTGGCACTCCAATGGGAGATAGGGATTCGTGTGGATTCGTGTTTCAATGGGCATGTGTGGCTGATGTTCAATTTCCATTATAAAGTCCCTGGAGGCATGTTGGTGCTTCCGTTTGAGGGAGGGAGAAAGGAATATGTCTTGCAATTCGCATGCGTAGCTGAGGTTCAAATATACTTCTGAACCCCAAGGAGAAAGCTTATTGCAAATCGGCGGTTTGGAGGAGCGTGGGGAAACACGTTGCATTGCTCTGTGCGGTTGAGGTTCAAATTCTATAATGAACCTGCTAGAGGCTGCATATTGGCACTCCCATGGATGATTGCGACGAGCGGAATCGTGTTGCAATGCACATGTGTGGCTGATGATCAAATTCCATCCTGAAGCCCCTGGATGCATATTGGTGCTTCCGTTTGACGGAGGGACAAAAGAATACATCTTGCAATGTGCATGTGTCGCGGAGGTTTAAATAAACATCTGAACCCCCGGGACGCAGCGTATTGCAATTCGGCGGTTTGGAGGGGCGTGGGGAAATGCGTTGCAATGCACATGTGTGGTTGAGGTTCAAATTCTATAATGAACAAACTGGAGGCTGCATATTGGCACTCCAATGAGCGATAGGGACGAGTGGATTCATGTTGCAATGCGCATGAATGGCTGATGTTCAAATTCCATCCAAAAGTCCCTGGAGGCATGTTCGTGATTCCGTTTGAGGGAGGGACAAAGGAATACGTCTTGCAATTCACATGCGTCACTGAGGTTCAAATATACTTGCCACCCACTTGAGGCAGCATATTGGCACTCCCATGGGAGAAAGGGACGAGTGGACTCGTACTGCAATGCGCATGTGTGGCTGATGTCCAATTTCCATCCTAAAGCCCCTCGAGGCATATTGGAGCTTCCGTTTTAGGGCGCAACAAAGGAATTCGTCTTGTAATGTGCATGCGTCGCTGAGGTTCAAATAACCTTCTGAACCCCCAGGAGGCAGCATATAGCAATTCGGCGGTTGGGAAGGGCAAGGGAGATTAACGGGGAGTTTAATGGGGAGATTAATGGAGTGATTAACGGGGAGTTTAATAGGGAGTTTGACGGGGAGATTAACTGGGAGATTAATGGGTAGTTTAAATTGGAGTTTAATGGGTAGTATAACAGGGCGATGAACGGGGAGTTTAACGGGGAGTTTAACGGGGACATTAATGGGGATATTAACAGGGAGTTTTATGGGAAGTTTAATGGGGAGTTTAACGGGGAAATTAAGAGTGTATTAATGGGGAGTTGATCGGGGAGTTGAATGGATAGTTGAATGGGTAGTTTAACAGGGAAATTAACTGGGAGATTATTGGGGAGATTAACGGGGACTCAAATGGGGAGTTTAACGGGGAGATTAATGGGGAGTAGAACGGGGAGTTGAAGGGGGAGATTAAAAGAGTGTTTAACGGGGAGATTAAGGGGGAGATTAACGGGTAGATTAACAGGGAGGTTAATGTGTAGTTTAAGGTAGAGGTTAACTGGGAGTTTAATGGGGAAGTTTAACGGGATGTTTAACAGGGAGTTTAATTGGTAGATTAACGATAAGATGTATGGGGAGATTAACACAGAGTTTAATGGGAAATTAACGGTAGATTAACGGGGAGATTAACGGGGCGAATATCGGCGAGTTAAATGGAGAGTTTAATTGGGGAAATTAACGGGAGATTAATGGGGAGAATAACGAGTAATTTAACTGGAAATTTAACTGGGATTTTAAGTGGGAGATTAATGAGAGTTTAATGGTGAGTTGAATGGGGTGATGAACGGGGTGTTGAACAGAGAGTTGAACGGGGAGTTGAACAGGGAGTCGAACGTGGAGTTGAACGGGGAGTTCAACGTGGAGATTAATAGAGAGATTAATGGGGAGTTAAACGGGAAGTTTAATGGGGAGATTAACAAGAAGAATAACGGGTAGATTAACAGGTAGATTAAAGGGTAGTTTAATGAGGAGTTTAATAGGGAGTTTAATGGGGAAATTAACATGGAATTGATCGGGGAGTTGAACAGCTAGTTGAATGGGGAGTTGAACGGTGAGTTTAAAGGGGAGATTAACTGGGAGATAAATGGGGAGCTTAACTGGGAGTTTAATGGGTAGATTAACGGGGAGATAATTGGGTAGATTAACAGGGAGATGAACGGGGAGTATAACGGGGAGATTAAAGGTCAGAGTAACGGGAAGATTAATGGGGTGATTAACGGTGAATTAATGTGGAGTTAAATAGGTAGTATAACTGGGTGTTTAACGGGAAGTTTAATGGGGAGTTTAACTGGGAGTTTAACAGGGAGTTTAATGGGGAGATTAACATAAGAATAACAGGGAGATTGACAAGGTTACTAACGGGTAGTTTAATGGGGTGTTTAACAGAAAGTTTAACGGGGATATTAATAGGGAGATTAATGGAGAGATTAACGGGAAGTTTAACAGGGAGTTTTTAAGGGGAGTTTAAATGGGTAATTTGCAGGAAGATCAACAGGAAGATTAACGGGGATTTTAATGGGGAGTTTAACAGGGAGTTTAACAGGAAGTATAACGTGGAGATGAAATTGGGGATTAACGGGGAGTTGAACAAGGAGTTGAACAAGGAGTTGAACGGGGAGTTGTACGAAGAGTTGAACGGGGAATTTAACAGGTATATTTATAGGAAAATTAATGGGGAGATTAACGGAGAGTTTAACGGGTGAATTAATGGGGAGTTAATGTGGAGTTTAACGGGCAATCAAATGGGGAGATTAATGGTTAGATTTACATTAAGTTGAATGGGAATTGAACGGGGAGATTAACGGATAGTTTAATGGGAGATTAACAGGGAGATTAGCAGAGAGATTAACGGGGAGATTTACAGGAAGATTATCAGGTAGTTTAACTTGGAGTTTAACTGAGAACTTACCTGGGAGTTTAACAGGGATGTTTAACTGGGAGTTTAACAGGGATTTTAACTGGTATATTTGCGAAGAAGTTAACGGGGAGATTAACGGAGAGATTAACAGGGAGATTAACAGGGAGTTTAACAGAAAGTTTAACTGTGAGTTCAACAGGGAGTTTATCAGGGAGTTTAATGGGGAAATTAATGGGAATTTAATGAGGAGATTAACGGGTAGTTTAACTAGAAGTTTAACTGGGAGTTTAACGGGTAGTTTAACAGCGAGTTAAACTGGAGTTGAACGGTGTGTTGAACGGGGAGTTGTACAGGGAATGAACAGGGAATTTAGCGGGGAGATTAATGGGGAGATTAATGGGGAGATTAACAAGGAGATTAAAGGGGAGTTTAATGGGGGGTTTAATGGGTCGTTTAACTGGGAGTTTAACGTGCAGATTAACTGGGAGTTTAATTGGAAGTTTAACGGGATTTTAACTAGTAGTTTAACGGGGAAATTAAGGTAAATTTAATTGGTAGATTAACCGGGATTTTAACGGGTAGATTAATAGGGAGATTAATGAGGATTTTAACTGGGTGATTAATGAAGAGATTAATGGCGAGTTTAACGGGGAGTTTAACAGTGAGATTAACGGGGAGTTTAACAAAGAGTTTAACGGGGATATTAACGGGGAGTTTAACGGTGAGGTTAATGGGTAGTTCAAGTTGGAGTTTAACGGGGAGTTTAATGTGGAGTTTAACGAGGATATTAATGGGGAGGTTAACGGAAAGATTAATGGGGAGATTAACAGGGAGTTTAATGGGGAGTATAAAGGGGAGCTTAGCAGTGAGATTAATGGGGAGATTAACTGGGAGATTAACGGAGATTTTAATGGGGAGATTAACGTGAGGGCCTAACAAGGAGTTGAAAGGGGAGTTGAACGGGTAGTTTAAGAGGAAGATTAAGGGGGAGTATAACGGGGAGTTTATGGGGGAGTGTAACAGGTAGATTAACCGGGAGATTATCATGTAGATTAATGGGGAGATTAATGGGGAGTTGATTGGGGAGTTTAATGGGGAGTCAAATAGGGAGATTAACAGGGTGTTGAATAGGGAGATTAACAGGGAGTTTAACAGGGAAATTAACGGGGAGAGTAATAAGGAGATTAACGTGTACTTTAACTTGGAGTTTAACTGGGAGTTTAAGTAGGAGACTAACTGGGAGTTTAAATGGGAGTTTAACTGTTAGATAAACGGGGAGATTAATGGGTAAGTTGACAGGGATATTAACAAGGAGAAAACACGGAGATTATTGGGGCGATTAATGGGGAGTTTAATGGAGAGATTAACGGGTAGATTAACAGGGAGATTAGTGGGGAAATTAACGAGGAGACATTAACGGGGAAATGAATGGGGAGTTTAACTGAGAGATAAACAGAGAATTTAACGGGTAGTTGAACTGGGAAATTAACGGGAGATTTGCAACGAGATTAACAGGTAGTTTAACTTGGAGTTTAACTGGGATTTTAACTGGAATTTAACGGGGAGTTTAATGGGGAGCTGAACGGAAAGTTGAACGGGAATTGAACGGGAAGAATGATGAGGAGAGAGGACATTAACTAAGAGTTTAACAGAGAGTTTAAAGGGAATTTTAGAACAGAGATTAACGGGACAAATAATGGGGAGATTAACGGATAGTTTAACTGGGAGTTTAACGGGGAAATTAACGGGGAGATTAACAGGGAGTTGAACGGGAGTTGCATTGGAAGATTAACAGGGTGTTTAACAGGGAAATTAATTGGGAGATTAATGGGGAGATTAAGGGGTAGTTTAAATTTGAGTTTAACAGGGAGTTTAATGGGGAGTTTAAATAGGTGACTAACTGGGAGTTTAACTGGGAGTTTAATTTGGAGTATAATGGGGAGTTAAATGGAGAGTTTAACGGGGAAATTAATGGGAAAATAACGGGGAGATTAATTGGTAATTTAACTTGGAAATATCTGGGATTTTAACTGGGAATTTAACGGGGAGTTTAACGGCGAGTTTAATGGGGAGTTGAACGGGGAGATTAATAGAGATTAATGTGGAGTTTAAAGGGAAGTTTAATGGGGACATTGACGAGAAGAATAACGGGTAGATTAACAGGGAGTTTAAAGGGTAGTTTAATGGGGAGTGTAATAGGGAGTTTAATAGGGAAATTAACAGGAAGTTGATCGGGGAGTTGAACGGCTAGTTGAATGTTGAGTTGAACGGTGAGTTGAAAGGAGAGATTAACTGTGAAATTAACGGGGAGTTTAACTGGGAGTTTAATGTGTAGATTATTGGGGAGATAATTGGGTAGATTAACGGGGAGATGAACGGCGAGTATAACGGGGAGATTAAAGAGGAGAGTAACGGGGAGATTAACGGGGTGATTAACGGTGAGTTTAATGGGGAGTTTAATTCGTAGTTTAACTGGGTGTTTAACTGGAAGTTTAACGAGGAGTTTAACTGGGAGTTTTGTGGGGAGTTTAATGGGGAGATTAATGGGGAGATTAACATAAGAATAACATGGAGATTAACAAAGTTACTAACGGGTAGTTTAATGGGGAGTTTAACAGGGAGTTTAACGGGGATATTAATAGGGATATTAATGGAGAGATTAACGATGAGTTTAACAGGGAGTTTAAAGGGGAGTTTAAATGGGAAATTTGCAGGAAGATCAACAGGAAGATAAACGGGGATTTTAACGGGGAGTTTAACAGGGAGTTTAACAGGAAGTATAACATGGAGATTAAAAGGGGGATTACCGGGGAGTTGAACAAGGAGTTGAATGGGTAGTTGTACGGGGAGTTGAACGGGGAATTTAACAGGTATATTTATAGGAAAATTAATGGGGAGCTTAATGGGGAGTTTAACGGGTGGATTAACGGGTAGTTTAACGGTGAGTTTAACGGGGAGTTTAACGGACAGTCAAATGGGAAGATAATGGTTAGATTTACATTAAGTTGAACAGGAATTGAACGCGGAGATTAACGGTTAGTTGAACGGGGAGATTAACAGGGAGATTAACAGGGATATTTACAGCAAGATTAGCAGGTAGTTTAACTTGGAGTTTAACTGAGAACTTAACTGGAAGTTTAACGGGGAACTATAACTGGAGTTTATCGGGGATTTTAACTGGTAGATTCGTGGGGAGATTAACGGGGACATTAACGGTGAGATTAACAGGGAGATTAACAGGGAGTTTAACTAGGAGTTCAACAGGGAGTTTATCGGGGAGTTTAATGAGGAAATTAATGAGGAGAGTAACGGGTAGTTTAATTTGGAGTTTAAGGGAGTTTAACAGGGAGTATAATGGGGAGTTTAACGGGGATATTAATGGGGAGATTGACGGAGAGATTAATGGGGAAACTAACAGGGACTGTAACGGGGAGTTTAAAGGGGAGATTAGTAGGGAGATTAGTGGGGAGATTAATGGGGAAATTAAGGGGAATTTAACATGGACTTTAACGTTTAAATGGTAGATTAATGGGGAGATTAATGGGCAGATTAACGGGGAGATTAACGAGGATATTAACAGGGAGATTAATGGGGAGATTAACAGGGAGTTTAATGGGTAGTTTAAATTTAGTGTTACTGGGAGTTTAACAGGGAGTTGAACGGGGAGATGAACGGAGTGTTGAGCAGAGAGTTGAACGGAGAGTTGAACTCGGAGTTGAATGGGGATTTGAACGGGGAGATTAATGGGTAGATGAACGGGGAGTTAATCAAGGAATTTAACGGGATGTTTAATGGGGAGATTAACGGGAAGAATAATGGGGAGATTAACAGGGAGATTAAAGGGTAGTTTAACGAGGCGTTTAATAGTGATTTTAATGGGGAAATTAAGGGGGGGAGTTGAACGGGGAGTTAGCCGGCCGCGGTGGCTGAGGTGACTGAAGCGCTCCAGTCACGGTCAGCATTGCCACTACGGTGGGGGGTTCTCATCTGCCCTCGGACATGGATATTTGTGCCGTCCCAGTTTGTAAGTAGTTCATAAGTAGTTTGTAAGTTTAGGGACTGATGACCCCATAGTTAAGTACCATAAGCTTAACAAACATTTGAACATTTTAACGGGGAGTTGAACAGGTAGTTGAATGGGGAGTTGAACGGGGAGATTAATGGGGAGTTGATTGGGGAGTTTCACTGGGAGTTTAATGGGTAGTTTAATGTGTAGTCAAATGGGGAGATTAATGGGGAGATTAACAGGTTGTTGAACACTGAGTAGAACAGGGAGTTTAACGGGGAGTTCAAGGGGGAGATTAATGGGGGGAATTAATGGGGAGATTAATGGGTAGTTTAACTTGGAGTTTAATTGGGAGTTTAACAGGGAAGTTTAACGGGGAGTTTAACAGGGAGTTTAACTGGTAGATTAACGGGGAGATTAACGGCGAGATTAATGGGAAGATTAACTAGGAGATTAATAGGAAGATTAACAGGGAGATGAATGCGGAGTTTAACGGGATATTAACGAGAAGGGTAACGGGGAGATTAACGGGGAGATTAACTGTGAGTTTAATGGGGAGTTTAACTGGGAGATTAGCGTTGAATTTAACGGGGAGTTTAACGGGGAAATTAATGGGAGATTAATGGGGAGTTTAACGGGTAGTTTAACTTGGAGTTTAACTGGGATTTTAACTGTGAGTTTAATGGGGAGTTTAACAGGGAGTTACACAGGGAGTGAAACAGGGAGATTAATGAAGAGATTAATGGGGAGTTTAATGGGGAGTTTTATGGGAAGTTTAATGGGGAGATTAACGGGAAGAATAACTGGGAGATTAACAGAAAGATTAAAAGGGAGATTAATGGCGAGTTTAACAGGGAGTTTAATGGGGAGATTAATGGGGACTTTAACAGGGAGTTTAATGGGGAGATTAATGGTGAGATTAACGGGGAGATTAACGGGTAGTTTAACTTGAGGTTTAACGGAAGTTTAACGGGGATATTAACGTGTAGTTTAACTTGAGGTTTAACGGGAGTTTAACAGGGAGTATAATGGGGAGTTTAACAGGGATATTAACGGGCACATTGACGGAGGGTTTAATGGGGAGTTCAACAGGGACTGTAACTGGGAGTTTTAAGTGAGTTTAGCAGGGAGATTAATGGGGAGACTAACGAGGAGATTAACGGGGATTTTAACAGGGATTTTAACGTGGAGTTTAACGGGGAGTTTAACAGGGAGTTAAAGGGGAGTTGAACGGGGAGATTAACAGGGAGTTTAATAGGGAAATTAACGGGGAGATTAATGGGGAGAAAAACGAATAGTTTAACTTGGTGTTTAACTGGGAGCTTAAAGGGGAAGTTTAATGGGAAGTTAACCCCATAGATTAACAGGGAGATTAACTGGGAGATTAACGGGAAAATAATGAGGAGATTAATGTTGAAATTAATGGTGCGATTAACGGGGAGATTAATTTGGAGATTAATGGTGAGATTAATAGAGAGATTAACAGGGAGTTTAACGGGTACTTTAACTAGGAGTTTAACTGGGAGATTAACGGGCAATTTATGTTGGAGTTTAACTGGGTGTATAATAGGGAGTTTAACAAGGAGTTGAATGGGGAGTTGAATGGGGAGGTTAACGAGTACATTGGTGGGGAGATTATTGTGGAAATTAATGGGAATATTAATGGGGAGTTGAATGGTGAATTAACGGGAAGTTTAACGGGGAGATTAACAGGGATATAAAAGGGAGATTAACAGGGAGATTAACGGGTAGTTTAACTTGGAGTTTAACGGGAAGTTTGACGTGGAGTTTAACGGGGATATTAATGGTGAGATTGACGGAGAGATTAATGGTGAGTTTAACAGGGAGTGTAACGGGGAGTTTTAAGGTAAGATTAGCAGGGAGATTAATGGGGAGATTAACGGGGAGTTTAACGGGGAGTTTAACGGGTAGATTAATTGGGGAGATTCTGGGGGAGATTAACGGGGAAATTAATGGGGAGTTGAATGGGCAGTTTAACAGGGAGTTTAATAAGAGTTTATCGGGGAGTTAAAGTGGGAGATTAATGGGGAGATTAACAGTGAGTTAAAGGGGGGTTGAATGGGGAGATTAACAGGGAGTTTAATGGGGAAATTAACGGTTAGATTAATGGGGAGAATAACGAATGGTTCAACTTGGTGTTTAACTGGGAGTTTAACGGGGAAGTTTAATGGGAAGTTTAACACGTAGATTAACCAGGAGATTAACAGGAAGATAACGAGGAGATTATTGTTGAGATTAATGGGGCGATTAAAGGGGAATTTAACGTGGAGGTTAATGAGGGCTCTTAACGAAAAGATTAATGGGTACATTAACTAGGAGTTTAACTGGGAGTTCTACAGGGAAATTAATGGGAGATTAACGGGTAGTTTAACTTGGAGTTTAACTAGGATTTTAACTGGGAGTTTAACGGGGAGTTTACGGGGAGTTTAATAGGGAGATTAACAGGGAGTTGAATGGGGTGTTGAACGGGGAGGAGAACGGGGAGTTGAACAGGGAGTTTAATGGGAAGGTTATCAGGGAGATTAACAGGGAGTTTAAAGGGGAGTTGATCGGGTAGATTAATGGGGAGATTCTCGGGAGATTAACAGGGAGTTAAAAGAGTAGTTGAATGGGGAGATTAACAGGGAGTTTAACAGGGAAATTAATGGGGTGATTAAAGAGAGATTAATGGGAAGATTAACGAGGGGAGATTAATTTAGAAATTAACAGGGAGTTTAATGGGGAGATTAACAGGGAGATTAATGGGGAGATAATGGGATGTTTAAAGGGGAGTTTAATTGGTAGTTTAACTGGTAATTTATCTGGGAGATTAACTGGGAGTTTAATGGGGAGTTCAACGGGGAGTTTAATGGGGAAATTATTGGGAGATTAACAGGGAGATTAAAGGGTAGTTTTACTTGGAATTTAACTGGGATTTTAAGTGGGAGTTTAACGAAGAGTTTAATGGGTAGTTGAATGTGGAGTTGAATGGGTAGTTTAGCGGGGAGATTAACAGCGAGATTAACAGGGAGATTAACAGGGAGTTTAACAGGGAGTTTAAAGGGGAGATTAGTGGGGAGTTTAATGGGAAGAACATCGTGGAGGTTAATGGGGATTTTAACGGGGAGTTTAACATGGAGTTTAATGGGGTTTCAACCTGGAGTTTAATGGGGAGATTAACGGGGGGAATAACGGGGAGTTGAACGGGCAGATTGAACGGGCGTTGAATGGGGAGTTGAACGGTGAGTTTAACAGGGAGATTAATGGGGAGATTAATGGGGAGTTTAACTGGGAGTTTAATGGGTAGATTAACGGGGAGATTATTGGGGAGATTAATGGGGAGATTAATGGGGAGATTAATGGGAAGTTGAATGGGGAATTTGACAGGGAGTGTAATGGGGAGTTTGACATGGACTCATATGGGGACATTAATGGGGAGATTAACAGGGTGTTGAACACCGAGTTGAATGGAGAGATTAACGGGAAGTTTAAGGGGGATATTAATGGGGAGGTTAATGGGCAGATGAATGGGGAGATTAACGGGTAGTTTAACTTGGAGTTTAACAGGGAGTTTAACAGAGAAGTTTAAGGGGAGTTTAATGGGGAGTTTAACTGGTAGCTTAACGGGGAGATTAACTGGGAGATTAATATGGAGATTAACGAGGAGATTAATGGGGAGATTAACAGGGAGATGAATGGGGGAATTTAACGCGGAGGTTAACGGGGAGAGTAATGGGGAGATTAATGGTTAGTTTAACTGTGAGTTTAACTGGGAGATTAACTGCGAGTTTAACTGGGGGTTTAACAGGGAGTTTAACTGGGAGTTTAGCAGGGAGTTTAACGGGGAGTTTAATGGGGAAATTAACGTGGAGATTAACAGGGAATTAACAGGTAGTTTAACTTGGAGTTTAACTGGGATTTTAACTGGGAGTTTAATGGGGAGTTTAATGGGGAGTTGAATGGGGAGATGAACGGGGAGTTGAATGGGGATGTGAACGGGGAGATTAATGGGGATATTAATGGGGAGTTTAACGGAAAGCTAAATGCGGAGATTAACGACAATAGTAATGTAGAGATTAACAGGGAGATTAATGGGTAGTTTAATGGGGAATTTAATGGGGAAGTTAATGGGGACATTAACGAGATTTAAACAGGGAGTTTAATGGTGAGTTTATCTGGGAGTTTAACGGGGATATTAACGGTGAGTTTAACAGAGAGTTTAATGGGGAGCTTAAAAAGGATTTTAACAGGGAGTTTAAATGGGAGATTTACAGGGAGATTAACTGGTGATTAATGGGGAGATTAATGGGGATTTTAATGGGGAGTGTAACAGGGAGTTTAACGGGGAGTTTAACTAGGAGTTTAATGGGGAGTTTAACGAGGAAATTAACTGGGAGTCTAACAGGGAGTTTAACGCGTAGATTAACGGGGAGATTAACACGGAGATTAATGGGGAATTGAACAGGGTGTTTAACGGGGAGTTTAACGGGGAGATTAATGGGGAGTTTAATGGGGATTTTAACGGGGAGATTAATGGGGAGTTTAATGGGGAGTTTAACGGGGAGATTAATGGGGATGTTAAGCGGGAGATTAACAGGGAGTTTAATGGGTAGTTTAACTGGTAAATTAATGGGGAGATTAATGGGGAAAATAACAGGGAGATTAATGGGGAGTTAAGTGGGGAGTTGAGCGGGGAGTTGAATGGAGAGTTGAACGGGTAGTTGCACGGGGAGTTGAATGGGGAGTTGAACGGGGAGTTAAATGGGGAGTTGAACAGGGAATTTAACGGTGAGTTTTCGTGCACTTGATTTGGTAGTTTAATGGGGATTTTAGCGGAGAGTTTAACGGTGAGTTGAACGGGGAGTTTAACTGGCATATTAACTGGGAGTTTAACAGGGTGTTAACTTGTGATTAACTGGGAGTTAAACGGAGAGTTTAACTGGGCGTTTCACTGGCGGGTTCACTGGGGTTTCAAAGGAGGTCCAAAACCCTACAGCTCCTGTTAATTCACGGTAAGCAATGTCCACTAAATTTGTTTGAAATCTGTCTAGTGGTTGAGATGTTACCTTTGTCACGCCTGGGTAATGAACAGAATTCTACTCACTAACTTAACGGCCAGTTTGAGGCCTTTAACATAAGGTTAACACTTAACAAACTCTGCTAATGACAAGTTAACTTGTCGTTAGCTGTGCAACGAGCAGAATTCTACTCGCTAACTTAACAGCCAGTTTGAAGCAAAGTTAACTCATAACGAAACATCGACAAACGCATTTCTCTGCAAACGACAAGTTAACTTGTCGTTAGCCCTGTACAAGCAGAAATCTACACACTAACAAAATGGACAGTTTGAGGCCTGTAACTTATAGTTATCTCTGAACGAACTCCACCAACGACAAGTTAACTGGTCGTAACGAGCAGAAATTTACTCTCTAACTTAATGGCCAGTTTGAGGCATTTAAAATATGGATAACAGTTCACGAAACATCGACAAACGCATTTCTCTGCTAACGACAACTTGGGGGTTTAACTGGTGGTTTCACTGGGGGTTTCACTGGGTTTAGCTGGGGGTTTAACAGGAGTTTAACGGGTAGTTTAACGGGTAGTTTAATGGGTAGTTTAACTGGAAGTTTAACTGGGAGTTTAACTGGAAGTTTAAGTGGGAGTTTAACTGGGAGATTAACTGGGAAATTAACGGGGAGTATAATGGGGAGTTTAACGGTGAAATTAATGGGGAAATTAACAGTGAGATTAATGGGGTGATTAACTGGTTATTAACGTGAAGATTAATGGGATGATTAATGGGGAGATTAACGGGGAGATTAACGCGGAGTTTTATGGGGAGTTTAACTGGGAGTATAATGGGTAGTTTAACGGGGAGATTAACACGCAGTTGAACTGGGAGATTAACTGGGAGTTAATCTGAGAGATTAACTGGGAGTTTAACGGGGGATTAACTGGGAGATTAACGGAAGGTTAATCTGGAGTTAAATGGAGAGTTTAACTGGGAGTTTAAATCAGAGTTGAATGGGGAATTTAACCTGGGGTTTAACAGGGGGTTTAACTTGTGGTTTTTACTGGAGATTTTACTGGGAATTTAACTGGGAGTTTAATGGGAGCTTTATCTGGGGGTTTCACTGGCGGTTTCACTGGGGTTTCACTGGAGGACTCAAACCCTTAGAGCTATTGTTAATTCACGGTAAGGAATATGTCCACCAAATTTGGTTGACATCAGTCCAGTGGTTGAGATGTTACATTTGTCACGCCCGGGTAATGAACAGAATTCTACTGGCTAAGTTAGCGGCCAGTTGGAGGCCTTTAACATATGGTTAACTTATAACGAAACATCGACAAACGCATTTCTCTGCTAACGACAAGTTAACTGGGTCTTCGCGACAAGTTAACGACCAGTTTGTGGCCTTTAACGTAATGTTAACTCTTAAAGAAATCTGCTAACGACAAGTTAACTGGTCGTTAGCCAAGAAACGAGCAGATTCTAAAAGCTAAGTTAACGGCCAGTTTGAGGCATTTAACGTTATGATAAATGTTTATGAACTCGGTTAATGACAAGATAACTGCTCTTTAGACGTGTAATGAGCAGAATTATACTCGCTAACTTAACGGCCACTCTCAGGCCGGTAACGTAGGTTAACTCTTAGTGAAATCTGCTACCTATTAGTTAACTGGTCGTTAGCTGTGTAACGAGCAGAATTCAACTCTCTAACTTAATGGCCAGTTTGAGGTATTTAACGTATGAATAACAGGTCACGAAACATCGACAAACGCATTTCTCTGCTAACGACAACTTAGCTGGTAATGGGGGTTTAACTGGTGGTTTCACTGGGGGGTTTAACTGGAGGTTTCACTGGGGGTTTAACAGGAATTTAACGGGTAGTTTAATGGGTTGTTTAACGGGTAGTTAAACGGGGAGTTTAACAGGGAGTTTAACGTGCATTTTAATGGGGAGCTTATAAGGGAAATTATTGGGGAGTTTAACAGGGAGATTAATGGGGAGATTAACGTGGAGTTTAAGAGGGAGTTTAAAGGGGAGTTAAACGGGTAGTTTAACGGGGATTTTAACTGGTAGGTTAATGGGGGGATTAATGGGGAGATTATGAGGAGATTAACGAGGAGTTTAATGGGGAGACTAATGGCGAGTTTAATGGAGAGATTAATGGGGAGTTTACCGAGGTGTTGAATGGGGAGTTCAATAGGGAGTTGAAGGGGTGTTGAATGGGGAGTTGAACGGGGAGTTGAACAGGGAGTAGAACGGGCAGTTGAATGGGGACTTGAACGGGGAGTTGAACGGGAACTTTAACGGGGAGTTAAACTGGGAGATTAACTGGGAGTTTATCGGGGTGTTAACTTGGGATTAACTGGGAGTTAAATGTGGAGTTTAACTGGGGGTTTCACTTGCGGTTTCACTGTGGTTTTCAAAGGGGGTCTCAAACCCCTACAGCTATTGTTAATTCACGGTAAGCAATATGTCCACCAAATTTGTTTGAAATCAGTCTAGTGTTTGAAATGTTACATTTGTCACGCACGGGTAATAAACAGAATTCTACTCGCTAAGTTAACAGCCAGTTTGAGGCCTTTAACATAAGGTTAACTTATAACAAAACATCGACAAACGCATTTCTCTGCTAGTGGCAAGTTATCTGGTCGTTTGCCGTGTAACGAGCAGAATACTACTAGCTAACTTTACTGCCAGTTTGAGGTCTTTAACGTAAGGTTATGTCGGAACGAAATATCGACAAACGCATTTCTCAGCTAACAACAAGTTAACTGGTCGTTAGCCGTGTAACGAGAAGAATATGCAACAACAAGCGCATTTCTCTGCAAACGACAAGTTAAATGGTTGTTAGCTGCGTAACGAGCAGAATTCCACCCTCTAACTTAATGGCCAGTTTGAGGCATTTAACGTATGCATAACAGTTCACGAAACATCGACAGACACATTTCTCTGCTGACAACTTATCTGGTAATGGAGGTTTAACTGGTGGTTTCACTGGGGGTTTCACTGGGTTTCACTGGAGGTTTAACAGGAGTTTAATGGGTAGTTTAACGGGTAGTTTAACTGGAAGTTTAACTGGGAGTTTAACTGGGAGTTTAATTGGAAGTTTACCTGGGAGTTTAACTGTTAGTTGAACTGGGAAATTAATGGGGAGTATAATGGGGAGATTAACAGGGAGATTAACGGGGAGATTATCGGGGAGATTACCAATGAGATTAACAGGGAGTTAAACTGGGAGATTAACTGGGAGTTAAACTGGGAGATTAACTGGGAGTTAAACAGGGGTTTAACTGGGAGTTTAATGGAAGGTAAACTGGGAGTTTAACGGAAGGATAACTGGGAGTTAAACGGAGAGTTTAATTGGGGGTTTAACTGGGAGTTTAAATGGGAGATTGATGGGGAGTTTAACAGGGGGTTTAACTTGTGGTTTTTACTGGGGATTTAACTGGGGCTTTAACAGAGAGTTTATCTGGGAGTTTAACGGGTTTTTTATTTTGGGGTTTCACTGGCGGTATCCCTGGGGTTTCACTGGGGGTCTCGAACCCTTAGAGCTATTGTTAATTCACGGTAAGCAATATGTCCACCAAATTTGGTTGAAATCAGTCCCGTGGTTGAGGTGTTACATTTGTCACGCCCGGGTAATGAACAGAATTCTACTGGCTAAGTTAACGGCCAGTTTGTTGGCCTTTAACAGAAGGTTAACTTATAACGAAACATCGACAAACGCATTTCTCTTCTAGTGGCAAGATACCTGGTCGTTAGCCATGTAACGAGCAGAATACTACTCGCTACGTTAACGGTCAGTTTCAGGCCTGTAACGTAAGATTAACTCTTAACAAACTCTGCTACTTAATAGTTAACTTGTCATTAGCTGTGTAACGAGCTGAGTTGGACTCGCTAACTTAACGGCCAGTTTGAAGCATTTAACGTAAAGTTGACTCATAACGAAGCATCGACAAACGCATTTCTCTACAAACGACAAGTTAATTGGTCGTTAGCCCTGTACCGAGCAGAATTCTACTCGCTAATTTTACAGCCAATTTGAGGCATTTAACATATGGATAACAGTTCACGAAACATTGACTAACGCATTTCTCTGCTAACGACAACTTAACTGGTAATGTGGGTTTAACTGGTGGTTTCACTGGGGGTTTCACTGGGTTTCACTAGGGATTTAACAAGAGTTTAACGGGTAGTTTCACTGGTAGTTTAACAGGTAGTTTAACTGGGAGTTTAACTGGGAGATTAACTGGGAGTTTAATGGGGAGTTTAACTGGGAATTTAACAGGGAGTTTAATGGGGAAATTAATGCAGAAATTAACAGGAGGTTAATTGGGAGATTAACGGGTAGCTTAACTTGGAGTTTAACCGGGATTTTAACTGGGAGTTTAATGGGGAGTTTAACTGGTAGTTGAATGGGGAGTTGAATGGGGAGTTGAATGGGGAGTTGAACGGGGAGTTGAAAGGGGAGTTGAAAGGGGAGTTAAACGGGGAGTTTAATGGGGAGTTTAATGGAGAGATTAATGGGGAGATTAACTGTTAGTTTAACAGGGAGTTTAATGGGGAAATTAACTGAGAGTTTAATAGGGAGTTTAATGGGGAGTTTAACGCATAGATTAACAAGGAGATTAACAGGGAGATTAACATGGAATTGAATGGGGATTTTAACGGGGAGTTTAATGGGGAGATTAATGGGGAGTTTACCAGGGAGATTAATAGAGAGATTAATGGGGAGATTAACAGGGATGTTAACAGGGAGAATAAAAGGGAGTTTAACGGGTAGTTTAACTGGTAAATTAAAGGGGAGAATAATGGGGAAATTAACGGGGAGATTAACGGGGAGTTAAATGGGGAGTTGAATGGTGAGCAATATGTCCACCAAATTTGTTTAAAATCAGGGTAATGAACAGAATTCTACTCACTATGTTAATAGCCAGTTTGAAGCCTTTAACATAAGGTTAACTTATAACGAAACATCTATCAACGCATTTCTCTGCAAGTGGCAAGTTATCTGGTCGTTAGCTGTGTAACAAGCAGAATAATACATGCTAATTTAACGGCCAGTTTCAGGCCTGTAACGTAAGGTTAACTCTTAACGAACTCTGCTACTTATTAGTTAACTGGTCGTTAGCTGTGTAACGAGCTGAGTTCGACTCTCTAACTTAACGGTCAGTTTTAAGCATTTAACGTAAATTTGACTCATAACGAAGCATCGACAAATGCATTTCTTTGCAAACGACAACTTAACTGGTCGTTTGCCCTGTAACGAGCAGAATTCTACTCGCTAACTTTACGGCCAGTTTGAGGTCTTTAACGTAAGGTTAACTCGGAACGAAGTATCGACAAACGCATTTCTCAGCTAACAATAAGTTAACTGGCCGTTAGCTGTGTAACGAGAGGAATATGCATCAACAAACGCATTTCTCTGCTAACGACAACTTAACTGGTAATGCAGGTTTAACTGGTGGATTTATTGGGTGTTTCACTGGAGGTTTAACAGGAGATTAAAGGGTATTTTAACTGGGAGTTTAACGGGAAGTTTAACTGGGAGTTTAACTGGGAGTTCAATGGGGAGTTTTACGGGGAGTTTAATGGGGACATTAATAGGAGGTTAATGGGGAGTTTAACGGGGATATTAACGAGGAGAGTAACGGGGAGTTTAACAGGGAGTTTAAAGGGGAGATTAGCAGGGAGATTAAAGGGGAGATTAATGGGGAGATTAACGGGGATTTTAACGTGGAATTTAATGGGGAGTCTAACGGGGGATTTAACTGGGAGATTAACGGGGGATTAACAGGGAGTTGTATGGGGAGTTGGGGAGTTTAACAGGGAGACTAATGGGGAGATTAACTGGGAATTTAAACGGGGAGTTTAACGTATACATTAACTGGGAGATTATCGGGGAGATAAATTGGGGGATTAACGGGGAGTTGAACGGGGAGTTTAATGGGGAGTTTATCGTATAGATTAACGGTGAGATTATCGGGGAGATTAATGGAGAGATTAATGAGGAGTCAAATGGGGAGATTAACGGGGAGATTAACAGGGAGTTGAACAGCGAGTTGAATGGGGAGTTGAACAGGGAGATTAACGGGGAGTTTAACGAGGAGATTAATGAGGAGATTAAGGGGGGAGATTAACAGGATATTTAACTTGGAGTCTGGCGGTTCAATGGAGAGTTTCAGGGGGAGTTGATCGGGGAGTTGAACGGGGAGTTGAATGAGGAGATAACAGGGAGATTAACAAGGAGATTAATGGGGAGTTTAACAGGGATATTAACAGGGAGATTAATGGAGAGGTTAACAGGGATTTTAACAAGGAATTTAATGGGGAGATTAATGGGTAGTTTAACCGGGAGTTTAACTGGGAGATTAACTGGGACTTTAACTGGGAGTTTAACGTGGTGTTTAACGGGGAGTTTATCAGGGAGTTGAACAGGGAGTTGAACGGGGAGTTGAATGGGGAGTTGAATGGGGAGTTGAACGGGGAGTTGAAGAGGGAGTTGAATGGGGAGTTGAACGGGGAGTTGAATGGGGAAATTAACGGGGAGATTAACAGGGACTTTAACAGCGATCTTAATGGGGAGAATAACGGATAGATTACTGGGTAGTTTAACAGGGAGTATAATGGGGTTTTTAATGGGAGATTAGCAGGGAGATCAACGGGCGATTTACGGAGGGATTAACGTGGATTATAATGGGGAGTTTAACGGGAGATTAATAGGGAGTTGAATGGGGAGTTGAACGGGAAGATTAATGGAGATTTTTATGGGGAGATTAATGGAGAGATTAATAAGAAGATTAACGGGGAGATTAACGGGTACTTTAACATGGAGTTTAACTGGGATTTTAACTGGGAGATTAATTGCGAGTTTAATTGGGAGTTTAATGGGGAGTCATCTGAGAGTTTAACAGCGAGTAGAATGGGAAGTTTAGCACAGAAATTAACTGGAGATTAATGGTCGAGATTAACGGGGATATTAATGGGTAGTTTAACTTTGAGTTTAACTGGGATTTTAACTGTGAGTTTAACGGGGAGTTTAACGGGTAGTTGAACGGGGAGTTGAACGGGGAGTTGAATGGGGAGTTGAACGGGAAAATTAATGGGGAGTTTAATGGGAAGTTTAAGGGGAGATAAATGGGATGAATAACGGGGAGTTTAACAGGGAGATTAACAGGTAGTTTAACAGGGAGTTTAACGAGGATTTTAACGGGAGTTTAATGGGGAGTTTAACGGGGATATTAATAGATAGATTAATTGGGAGTTTAACAGGGAGTTTAACGGGGAGTTTGAAGGGGATATTTGCAGGGAGATTAATGGGGAGATGAACGAGGAGATTAACGGGGATTTTAACAGGGAATTTAATGGGGAGTTTAACGGGTAGTTTAATGGGGAGTTTAATGGGGAGATTAACAGGGGGATTGGGTAGTTTAACAAGGAGTTTAACATGGAGTGTAAAGGGGAGTTTAACTGAGAGATTAAAGGGGAGATTAACAGGGAGTAAAACGGGGAGTTTAACAGGGAGATTAATGGGGAGTTGAACGGGGAGATTATTGGGGAGTTTAACAGGAAGATTAAAGAAAGATTAACAGGGAGATTAACGGGTACTTTACAGTGGAGTTTAACCGGGAGTTTAACTGGGAGCTTAATTGGGAAGATTAAAGGGGAGTTTAACGCGGAGTTTAACACGGAACTGAATGGGGAGTTGAACTGGGAGTTGCACGGGGAGTTGAATGGGGAGAATAATGGGGAGTTTAACGGGGAGTTTAATGGGAAGTTTAATGGGGAGAGTAACGGGAGGAATAACGGGGAGATTAACAGGGAGATTAATGGGTAGTTTAACTGAGAGTTTGACTGGGAGGTTAACAGGGAGTTTTACAGGGAGTTTAATCGGCAAGTTTAATGGGGAGATTAATGGGAAGAATAATGGGGGGATTAACAGGGCGATTAACAGGTAGTTTAATGGGGAGTGTAATGGATAGTTTAATGGGAAAATTAATGGGAGTTAAAAAGGGAGTTAAATGGTGAGTTTAATGGGGAGATTAACTGGGGTATTAATGGGGAGTTGAATGTTGAGTTGAACATGGAGTTGAACGGGGAGTGAACGGGGAGATTAACAGGGAGATTAATGGGGAGATGTAATGGGAGTTTAACTGGGAGATTAATGAGGAGAATAATGGGGATTTTAACCGGGAGTTTAATGGGGTGTTAAACAGGGAATTTAACAGAGAGTTTAACGGGGAGTTAAAATGGGAGATTAACTGGGTGTTTAATGGGGTGTTAACTTGGCATTAACTGGGAGTTAAACGGAGAGTTTTACTAGGGGTTCAACTGGCATTTTCACTGGGGTTTCAAAGGGGGTCTAAAAATCCTAAAGCTATTGTTAATTCACGTAGGCAATATGTCCACCAAATTTGTTTCACTATGGGTTTCACTGGGGATTTAACAGGAGTTTAATGGGTATTTTAACTGGGAGTTTAACGGGTTGTTCAACTGAAGTGTAACTGGGAGTTTACTGGGAATAAACGTGGAGTTTAATGGGGAATTTAACGGTGAAACTAACGGGGAGTTTAACGGGGAGTTTAACGGGAATATTAACGGGGAGATTAAGGGATAGATTATTGGGTCGATTAACAGGGAGTTTACCGGGGAGTTTAAAGGAGAGATTAGCAGGGACATCAATGGGTGAGTAACAGGGAGATTAACGTGAATTTTAATGGGGAGTTTAACGTGGAGTTTAACGGAGAGTTTAATGGGGATTTTAATGGGGAGATTAACGAGGGGATTAATGGGGAGTTGAATGGGGAGTTGAACAGGGAGTTGAACGGGGAGTTGTACGGGGAGTTTAATGAGGAGATTAACTGGGAGTTTAATGGGGAGTTTAATGCGAGTTTAACGGGTATATTAATGGGGAGATTTTCGGGGAGATTAACGAGGATATTAACAGGGAGTTGAATGGAGTGTTTAAGGGGGAGTTTAACGGAAAGTTGAAAATGGAGTTTAATTGGCAGATTGGAGTGGGGATTAACGGGGAGTTTAATGGGGAGTTAAACATGGAGATGTATGGGGAGTTTATGGGGAGTCAATTGGGGAGATTAACGGGGAGATTAACAGGGAGTTGCACGGGCAGTTGAACGGGGAGATTAACAGGGAATTCTACGCGGAAATTAACGGGGAGATTAATGGGTAGTTTAACTGGGAGTTTAACGGAGAAGTTTAGCATGAAGTTTAACGGGGAGTTAAACTGGTATATTATCAGGGAGATAAACAGGGAGATTAATGGGGAGATTAACTACGAGATTAATGGGGAGATGACGGGGCGACTAACGGGGAGTTTAACGGGGAGATTAATGGGGAGATTAACGGAGAGATTAAAGTTGAGATTAATGGGGAGTTTAATGGGGAGTTTAACAGGTAGTTTAACTGGGAAATTAAATGGGAGATTAACTGGGGGTTTAATTGGCAGTTTAACGGGGAGTTTAACGGGAGATTAATGGGGAAATTAATGGGTAATTTGAATTGGAGTTTATCTGGCATTTTAATTGGGAGTTTAATGGGGAGTTAAACGGGGAAATTAACGGGAGATTATTGGGGAGTTTAAAGGGTAATTTAACTTGGAGTTTAACTGGGATTTTAACTGGGAGTTAAATGGGAAGTGTGGGAGTTGAACGGGGACTTGAACGGGGAGTTTAACAGGGAGATTAATAAGGAGATTAATGGGGAGTATAACGGGGAGTTAAACGGGAAGTTTAATGGGGAGATTAATAGGAAGAATAATGGGGGGATTAACAGGGAGATTAACGGGTAGTTTAATGGGGAGGTTAACGGATAGTTGAATGGGGAAATTAATGGGAGTTAAACCGTGAGTTAAATGGGGAGTTAATGTGCAGTTTAATGGGGAGATTAACGGGGGAATTAATGGAGAGTTGAACAGTGATTTGAACGGGGATTTGTACAGGAAGTTAACGGGAAGATTAAAGGGGATATTTACACGGAGATTAACAGGGTGATTAATGCGGAGATTAACAGGAGATTAATGGGGGTGATTAATGGAAAGATAAAAGGGGAGTTTAACGGGGAGATTAATTGGGACAATAATGGGGATTTTAACAGGGAGTTTAACTAGGCGTTTAATGGGGAGATTAATGGAGAGTTTAACAGGGAGTTTCATGGGGAGATTAATGGGAGGATTATCGGGGAGTTGAACGTGGAGTTGAACAGGGAGTTGAACGGGGAGTTGAACAGGGAGTTTAACGAGCAGAGTAACTGGGAGTTGAATGGGCAGTTTAATGGGAGTTTAACGGGTATATTAATGGGGAGATTAACGGGGAGATTAAGGGGGATATTAACAGGGAGTTGAATAGGGAGTTTAATGGGGAGTTTAACGGAAAGTATAAAGGGGAGTTTAATTGGGAGTTTGGCAGGGGGATTAACAGGGAGTTGAATGGGGAGTTGAACGGGGAGATTAACAGGGATTTCAATGCGGAAATTAATGGGGAGTTTAATGGAGAGATTTATGGGGAGATTAATGGGTAGTTTATCTTGGAGTTTAACGGGGAGTTTAGTGAGGAGTTTAATGGGGAGTTTAACTGGTAGATTAACAGGGAGATTAAAGGGGAGATTAATGGGGAGATTAACTAGGAGATTAATGGGGACATAACGGGGCGATTAATGGGGAGATTAATGGGGAGATTAATGGGGAGATTAAAATGGAGATTAATGGGAAGTTTAAAAGGGAGTTTAACAGGTAGTTTAACTGGGAGTTTAAATGGGAGGTTAACTGCGAGTTTAACTGGGAGTTTAACAGGGAGTTTAACGGAAAGTTTAACTGGGAGTTTAATGGGGAGATTAACGGGGGATTAACGAGGAGTTGAACAGGGAGTTGAACGGGGAGTTGAACAGGAAGTTCAAGATTAACAGGGGGACTAATGGGGAGAGTAACTACGATATTAATGGGGAGAATACGGGGCGATTAACGGGGACTTTAACGGGAAGATTAACGGGACGATTGACTCAGAGATTAACAGGGAGATTAATGGTGAGATTAATGGGAAAATGAAAGGGGAGTTTAACGGGGAGATTAATCCGGAGAATAATGGTGATATTAACAGGGTGTTTAACGGGGAGTTTAACAGGGAGTTTAATGGGCAGTTTAATGTAGAGTTTAACGTGGAGTTGAATGGGCAGATTAACGGGGGGATTAACGGGGAATTGAACGGGGAGTTGAACTGGGAGTAGAAGGGGAGTCGAACAGGGAGTTTAATGAGGAGATTAACTGGGAGTTTAATGGGGACTTTAATGGGAGTTTAACGGGTATATTAATGGGGAGATTATCGGAGAGATTACCAGGGAGTTGAATGGTGAGTTTAATGGCGAGTTTAACCGAAAGTTAAACGGGGAGTTAAATTTGGAGTTGAACAGCGAGTTTAACGGGGAGTTGAACGGGGAGTTGAACAGGGAGTGGAATGGGGAGTTTAATGGAAAGTTTAACAGATAGTCAAATGGGGAGATAACAGGGAGATTAACAGAGAGTTTAATGGGGAGTTAAACAGGGAATTTAACAGAGAGTTTAACGGAGAGTTAAACTGAGAGTTTAACTGGGTGTTAACTTGGCATTAACTGGGAGTTAAACGGAGAGTTTATCTAGGGGTTTCATTGCCATTTTCCCTCTGGTTTCAAAGGGGGTCTCAAACCCCTACAGCTATTGTTAATTCACGGTAACCAATATGTCCACCAAATTTGTTTGAATTCAGTCTAGTGGTTGAGATGTTACATTTGTACACCCGGGTAATGAACAGAACTTTACTCACTAAGTTAACGGCCAGTTTGAAGCCTTTAACATAAGGTTAACTTATAATGAAACATCGACAAACGCATTTCTCTGCTAGTGGCAAATTATCTGGTCGTTAGCCGTGTAATGACCAGAATACTACTCGCTAAGTTAATGGCTATATTCATGCCTGTAACGTAAGGATAACTCTTAATGAACCCTACTACTTATTAGTTAACTGGTTATTAGCTCCGTAACAAGCAGAATTCCACTCTCTAACTTAATGGCCAGTTTGAGGCATTTAACGTATGGATAACAGTTCACAAAACATCGACAAACGCATTTCTCTGCTAACGACAACTTAACTGGTAATGGGGTTTTAACTGGTGGTTTCACTGGGGGTTTCACTGGGTTTCACTAGGGATTTAACAGGAGTTTAACGGGTATTTTAACTGGTAGTTTAACAGGGCGATTAACGGGGGGATTAACATGGATTTTAATGGAGAGTTTAACGGGGAATTTAACACGGAGGTTAATGGAGAGATTAAAGGGGAGATTAACGGGGAGTCAAATGGGGAGTTTAACGGGGAGATTAATGTGGGGTTGAACGGGGAGTTGAACGGGGAGATTATTGGGGAGTTTAATGGGGAGATTAATGGGGAGATTAACGGGAAGATTAACGGGGAGATTAACGGGTACTTTAACGTGGAGTTTAACTAGGAGTTTAACTGGGAGTTTAACTGGTAGCTTAACTGGGAAGTTTAATGGGGAGTTTAACGGAGAGTTTAACAGAGATGAATGGGGAGTTGAACAGGGAATTGAATGGGGAGATAATGGGGAGTTTAACGGGGAGTTTAATGGGAAGTTTAATGGGGAGATTAACGGGAAGAATAACGGGGAGATTAACAGGGAGATTAACTTGCAAGTTTAATGGGGAGTTTAACAGATAGTTTAATAGGGAAATTAATGGGGAGTTTAACTGGGAGATCAATGGGAAGATTAACAGTGAGTTTAATGGGGAGTTTAAAGGGGAAATTAACGGGGAGTTTAACGGGGAGTATAATGGGGAGATTAAAGGGCAGATTAACAGGGAGATTAACGGGGAGTTTAACGGGAAGTTTAACTTGGAGTTTAACGGGAAGTTTAATGGAGAGTTTAACAGGGATATTAATGGGGAGATTAAAGGAGAGATTAACAGGGTGTTTAACAGGGAGTGTAATGGGAGCTTAAAGGGAATATTAGCAGGAAATTAATGAGGAGATTAACGGGGAGATTAATGGGGATTTTAACGGGGAGTTTAATGGGGAGTTTAACGGAGAGTTTAACGGGGAGTTTAATGGGGAGATTAACGGGGGATTAACGGGGAGTTTAACGAGGAGATTAATGGGGAGATTAACGGAAGATTAAAGTGTAGATTAATGGGGAGTTTAATGGGGAGTTAACGGGTAGTTTAACTGGGAGTTTAAATGGGAGATTAACTGGGAGATTAACTGGGGGTTTAACGGGGAACTTAACGGGGAATTTAACGAAGAGTTTAACGGGGATATTAATGGGAGATTAATGGGGAGATTAACTGGTAATTTAACTTGGAGTTTAACTGGGATTTTTAACTGGGAGTTTAATGGTGAGTTTAACGGGGAGGTGAACAGGGACTTGAACGGGGAGATTAATTGGGAGATTAATGGGGAGTATAAAGGTGAGTTTAATGGGAAGTTTAATTGGGAGATTAATGGGAAGAATAATGGGGGGAATAACAGGGAGGTTAACGGGAAAGTTTAAGGGGGAGTTTAACAGATAGTTTAATAGGGAAATTAATGGGAGTTAATTGGGGAGTTAAATGGGGATTTAACGGGTAGTTAGATGGGGTGATTAACGGGAATATTAACGGGGGGATTAATGGGGAGTTGAACAGTGATTTGAATGGGGAGTTGAACAGGAACTTAATGGGTAGCTTAATGGAGAGATTAACGCAGAGTTTAACAGATGGTTAACACGAAGATTAACATGGAGTTTAAAGGGGAGATTAATGGGGAGATAAAAGAGGAGTTTAACAGGGAGATTAATTGGGGAATAATGGGGATATTAACAGGGACAATAACTCGGAGATTAATGGGGAGTTTAATGGGGAGATTAACGGAGAGTTTAATGGGGAGTTTAATGGGGAGATTAAGGGGGGGTTTAACGGGGAGTTAAACAGGGAGGTGTACATGGAGTTGAATGGAGAGTTTATCAACGAGATTAACTGGGAGTTTGATGAGGAGTTTAATGGTTGTTTAACGGGTATATTAATGTGGAGATTATCGTGGCGTTTAACGGAGAAATTAACAGGGAGTGGAATGGGGAGTTTAATGGGGAGTTTAACGGAAAGTTTAAGGTGGAGTTTAATTGGGAGAATGATGGGGGATTAACGGGGAGTTGTACGGGGAGTTGAACAGGGAGTTGAACGGGGAGTTTAATGGGGATTTGCACGGTGAGTTGAACCGGGAGATTAACAGGGAGTTCAACGCGGAATTTAACGGGGAGATTAATGGGGATATTAATGGGTAGTTTAACTTGGAGTTTAACTGGGAGTTTAACTGGAGTTTAATGGAGAAGTTTAGCAGGGAGTTTAACAGGGAGTTTAACTGGTAGATTAACAGGGGGATTAACGGGGAGATTAACTAGGATATTAATGGGGAGATATGGAGCGATTAATGGGGAATTTAACTAGGAGATTAATGGGGACATTAACAGGGAGATTGATGGGGAGATTAATGGGGAGTTTAATGGGGAATTTTATGGTGAGTTTAAAGGGGAGATTGCAGGGTGAATAACGGGCAGATTAACGGGTATTTTAACTGGTAGTTTAATGGGGAGATTAACGGGGGATTAATGGGGAGTTGAACAGGAAGTTAACGGGAAGATTAACATGGAGATTAACGCGATGATTAACAGGGAGATTAACGGGGAGATTAATGATGAGATGAAAGGGGAGTTTCTCGGGGATATTAATGGGGAGAATAATGGGGATATTAACAGGTTGTTTAACGGGGAGTTTAATGGGGAGTGTAATGGGGAGTTTAACAGGGAGTTTAATGGGGAGATTAATGTGGGGATTAACGGGGAGTTGAACGGGGAGTTGCACAAGGAGTTGAACGGGGAGTTGAACGGGAAGTTTAATGAGGAGATTAACTGGGAGTTTAATGGGGTGTTTAATGGGAGTTTAAGGGGTATATTAATGGGGAGATTATCGGGAAGATTAATGGGGAGATTAATGGGATATTAACAGGTTGTTTAATGGGGAGTTTAATGGGGAGTTTAATGGGGAGTTTAATGGAGAGTTTAACAGGGAGTTTAATGGGGAGATTAATGGGGGATTATCGGGGAGATTAACAGGGAGAGTAACAGGGACTTGAATGGTGATTTTTATTGGGAGTTTAACGGAAAGTTTAAAGGGTACTTTAATTGGGAGATTGACGGGGAGATTAACGGGCAATTGAACGGGGAGTTGAACAGGGAGTTGAATGGGATGTTTAACGGGGAGTTAAACGGGGAGTTGAACAGGGAGTTGAACGCAGAGTTTAATGGGGAGTTTAATTGTGAGTCAAATGGGGAGATAACGGGGAGATTAACCGGGAGTTGCATGGGGAGGTTAATGGGGAGATTAATGGGTAGTTTAACTTGGAGTTTAACTGGGAGTTTAACTGGGAGATTAACGGGGAGATTAACGGGGAGATTAACTATGAGATTAATGGGGAGATTAACTAGGAGATTAATGGGGAGATTAACGGGTAGATTAACAGGGAGATAAATGGGGAGTTCAATGGGGAGTTTAACAGGAGATTAATGGGTAATTTAACTTGGAGTTTAACTGGGATTTTAACTGGGAGTTTAATGGGGAGTTTAACAGGGAGTTGAACGAGGAGTTGAACGGGGAGTTGAACGGGGAGATTAATGGGGAGATTAATGGGGAGTATAAAGGGCAGTTTAACGTGAAGTTTAATGGGGAGATTAATGGGGAGATTAACGGGGTGATTAACGGGGAGATTAAGGCGAAGATTAACAGGGAGTTAACAGGGAGATTAATGGGGAGATGAAAGGGGAGTTAAACGGGGAGATTAATGGGGAGAATAATGGGGATATTAACCGGGAGTTTAATGTGGAGTTAAAAGGGGAGATTAAAAGGGAGATTAATGGGGAGATTAACAGGTTGTTTAACGGGGAGTTTAATGGGGAGTTTAACGAGGAGTTTAATGGGGTGTTTAACGGGGAGATTAACCGGGGGATTAACATAACGTTAACTTATAACAAAACATCAACAAACGTATTTCTCTCCTAGTGGCAAGTTATCTGGTCGTTAGCCCTGTAACAAGCAGAATTCTACTCGCTAACTTTGCGGCCAGTTTGAGGTCTTTAACGTAAGGTTAAATCGGAACGAAATATCGACAAACGCATTTCTCAGCTAACAACAAGTTAACTAGTCGTTAGCAGTGTAACGAGAAGAATATGCATCAAAAAACGCATTTCTCTGCAAACAAGTTAACTGGTTGTTAGCTGCGTAACGAGCAGAATTCCACTCTCTAACTTAATGGCCAGTTTGAGGCATTTAACGTATGGATAATAGTACACGAAACATCGACAAACGCATTTCTCTGCTAACGACAAACATATCTGGTAATGAGGGTTTAACTGGTGGTTGCACTGCATATCAGGACCTTCAGCGAAAATTGGCCATTTTTGACGAAAAATATTTTTTCCTGCAAATCCAACTTAAGTGAACGCAATCTACGCGCCTTTTTACACTATATTCAATGCCGCAATCCGCATAATTCTAAGTCGAACTGACTTTTAGTTAGAAGCTAAAGAAGGCAAAATTATTCGTCCCGGTAGGAGCAATAATGCCTTCATGTGTACGTGCTCTTTGACGCCGACTATATGCGTTCCGGATGGTGATCTTATACATTGTGCAATTGCCCATTTCTTCCCCTACAACATGGTGCAAAGGACATTGATTTTGAGCTCACCCTTTAATTGAAAAAAAGTTTTATTGCAACTATGCGGTATGTTACGTATGTGCAATTATTGTGTATTGCGTTTCAGCTTCTCCGACATCAGGTTTTTGAGCAGAAATTACACTTCTTATACATCTTTGGAATCGTAATTCTATGGGCTATGGAATGTCGCAACGCCGGTATTCGTGCGTTGAACGGTTCGTTCGTTAGTGCCGCGAAAGCACAACTATGTGTTGCGCGGAAACTCGCAATAACCGTGCATTGTTATTCGCGGTTATCTGAAGTCATGTTTCTGGGCGAAAATACCTATTTATTACTTCACAATAATCAGTATTCCTTTATTTCTTCTTGTGACATAGCAAATATGTGTACAATTCACTATCTAGCAGAAATGTACTGATTATTGGATCATGCGGTGTGTAAACATTGTACGATTAGCATCCCATTGCTGGGAAGGTCAGTTTCTGTACAAAAGTTAGGCATATATTTGTTTTTGTTTATTCCGTATAATTTAATGTTCATTGTGTGACACAGCAAATACGTACATGACCCACAGATTTTCACATAAATTCGATTGAATTGAAAAATGTGTAAACAGATGGTTTTTTGTTAATCTTCAGTATTTGGAAGTCGTTAAAAAGTAGTAAAAAAGAAGAAATGACCCCTTTTGTCCATGGGTCATAACTACACGATGGAACACATAAAATCCATGCCCAAATACGCACTTTTAAGAGATTCCAATTTTTGGAAATTTCTACCTTCAGCGAAAATGGGCCATTTTTGACGAAAAATATTTCTTTACTGCAAATCCAACTTTATTAAGTTCAATCTACGCGCGTTTTTACAGTAAATTCAATGCCGCAAACCGCAGAATTCTTAGTCGAACTGACTTTTGGTTAGAAGCGAAAGAAGGAAAATTATTTGTCCCGGTATGGGCAATAATGCCTTCATGCTTACGTGCTCTTTGACGCCGACTATATGCGTTCCGGATGGAGAAATTACACTTCTTATACATCTTTGGAATGTCATTCTATGGGCTATCGAATGCTGCAACGCCGGTATTCGTACGTTGAAGGGTTTGTTTGTTAGTGCTGCGAAAGCACAACTATGTGTTGCGTGGAAACTCTCAATTACCGTGTATTGTTTTCGAGGTTATCTGAAATAATGTTTCTGTTCGTAAATAATTTTTATTACTTCACTTTAATCAATATTCCTTTCTTTCATCTTGTGACATAGCACATATGTGTACAATTCTGTATCTACCAGAAATGTACTGATTATTAGATCATGCGGTGTGTAAACATTGTACGATTAGCGTCCCATTGCTGGGAAGGTCAGTTTCTGTACAAAAGTTAGGCGTATATTGTTTTTTGTTTATTCGGCATAATTTTCTGTTCATCGTGTGACGCAGCAAATACGTATAGGACCAAACAGTTTTTCCTATAAATTGGATTGAATTGAAAAATGTGTAAACAGATGGTTTTTTGTTAATTTTCAGTATTTGAAAATCTTTAAAAAGTAGTAAAACTGAAGCAATGAATCCTTTTTGACCATGGTTCATAATTACACGATGTAACACCTAAAATCCATGCCCAAATACGCACTTTTGAGAGATTCCTATATATGGAAATTTCTGTATATCGGGACTTGCAGCGAAAATGATCCATTTTTGACGAAAAATATTTTTTTTACTGCAAATCCAACTTAATTGAGTTCAATCTACTCGCGTTTTTACAGTAAATTCAATGCCACAAACCGCATAATTCTAAGTCGAACTCTCTTTGTGTTAGAAGCGAAAGAAGGCCAAGGTCGGGACTCCCGATTGCGGTCCGTGTTCGATCCCTTCTCTCTTCACTTGAATCCCTTCCTATGCCACCCGCTTTCCACTACTCTTCCCGTGCTCCTCTTTGGTCTGTACCTCGTCCGCTGCTTCGGTTAGACTTGTCCCGTGAGTGTAAAACCTCTGTTGCACCGTTGACTCTCCACCGCCAATTTCAGGCAATACTGAGTTCTTTCCACGGCGCCGAAGTTGTATACACAGACGGGTCTCTCGTTGGTGACCGTTGTGGGTATGCCTACACCCATAATGAGGACATTGAACAACACGCCTTACCCTGTGGGAGTAGTATATTCACTGTGGAGCTGATTGCTGTCCGTCGAGCACTTGAGCACCTTATAGCCTGTCCCGGGGAGTCGTATGTTATCTGCAGCGACTCCCAGTGCTTTCCAAAACACCCCCTGGTGCGGTCCATCCAGGACTCTATTAACCTTCTCGTCCAGTCTGGCCGCACTGTGGCCTTAGTTTGGACCCCTGGACACGTTGGAATTCCGGGGAACGAACGCGTAGATCGACTGGCTAAGCAGGCAATTACTTCCAGCCTCTTAGAAATTGGCGTTCAAGAGAGGGACCTCCGATTAGAGTTCCACCGGAAGGTACTTGAGCTTTGGAACACTGAGTGGGTTGACTCACTTGCCCCAAATAAGCTCCTTGCAGTGAAGCGTTCTACAGCTCCGTGGAAGTCCTCCCTGAGGGCCTCTCGGAAGGAGCCAGTCGTCTGCGTATTGGTCATACGTGGATGACACATGGCCATCTACTTCGACGGGAGGATCCTCCACAGTGTCGCTGTGGCACTTTATTGACAGTGGTCCACATCCTGGTGGACTGTGCCCTTTTAGCTGAAATACGACAGTCCTTTGACCTGCCAGCTGCGCTTCCTTTTATTCTGGGTGACTACGCTGCTACAGCTGATCGTGTTTTACGTTTTATCCGTGCTGCTGGGTTTTACCATTTGATATAACGGTGGGTTCCTTAGCCTGAACTCTCAGGCACCCATCTCTCACAACTTTTTACCCTTCTTATTTGGTGTTGTCTACACTGCTTTTATTCGTATGTTTTAGAATGTGCAGAGTGGCTGGATCATCCTTTATTATCCTCGTGATCAGCCAGCCACAACATTCTGCTGTAACTTATTAGTCCAATTATCTTTCTTTACTCTTTGAGTTTTCTTCTTTGCGTGTCATGACCTCAATGCTCCTTGTCATTGTGTACCCATTGTGCTATCTCTTTTTTGTGTTTCAATGATCGTCTTTTTCATCTTGCAATACGCCGCATTGGCTTTGCTTGCAACAGGGGACTGATGACCGTGCAGTCTAGTCCCCTCTAAACAACAACAACAAAAACATTGGTTTAAAGCTCACCCTTTGATTGAAAAAAAGGTTTATTGCAACTGTGCGGTATGTTACGTATGTGCAATTATTGTGTATTGCGTTTGAGCTTCTCCGACAACAGGTTTTTGGGCAGAAATTACACTTCTTAAACATATTTGCAATTGTCACTCTATGGGCTATCGAATGCCGCAACGCCAGTATTCGTACGTTGAAGGGTTCGTTTGATAGAGCCGCGAAAGCACAATTATGTGTTGCGCGGAAACTCGCAATTACCGTGTATTGTTTTCGCGGTTATCTGAAGTCATGTTTCTGCGCGAATATAACTTTTTATTACTTCACATTAATCAATATTCCTTTCTTTCAACTTGTGACATAGCACATATGTGTACAATTCACTATCTACCAGAAATGTACTGATTATTGGATCATGCGGTGTGTAAACATTGTACGGTTGGCGTCCCATTGCAGGGAAGGTCAGTTTCTATACAAAAGTTAGGTATATATTATTATTTTTTTATTTGGTATAATTTTCTGTTCATCGTGTGATACAGCAAATACGTATAGAACCCACAGTATTTCCCATAAATTCGATTGAATTGAAAGATATGTATACAGATGGATTTTTGTTAATTACCAGTATTTGAAATTCGTTAAAAAGTAGTAAAATTGAAGCAATGAATCGATTTTGACCATGGTTCATAACTACACGAAGGAACACATAAAATCCCTGCCCAAATACGCACTTTTGAGAGATTGCAATTTTGGGAAATTTCTGCACGAAAATTGGCCCTATTTTGACGAAAAATATTTTTTTCCTGCAAATCCAACTGAACTGAGCTCAATCTACGCGCAGTTTTACGCTAAAGTCAATGCCGCAAACCGCATAATTCTAAATGGAACTGACCTTTTGTTAGAAGCGAAATAAGGCAAAATCATTCGTCCCGGTAGGAGCAATAATTCCTTCATGTTTACGTGCTCTTTGACGCCGACTATATGCGTTCCAGATAGAGATGTTGTACACTGTGGAATTGCCCATTTCGTGCCCTAAAACATGGTGCAAAAGACATTGGTTTAGTGCTCACCCTTTGATTGAAACAAAAATTTATTGCAACTATGCGGTATATTACGTATGTGCAATTATTGTGTATTGCGTTTGAGCTTCTCCGACAGCAGGTTTTTGGGTGAGAAATTACACTCCTGATACATGTTTGGAATCGTCCTTCTATGGGATATCGAATACCGAAACGTCGGTATTCGTACGTTGAACGGTTCGTTCGTTAGAGCAGCGAAAGCACAACTATGTTTTGCGCGGAAACTCGAAATTAGCGTGTATTGTTTTCGCGGTTATCTGAAGTCATGTTTCTGGGCGAAAATAATTTTTATTACTTCACTTTAATCAGTATCCCTTTCGTTCATCTTGTGGTATAGACATATATGTACAATTCACTATCTACCAGAAATGTACTGATTATTGGATCATGCGGTGTGTAAACATGGTACGATTAGCGTCCCATTGATGGGAAGGTTAGTTTCTGTAGAAAAGTTAGGCATATATTATTTTTTGTTTATTCGGTATAATTTTCTTTTCATCGCATGACACAACAAATACATATAGGACCCACAGTTATTCCTGTGGTGTCGCACAAGTACAAAGTGCGCGCCACCTACTTTCGCCGCGCGCCGCCATGCATGCACGGCGCGGCGTTCTTCCGACGACAGCCACGAGCGCCCTCTGCTGGAACCCCGCTCGTGGCCACCACGGAAAGATATAGCACTTCGGACTGAGAGAGGAACCAGTCGGCACTTCGGACTGAGATAGCAACGAGTTAGGATCTTCGTAATCAGATAGGCACCAGTGAAGACTTTGCTATTGTACAGGCACTAGGCAGGCCTCTAATAACTATGTATCAACATTCTGCAGTACTATGTAAAAGTTAAGTATTGTTTCATTCTGTGCAATATATATCTCTTTCTAATTTACTCGAGTGTTTATAGTTTCTGGCTGCTCCCCTCCGTACCTGCACCAGCGTGTCGGTCTCATTCCACTCGGCCACCGACACCTACGACGAGGCTGGGACACAAAAGCGGCGACGAAGTTGGGACACAAAAGTGGCGACGAGGATGGGATAGAACCTTGGACCAGCCCGCTTGCCTCAGCCAGACAGCAGCAGTCGGAGCACGCAAAAATTGCTCCCGCCCACCCACCCTTATTATAAGATTTTTGGGGGAACATATTCTGTTACGTATTTGTGGACTTTTTTGTTGCAGAGCGTCCTCTTTCATATTGCATTTGTGTTTTGTTATAATTTACTTGTATGCGCGGCGCCTAATCGGTGAGCATGGCCACTACCCCGAACCCAAACTTAATGGAAATTATTCAGTTACAGACGGCGCAAATAACGCAACTCCTCCAGGCGGTGTCCCAGCTCACAGCGCAGGCAGCTAACCAACAACAACAGCCGCCGCTTCAGCAGCCCACACCTGCCGCCGCAACACTTCCTACGTTTCGCCAATAAAACGAACGTGAGGAAGAATGGAGTGATTATCTGGCGCAGTTTCAAGAACTCGTCGCGGCTCATCAACTTACAGGTCAGACTGTTAAGCATCTTTTATTGTCCGTGGTGGGCTCCAAAACTTTCGTGTTACTGCAAAAACTATTCCCTCAAGCATCTCCTCGTGATGTAGACTTTGAATGAATAGTAGAGGCACTAAATGCTCATTATGAGAGAAAAGTTCTTGTAGCCGCTGCACGATACCGATTTTTCAGACTTAAAAAATTACCGCAGCAGTCACACCTAGAGTGGATTACGGAATTGAAGGGCTTAACCCGCCAATGTAAATTTACTTGCTCTTGTGGACTTACGTATAGTGACGTGATGTTGAGGGATGCGATTACGCAGAATATTCAGGACCCCAGAATTAGAGCAGCAATTCTGAAACAGTCTGACCCCTCATTAGACAGTGTACTGCAGCTTATAGAAGCGCATGATACTTTTGACTTAGCAGATGTAGAAATGCAATGCCACAGTGTAAATTCAGTGCGCCGCAACGGACGCTTTCCTAGCCGTAGTTCTTCGTGTAGCCCTAGTGATTCTTACAATAGTACAGGCCGTGCTGAACAGACAGTGAACAGTAGCCAGTGTAAAAGTGCGACACAAAGGTCGCCCCGTCATGTTAGAAACAGTAATTTGAATAACGGGCGCCAACGCTCATTTCAGAAAAATGTACGTAAATCTTGCCCCCAGTGTGTGTCTCGCCACAAGCGTGCTCATTGCCCTAGTCGCAACGCAACCTGTTATCAATGTGGCAAATCGGGACATGTGCAGTCTGTGTGTATGCAAATTAAAAACTCAAAGAACGGTACCGTTAGAAACAGTGCTTCGCAGATTGCGAGAACAGTGCATGCAGTAAATGTCATACACGCTGTGGACTTGAGCTGTGCTTCTGTTGGTTTCCAAATGCAAGAACAATTTTCTCCGCCTACGGCAAAACTATATAGTGCACCACGTAGCAAGCGCCAACGAGCGCGTAAAACAGTGCAACGGAAAAGGGTTCGGGACAAGCAAAATGACGATGAACAGTGCATTCCGGTAGTGAAAATAGTGCCTTCTGCAACTGCTCATTGTACTAGTTCCCAGTACTGTGTAGATGGTGACAGTAGACTTGGAGTAGCTACTCAAAAGTTTAGTGCAGTAGTTAGTGACTCTGTAGTAGCCTCGCATTGCGCGGACGCCGATCCGGCGGTAGTGCCATCTAGTGACAGTGTTGTTAATCCGCTGCGTGCCGAGTCTGCGCCGCTCACTTCACTACACGGCCCGCGCAAGGGCAGTAAACAAACCGTAGCAGACGTTGCCCACATTCGCGCACCAGTCGAGCGCCGCAAGCAAAAACTTTTTGTGAATCTTTCCATTGACAATAAGACTGTACAATTTCAGCTTGATACTGGTTCCGCTGTCACATTAATAAATAAAGATACTTATGAACTTCTGGGTTCGCCAAAATTGTCGCCGTCACAGCAAGTGTTAACAGCTTATACAGGTCAAAATATCCCCGTGCTAGGAACGTGTAGCCTGCCCGCCTCTTTTCAAGGTGTAACAAAAACAGTTGCTTTTGTAGTTCTTCAGGCCAAATCGACACAGAACATTTTTGGACTAGATGCTTTTGACTTGTTTGGTTTATCAATTCAAAGAGATGTGCTTCAAATTTCGTCAATAGTGCCTCAGGATAAAATCAATGCATTGTGTGACAAATACAGTGACTTGTTTTCCCCGGAACTAGGTTGTGCAAAAGACTTCGTGGCACATGTAACTTTAAAAGAATCTGCAGTTCCAAAATTTCGTAAAGCTAGACCAGTGCCTATCGCATTGCGTGATACAGTTGCCGAAGAACTTAAACGTTGGCAAGATAGTGGGGTGATTTCTCCTGTTTCTGCGAGTCAGTGGGCCTCGCCTATAGTAATTATACCCAAGCCGTCAGGAAAACTTCGTCTCTGTGCGGACTTCAAATCAACAGTGAACAGTCAAACAATAGTAGACACTTATCCCCTGCCCAGACCTGACGAACTAATGGACAAATTAGGACAGTCTCGTTTCTTTTCTAAGATTGATTTAGCAGAGGCATACTTACAGATTCCACTTGATGACGAGTCAAAAAAGTTTTTCGTCATTAATACTCACATGGGCCTTTTTCAATTTCAACGCCTAACCTTTGGCAGTTCTTCCGCCCCCGCTATTTTTCAGCGTTTTTTGGAACAGCTGACAGTTTCTGTACCGTGTTGTTCGAACTATTTAGATGATATTGTGGTATCCGGACGTACAGTTGAAGAACATTTAGCAAACCTGGAGTGCCTTTTCAAAGTGTTGACTGCAGCAGGTCTACGTTGTAATAAAGCAAAGTGTTCGTTTTTTCAAACTGAAATAGAGTACCTAGGCCATGTGATTAATGCCCAAGGAATTCATCCCTTACAGTCACATCTTAGAGCAATCAAAGACTTGCCTCCTCCTAAGAATGTGCACGAATTGCAAGCAGTAATGGGAAAACTTAACTATTGTTTCAGATTTATTCCCAATGCCTCTCAGATTGCAGCTCCACTGCATCACTTACGTAGGAAGAATGTTCCTTTTGTATGGTCTAACGATTGTCAGGTTGCCTTTGAGAAACTAAAGTTTGCACTACTCAGTGATGCATGTTTGATTCCCTTTGACCCACAGAAGCCTGTAGTGTTAGCAGTTGACGCCTCGTCGTACGGTCTGGGCGCGGTAATCTCACATCGTATTGGATGTCACGATCGTCCTATTGCCTTTGCATCCAAGCTACTGACGCCGACGCAACAGAATTACAGTCAGATAGAAAAGGAGGCCTTAGCAATCATTTACGGCGTCACAAAGTTTCATCATTATCTCTATGGCAGAAAATTCTATTTGTTGACTGACCACAAGCCTCTCACGTCGTTGTTCTCACCCACAAAGCCGATTCCGCCACGTACGGCACAAAAGCTTCAGAGATGGTCCTTGATATTGTCTAATTACCAGTATGAGATTTTGTACCGACCTACCACTAAACACGCCAACGCGGACACACTTTCCCGACTTCCGGTTGGCCAGGATATTTCGTTTGATTCTTCAGAAATGGCATGTTGTCAGATAGACTCCAGAGATGCTTCCGCTGTCGCAGACTTTCCTTTGAACTCTCGTCGGGTGGCACAGGAAACAGCTGCGGATGCAGACCTAAGTCTGGTAGCACGTTTTGTTCGCTCAGGGTGGCCTGCCAGAGCCAAAGACATTGATCGGCCTCTGGTTCGACGTTATTTTGCACAACGTCATGCATTATCTTTAAGTCAGGGTGTACTGTTGTTGCATACCGACAACGACCAAGCAAGAGTGATTGTTCCTCGTTCCCTGCAACGAGAAGTGTTACGCCTCCTGCATCAAGGACATTGGGGCATTGTGCCTGGGTTGGTATGGACGCTCAGATAGAGAACATGACGTCACAGTGTACTGTTTGTGCGGAGCATCAGGCGGCTCCTCCGCAGCGTTTCTCAGACTGGCCACGCCCCAACGGACCCTGGCAACATTTACATATTGACTTTGCCGGACCTTTCTGGAATACGCGCTGGTTAATTGTTGTAGACGCTTTCAGCAAGTTTCCTTTTGTGATTGCGATGAACTCAACGACAGCTTCTAGTACAATCAGTGCCTTAACATCAGTGTTTTGCATCGAAGGCTTGCCTGAAACTATCGTCAGTGACAATGGACCTCAGTTTGTTAGTGCGGAATTTCAACAGTTTTGTCGTGTGAATGGTATTCAGCATATTACCACTGCACCTTTTCACCCTCAGTCCAATGGTGAAGCAGAACGTTTCGTTCGAACATTCAAGTCTCACATGGAGAAGATGAAAGGTCAGCACTCCAGGCAGCAAGCACTTCAAATTTTCCTGTCTACGTACCGGTGCATGCCACGTGACGGCCCGTCTCCTGCCGAGCTGCTACACGGCCGCCGTCACCGCACTCTCCTTCACCTGCTGCAGCCTCCCACGCACCGAGTCGGTTCGTATGGCGCTACGCGTTTTCAGGTTTCCACGCCGGTGCTGTACAAGGTGTTTGCTGGCAACAAGACAAGATGGACGCCGGGCACCATACAGCGCGTGCTCGGGCGCAATATGTTTGTTGTACGTTCCTCCACAGGGTCGGAGCTGCGGCGCCACGCAAACCAATTGCGTCTGCACAGGCCGCGCGATCCTGTCTCGGGTTTCTTGATTCCAGACCCAGTTCACCGCCAGGGAGCACAGCCACATCGTTCGTCCCCGGACTACGAGATCGTCCCGATGGAGATCGACGCGACGCCGCCGCTGTCGCCGCCGCAGATGACAGCGTCACCGAGAGGGACTCCGGGACCGTGCGTGCCGCCGCCGCCTGGGCCACGCACCTCAGAAGATGACCTGCTCCCTCTGGGCGGGGGGGTGCGCCCTTCCCCAGGTTTCGGCGGGTTCCCTGGAGGATCTCAAGGTGGATGCCGGGGCGCGGACGGCGTCTCGATCCCGGCCTCAGCTACGACGCCCGTCCCACCAGTAACGCCCCCGCCCAGGCCCTCCTCCCAGTGCCGTCGCCGTGGCCCTCAGCCCTACGCCACGACGGCGCGGCGGTTTGGGGGGGAGGGGTGTGGTGTCGCACAAGTACAAAGTGCGCGCCACCTACTTTCGCCACGCGCCGCCATGCATGCACGGCGCGGCGTTCTTCCGACGACTGCCACGAGCGCCCTCTGCTGGAACCCCGCTCGTGGCCACCACGGAAAGATATAGCACTTCGGACTGAGAGAGGAACCAGTTGGCACTTCGGACTGAGATAGCAACGAGTTAGGATCTTCGTAATCAGATAGGCACCAGTGAAGGCTTTGCTATTGTACAGGCACTAGGCAGGCCTCTAATAACTACGTATCAACATTCTGCAGTACTATGTAAAAGTTAAGTATTGTTTCATTCTGTGCAATATATATCTCTTTCTAATTTACTCGAGTGTTTATAGTTTCTGGCTGCTCCCCTCCGTACCTGCACCAGCGTGTCGGTCTCATTCCACTCGGCCACCGACACCTACGACGAGGCTGGGACACAAAAGCGGCGACGAAGTTGGGACACAAAAATTCCCATAAATTGATTGAATTAAAAAATTTGTAAACAGATTGTTTTTTGTTAATTTTCATTAAAAATTAACAAAAAACTATTTAGAATGAAACTTCACTCTGCAGCGGAGTGTGCGCTGATATGAAACTTCCTGACAGATTAAAATTGTGTGCCCGAACCGGGACTCGAAACTGGGACCTTTGCCTTTCGTGGGCCTTTTTGTTAGAAGCGAAAGAAGGCAAAACTATTCGTCCCGGTAGGAGCAATAATGCCTTCATGTTTACGTGCTCTTTGACGCCGACTGTATGCGTTCCGGATGGAGATGTTATACAATGTGCATTGGCCCATATCTTCCCCTCCAACATGGTGCAAAGGACATTGGTTTTAAGTTCACCCTTTGATTGAAAAAAAGTTTAATTCAACCATGTGGTATGTTACGTATGTTCAATTATTGTGTATTGCGTTTGAACTTTTCCGACATGAGGTTTTTGGGCAGAAATTACACTTCTTGTACATCTTTGGAATCTTCATTGTATTTGCTATCGGATGACGGAACGCCGATATTCATACGTTGAAATGTTCGTTCGTTAGAGACACGAAAGCACAACTATGTATTGAGCTTCTCTGACATCAGGTTTTTCGACAGAGATTATACTTCTAATACATTTTTCGAATCTGACGACATTGACGATAGTGACGACATTGACGACATTGACGACATTGACGATATTGACGTCATAGATGACATGGACGATATTGATGACATTGACAACATAGACGACATAGACAACAAATACGACTTGGCAACATTGACAACATTGACGACTTTGACGACTTTGCCCACATTGACCACATTGGAGATATTGACGACATAGACGACATAGACGACATAGATGATATTGTCTACTTTGACGACATTGATGACATAGACGACATAGACAACATATACGACTTGGCAACATTGACAACATTGACGACATTGCCGACATTGACGATATTGACGACATAGTCGACATAGACGACATAGATGACAGACGACATTGACGACATGACGACGTAGACGACACTGAAGAAATTGATGACATTGACGACATTGACAACATTGACTACATTGCTGACATAGACGAAATAGACGACATTGACGATATAGACGACATTGACGACATTGACAACGTAGACGACATTGACGACATTGACGATATTGATGATGTTGACGACATTGACGACAATGACGACTTTGGCTACTTTGACAACATTGACGACTTTGACGAGATTGACGACTCTGACGACATTGTCGACTTTGACGACATTAACGACATTGACAACATTGACGACATTGACGACAAAGACGACTCAGACGACATTGACGACATTAACGACATTGACGAGATAGACGACACTGACGTCATTTACGACATTTACGACATTTACGACATTGACGACAATGACGACATTAATGACATTGACAACTTAGACGACTTTAACGACTTTGACGACATTGACGACATTGACGTCTTGACGACATTGACGACATAGACGACATAGACTAAATATTCAACATTGATGACATTAACAAAATTAACGACATAGATGACATAGACGACTTAGACGACATTGACGATATAGACGACATTGACATTGATGACATTGGCGACGTAGTCGACATAGACGACATTGACGAGATTTACGACATTGACCACAATGACCACATTGACGATATTGACAACTTAGACGACATAGACGTAATAGACGACAGAGACAACATACACGACATAGACCATATTGACGACATTGACGACATTGACGACATAGACGACATAGACCACATTGACGACTTTTATGAGGTGACGATTTTGGCGATATTGACGACACAGACGGCATAGACGACGTAGACAACATAGACGACGGCTGATTCCATAGTCACGGGTGTGACAAATAGACACGTTGAGATCAGCAGTAAAATAATTTTAAAATATCCCACATCAAAAATTCCTCTTTCAGTATATATCATTTAAAAGGAAATTGATTATATTATTCAATCTGAATATAATTTTTTTTTTTGTAAAAGATTAAAACCTACATTATTAACCAGAATCCATGCGTCACGGGTGTGACAAAATTCAGAAGTACAACCTCACACTTTGACCTTTACAAGGAAAAATCTGTGAATTATATGATTGTATGTAAACCAATTAATAACTGTCTAATGCTGAAAACTCACTTTATTAGCCATGTAATTATCAGAAACAACATTAAATTATTTTCATAATACCAGCATAATTTTTGCTGTCACGGGTGTGACATAATTTTGTCACGGGTGTGACATATACAAATATCTCTCAACATTTCAGAGAATTAAAGGTAATAACTGATTAAAACCAAGTTTTTGGCAGTACAAAAAAAGCCCAATGCTTAATTAAAGTGGTGTTTGTGTTAAATTAACAAAAACTCAAATCTTTAATATAAATTTTATAAACAACTCATTTTTCAATGAAATAACCTAAACTTCAGCATATTGCACAATATGGAGAATTTAAAGTAATGTAAGTTGAAACAAATACAGGATTGAATATTTAACAATATAAAGAAATATACAGTGACATACACATTTAAATATCTTTCTCACAAAAATAATAATAAACTTTATTTTCTTTCATTTGAATTGCAGGAGGATTCAGGACTTTAACAACATTCTTTTGTAAAGAAACAACTGAAATGTCCTTTGTCATTAGTACAAAAGCTTCTTTCCTTTCTCGCATGGCTTTAAAAACATGACCTTCATTTTATCGGCCACACAGTCTGATTGACAAATAACAACAAAATTCTGTCCATTTCCCCTCTCACTTTGAAGCTCTATGTTAAGAACGTTCCTGCTTTAATTTCCGTAGGATATAAGGTTGAATTTATTTTATTTCCTGATGTTTGTATGTCTTCAGCATTAGACTCTTCAGAATCCGAGTAAACATCAGAAAATTTCAGCTGTTTTCTGGATTTAGGGATCTCCCGAAAGACTTGATATCTCGTCATTTCACTGCCAGATGTTTCTGCTGCTAAAATGTGATGACTGTCATAGTTTTTAAAGTAATGGTTAGAATTTACTTTAGGAATTGGAATGACATTCTCCCAAAACCATGACTTTCTTTCCTTTGTCTTTTCCACATCACTGCTTGAAACAAAGAGAGCATGAACTTCATTCAATTTATCACAAGCGTAATCACAAAATTCCTTTCCATTATACACCACCACTTGACGACTTTTGATTCCTCTCCATACAGTTCTCTTCACAGTCGTCCCTGTACCATCAACAGCACCTTGCAGTGTGAAGCAGCAAAGAAGTTCCACTCAAATTAAATTCCCAAATATGACTTGGTATGGCAGAGATATGACAACGTAAATTTATTTTTAAACTGTGCAGTGCAGTTGTCAGAAAACATGTGAATTTTTTATCTAAATTTGCATTCTGCTGTTTCAAAATTGCTATTATTTTTTCAAGAAAGCACCAAACTGCAAATTTGTCATGTCAAAGGTAATCACTTGCAATTAAATAAGAAGCAACCTTTAAAGTATCCCATACACAGCATTTTACTCCTCATCTTTCTCATTATTTCCGTTGAAGAACTCATTATCTGGGAATGCAAGATAAGTTGGACATTTATTTTTAATGTCAGTAGATCTGTATTTACTTTGTATCTCACCAGTTTAATATGTCACATGAACAGGAAGTGATTGTTAAAAGTATTAAACACTGGCATTTCATTCAGCTGGCATGCTTTCAAAAATGTCTGCATTTTGTCACACCCGTGACAAATGTTTTGTCACACCCGTGACGCCATTCCTGGATAAAACACAGTTATTCCCAGAAATTAATAGGTTTGAGAGTTAATATATTGCCTTAACCTTACTTTCCCAGAATATAAATAATTATGAATTACTCGTTCAGGCAAGAAGCAAACTTTATCTTCTTTTTTTGTCACGGGTGTGACAGTGATCCCTGTCAATTTCAAAAAGAGAAATAAAATCAAAAGAAAGCTTACCTGAAAAAATTAGTCAGTGTAGGATATCAAGGAAGCCTATTGTTACATAACAAGTTACTCATTGTTGCAGCAACTGACTTACAGACAGCAAATCAGTACAGCCAATATAACTAAGTTTTATGGTCTTCATAGTGTTTGCTCAACTACAATCTTTGGGATGGCAATTCATAGTTAACTAGCTTGAATACAATAAAAATGAGTATCAAATCATTAAATTTCATATTTTGTTAGTGCATTCACATGTCTAAACCTTTACTTTTGTGATTTTAAAAAAATCACAATTTGGCTCATTTCATGTGGAATGAGCCCGACATAGATAACATTAACAAAATTGGCGACATTGACGACATTGACGACGTTGAAGACTTTCACGACATAGACGACATTGACTATATTCATGACATTGACGACAATCGCGACATAGACGACATTGACGACTTTGACTACATTGATGACATAGACGACATACACAACATATATGACATTGACAACATTGACAACATTGATGACATTGACGACAATGACGACTTTGACAACATTGATGGCATTGACGACATAGAAGATAAGGTCGACGTAGTCGACATTGACAATGTAGACGACATTGGCGACATTAACAACAATGGCATTGTAGTTGATATAGATGACATTGACAACATTGACGACATTGACGCCATTGATGATATTGACGACGTTACCTACATTGACGAAATTGACGACATTGACGACTCTGACGAGTTTGACGACATTGACGACATTGACGACATGGACGACGTAGACGACATTGACGACATTGACGACATTAACGACGTTGACAATGTAGATGACGTAGACGACATGGACGACATAGACGACATAGACGACATAGACCACATTGACGACGTAGATGACATAGACAACATAGATAACATAGACCACATTGACAACATTGTCGAAATAGAAGACATAGACAGTGTAGACGGCTTGACGAAATTGACAACATTGACGACATAAACGACATCGGCGACATCGACGACATTGACGACATTTACGACTTTGACGACTTTAACGACATTGACGACATATTTTGAACACATTGACGACATTGACGACTTAGACGACATTGACGACAATGACGACATTGACGACATTTACCACATTTACAACTTTGACGACTTTGACGACATTGACGACAATGACGACATTGACGACATTGACGACATTGAATTCATAGACGACATAGACGATATTGACGACATTGACGACTATGACGACATAGACAACATTTATGACATTGACAACATTGACAACGTTCATGACATTGACGACAAAGGAGACATTGACATCATTGAAGAGATTGGCGACATTGCTGACATTGACGACGTTGAAGATATTGACGATATTGACGACATTGACGACATTGCCGATATTGACGACATTGACGATATAGAAGACATTGACGACATAGTCATTATAGACAACATATACGACAATGACGACATTGACGACATTGACGACATTGCCGAGATTGACTACATTGACGACTTAGACGACATAGACGATATTGTCGACTTTGACGATATTGACGACGTAGACGACATAGGCAACAATGACAATATTGACGATATTGAAGACATGGACGATATTAACGACATTGACGACATAGACGACATAGACGACATATACGGCATTGACGAAATTGACAGAATTGACGACATTGACGATATTGACGACATTGAAAACATTGACGACATTGGCGACGTAGACAACATAGATGATATTGATGACATTGATGGCATTGAATACATAGACGACATAGACAACATTTACGACATTGACAACATTGACAACATTGACAACATTGACGACATTGACGACATAGACCATGTAGACGACATTGACGACTTAGACGAAATTGACGACATAGACGACATTGACGAAACTGTCGACATTGACGTCATTGACGACATTGATGTCATAGACGATATAGACGAAACAGACGATATTGACGAGTTTGAAGACATTGACGACGTAAATGACTAAGACGACATATACGACATTGACAACATCGACATTTTTGACGACATTGGTGACATAGTTGACATAAACGACATTGACGATATTGACAACATTGACGACATTGACGACATTAACGTCATACACGATACTGACGACATTGACGACCTGGACGACATAGACGGCATTTACGACATTGACGATATAGACGAAATTGACGACATTGAAGACATAGATGACATTGACGACATTGACAACATTCACGATATTGACGACTTTGACGAATTTGATGACTTAGACGACATTGATGATATTGACGACATTGGCGACGTTGACGACACAGATGACATAATCGACATTGACGACATTGACGACACAGACGACATAGACGACATAGTTGACATTGACGACATTGATGACATTGACAACATAGACAATATTGACGATATTGACGACATTGACGACTTTGTCCACATAGACAATATTGACGACATTAACGACACTGACGACATTGACGACATTGACAACATTGACGACATTGACGATACTGACGACTTAGAGAACATTGACATCATTGACGACATTGGCGACAATGACCACATTGACGACGTAGACGACTTAGACGATAATGACGTCACTGACGACATTGACGACATGGACGATATAGACGATATAGACGAATCAGTCGATATTGAGGAGTTTGAAGAGATTGATGACATAGCTGACATAGACGACATATACGACATTGACAACATTGACAATATTGACGACATTGAGACAGGGACAACATTGACGACATTGACGACGTAGACGACAATGTCGACATTGACGATATTGACGACATTGATGACATTGACGACTGTGTCAACTTTGAAGACATTGAAGACATTGACGACAATGATGACTTTACGACTTTGACGACATTGGCGACTTGGCGACATAGACGACTTAGACGACATTCACGACTTAACGACTTTGACGACATAGACGACATTGACGAAATTGACGACATTTACATTTACGACTATGACAATTTTGACGACATTGACGAGAGTGACGACATTGACGATATTGAGAACTTTGACGACATTGACGACATTGACGATGTAGACGACATAGACGATATTGACGACACTGGTGACATTGACGACATAGACGACATAGACAACATATATGACATTGTCGACGTTGGTGAAATTGACGACAATGACGACATTGACAACATTGAAGACATAGACGACATGACGACATTGACGACATTGACGATACTGTCGACATTGACGACATTGATGTCATAGACAATATAGGCGAAACAGACGATATTGACGAGGTTGAAGACATTGACGAAATATACAACAATGACAACGTTGACATTTTTCAGCAGAATAGTAAATGGTCTATCAGACCACGATGCCCAACTTTTAATTCTAAAAAGTATTTGTTCTCAAACTAATGTTAAACATAAATATCAACTACTCAGAAAAGTTAATCCAGTTGCAATTGAGACCTTTTTAAGCCTAATTAAGGAACAAGAATGGCAGGATGTTTATAGTGCTGATAATGCAGATGATAAATATAATGCTTTTCTGAACACATTTATTATGCTGTTTGAAAGTTGCTTTCCGCTAGAACGCACAAAACAGGGTACTTTCAGTAACAGACAGCCAGGGTGGCTGTCAAAGGGGATAAGAGTATCATGTAGAACTAAGCGGGAGTTGTATCAAAATGTTAGAAGCAGTCAGAATGAAGATGCAGTAGCTCATTACAAACAGTACTGTAAGGTTCTGAAAAATGTCATTAAGAATGCAAAAAGTATGTGGTACGCAAAAAGAATAGCAAACTCTCGGGATAAAATTTAAACTATCTGGTCAGTCGTGAAGGAAGTGTCTGGTCAGGAGCAGCAGTTAGAAGATATAACGTCATTGCGTAGTAGGAATTTTTCTGTTACTGACAAATTAGATATATGTGCAATATTCAATAATCACTTTCTGAATATAGTAGAGGAACTAAACAAAACTCTAGTTTCTACAGGTAATCATATAACGTTTTTAGAAAATGCGTTTCCGATGCTGTTACCTGAAATGATCCTTCATGATACTTCCATAGGTGAGATTGAGTCAATAATTAAATCACTAAAGACTAAGGACTCTTGTGGATATGATGGGGTATCTAGCAGAATTCTAAAGTACTGTTCTCCATATGTTTTCCCAGTACTAAGCCATATTTGTAATTTTTCCTTTCAGAATGGTCAGTTTCCTAACAGATTAAAGTACTCAGTAGTGAAACCGCTTTATAAAAAAGGAGAAAGGGATAATGTAGACAACTATATACCTATTTCTATGCCATCGGTTTTTTCCAAAGTTATTGAAAAGGCTGTATATTCAAGATTAATTGATCATTTCAGTTCACATAATTTCCTGTCAAACGTACAGTTTGATTTTAGATGTGGTTTAACGACTAAAAACGCTATATTTTCGTTTCTCTGTGAGGCACTTGATGGGTTAAATAAGAGGCTACGGACATTAGGCATCTTCTTTGATATAACAAAAGCGTTTGATTGTGCTGATCACAAAATATTGTTGCAGAAGTTGGAACATTATGGAATACGGGGAGTAGCCCACAACTGGTTCACCTCTTACTTTAATAATAGACAACAGAAGGTAATCCTCAGTGTAGAAAATGGCTATGACGTGCAATCCCAATGGGGCACAATTAAGTATGGGGTGCCCCAGGGGTCTTTTTTGGGACCATTGCTGTTTCTTATTTATATAAATGACATGCCTTCAAGTATAACAGGTGATTGTAAAATATTTTTGTTTGCTGATGATACCAGCTTGGTAGTGAAGGATGTTGCTCGATATATTGACACAGTATCAAATAATGCAGTTCAAGAGATAAGTTCACGGCTAATAGAAAACAAGTTGATGTTACATCGCAGTAAAGCTCAGTTTTTACAATTTCTAACACATAATTTGACGAAATCTGACATTATGATTACACATAATGGGCATGTGATAAGTGAGACTGAACAGTTCAAATTTCTAGGTGTTCATATAGACAGTAAGCTGTCATGGAAAGCCCATGTTCAGGATCTAGTTCCAAAACTAAATTCTGCTATATTTACTATTACAACAATATCTAAGATAAGTGATTTTTCAACACGAAAAGTAGTCTGTTTCGCTTACTTTCACTCACTTATGACGTACAGCATTGTTTCTTGGGGTAACTCGACTGAGGCAAAAATGATATTTCTGGCTCAAAAACGGGCGGTTCCAGCAATATCTGGTGTATGTTCGCGAACGTCATGTCGACCGCTTTTCAGTAGTCTGGGAATTTTGACTCTGGCGTCACAATACGTTTTTCCTTTAATGTCTTTTGTTGTTAATAATATCAGCTTATTCCCACGAGTTAGTAGCTTTCACTCGGTCAATACTAGACAGATGTCTAATCTACATTTGCACCACACCACCTTAACACTTGTGCAGAAAGGGGTGGAGTATTCTGCGGCATCTATTTTCAATAAGCTGCCACAAGAACTAAGAATCATTCCACTAATCCACATGCTTTCAAATCTAAATTGAAGAGTTACCTCGTGGCTCACTCCTTTTATTCTGTCAAGGAGCTCCTAGAAAAGTTAAACAATTAAGCTAATTCATTTTTTCTTTATTGATTCTTTTCACTTTGTCTTAAGATAGTCGTGTGCAAAATACTACTTAAAATTTTTCTATTACCATTCTTGTGTAACAATGTATTGACTTGTTCCATGACCATGGAGTCTTACTCCACAAGTGGGTCCTATTGAACAGAAAAAACAAATAAAGTAAATAAAAAATAAAATAGACCATGTAGACGATAATGTTGACATTGACGATATTGACGACATTGATGACATTGACGACTTTGACGACTTTGACGAGATTGACGACATTGACGACTTAGACGACTTAGACGACTTTGCCGACTTTTATGACATTGTCGACATAAACAAATATGACAACATTGACGACATTTGCGTCATTTACGACTTTGACGACTATGACCACATTGACGACAATGACGACATTGATGAAATTGACGACATTGACGACTTTGACGACATTGTTGACATTGACGACATTGACGATATAGACGATATTGACGACTTAGACGACATAGACAACATAGACAACATATACGACATTGACGACATTGACAACATTGACAGCATTGCCGACTTAGAGGAAATAGTCGACATAGACGACATTGACGATATGGACGACATTGACGACGATGACGACATTGACGACATTGGCGACATAGTCGACATAAACGACATTGACGATATTGACGACATTGACGACATTGAGGACATTGACGACACTGACGACATTAACGACATAGACGATATTGACGACATTGACGATGTAGACGACATAAATGATATTGACGACTTTCACGACATTGACGACACTGACGACCTGGACGACATAGACGACATTGACGATATAGACGACATTGACAAAATTGAAGATATAGAAGACATTGACGACATTCACGATTTTGACGACTTTGACGACATCGATGACATAGACGATATAGACGAGATTGACGACATTGACGACATTGAAAACATTGACGACATTGACAACAATGGTGACATAGACGATATAGACGAAACAGTCAATATTGACGACTTTGACGAATTTGACGACATAGATGACATAGACGACATACACGACATTGACAATATTGTCAGTATTGGCGACATTGACGACAGGGACGACATTGACGACATAGACGAAGTAGACGACAATGACGACATTGACGATAGTGATGACATTGATGACATTGACGTCTTTGACGACATTGACGACATTGACAAGATAGACGACTTAGACGATATTGACGACTTAACGATTTTGACGACATAGACGACATTGACGACATTTACGACATTTACGACTTTGCCAACAGTGACGACATAGACGACATTGACGACTTTGACGACATTGACAACATTGACGAGATTGACGAAATTGACGACATAATCGATATTGTCGACTTTGACGACATTGACGACAAAGACAACATATACGACATTGATGTAATTGACAACATTGACGAAATTGACAACATTGATGACATTGACGACCTACACCACATTGACGACATTGACGACATTGACGAAATTGAACACATTGACGACATAGACGACATAGACGATATTGACGTCATTGACTACTTTGACGACATTGAGGACATAGACGATATAGACGAAAGAGACGATATTGACGAGTTTGAAGAGATTGACGACATACATGACATAGACGACATATACGACATTGACAACAATGACAATATTGATGACATTGAGACAGGGCCGACATTGACGACATAGACGATGTAGACGACAATGTCGACATTGACGATATTGACGACATTGATGACATTGACGACTTTGACGACATTGACAAAATTGTCTACTTTGACTACTTTTACGACTTTGACGACATTGACGACATAAACGACATATACGACTTTGGCGACTATGACGGCATTGACGAAAATGACAACATTAACGACATTGACGTCATAGTCGATATTGACGACTTAGACGATTTTGACATCATTGATGTCATTGGCGACATTGATGACATTGACGATATTGACGACATTGACGACACTGAAGGCGTTAATGACATTGACGTCATTAACGACATAGACGATATGGACGACGTTGACGACATTGACGACGTAGACGAGATACACGACATAGACGATATTGACGACTCTGACAACATTGACGACATTGACGACATTGACTACATGGTCGACATAGACGACATAGACAACTTATACGACATTGTCGACAATGACAAAATAAACGACATTTACGACATGGACGACATTATCGCCTATGATGACATTGACGATTTAGACGACATTGACGACATTGACGATACTGACGACATTGACGAAATTGACAAAATTGACGACATAGACGATATAGACGACACAGACAATATTGACGAAGATATTGACGACATTTACGACATTGACGCCTTTCTGGACATTGACGACTTTCGTTACATTGAAGACTTTCACGACATAGACGACATTGACGACATTCACGACACTGACGACATTCCCGACATAGACGACATTGACGACATTAACGACATAGCCGATATTGACGACATGAACTACTTTAACGACATTGACGACATAGAAGACATAGACAACATATACGACATTGACAACATTGATGACATTGACGATAGTGACAACGTTGATGACATTGACTACATAAACGACATTGACGACATTGACGACATTGACGAGATTGACGACATTGACGACATTGAAAACATTGACGACATTGACGACAATGGTGACATAGACGATATAGACAAAACAGACAATATTGACGACTTTGAAGAAATTGACGACGTAGATGACATAGACAACATACACGACATTGACAATATTGTCAGTATTGGCGACATTGACGACAGGGACGACATTGACGACATAGACGAAGTAGACAACAATGACGACATTGATGATAGTGATGACATTGATGACATTGATGTCTTTGATGACATTGACGACATTGACAACATAGACGACTTAGACGATATTGACGACTTAACGAGTTTGAGACATAGACGACATAGACGACATTGATGACATTTACATTTACGACTTTGCCGACAGTGACGACATAGACGACATTGACGACTTTGACGACATTGACAACATTGACGAGATTGACGATATTGACGACATAAACGATATTGTCGACATTGACGACATAGACGACAAAGACAACATATACGACATTGATGTAATTGGCAACATTGACGACATTGACATATTGACAACATTGACGATATTGTAGACTTAGAGGACATTGACGACCTTGGCGACATTGACCACATTGAGGACGTCGACGACATATACGATATTGACGACATTGACGACATTGACGACTTAGAGGACATTGACATCATTGACGACATTGGCGACATTGACCACATTGACGACATAGACTACATAGACGATATTGACGTCATTGACTACTTTGACGACATTGAGGACATAGACGATATAGACGAAACAGACGATATTGACGAGTTTGAAGAGATTGACGACATACATGACATAGACGACATATACGACATTGACAACAATGACAATATTGTTGACATTGAGACAGGGCCGACATTGACGACATAGATGATATAGACGACAATGTCGACATTGACGATATTGACGACATTGATGACATTGATGACTGACATCTTGACAAAATTTACTACTTTGACTACTTTTACGACTTTGACGACATTGACGACATTAACTACATAAACGACATATATGACTTTGACGACTATGACGGCATTGACGAAAATGACAACATTAACGACATTGACGACATAGATGATATTGACGACTTAGACGATTTTGACATCATTGATGTCATTGGCGACATTGATGACATTGACGATATTGACGACATTGACGACACTGAAGGCATTAACGACATTGACGTCATTAACGACATATACGATATGGACGACATTGACGACATTTACGACGTAGACGAGATACACGACATAGACGATATTGACGACTTTGACAACATTGACGACATTGACTACATGGTCGACATAGAAGACATAGACAACTTATACGACATTGTCGACATTGACAAAATTAACAACATTTACGACATTATCGCCTATTACGACATTGACGATTTGGACGACATTTACGACATTGACGATACAGACGACCTTGACGAAATTGACAAAATTGACGACATAGACGATTTAGACGACACAGACAATATTGACGACATGACGAGATTGACGACATTGACGTCTTTCTGGACATTGACGACTTTCGTTACATTGAAGACTTTCACGACATAGACGACATTGACGACATTCACGACACTTACGACATAGACGACATTGACGACATTAACGACATAGACGATATTGACGACATGAACGACTTTAACGACATTGACGACATTAACGACATAAACGACATTGACTACACTGACGACATCGACCACATACATGACACTGACAACATTGACGACATTGACGACATTGAAAACATTGAAAACATTGACGACGTAGACGACATAGACGATATTGACGACATTTTCGACATTGACGACATAGTCGACATAGACGATATTGATGACATTGAAGACATTGACAACATTGACGACACAGACGACTTAGACGATATTGACGACTTAACGACTTTGACGACATTAACGACATTGACGACAATTACGACATTTACGACTTTGACGACAGTGACGACATAGACGACATTGACGACTCTGACGAAATTGACGACATTGACTACATAGACGATATTGTCGACTTTGACGACATTTACGACATAGACGACATAGACAACATATAGGACATTGATGTAATTGACAACGTTGAATACATTGATGACATACACGACATTGACGTCATTGACAACATTGACGACATTGACGACATAGACGACATAGACAACATTTACGACATTGACAACACTGACGACACTGACGACTTAGAAGACATTGACAACATTGAAGACATGGGCGACATTGACGACATCGACGACGTAGACGACATAGACGATATTGACGTTTTTGACGACATTGAGGACATTGACGACATAGCCGACATAGACAACATATACCATATTGTCCACATTGACAAAATTGACGACATAGACGACATTGACGACATAGTCGACATTGACGACATTGACAACATTGACGAAATTGACGATATAGAACAAACAGACGATATTGATGACTTTGAAGACATTCACGACATAGGCGACACAGACGACATTGACGACATTAGCGACATAGACGATATTGACGACATTGACGACATTGACTACATTGACGACATAGATGACATAGGCAACATAGACGCTATTGTAGAATTTGACGACATAGACGACATAGATGACATAGACAACATTGACAATATTGACGATATTGACGACATGGACGACATAGACGACATAGACAACATATACGATAATGACGACATTGACAACATTGACAGCATTGACGACATTGACGACATCGACGACATATACGACATTGACAACATTGATAACATTGACGACATTTACAACATCGACGACATTGACGACATTGACAACATTGACGACATTGACAATATTGACGACATTGACGACATTGGCGACATTGATGACATTGACGACTTTGACAACATTGACAAAATTGACTACTTTGACTACTTTTACGACTTTGACGACATTGACGACATTGACTACATAAATGACATATATGACTTTGACGACTATGACGCCATTGACGAAAATGACAACATTAACGACATTGACGACCTAGACGATATTGACGACTTAGACGATTTTGACATCATTGATGTCATTGGCGACATTGATGACATTGACGATATTGACGACATTGACGACACTGAATCATTAACGACATTGACGTCATTAACAACATAGACGATATGGACGACATTGACGACATTGACGACGTAGACGAGATACACGACATAGACGATATTGAAGACTTTGACAACATTGACGACTTTGACTACATGGTCGACATAGTCGATATAGACAACTTATACGACATTGTCGACATTGACAAAATTAACAACATTTACGACATTGACGACATTATCGCCTATGACGACATTGACGATTTAGACGACATTTACGACATTGACGATACTGACGACTTTGACGAAATTGACAAAATTGACGACATAGACGATTTAGACGACACAGACAATATTGACGACATGACGATATTGACGACATTGACGACATTGACGTCTTTCTGGACATTGACGACTTTCGTTACATTGAAGACTTTCACGACATAGACGACATTGACGACATTCACGACACTGACGACATAGACGACATTGACGACTTTAACGACATAGACGATATTGACGACATGAACTACTTTAACGACATTGACGACATAGAAGACATAGAAAACATATACGACATTGACGACATTGACAACATTGACGACATAAACGACATTGACGACACTGATGACATCGACCACATACATGACACTGACAACATTGACGACATTGAAAACATTGAAAACTTTGACCACACTGACGACGTAGACGACATAGACGATATTGATGACATTGAAGACATTGACGGCATTGACGACATAGACGACATAGATAACATATGTCGTTGTCGACATTCACAAAATTGACGACATTTATGACATTGACGACGTAGACGACATAGACGATATTGACGACATTGAAGACATTGACAACATTGACGACACAGACGACTTAGACGATATTGACGACTTAACGACTTTGACGACATTAACGACATTGACGACAATTTCGACATTTACGACTTTGACGACAGTGACGACATAGACGACATTGACGACTCTGACGAAATTGACGACATTGACGACATAGACGGTATTGTCGACTTTGACGACATTGACGACATAGACGATATTGTCGACTTTGACGACATTGACGACATAGACGACATAGAAAACATATAGGACATTGATGTAATTGACTACATTGACGACATACACGACATTGACGTCATTGTCAACATTGACGACATTGACGACATAGACGACATAGACAACATTTACGACATTGACAACACTGAGGACACTGACGACTTAGAAGACATTGACAACATTGAAGACATGGGTGACATTGACGACATCGATGACGTAGACGACATAGACGATATTGACGTTTTTGACGACATTGACGACATTAACGACATAGCCGACATAGACAACATATACCATATTGTCGACATTGACAAAATTGACAACATAGACGACATTGACGACATTGACAACATTGACGAAATTGACGATATAGAACAAACAGACGATATTGACGACTTTGACGACATTCACGACATAGATGACATAGACGACATATATGACTTTGACAACATTAACAGTGTTGACGACGTGGCGACATAGACGATGTAGATCACAATGACGACTTTGACGATATTGACTACATTGACGACTTTCTCTACACTGAAGAATTTCACGACATAGACGACATTGACGACATTCACGACATTGACGACATTCACGACATAGACGACACAGACGACATTGACGACATTAGCGACATAGACGATATTGACGACATTGACGACATTGACTACATTGACGACATAGATGACATAGGCAACATAGATGCTATTGTAGACTTTGACGACATAGACGACATAGATGACATAGACAACATTGACAATATTGACGACATGGACGACATTAACGACATTGACGACATAGACGACATAGACAACATATACGATATTGACGACATTGACAATATTGACGACATTGACGAGATTGACGACATTGACGACATTGTAAACATTGACGACGTAGACGACATAGACGATATTGACGACATTGAAGATATTGACAACTTTGACGACATAGACGACATTAACGACATTGACGACATTTATGATATTTACGACTTTGACGACAGTGACGATATAGACGACATTGACGACTTTGACGACATTGACGACATAGACGATATTGTCGACTTTGACGATATTGACGACATAGACGACATAGACGACATAGACAACATATACGACATTGATGTTATTGAATACATTGACGACATACAACACAGTGACGACATTGACGAGAGTGACGACATTGACAAAATTGAAAACATTGACGACATTGATGATAATGACGACTTAGAGAACATTGACATCATTGACTACATTGACGACATTGACGACATAGACGATATAGACGAAACAGTCGATATTGACGAGTTTGAAGAGATTGATGACATAGATGACATAGACGACATATACGACATTGACAACATTGACAATATTGACGACATTGAGACTGACGACATTGACGACATAGACGACGTAGGCGACAATGTCAACATTGACGATATTGACGACTTTGATGACATTGACGACTTTGACAACATTGACAAAATTGACTACTTTGACGACTTTTACAACTTTGAAGACATTGACGACATTGATGACTTAGACGATTTATACGACATTGACGACATTAAAGACATTGACGACATAGAGGAAATTGACAGTACTGTCGACACTGACGACATTGACGACATTGATAACATAGGTAAAACAGATGAAACAGACAATACTGATGAGTTTGAAGACATTGACGACATAGATGACATAGACGACGAATACGACATTGACAACATTGACGATATTGACGACATTGACGACAGGGGCGACATTGACGACATAGACGACGTAGATTACAATGACAACATTGACGAGATTGACGTTATTGATGACATTGACGACTGTGACGACTTTGACGACATTGACGACATTGACGATATTGACGACATTGGCGACATTGACAACATTGACGATGTAGACGTCATAGACGATATTGACGACATTGGCGACATTGACGGCATAGAAGACATAGACAACATATATGACATTGTCGACATTGACAAAATTGACGTCAATGACGACATTGACGACATTGAAGACATAGACGACATGACGACATTGACGATACTGTCGACATTTACATTTACGACTTTGACGATTTTGACGACATTGACGACAGTGCTGACATTGACGACGTTGAGGCCTATCAGACCACGATGCCCAAATTTTAATTCTAAAAAGTATTTGTTCTCAAACAAATGTTAAACGTAAACATCAACTACTCAGAAAAGGTAATCCAGTTGCAATTGAGACCTTTTTAAGCCTAATTAAGGAACAAGAATGGCACGATGTTTATAGTGCTGATAATGCAGATGATAAATATAATGCTTTTCTGAACACTTTTGTTATGCTGTTTGAAAGTTGCTTTTCGCTAGAACGCTCAAAACAGGGTACTTTCAGTAACAGACAGCCAGGGTGGCTGACAAAGGGGATAAGAGTATCATGTAGAACTAAGCGGGAGTTGTATCAAAATGTTAGAAGCAGTCAGAATGAAGATGCAGTAGCTCATTACAAACAGTACTGTATGGTTCTGAAAAAAGTCATTAAGAATGCAAAAAGTATGTGGTATGCAAAAAGAATAGCAAACTCTCGGGATAAAATTAAAACTATCTGGTCAGTCGTGAAGGAAGTGTCTGGTCAGGAGCAGCAGGTAGAAGATATAACGTCAGTGCGTAGTAGGAATGTTTCTGTTACTGACAAGTTAGATATATGTGCAATATTCAATAATCACTTTCTGAATATAGTAGAGGAACTAAACAAAACTCTAGTTTCTACAGGTAATCATATAACGTTTTTAGAAAATAAGTTTCCGAAGCTGTTACCTGAAATGATCCTTCATGATACTTCCATAGATGAGATTGAGTCAATAATTAAATCACTAAAGACTAAGGACTCTTGTGGATATGATGGGGTATCTAGCAGAATTCTAAAGTACTGTTCTCCATATATTAGCCCAGTACTAAGCCATATTTGTAATTTTTCCTTTCAGAATGGTCAGTTTCCTAACAGATTAAAGTACTCAGTAGTGAAACCGCTTTATAAAAAAGGAGAAAGGGATAATGTAGACAACTATAGACCTATTTCTATTCCATCGGTTTTTTCCAAAGTTATTGAAAAGGCTGTATATTCAAGATTAATTGATCATTTCAGTTCACATAATTTCCTGTCAAACGTACAGTTTGGTTTTAGAAGTGGTTTAACGACTGAAAACGCTATATTTTCGTTTCTCTGTGAGGCACTTGATGGGTTAAATAAGAGGCTACGGACATTAGGCGTCTTCTTTGATTTAACAAAAGCGTTTGATTGTGTTGATCACAAAATATTGTTGCAGAAGTTGGAACATTATGGAATACGGGGAGTAGCCCACAACTGGTTCACCTCTTACTTTAATAATAGACAACAGAAGGTAATTCTCCGCAGTGTAGAAAATGGGTATGACGTGCAATCTCAATGGGGCACAATTAAGTATGGGGTGCCCCAGGGGTGTTTTTTGGGAACATTGCTGTTTCATATATATATAAATGATATGCCTTCGAATGTAACAGGTGATTGTAAAATATTTTTGTTTGCTGATGATACCAGCTTGGTAGTAAAGGATGTTGCTCGTAATATTGACACAGTATCAAATAATGCAGTTCAAGAGATTATTTCATGGCTAATAGAAAACAAGTTGATGTTAAATCACAGTAAAACTCAGTTTTTACAATTTCTAACCCATAATTTGACGAAATCTGACATTATGATTACACATAATGGGCATGTGATAAGTGAGACTGAATAGTTCAAATTTCTAGGTGTTCATATAGACAGTAAGCTGTCATGGAAAGCCCATGTTCAGGATCTAGTTCCAAAACTAAATTCTGCTATATTTACCATTAGAACAATATCTGAGGTAAGTGATTTTTCAACACGAAAAGTAGTCTATTTCGCTTACTTTCACTCACTTATGACGTACGGCATTGTTTTTTGGGGTAACTCGCCTAATGCAAAAAGGATGTTTCTGGCTCAAAAACGGGCGGTTCGAGCAATATCTGGTGTATGTTCGCGAATGTCATGTCGACCCCTTTTCAGTAGTCTGGGAATTTTGACTCTGGCGTCACAATACGTTTTTTCATTAATGTCTTTTGTTGTTAATAATATCAGCTTATTCCCACGAGTTAGTAGCTTTCACTGGGTGAATACTAGACAGATGTCTAATCTACATTTGCACCACACCACCTTAACACTTGTGCAGAAAGGGGTGCAGTATTCTGCGGCATCCATTTTCAATAAGCTGCCACAAGAACTAAAGAATCTTAGCACTAATCCACATGCTTTCAAATCTAAATTGAAGAGTTACCTCGTGGCTCACTACTTTTATTCTGTCGAGGAGCTCCTAAAAAGTTAAACAATTAAGCTAATTCATTTTTTCTTTATTGATTCTTTTCACTTTGTCTTAAGATTGTCGTGTGCAAAGGACTACTTAAAATTTTTCTATTACCATTCTTGTGTAACAATGTATTGACTTGTTCCATGACCATGGAGTCTTACTCCTCAAGTGGGTCCTATGGAACAGAAAAAACACATAAATAAATAAATAAATAAATAAAAATTTGAAGACATTGATGTCATAGACAATATAAACGAAACAGACGATATTGACGAGTTTGAAGACATTGACGACATAGATGACTTAGACGAAATATACAACATTTGACAACATTGACATTATTGACGTCATTGACGTCAGGGATGACATTGACGACATAGGCCACGTAGACGACAATGACGACATTGACGATATTGACGATTTTGATCACATTGACGACTTTGACGAGATTGACGACATTGACGACATAGACGACTTAGACGACATTGCCGCCATTTATGACTTTGTCGACATAGACAAAAATGACATTTGCGACATTTACGACTTTGACGACTCTGACGACATTGACGACAATGACGACATTGACGAAATTGACGACTGTGACGACATTGACGAATTTGACGACATTGTTGACATTGACGACATTGACGACATAGACGATATTCACGACTTAGACGACATAGACAACATAGACAACATATACAACAGTTACGACATTGACAACATTGACAGCATTGCCGACATAGACGAAATAGTCGACATAGACGACATTGAAGATATAGACGACATTGATGATGATGACAACATTGACGACATTGGCGACATAGTTGATATAAACGACATTGAAATATTGACGACATTGACGACATTGAGGTCACTGACGACACTGACGACATTAACGACATAGACGATATTGACGACATAGACGATATTGACGACTTTCACGATATTGACGACTTTGACGACTTTGATGACTTAGACGACATTGATGGTATTGACAACATTGGCGACGTTGACGACATAGATGACATATACGACATTGACGACATTGAAGACATTGACGATATTGACGACATTGACGACATTGATGACATAGACAATATTGACGACATTGACGACATTGTCGACATTGACGATATTGACGACATTGACGACATTGATGGCATAGACGATATTGACGACTTTGACGATATTGACGACTTTGATGACTTAGACGACATTGATGGTATTGACAACATTGGCGACGTTGACGACATAGATGACATATACGACATTGACGACATTGAAGACATTGACGATATTGACGACATTGACGACATTGATGACATAGACAATATTGACGACATTGACGACATTGTCGACATTGACGATATTGACGACATTGACGACATTGATGGCATAGACGATATTGACGACTTTGACGACATTGACGACATAGACGACAGATACTACATGGACAACGTATACGACATTTCCGACTTTGACAAAATTGACAACATTGACGACATAGACGACATTGACGACCTTGACGACTTTGAAGACATAGACAATATGGACGAAACAGACGATATAGACGACGTTGAAGACAATGACGACATAGATGACATAGACGACACATACGACATTGACAACATTGACAATATTGACGACATTGACGGCAGGGACAACATTAACGACATAGAAGACGTAGACCACAATGACGACATTGACGATTTTGACGCCATTGACGACATTGATTACACTGACGACTTTGACGACGTTGTCGACATTGACGACATTGACGACTTTGACGACAAAGACCACATTGACGACATAGACGACTTAGACGACATTGACGACATAGACGACGTAGACGACAATGACGACATTGACGATATAGACGACATTGACGACATTGATGACATTGACGACTTTGCCGACTTTGACGACATTGACGACATTGGCGTCATTGACGACATTGACGATATTGACGACATTGACGACAATGAAGGCATTAACGACATTGATGGCATTAACGACATTAACGATATTGACGACATTGACCACACTGTCACATTGACGATGTAGACGACATAGACTATATCGACGACTTTGACAACATTGACGACATTAACGACATTGACGACATTGACGATATAGACGACATAGACAACATATACGACATTGACGGAATTGACAACATTGACTACATTGACGATATTGACAAAGTTGATGACATTGACTACATAAATGACATTGACGACATTGACGAGATTGACGACAATGACGATATAGACGACTAGACGATATTGACGACTTAACGAATTTGACGACATAGACGACATTGATGACATTTACGACTTTGACGACTTTGACGACATAAACGATATTGACGACATTGACGACATTGGTGACATAGACGACATACACGACATTGACAATATTGACAGTATTGTCAACATTGACGACAGGGACGACATTGACAACATAGACGAAGTAGACGACTATGACGACTTTGACGATAGTGACGACATTGATGACATTGACGACTTTGACGACTTTGACAACATTGACGACATTGACGACATTGATGACATTGACGACTTTGACGTCTTCGATGACATTGACGGCATTGACAACATAGACGACTTAGACGATATTGACGCCTTAACGAATTTGACGACATAGATGACATTGACAACATTTACGACTTTGATGACATTGACGACATAAACGATATTGTCGACTTTGACGACATTGACGACATAGACGATATAGACGATATTGACGACTTTGACGACATTGACGACATAGACGACATAGACAACATTTACGACATTGACAACGTTGACGACGTTGAAGACTTAGAGGACATTGACGATATTGGCGACATTGACCACATTGAGGATGTAGACGACATAGACGATATTGAAGACATTGACGACATTGACGGCATTGACGACTTAGAGGACATTGACGTCATTGACGACATTGGCGACATTGACCACATTGACGACGTAGACGACATAGACGTATTTGACGTCATTGACGACATTGACGGCATTGGTGACATAGACGATATAGACGATAAAGTCGATATTGACGAGTTTGAAGAGATTCACCACATAGATGACAAAGGCGACATATACGACATTGACAATATTGACAATATTGGTGACATTGAGACAGGGACGACATTGACGACATAGACGACGTAAACGACAATGTCGACACTGACGATATTGACGACATTGATGACATTTACGACTTTGACGACTTTGACAAAATTGACTACTTTGACGACTTTTACGTCTTTGACGACATTGACGACATAGACGATTATGACGACTTGGACGACATAGACGACACAGACAACATATACGACATTGATAACAAGGATGACATTGACGAGATTGACGACATGACGACATTAACGACATGGACGGCATTGACGACATAGACGACATAGACGATATTAACGACTTTGACGACATTGACGACATAGACGGCATAGACAACATTTATGACATTGACAACATTGACAACATTGATGACATTGACGACATAGAAGATACTGACATCATTGACGACATTGGCGACATAGCTGACATTGGGGACAATGAATATATTGACGAAATTGACGATATTGACTGCATTGTCGACATTGAGGACATAGACAACAGATACGACATTGTCAACATTGACAAAATTGACGACATAAAAGACATTGACGGCATTGACGACATTGCTGAGTTTGTCGACATTGACGATATAGACGACATTGACGACATTGACGACGTAGACGACATAGAAGACATTGCCGACATTGACGACATTGGCGACATAGTCGACATAGACAACATATCCAACAATGACAACATTGACAAAATTGACAACATTGACGACATTGACGACATTGACGACATTGATGATTTAGACGACATTGACGAAATTGACGACATTGACGATACTGACAACATTGACGAAATTGAAAAAATTGACGACATAGACGATATAGACGACACAGACGATATTGACGACATGACGATATTGACGACATTGAAGACTTTGACGACAATGACGACTTTCTCGACGACTTTTGTTACATTGAAGACTCACGACATAGACGACATTTACGACATTAACGACATAGACGATATTGACGACATGGACGACTTTAACACTAGAAGGACCGCATGCAGGCTACTACCTACAAGGACCGCTGGGGCCAAATTGGCCCCATGCAGTTTTATTTCTTATATGGCCAGATTGTGAAAAATAATGCAATGTAATCTTCATATACACTTTTATTGAGTATAATTTACATGAATTTGTGCAATATATGGACGACACTTACTGTCTTGTAACCAAAATCTAGAAAAAATTTATCTACTCCAACTTACAAAGTTTAGAATTGTTTTCTGCATGAATGTCTAAATAGTGAAGAAGATTTCACATACATTCAGTATTAATAGAATAAATGCTTTAAATATATATTTCACAACAATTGATTTTACACAAACACTCTCCACAAGAACTCACTGCTGTTCGTTGCTGCACTTGTCACACCACACTCGTCTTTTCTTCTCACATTTCCCACACACTGCTTTCTCACAACCTGAACAAACAGTAGCTGTGTGATTTCCTTTGCATGAGGTACGAATTTTACACTTCTCTCTCTTTGCTGCCTTCTGTGGTCCACCTTTATTGTCTGCATCATCTCGAGCTGACGTTTTATTTCTTGCTTCCGTATATGGCACTCGAAGCTCCTCACACAAATCCAGAATATACTCCCGTCTACTAATTCGCTCACCAGTCACTTCCTTATACAATACCCATGAATTTATGGCAGCCAAATCAAGAATATTATAGAATATATGCATTGGCCAACGTCTTGACCCAGCTTTTGTGGAGTACATTCTTGCCATTTGATCCACAACGTCGACCCCAAATTTTGTTTCATTATAAAATTGCACTGTTTCAGGAGTCCTCTTCTGACTTTCAGACACAGATACATGAGAGTGAAGTGAACTCAATAATAAGACATTTTTATTTGTTTTCCCTTGATAAACTGTTAGGGTTGTACCACCATCATTTTTATACACAACAGTCGAGTGGAGTGGTTGTTTTCGTGTCTTTGCTGTAGGAGGCACCTCCCTTCGATTACGCTTCAGTGTACCTACTAAAGTTGTGGATGCTGCCCTCAAACGTTTTGCAAGTTTTAGCGAAGTAAAGTAGCTATCAGTAGTAATATTCACACCTTTGCCTAGGTATGGTTCCATAAGCCTAAGAACGACGTTTTCACCTATGCTTTGGTCAGCTGGTCGAAGGGGATCGGCACCAGTGTACGGGAATCCATTCAGTATGTATTTACTAGAAACACATACAAGTAACCACAATTTTATACCAAACTTGTCTGGCTTGCTAGCAATGTATTGTGTGAAAGGGCATCTTGTTTTCGAGGGCAAAAGTTGTTCATCAATTGTAACGTGAGGTTCTGCTTTATAGCATGACCTACTGTTTTCAATGAAAGAATTCCAAATAGCTGAGGCAAGAGCAAATTTGTCAGTCTTGAGACGTTCAGATCTAGTGGACTTTATGTCAAACCTAACATACTTCAGTATTTCAACAAATCTATTGCACCCCATAGTTTGTCTGAAAAACGGAGGACCCCATACTGTTGACCAAAGACCTTTCAGAGGAAAATTCTTTGCCCCATACACCCCTCTTGCATACATTATGGCGACAAAGGCATCCAATTCTTCTATGTCTACTGTCCAGGAATCGTCTTGTGTTCGACGACGAGCCTCAGTTTCAGTGCAAAGCTTGATGTGGCGCATCATGGAGGCACTGAAAATAAGCCGCCAAGCACTAAGGAGTTTCCCATTTTGAATGTTCCTTTTAGCATATGATGTTGGTCCTGGAATCTCTCGCAGAATGTTACAATTTTGCAGACGACCTGAAAATGTACAGAAGAATTATATTTTTGTTATGTGTATTGTAATAGTATTATACATATATATTTGTTCTTATATGCTATCAAATCTAGTTATATTATGCAAAGCTATATCAACTTGTTGTTACTGTTATTTATCATACATATTTTGTATTTAACTAGTGTTTATTTCAATTTTACCATGTATAACTCTATCTAAAGACCAGACATATTACTGACCTGGGTTAGAGCCCACTGGTACAACTTTCCAGACAGTTCCATCTTTTGCTGTTTCTTTTTTCTCTTCACTTCCAGAAGAAGAAGCCTTTTTCTGGGTTGTTGATCTTACAGAGTTAGGATTTCGGACACTAGAAGGGAAACTAGCTGTAGAAGCTTCATTTTGTACCAAACTGGTTAGAAAACTAACATTTTCGTTAGAAGAATCACTTCCTTCATCTGCAGACACTGAAACTACCATACGTTCTTCACTGTCCTGATCGCTATCGCTATCAGAAACCTCAAATTCTTCACCTGAACTTTGATCTTCTATTTTTCTTAGTTGTTCTAGTATTTCTGCGTCCGTTAGACCTTTCTTGAATTTATAGGTCATGTTTGCAGGGACGACTATCAGATACTGTGACAGACAATAATCGAGAGTATTGCTTCAACAGTCCAACAATCATTGCTGGAATGTATTGCATTGTTGTCGCTTATTGAAACAACAAAGCTAAAACAGATGGTTTTATTTGCTACACATTATTACAAGGCAAAATGCTGAAAATACAGAGACACGCTAAGAGGGGCCAAATTGGCCCTGCGGTCCTTCTAGGTAGTAATCTTAATATTTCGGAATCTAATAAAAGTAGAACACTCTAAAAGAGGGTACACAATAGTTTATATGAATGATGAAAAGTCACAAAATGTCAACTCAAATCAGTTAACGGTTTGTTCAGGACACAAGGGAAAAATCGTTACAGGGGCCAATTTGGCCCCTCGGTCCTTCTAGTGTTAACGACATTGACGACATAGAAGAGGTAGACAACATATACGACATTGACGACATTGGCAACATTGACGACATAAACGACATTGACGACATCGACGACATATACGATATTGACAACATTGAAGACATTGACGACAGTTACGACATTGACTACATAAACGACATGGACGACATAGACAACTTATACGACAATGACGAACTTGACAACATTGATGACATTGACAACATTGATGACATTGACGAAAAACACGGCATTGACGATATTGACGACTTTGACCAGATTGGCGACATTGAAAACATTGATGACATTGACGACGTCGACAACGTAGATGATATTGACGACTTTGACGACTCCCGACATAGATGACATAGACAACATTTACGACATTGACAACATTGACGACATTGGCGACATTGAAAAAATTGACGATGTATTTGACATATACAATATTGACGACATTGAAGACATTGACGACATTGACGACATAGACGACATAGACGATATTGACGACATTGAAGACATTGTCAACATTGACGACATAGACGACGTAGACGATATTGACAACTTAACGACATTCACGACATTGACGACATTGGCCATATTGATGACATGACGACATTGAAGAGATTGACGACAATGACGACACGATCGACATTGACGACTTTGACAACAAAATCAACATTGTTGACATTGACGACATGACGACAGAGACGACATAGACAACATATACGACATTGATGTAATTGAAAACATTTACGACATTGATGGCATTGACTACATTGACGACATTGACGACATAGACAACATTTACGACATTGACAACATTGACGACACTGACGACTTAGAAGACATTGACAACATTGATGACATTGGCGACATTGACGACATCGACGATGTAGACGACATAGACGGTATTGACATTTTTGACGACATTGACGATATTGACGACATAGACGACATAGAAAACATATACCACATTGTAGACATTGACAAAATTGACGACATAGACGACATTGACGACATAGTCGACATTGACGACATTTACGACATTGATGATATTAACGACATTGTCGACATTGACGACAGTGACAACATTAACGACATTGATGACATAGACGACATTGAGATTGACGACATTGACGACATTGACGACATCGACGACTTAGACGAGATAGACGACGTAATCGACATTGACGACATCGACAACAAAAACAACATTGTTGACATTGACGACACTGATGACATAGACGACTATAACGACTTTGACAACATCGACAACATTGATGACTTTGACAAGGTGACGAAATTGACGATATTGACGACACAGACGACATAGATGTCATAAACGATGTAGACGACTAGACAACATAGACGACATTGACAAAATTGGCGACATTGACGACATTGACGATATTGACGACATTGACGAAATTGACGACGTTGAAGACTTTCACAACATATACGACATTGAAGACATTCACGTCATTGACGAAATTCGCGACATAGATGACTTAGACGACATAGACAACATATACGACATTGACGACATTGACCACTTTGACGACATTGACACAGGGACAACATCGATGACATATACGAAATTGACAACATTAACAATTTTGACGACTTTTATGACATTGACGACATTAACGACATAGACGTCATAGAGAACATATACGACATAGGCGAAATTGACAACATTGACGACATTGACGTCATTGACGACATTGATGACATAGACGACATTGAAATTGACGACATTGACAACATCGACGACATTGAAAACATTGACGACATTGACGATGTAGACGACATAGACGATATTGACGACACTGACTATATTGACGACGTAGACGCATAGACTCCATGGACGATATTGGCGACTTTGACGACATGGACGACCTAGACGACATTGATGACACAGATGACATAGACGACTTGAAGACATTACAAGAAAGACGACATAGACAACATAGACGACATTGATGACATTGATGACATTTACGATATTGACGACATTGACGACACTGACGACATTGACGACGTTGACGACACTGACGATATTGACGACTTTGACGACATTGACGACATTGAAGACATAGACGACATAAACGACATAGACAACATATACGATATTGTCGACATTTACAATATTGACGACACTGCCGACATGGACGACATTGACGACATTGACGATTTTCACGACAATGACGACTTTCATGACATAGACGACATTGATGTCATTCACGACATTGTTGACATTGACGACATTCATGACATAGACGACTTAGGCGACATTGACTACATTGACGACATAGACGATATTGACGACATTGACGACACTAAAGACATAACGACATAGACGTCATAGACGATACTGACGACCTTGGCGCCAATGCCGACATAGACAACATAGAATACATATACGACATCGACGACTTTGACGACATTGACGATATTGACGACATTCACGACATTGACGACAGAGTCGACATTGACGACATTGACGACATTGGCCATATTGACGACATGACGACATTGACGACATTGACAACAATGACGACACGATCGACATTGACGACTTTGACAACAAAAACAACATTGTTGACATTGATGACATGACGACATAGACGACACAGACAAAATTGATGACATAGACGACATTGACGACATTGAAGACTTTGACGAGTTGACGATGTTGATGATATTGACGACACTAACGACATAGACGACATAGACGACGCAGACGACATAGACGTCATTGACAAAACTGGCAACATTGACGACATTGACGACACTGACAACATTGACGAAGTTGCGACGTTGAAAACTTTCAATTCATAGGCGACATTCACGACATTCACGACATAGACGACACAGACGACATACACAACATATACGACATTGACGAAATTGACGACATTGACGACAATGAGGACATAGGCGACATTGACGACATTGACGACATTGACGAGATTGACGACATTGACACAATTGAAAACATGAACGACACAGACGATAATGACGACTTTGACGACATTGACGATATGGACGACTTAGACAACATTTACGACATTGACAACATTGACAGCATTGACGACATTGACGACTTACAAGACTTGGACAACATTGACAAAATAGACGACATTGACGCCTTTGACATTGACTACATTAACGACTTAGACGACTTAGACAACATAGACGACATAGACCACATTGACGACTAGATGACATTAATGACATTGACGACATTGACATCATTGATGTAGACGACATAGACGACATTGACGATACTGACGACATTGACGAAATTGACAAAATTGACGACATAGACGAAATAGACGACACAGACGATATTGACGACATGACGATATTGATGACATTGACGACATTGACAACATTGATGTCTTTCTGGACATTGACGTCTTTCGTTACATTGAAGACTTTCACGACCTAGACGACATTGTCGTCTTTCACGACATTGACGACATTCACGACATAGACGACATTGACGAGATTCACGACATAGACGACATTGACGAGATTCACGACATAGACGATATTGACGACATGGACGACATAAACGACATTGACGACATTGACGTCATCGACGACATATTAGACATTAACAATATTGACGAAATTGACGACATTGACTACATAAACGACATAGACGACATGGACAACATATACGACAATGACGAACTTGGCAACATTGACAACATTGATGACGTCGAAGACATACATGACATTGACAATATTGATGACTTAGACGAGATTGACTACATTGTAAACATTGATGACATTGACGACGTAGACAACACAGATGATATTGTCGACTTTGACGACATAGACGATATAGACAACATTTACGACATTGACAACATTGACCACATTGAAGACTTAGAAGACATAGACAACATTGACGACATTGGCGACATTGACCACATTGACGACGTAGACGACATAGACGATATTGACGACATTGAAGACATTGACAACATTGACGACATAGACGACTTAGACGATATTGACGACTTAACGACTTTAACGATATAGACGACATTAACGACATTGACGACATTACAACATTTACGACTTTGACGACAGTGACGACATAGACGACATTGACGACTTTGACGACATTGACGATATTGTCGACATTGACGACATTGACGACATAGATGACATAGACGATATAGACGACATAGACAACATATATGACATTGATGTAATTGACAACATTGACGACATTGACGACATTGAAAACATTGTCGACGTAGTCGACATAGATGATATTGACGAAATTGAAGACATTGACAACATTGACGACAAGACGACTTAGACGATTTTGACGACTTAACGTCTTTGACGACATAGACGACATTAACGACATTGACGGCATTTACGACATTTACGACATAGACGACATAGACGATATTGTTGACTTTGACGACCTTGTCGACATAGACGACATAGACAACATATATGACATTGATGTAATTGACAACATTGACGACATACACGACATTGACGATATTGACGACAATGACCATATTGACGAGATTGACGACATTGACAAAATTGAAAACATTGACGACATAGACGACATAGACGATATTGACGACTTTGACGACATTGATGACATAGACGACATAGACAACATTGACGACATTGACGACATTGACGACACTGACGACTTAGAAGTCATTGACAACATTGATGACATGGCGACATTGACGACATGAACGATGTAGGCGACATAGACGATATTGACGTTTTTTAAGACATTGACGACATTGACGACATAGACGACATAGACAACATATACCACATCGTCGAAATTGACAAAATTGACGACGTAGACGACATTGACGACATAGTCGACATTGACGACATTGACGACATTGTCGATACTGACGACATTGTCGACATTTACGAAATTGACGACATAGACGATATTGACCAAACAGACGATATTGACGACTTAGAAGGCATTGAAGACATAGATGACATAGACGACATATACGACATTGACAACATTGACAGTGTTGACGATATTGACGACATAGACGACGTAGATCACAATGACGTCTTTGACGATATTGACGACATTGATGACTTTCTCTACATTGAAGACTTTCACGACATAGACGACATTGACGACATTCACGACGTTGAAGACATTCACGACATAGACGACATTGACAACATTAGCGACATAAACGATACTGACAACATTGACGATATTGACTACATTGACGACATAGATGACATAGGCGACATAAACGATATTGTAGACTTTGACGACATAGACGACATACACGACATAGGCAACATTGACGACATTGACGACATTGACGATATTGACGACATTGACGACATAGACGATATTGATGACATTGATGGCACTGACGACATTGACGACGTAGACGACACAGACGATATTGTCGACTTTGACAACGTTGACGACATTGACGACATAGACGAGATTGACGACATTGACGACATAGACGACATTGAAGACATTGACGAGATTGACGACATTGACGACATTGAAAAAATGGACGACGTAGACGACATAGACGATATTGACGACTTTGACGTCATTGAGGAAATAGACAACTTAGACAACATTTACGACATTGACAATATTGACGACATTGAAGACTTAGGAGACATTGATAACTATGACGACATTGGCGACATTGAAGACCTTGACGAAATTGACGATATTGACGAGATTGACGACATTGTCGATATTGACGACATTCACGACATTTAAAACGTACCCGACATTGACGACAATGACGACTTTTACGACATTGACGACATTAACGACATAGACGACATAGACGACATAGACGACATAATCGTTATTGACGACATTGACAACAAAAACAACATTGTTCACATTGACGACATTGACGACATTGACGAAATAGACGACTTAGACGACATAGACGACATTGCCTACATTGACGACTTTGGCTACATTGACGACTTAGACGACATAGACAGTATAGACGACATTGTCGACGTAGAAGACATAGATAGTATAGATGTCATTGACGAAATTGACAACATTGACGATATTGAAGATATTGACGACATAGACAGCATTGACGACATTGACAACTTTCACAACATAGACGACTAGAGGACATAGACGACATTGATGACTTTCATGACGTCGACAACTTAGACGTCATCGACGACTTAGACGACTTAGACAACATTGACGACATTGATGACATTGGCGACATTGATGACATTGACGACATTGACGATATTCACTATATTGACGACATTGACAATATTGAAGACAATGACAACATTGACGACATTGACGATATTGACGACATAGGCCACATAATCGACATTGATGACATTGACAACAAAGACAACATAGATGACATAAACTACTAAGACGACATAGACGACATTGATGACATAGACGAGGTTGACGATATTAACGATATTGACGACCCAGACGACATAGACAACATATACGACATTGAAGACATTAACAACATTGACGGCATTAACGACATTGACAACCTACACGACGTAGACGACGTAGACGACATAGACGACATACACGACATTGACGACATAGACGACATTGACGACATTGATGAGATTGTCGACATTGCCAACATTGACGACATTTACGACTTTGACGACATTGACATTATTGACGACATTGGCAACATTGACGACACAGACGACATAGACGACGTGGACGACATTCACGAAATAGACGACATAGACGACATTGTCGATATTAACGACAAAGACGATATTGACGACATTCACAACTTTGACAACATTGACGACATACAAAACATAGACGACATTGACGATATTGACGACTTTGACAAGATTGACGAGATTGACGACTTTGACGACATAGACGACATAGACGACAAGGACAACATATACGTCATTGTCGACATTGACAACATTGACGACATTTACGATATTGACGACATTGACAAAATTGATGACATTCAAGACATTGATGACATAGGCAGTGTAGAGGACATAGACGACATTGACGTAATTTACGACATGGACGACATTTGCGAAATTGATGATTTAGACGACATAGACCACAATGACACCATTCACAACATTGATGACATTGACACCATTGACGACATTGACGACATTGACGAAATAGAAGACTTAGACAACATAGACGACATTGACTACATTGACGACATTGGCTACACTGACGACTTAGACGACATAGAAGACATAGACAGTATAGACGACATTGTCTACATAGAAGACATATAAAGTATAGATGGCATTGACGACATTGACAACATTGACGACAAAGACGATATTGATGACATTGACAACTATGACAACATTGATTACATAGAGAACATAGACGACGTAGACGATATTGACGACTTTGACGAGATTGACGACATTGACGACATAGACAACATAGACAACATAGACAACATATACAACATTGTCGACATTGACGTCATAGACGACGTAGTCGACATTGACGATATTCAAGACATTAACGACATAGACGATGTAGAAGACATTGACGAAATCGATGATTTAGACGACATAGACGACATTGACGCCATTGATGACGTTGACAACATTGACGACATTGACGACTTTCACTACATTGACGACATTGACGACACAGTCAAAATAGATGATGTAGACGATTTTGACGACGTGGACGACAGACGACATAGACGAAATATTCGACATTGACGACATGGCCAACATTGACTACTTGGACGACATAGACGACATTGACGACATTGACGACACTGACGATATTGACAACCTTCACGACATTGACGACATTGACAACATTGACGACATTGACGACATTAATGACGTACACGACTTAGACGACATAAGAGACATAGATAGTATTCTGCTAGCACTGTTAGCACTAATCCACATGATTTCAAATCTAAATTGAAGAGTTACCTCGTGGCTCACTCCTTTTGTTCTGTCGAGGAACTCCTAGAAAAAATTAAACAATTAAGCTACTTCATTTTTTCTTTATTGATTCTTTTCACTTTGTCTTAAGATTCTCGTGTGCAAAGGACTACTAAAAATTTTTCTATTACCATTCTTGTGTAACAATGTATTGACTTGTTCCATGACCATGAAGTCTTACTCCTCAAGTGGGTCCTATGGAACAGAAAAAAACAAATAAATAAAATAAATAAATAAATAAACAGACGACATAGACGACATAGGCGACAAAGACAACATATACGTCATTGTCGACATTGACAACATTGACGACATTTACGATATTGACGACATTGACGAAATTGATGACATTCAAGACATTGATGACATAGGCAGTGTAGAGGACATAGACGACATTGACGTAATTTACGACATGGACGACATTTGCGAAATTGATGATTTAGACGACGTAGACCACATTGACACCATTGACAACATTGATGACATTGACACCATTGACGACATTGACGACATTGACGAAATAGAAGACTTAGACAACATAGACGACATTGACTACATTGACGACATTGGCTACACTGACGACTTAGACGACATAGAAGACATAGACAGTATAGACGACATTGTCTACATAGAAGACATATAAAGTATAGATGGCATTGACGACATTGACAACATTGACGACAAAGACGATATTGATGACATTGACAACTATGACAACATTGATGACATAGAGAACATAGACGACATAGACGATATTGACGACTTTGACGAGATTGACGACATTGACGACATAGACAACATAGACAACGTATACAACATTGTCGACATTGACGTCATAGACGACGTAGTCGACATTGACGATATTCAAGACATTAACGACATAGACTATGTAGAAGACATAGACGACATTGACGAAATTGACGACATAGACGACATTGACGAAATCGATGATTTAGACGATATAGACGACATTGACGCCATTGACGATGTTGACAACATTGACGACATTGACGACTTTCACTACATTGACGACACAGTCAAAATAGATGATGTAGACGATTTTGACGACGTGGACGACAGACGACATAGACGAAATATTCGACATTGACGACATGGACAACATTGACTACTTGGACGACATAGACGACATTGACGACATTGACGACACTGACGATATTGACAACCTTCAAGACATTGACGACATTGACAACATTGACGACATTGACGACATTAATGACGTACACGACTTAGACGACATAGGAGACATAGATAGTATAGACGGCATTCACAACATAGAAGACATAGACAGTATAGACGGCCTTGACGACATTGACAAGATTGACGACATTCACGATATTGACGACATAGACGACTTACATGACATAGACCACATAATCAACATTGTCGACATTTACAAAAAAGGCAATATTGATGACATAAGCTACTATAACGACATAGAAGACATCGACGACATTGACTAAGTTGACGATATTGATGATGTTGACGATACTGACGACACAGATGACATAGCCAACATAGTCGACGTAGACGAAATAGACGACATTGATTACATAGACGATATGACGTCTTTGACGACATTGACGACATTGACCACATAGACGACATAGATGACATAAACAACATATATGACATTGCCTACATTGACAACATTGACGCCATTGACGACATTGACGACATCGACGACTTAGACATCATCGACGACTTAATAAACTTAGACGACATTGACGACAATGGCGACATTGATGACATTGACGACATTGACCATATTGACGACACTGATGACATTTACGATATTGACGACTTTGACAACATTGACGAAATTGACGATATTGACGACATTGACGACATTGACGACATTGACGACACTCACGACATTGACGACATTCACGAATTAGACGACATATACGACATTGTCGACTTTCACGACATAGACGACATTGCCTGATTGACGACATTGACGACATTGACAACATAGACGTCACGTCACGTTTGGCATGACGTCACGAGTGCTGGACTGCTGTGCACATCGCTCTCGATTTTTTATATAATTTTAGGATTAATATAATTATTTTAATTGTTATTACGTGACAATATTCAATCTAGAGGTGTTCTAGTAAAGGTTTGTCAGTTATTTTAGTGTTTGTTGTGCCGTAATTGCTTTAAGTGGTGTTATTTGTGTTCACGTGTGCGCCGGCATCGACGTCTTACTGCTTTGTTTACATCTGGTGGCGAGTGGTTCCAGCCGTAGCGGTCTCCGAAAGCTAAGTTCCAATAAGTGTTTGTGTATTGTAGTTAAATTATTAAAGTTTTAGATTTCAGGAGGTGTTATCGCGCTAGTTTTTTATTAACTTTAGTACTTTTCAACAGGTGACTTGCTGTTTTTAACGTAGTTGAGGTTGGGAAACTTTAAGTTACGGTATTTGATAACTCTTGTATTGTCACAGTGTTTAGTTATTTTATTAGTGATGCTTGAATTTGAACTTGTTTATACAAGCAACAATGTAAAGTTTCTGTGGAAGTGTTATTTGCTCTTTTCTGATAATATTAGTTGTTGTTACTTGATTTGTAGAGACTGAGGTTTGTTGATTGCTGTAGTTAAAAGGTACTTCCTACTTATTTTGTAGAAACTTAACTTCATAACGTAGTCGTCTAGTTTTTCTTAACAAATTATTGTAAAATTTTACCATGAGTGAAAAGTGTGGGCTCTGTCGTAGGGTCGTGCGTAGTGGGCTGCAGTGTGGGATTTGTAGTAAGTATTTTCATCGGGGGAGTGCAGTGGGGAAGACAGTGGGCATTGTGGTGAGGTTCTCTCCTGGAACTGTAGGATTTGCAGCAGGAATAAGTTGATAGAGGAGCAGGAGCGTTTGATCTGCGCCCTTCAGGTGCAGGTGAAAAACGCTGAAGAGGAACTAGGTAGGTTGAGGAGGGGAAGGGGGGCTGGGGAATGGGAAATGGCAGTTGGCAAGAAGGTAGCTAGGAGAAGGTATTCAGATAGCTTTACATTGCAAGTTGCAAATAGGTTTGACCAACTGTCAGAGTTGAGTAGAGATGAACCTCCTGTAGCTGTAGGTGTAGGAAGTATGCAGCAGACCTCAGCTTTTGGTAAGCCGAAATCTGTAGAGAGGTCTCTCAGGAAGAAGAAGGTTCTGCTGCTAGGTAGTTCTCATGGCAGAGGTGTTGGCCAACAGTTACAACAAAGACAATATTGATGACATATACGACTAATACGACACAGACGACATCGACGACATAGACGACTTTGACGATGTTGTCGATATTGACGATATTGACGACACAGACGACATAGACGACATAGACAACGTAGACATTATAGAAGACATTGACGACATAGACGACATTGACGACATTGACGACATTGACGACATTGACGACATTGACAACATTGACGTCTTAGGCGTCTTAGACGACTTAGACGATATAGACGACATAGACGACATAGATGACATAGATGACATTAATGACATTGTCGGCATTGACAACATTGGCGACATTGACAACATAGATGAAGTAGACGACATAGACGTTATAGATGACATTAATGACATTGACGACATTGATGACACTGATAACGTAGACGACATAGACGACATAGGACACATATTCAGTATAGATGGCATTCACAACATAGAAGACATTGACAGTATAGACAGCATTGACGACATTGACTACATTGACGACATTGACGATATTGACGACATAGGCGACATAGGCGACAACGACGACATTGACAACGTTGACGACATTGACGACATTGGCGACATAGACGACTTAGTCGACATTGACGACATAATCGACATTGACAACATTTACAACAAAGACAATATTAAAGACATAACCGACTAAGACGAAATAGACGACGTAGACGACATAGACGACATTGACAAAGTTGACGATATTGGCGATATTGACGACACAGACGACATAGACGACATAGACGACATAGAAGACATTGACAACGTAGACGACATTGGCGACATTTACGACATTGATGACATTGACGACATTTACGACATTGACGACATTGACATTGAAGACTTCACGACATAGACGACATTGATGACATTGACGACATTCACGACATAGACGACTTAGACAACATATAGGATATTGACGACATTGACAACATTGACGACATTAACAACATAGATGATATTAATGACATAGATGACATTGAGAACATTGATGATATTGACGTCTTTGACGACTTTGACGACTTTGACGACATAGATGACATAGACAACATACACGACATTGATGACATTGACAACATTGACGACATTGACGATATATATGACATTGAAGACATTGACGACATAGACGATATAGGCGACATAGATGACATAGACGACATAGACGACATAGATGACATTAATGACATTGACGACATTGACAACATTGACGACATTGACGACATTAATGACGTACACGACATAGACGACACAGACGACATACACGACATAGACAACATATATGACATTGCCTACATTGACAACATTGACGCCATTGACGACATTGACGACATCGACGACTTCGATGTCATAGACTACTTAGATGACTTAAACGACATTGACGACAATAGCGACATTGATGACATAGATGACATAGACCATATGACTATATTGATGACATTTGCGATATTGTCGACATTGACAACATTGACGAAATTGACGATATTGAAGATATAGACGACATTGACGACATTGACGACATTCGCGTCACTGACGACATTCGCGACATTGACACAATTGACGACTTTCACGTCATTGACGACATTCACGAAATTGAAGACTTTCACGACATAAAAGACATTGACGACAGTCACGACATTGACGACATTCACGAAATAGACGACATAGACGTCATTGATGACACAAACGACTAAGACGACATTGACGATATTGATGACATTGTCGATGTTGACGATATCGACGATATTTACGACACATACCACTTACACAACATATACGACATTGACGACATCGAAAAAATTGACGACTTTGACGATGTTGTCGACACTGACGACATTGATGACATTGACGACATAGACGAAATTGACGACTTTGACGACATAGACGTCGTTGACTACATTGATGACATTTACGACTTTGACGACAATGACGACAATGACGATATCGACGACATTGGCAACATTGACGACACAGACGACATAGACTAAATTCACCACACTTACGAAACAGACGAAATAGGCTACGTAGACGACAATGATGACATCGACGACATTTACGACATTGACGACATAGACGACATTGACGTCATTGACGACATTGAGGACGTAGACGATGTAGGCGACATAGACGACATAGACGGCATAGACGACATAGACAACATAGACGACATAGATGACATTAATGGCATTGACGACATTCAAAACATTTACAACATTGATGATGTAGACGACATAGACGACAAAGGAGACATAGACGACATTGACGTCACTCACGACATAGACGACATTGACGACATTGACAACATTGACGACTTTAACGACATAGACGATATTAACGACATTGACGACCTTGACGACTTAGACGTTATCGACGATTTACACGACTTAGTCGACATTGACAACATTGTCTTCATTGACGACATTGATGGCATTGACGATATTGACGACATTGACGACATTGACGACATTGACGACATCGACCACTTAGACTTCATCGACGACTTACACGAATTAGACGACATTGACGACATTGATGACATCGACGATTTTGACGAAATTGACGACATTGACAATATTGACGACATTGACGAATTTGACGACATTGACGACATTGACGACATTGAAAACATAGACGACATTGACGACTTGGCGACAATGATGACATTAACGGCATTGAAGACATTGACGACATAGACAATGTAGAGACATTGACGAAATTGATGGTTCAGACGACATTGACGACATTAACAACATTGACGAAATAGACGACTTAGACGACATAATTTACATTGACGACATTGACAACAAAGACAACATTGATGACATAAGCGACTAATACTGCATATACAACATTGACGACATTGACGAGGTTGATGATATTGACGATATAGACGACAAAGACGACACAGACGACATAGACGGCGTAGACGACGTAGACGACATAGACGACATAGACGACATAGACGACATTGTCGACTTTCACCACATAGACGACATTGACAACATTGACAACATAGATAACATAGACGACGTAGACGACATAGGCGACATTGACGACATAGGCGATATAGACGACATTGACGACATTGACGACATAGATGACATTGACGACATTCACGACATTCACGACATATATGAATTAGACGGAAAAGACAACATATACGACAATGACGACATTGACGACATTGTGGATGTAGACGACGTAAACGACATAGTCGACTTTGACAACATCGACGACCTGGACTTCATAGACGACCTTGACGACATTGACTACATTGACGACGTAGACGATGTAGGCGACATAGATGACATTGTCGACATAGACTTTACAGATGACATTAATGACATTGACGACATTGACGACATTGACTACATTGACGACATTCACGGTATTGACGACATTGATAATATAGACGACATTGAGGACATTGACAAAATTGACGACATTGCCGACATATGCGACATAGACGACTTAGTCGACATAGACGACATAATCGACATTGACAACATTTACAACAATGAGAATATTGAAGACATAACCGACTATTGACGATAATGACGACACAGAGAAAATTGACGACATAGACGACGTAGACGACATAGACAACATATCCGACATTGACAACATTGACAACATTGACGACATTGACGACATTGATGACATTGACGACGTAGACGATGTAGACGACATAGACGACATTGACGATATTGACGACACAGACGAAATAGACGATATAGACGATATTGACGACATTGACGACGACATAGACGACATTGACGACATAGATGATATTGACGTCTTTGACGACTTTGACGACATTGATGACATAGACGACATAGACGACATAGACAACATACACGACATTGATGACATTGACAACATTGACGACATTGATGACATAGACGACATTGATGGCATTGACAACATTGATGATATAGACGAGTTAGACAACGAGATCGACGTTGACGACATTGATAACAAAGACAACATTGATGACATAAACGACTTAGACGACATAGACGACATTTATGACATTGACGAAGTTGACGATATCGTCGATATAGATGGCACAGACTACACTGACAACGTAGACAATGTAGAGAACGTAGAAGAAATGGGCGACATAGACGACATTGCCGACACAGACGACATTGACAACATTGACGACATTGATGACATACACGACAATGACGAAATTGACGACATGTAAGACATAGACGACATAGACGAAATTGACGACATTGAAGACATTGACGACAAGGACATAGACGACATTGACAACATTTACGACATTGACGACATTGACGATTTAGTTGACTTAGACGACATAGATGACATTGATGACGTTAACGACATAGACGACATCGTCGACATAGGCGACATTGACGAAGTTGACGATATTGACGATATTGACGACACAGACGAAATAGACGACATAGTCGACGTAGACGACATAGACGACATAGAATACATTGATGGCATAGTCGTCATTGACGACATTGACGACAGTGACGACAATGATATTCACGACTTTCACGACATAGACGTCATAGACAACATATCGGACATTGACAACATTGACAACATTGACGACATTGACGACATTGATGACAGTGACGATGTAGACGATGTAGACGACATAGACGACATTGACGATATTGACGACACAGACGAAATAGACGACATAGACGAAGTAGACGACATGGACGACATAGAAGACATTGACGACATTGACAACATTGACGACATTAACGATATAGACGATATTGACGACATTGACGATGGACATAGACGACATTGACGACATAGACGATATTGACGTCTTTGACGACGTTGACGACATTGACGACATAGAAGACATAGACAACATTCACGACATTGACGACATTGACAAAATTGACAACATTTACGACATTGACGATAATGACGACATAGACAACATTGATGGCAATGACAACATTCATGAAATAGACGACATACACGTCAAAATCGACGTTGAAGACATTGATAACAAAGACAACATTGATGCCATAAACGACTTAGACGACATTTAAGACATTGACGAGGTTGACGATATCGACGATATAGACGACACAGACGACATTGACAACTTAGACAACGTAGACGACGTAGACGACATTAACTACATAGACGGCTTTGCGACACAAACGACATTGACGACATTGATGACATACACGACAATGACGAAATTAACGACATATACGACATGGACGAAATTGACGAATATGACGACATTGGAGACATTGACGACATAGACATAGACGACATAGACAACATTTACGACATTGACGATTTAGACGACTTAGACGACATAGACGACATTGATGACATTAACGTCATAGACGACATTGACTACATTGACAACATTTACGACTTTGACGACTTTGACGACAATGACGTTATCGGCGACATTGGCAACTTTGAAGACACAGACGACATAGACTTCATTGACGACATTTACGACACAGACGAAATAGACGATGTAGACGACATTGACGAAAATGACGACATTGATGACGTAGACAATGTAGGCAATATAGACGACATAGACGACATAGACGTCATAGACAACATAGACGACATAAATGACAATAATGACATTGACGACATTGACAACATTGACGACAATGACGAAATTGATGACGTAGGCGACATAGACGACAAATGAGACATAGACGACATTGACGACATTGACGACATTGACGACATTGACAACATTGACGACTTTATTTATTTATTTATTTTTATTTGTTTTTCTGTTCCATAGGACCCACTTCAGGAGTAAGACTCCATGGTCATGGAACAAGTCAATACATTAATTGTTACACAATAATGGTAATAGAAAAATTTTAAGTAGTCCTTTGCACACGACAATCTTAAGACAAGTGAAAAGAACCAATAAAGAGAAAATAAATTAGCTTAATTGTTAAACTTTTCTAGGATTTCCTCGACAGAATAAAAGTAGTGAGCCACGAGGTAACTCTTCAATTTAGATTTGAAAGCATGTGGATTAGTGCTAAGATTCTTAAGTTCTTGTGGCAGCTTATTGAAAATGGATGCCGCAGAATACTGCACCCCTTTCTGCACAAGTGTTAAGGTGGTGTGGTGCAAATGTAGATTAGACATCTGTCTAGTATTCACCCAGTGAAAGCTACTAACTCGTGGGAATAAGCTGATATTATTAACAACAAAAGACATTAATGAAAAAACGTATTGTGACGCCAGAGTCAAAATTCCCAGACTACTGAAAAGGGGTCGACATGACATTCGCGAACATACACCAGATATTGCTCGAACCGCCCGTTTTTGAGCCAGAAATATCCTTTTTGCATCAGGCGAGTTACCCCAAAAAACAATGCCGTACGTCATAAGTGAGTGACAATAAGCGAAATAGACTACTTTTCGTGTTGAAAAATCACTTATCTCAGATATTGTTCTAATGGTAAATATAGCAGAATTTAGTTTTAGAACAAGATCCTGAACATGGGATTTCCATGACAGCTTACTGTCTATATGAACACCTAGAAATTTGAACTGTTCAGTCTCACTTATCACATGCCCATTATGTGTAATCATAATGTCAGATTTCGTCAAATTATGTGTTAGAAATTGTAAAAACTGAGTTTTACTGTGATTTAACATCAACTTGTTTTCTATTAGCCATGAACTTATCTCTTGAACTGCATTATTTGATACTGTGTCAATATTACGAGCAACATCCTTCACTACCAAGCTGGTATCATCAGCAAACAAAAATATATTACAATCACCTGTTATACTCGAAGGCATATCATTTATATAAATAAGAAACAGCAATGGTCCCAAAACAGACCCCTGGGGCACCCCATACTTAATTGTGCCCCATTGGGATTGCACGTCATAGCCATTTTCTACACTACGGAGAATTACCTTCTGTTGTCTATTATTAAAGTAAGAGGTGAACCAGTTGTGGGCTACTCCCCGTATTCCATAATGTTCCAACTTCTGCAACAATATTTTGTGATCAACACAATCAAACGCTTTTCTTAAATCAAAGAAGACGCCTAATGTCCGTAGCCTCTTATTTAACCCATCGAGTGTCTCACAGAGAAACGAAAATATAGCGTTTTCGGTCGTTAAACCACTTCTAAAACCAAACTGTACGATTGACAGGATATTATGTGAACTGAAATGATCAATTAATCTTGAATATACAGCCTTTTCAATAACTTTGGAAAAAACCGATGGCATAGAAATAGGTCTATAGTTGTCTACATTATCCCTTTCTCCTTTTTTATAAAGCGGTTTCACTACTGAGTACTTTAATCTGTTAGGAAACTGACCATTCTGAAAGGAAAAATTACAAATATGACTTAGTACTGGGCTAACATATGGAGAACAGTACTTTAGAATTCTGCTAGATACCCCATCATATCCACAAGAGTCCTTAGTCTTTAGTGATTTGATTATTGACTCAATCTCACCTATGGAAGTATCATGAAGGATCATTTCAGGCAACAGCCTCGGAAACGCATTTTCTAAAAACGTTATATGATTACCTGTAGAAACTAGAGTTTTGTTTAGTTCCTCTACTATATTCAGAAAGTGATTATTGAATATTGCACATATATCTAACTTGTCAGTAACGGAAACATTCTTACTACGCACTGACGTTATATCTTCTACCTGCTGCTCCTGACCAGACACTTCCTTCACGACTGACCAGATAGTTTTAGTTTTATCCCGAGAGTTTGATATTCTTTTTGCGTACCACATACTTTTTGCATTCTTAATGACATTTTTCAGAACCTTACAGTACTGTTTGTAATGAGCTACTGCATCTTCATTCTGACTGCTTCTAACATTTTGATACAACTCCCGCTTAGTTCTACATGATACTCTTATCCCCTTTGTCATCCACCCTGGCTGTCTGTTACTGAAAGTACCCTGTTTTGAGCGTTCTAGCGGAAAGCAACTTTCAAACAGCATAATAAATGTGTTCAGAAAAGCATTATATTTATCATCTGCATTATCAGCACTATAAACATCCTGCCATTCTTGTTCCTTAATTAGGCTTAAAAAGGTCTCAATTGCAACTGGATTAACTTTTCTGAGTAGTTGATATTGATGTTTAACATTTGTTTGAGACAAATACTTTTTAGAATTAAAAGTTGGGCATCGTGGTCTGATAGGCCATTTACTATTCTGCTGACAGAGTGCCCCTCTAATAATGAAGAATGAACAAAAATATTGTCAATGGTAGAACTGCTATTTCCTTGCACTCTCGTTGGAAAAAATACTGTTTGCATCATGTTATAGGAATTAAATAGATCTAACAGCTGTCTTTTCCTTGAGCTATCACCTACACAATTAATGTTGAAATCTCCACACACAATTAAATTTTTATACTTCCTATACAGTGAACCCAGAACCAATTCCAGCTTGGGCAGAAACATTTTAAAATCTGAGTGAGGGGATCTATAAATAACAACTATTACTAGTTTAGTTCCATTAACATTAACAACTCCTGCACAACATTCAAATATCTGTTCTGTGCAGTGTTTAGAAAAATCGATTGACTCCGATGAAAAATCGTTTTTAACATACATGGCCACTCCCCCACACTGCAAAGAACTCCTAGAGTAGAAGGCAGCTAAACTGTATCCTGACAAAGGAAGTCTCTTAATTGTCACACCACTTAAAAAGTGCTCTGAAATACCAATAATGTCAGAATCAGTATCAATAAGCATTTCATTAACTTTATCTCTGATACCCTGTATATTTTGATGAAAAACAGTAATTCCCTTATTACTTATATTCTTGATGGGTTAAATAAGAGGTTAAGGACATTAGGCGTCTTCTTTGATTTAACAAAAGTGTTTGATTATGTTGATCACAAAATATTGTTGCAGAGGTTGGAACAATATGGAATATGGGGAGTAGCCCACAACTGGTTCACCTCTTACTTTAATCATAGACAACAGAAGGTAATTCTCCGTAGTGTAGAAAATGGCTATGACGTGCAATCCCAATGGGGCACAATTAAGTATGGAGTGCCCCAGGGGTCTGTTTTGGGACCATTGCTGTTTCTTATTTATATAAATGATATGCCTTCGAGTATAACAGGTGATTGTAATATATTTTTGTTTGCTGATGATACCAGCTTGGTAGTGAAGGATGTTGCTCGTAATATTGACACAGTATCAAATAATGCAGTTCAAGAGATAAGTTCATGGCTAATAGAAAACAAGTTGATGTTAAATCACAGTAAAACTCAGTTTTTACAATTTCTAACACATAATTTGACGAAATCTGACATTATGATTACACATAATGGGCATGTGATAAGTGAGACTGAACAGTTCAAATTTCTAGGTGTTCATATAGACAGTAAGCTGTCATGGAAAGCCCATGTTCAGGATCTTGTTCCAAAACTAAATTCTGCTATATTTACCATTAGAACAATATCTGAGATAAGTGATTTTTCAACACGAAAAGTAGTCCATTTCGCTTACTTTCACTCACTTATGACGTACGGCATTGTTTGTTGGGGTAACTCGCCTGATGCAAAAAGGATATTTCTGGCTCAAAAACGGGCGGTTCGAGCAATATCTGGTGTAAGTTCGTGAACGTCATGTCGACCCCTTTTCAGTAGTCTGGGAATTTTGACTCTGGCGTCACAATACGTTTTTTCTTTAATGTCTTTTGTTGTTAATAATATCAGCTTATTCCCATGAGTTAGTAGCTTTCACCCGGTGAATACTAGACAGATGTCTAATCTACATTTGCACCACACCACCTTAACACTTGTGCAGAAAGGGGTGCAGTGTTCTGCGGCATCCATTTTCAATAAGCTGCCACAAGAACTTAAGAATCTTAGCACTAATCCACATGCTTTCAAATCTAAATTGAAGAGTTACCTCGTGGCTCACTCCATTTATTCTGTCGAGGAACTCCTAGAAAAGTTATACAATTAAGCTAATTAATTTTTTCTTTATTGATTCTTTTCCCTTCGTGTTAAGATTGTCGTGTGCAAAGGACTACTTAAAATTTTTCTATTACCATTATTGCGTAACAATTAATGTATTGACTTGTTCCATGACCATGGAGTCTTACTCCTGAAGTGGGTCCTATGGAACAGAAAAATCAAATAAATAAATAAATAAAAAACGACATTGAAGACATTGACGACATAGACGATGTAGAAAAGATGGACGACATTGACGAAATTGACGACATAGACGACATTGACGAAATTGATGATTTAGGCGCCATTGACGCCATTGACAACATTGACGACATTGATGCCATTGACGACAATGATGACATTGACGACATTGACGATATTGACAACATAGACGATGTAGAAAAGATGGACGACATTGACGAAATTGACGACATAGACGACATTGACGAAATTGATGATTTAGGCGCCATTGACGCCATTGACAACATTGACGACATTGATGCCATTGACGACAATGATGACATTGACGACATTGACGATATTGACAACATAGACGACATAGACGACATTGACGACATTAACAACATTGACGAAATAGACGACTTAGACGACATAATCGATATTGACGACATTGACAACAAAGACAACATTGATGACATAAGCGACTACAACGACATATACAACATTGTCGACATTGACGAGGTTGATGATATTGACGATATAGACGACATAGACGACGTAGACGACATAGACGACATAGACCACATTGCCAACATTCACGACATAGACGACATATACAATATTGACAACATGGACGACATAGACGATATTGCCGACACAGTCGACATTGACGACATTGACGACATTCACGACAATGACAAAATTGACTACATATACGACATTGACGACATAGACGAAATTGACGACTTTGACGTCATTGAACACATTGGCAACATTGACGACACAGTCGACATAGACTACATTGACGACATTGACGACACAGACGAAAGAGACGACATAGATGTCATTGACGACATTGACGACAATTACGACATGGACGACATTGACATCATTGACGACAATGAGGACGTAGATGACGTAGACGACATAGTCGACAAAGGAGACATAGACAGTATAGACGGCTTTCACAACATAGATGACATAGACAGTATAGAGGGCTATGAAGACATTGACAACATTTATGACATTGACGACATTGATGACGTAGACGACACAGACGACATTGACGACATTGACAACGTTGACAACACTACCGACATTGACGACATAGACGACTTTGACGACATAGACGACTTAGACGACATAGACGACATAATCGACATTGACGACATTTACACAAAGACAATATTGATGACATAAACGACTAAGACGACATAGACGCCATCGACGACATCGATGACAATGACGAAATTGATGATTTAGACGCCATTGACGCCATTGTCAACATTGATGTCATTGACGCCATTGACGAAATTGATGGCATTGACAACATTGATGAAATAGACGACTTAGACGACATAGACGACGAAATGGACATTGACGACATTGATAACAAAGACAACATTGATGACATAAACGACTAGTGCGACATTGACGACATTGATGACGTTGTCGAGGTTGACAATATCGACGACACTGACGACACAGACGACATACACAACATATACAATATTGACGACATTGACAACATTGACGACATTGACGATATAGACTTCATTGACGACATTGACGACACAGAAGAAAGAGACGACATAGATGTCATTGACGACATTGACGACAATTACGACATGGTCGACATTGACGTCATTGACGACATTGAGGACGTAGATGACGTAGACGACATAGTCGACAAAGGAGAATAGACAGTATAGACGGCATTCACAACATAGAAGACATAGACAGTATAGACGGCATTGACTACATTGACAACATTTACGACATTGATGACATTGATGACGTAGATGACATAGACTACAAAGTAGACATAGACAGTATAGACGGCATTGACAACATAGAAGACATAGACAGTATAGACAACATTGACGACATTGACATCATTTACGACATTGACGATATAGACGACATAGACGACACAGACGACATTGACGACATTGACAACATTGACAACATTAGCGACATTGACGACATAGACGACTTAGACGGCATAGACGACTTAGACGACATAGACGACATAATCGACATTTACAACAAAGACAATATTGATGACATAAACGACAAAGACGACATAGACGACATCAATGACATAGACGACATTGACGAAATTTACGATATTGACGACACAGACGACATAGACGACGTAAACGACGTAGACGACATAGACGACATAGAAGACATTGACGACATAGACGACATGAAGACTTTGACAGCATGGACGAGATTGACGACATTGACGACTTTCACGACATAGACGCCATTGACGTCACAGGTCTGCCGACATTCACGACATAGACGAGTTAGACGACATAGACAACATATACAACATTGACGACATTGACGAAATTGACGACGTAGCTGACATAGAGGACAAAGGAAACATAGACAACATTGACGACATTGACAACATTGACGACTTTAACGACATAGACGATATTGACGACCTCGACGACTTAGACGTTATCGACGAATTACATGACTTAGACGACATTGACGACATTGACGATATTGACGACATTTACGACATTGACGACATCAGCAACTTAGACTTCATCAACGACTTACACGACTTAGACGACATTGACGGCATTGACGACATCGACGGTATTGACGATATTGATGACATTGACAATATTGACGACATTGACAACATTGACGACATTGACGACATTGACGACTTTGACGACATTGACGACATTGACGACACTGACGACACTGACGACATTGACGACATTGAAAACATAGACGACATTGAAGACATTGACGACAATGATGACATTAAAGACATTGAAGACATTGACGACATAGACAATGTAGAGAAGATGGACGGCATTGACGATATTGACGACATAGACGACATAGACGTCGTAGACGATATAGAAGACACTGACGACATAGCCGACATTGACGACTTTGACGACATTGTCGACTTAGACAACTTTGGCGACTTAGACGACTTAGACGACATAGATGACATAGATGATTTTAATGACATTGACGACATTGACAACATTGACGATATTGACGACATTGATGACATAGACAACATAGGAGACATACACAGTATACACGGCATTCACAACATAGAAGACATAGACAGTATACACGGCATTGACGACATTGACAACATTGACGACATTGACGATATTGACGCCATTGACGACATTGATGACATCGACGACTTAGACGTCATCGACGACTTAGACGACACTGACGACATTGACGACATTGACGACAATGGCGACATTGATGACATTGACGACACTGACGATATTGACGACACTGATGACATATACGATATAGACGACATTGACAATATTGACGAAATTGACGATATTGATGATATTGACGACATTGACGACATTCGCGACATTGACAACTTGACAACTTTCACGACATTGACCACTTTCACGACATTGAAGACTTTCACTACATTGACGACACTCGCGACATTGTCGACAGTCATGAAATAGATGACATAGACGACATTGACGACATTAACGACAAGGACGATATTGACGACATTGGCAACTTCGACAACACTGATGACATCGGCTACATTGACGACTTAGACGACATAGAAAACATAGACAGTATAGACGACATTGCCGACATAGAAGACATAGACAGTTGAGATGGCACTGACGACATTGACAACATTTACGACATTGATGACATTGTCGACATAGACGACATAGACGACATTGACGGCATTGACAACATTGATGAAATAGACCACTTAGACGACATAGACAACGAAATGGACATTGACGACATTGATAACAAAGACAACATTGATGACATAAACGACTAGGGCGACATTGACGACATTGATGACATTGTCGAGGTTGACAATATCGACGAAATTTACGACACATATGACATACACTATATATATGACATAGACGACATTGACAACATTGACGATAATCACGATATTGACGACACTGACGACATCGACAAAATAGACGACGTAGACGACATGGACGACATAGATGTCATTGCCGACACAGACGACATTGACGACTTTGACGACATACACGACAATTTATTTTATTTTTTATTTATTTGATTTTTCTGTTCCATAGGACCCACTTCAGGAGTAAGACTCCATGGTCATGGAACAAGTCAATACATTAATTGTTACGCAATAATGGTAATAGAAAAATTTTAAGTAGTCCTTTGCACATGACAATCTTAACACAAAGGGAAAAGAATCAATAAAGAAAAAATTAATTAGCTTAATTGTATAACTTTTCTAGGAGTTCCTCGACAGAATAAAACGAGTGAGCCACGAGGTAACTCTTCAATTTAAATTTGAAAGCATGTGGATTAGTGCTAAGATTCTTTAGTTCTTGTGGCAGCTTATTGAAAATGAATGCCACAGAATACTGCACCCCTTTCTGCACAAGTGTTAAGGTGGTGTGGTGCAAATGTAGATTAGACATCTGTCTAGTATTCACCGAGTGAAAGCTACTAACTCGTGGGAATAAGCTGATATTATTAACAACAAACGACATTAAAGAAAAAACGTATTGTGACGCCAGAGTCACAATTCCCAGACTACTGAAAAGGGGTCGACATGACGTTCGCGAACTTACACCAGATATTGCTCGAACCGCCCGTTTTTGAGCCAGAAATATCCTTTTTGCATCAGGCGAGTTACCCCAAAAAACAATGCTATACATCATAAGTGAGTGAAAGTAAGCGAAATAGACTACCTTTCGTGTTGAAAAATGACGAAATTAACGACATATACGACATTGACGACATAGACGAAATTGACGACTTTGACGACATTGAAGACAGTGACGACATAGACATAGACGACATAGACAACATTTACGACATTGACGACATTGACGATTTAGACGACTTAGACGGCACTGACGACATTGATGACGTTGACGACTTAGACGACATTGACGACATTGACGACATTTACGACTTTGACGACATTGACGACAATGATGTAATCGACGAAATTGGTAACATTGACGACACAGACGACATGGACTAAATTGACATTTACGACACAGAGGAAATAGGCGATGTAGACGACATTGACGACATTGACGACATTTACAACTTGGACGACATAGACGACATTGACGTCATTGACGACATTGAGGACGTAGACTATGTAGACGACATAGTCGACATTGACGACAATGACGACATTGACGACGTAGACGATGTAGGCGACATAAACAGCATACACGACATAGACAGCATAGACGACATAGACAACATAGACGACATAGATGACATTAAATAATTGACGGCATTCACAACATTGATGACATTGACGACATTGATGACGTAGACGACATAGACGACAAAGGAGACTTAGACGACATTGACGACACTGACGACATTGACGACAATGACGACATATACAACATTGACTACTTTAACGACATAGACGATATTGACGACATTGACGACCTCGACGACTTAGACGTTATCGACGACTTACACGACTTAGACGACATTGACGACATTGTCGACTTTGATGACATTGACGACATTGACGATATTGACGACATTGACAACATCGACGACTTAGACTTCATCGACGACTTAAACGTCTTAGACGACATTGACGACATCAACGATATTGGCGATATTGACGACATTGACAACATTGACGACATTGACGACATTGACGACTTTGACGACATTGACGACATTGACGACATTGAAAACATAGACGACATTGACGACAATGATGACATTACTTGGGAGTGAGTACCAGGTCACCAGCATAGTGAAGCCTAGTGCAGGGTTAGATCACGTCACTTGTAACATAAGGGACTTATGTAGGAATTTTTCAAAAGAGAATCGGGTAGTTATAGTGGGTGGGCCGGGAACAGTCTTGATAGGGATGGGGAATATGATATAGGTGATGATCTGGAAAGGATAGCACCTGAACTGGTGGCATGAATGTGCATTTCGTGCAGCTGTTTCAGCGTCATGATAGGCCTTGTCTTAATACGGCTGTCAGCCGTCTTAACATGGTGCTTGAGAAGGCGCTGATGACGGAGGGCATGGACCACATTGCAGTGGTGCCAGTTGAGACTATCCAAAGGTCTGATTTTACTAGGCACGGTCTGCACCTCAATAGGTATGGGAAGGAGAGGTTGGCAAAGCTCATAGGTGACAGTGTAGTAGGGGGTGGGGGTTTCACTCATGGAAAAATTCCTATAGTAGTTAGGGCTGCACCTTTTTTAGACTGAAGACAGCTGATAGATATTCCTGCTTAAAGGAAGTCCCTCTAAGAAATGAACCACCTTTGACAAAGTCTATGACTATATGTAATAAGGGAATTACTGTTTTTCATCAAAATATACAGGGTATCAGAGATAAAGTTAATGTAATGCTTATTGATACTGATTCTGACATTATTGGAATTTCAGAGCACTTTTTAAGTGGGTGACAATTAAGAGACGTCCTTTGCCAGGATACAGGTTAGCTGCCTTCTACTCTAGGAGTTCTTTGCGGAGTGGGGGAGCGGCCATGTATGTAAAAAACGATTTTTCATCGGAGTCAATCGATTTTTCTAAACACTGCACAGAACAGGTCTTTGAATGTTGTGCAGGAGTTTTAATGTTAATGGAACTAAACTAGTAATAGTTGTTATTTATAGATCCCCTGACTCAGATTTTAAAATGTTTTTGCCCAAGCTAGAATTTGTTCTGGGTTCACTGTATAGGAAGTATAAAAATTTAATTGTGTGTGGAGATTTCAACATTAATTGTGTAGGTGATAGCTCAAGGAAAAGTCAGCTGTTACATCTATTTAATTCCTATAACATGATGCAAACTGTATTTTTTCCAACGAGAGTGCAAGGAAATAGTAGTTCTACCATTGACAATATATTTGTTCCTGCTTCATTATTACAGGGGCACTCTGTCAGCAGAATAGTAAATGGCCTATCAGACCACGATGCCCAACTTTTAATTCTAAAATGTATTTGTTCTCAAACAAATGTTAAACATAAATATCAACTACTCAGAAAAGTTAATCCAGTTGCAATTGAGACCTTTTTAAGCCTAATAAATGAACAAGAATGGCAGGATGTTTATAGTGCTGATAATGCAGATGATAAATATAATGCTTTTCTGAACACATTTATTATGCTGTTTGAAGAGATATAACGTGAGTGCGTAGTAGGAATGTTTCTGTTACTGACAAGTTAGATATATGTGCAATATTCAATAATCACTTTCTGAACATAGTAGAGGAACTAAACAAAACTCTAGTTTCTACAGGTAATCATATAACGTTTTTAGAAAATGCGTTTCCGAGGCTATTGCCTGAAATGATCCTTCATGATACTTCCATAGGTGAGATGGAGTCAAAAATTAAATCACTAAAGACTAAGGACGGTTGTGGATATGATGGGGTATGTAGCAGAATTCTAAAGTACTGTTCTCCATATGTTATCCCAGTACTAAGCCATATTTGTAATTTTTCCTTTCAGAATGGTCAGCTTCCTAACAGATTAAAGTACTCATTAGTGAAACCGCTTTATAAAAAAGGAGAAGGGATAGTGTAGACAACTATAGACCTATTTCTATGCCATCGGTTTTTTTCAAAGTTATTGAAAAGGCTGTATATTCAAGATTAATTGATCATTTCAGTTCACATAATTTCCTGTCAAACGTAAAGTTTGGTTTAGAAGTGGTTTGCCGACCGAAAACGCCATATTTTCGTTTCTCTGTGAGGCACCTGATGGGTTAAATAAGAGGCTACGGACATTAGGCGTCTTCTTTGATTTAAGAAAAGCGTTTGATTGTGTTGATCACAAAATATTGTTGCAGAAGTTGGAACAATATGGAATACGGGGAGTAGCCCACAACTGGTTCACCTCTTACTTTAATAATAGACAACAGAAGGTAATTCTCCGCAGTGTAGAAAATGGCTATGACGTGCAATCCTAATGGGGCACAAAGAAGTATGGGGTGCCCCAGGGGTCTGTTTTGGGACCATTTCTGTTTCTTGTTGATATAAATGATATGCCTTCGAGTGTAACAGGTGATTGTAAAATATTTTTGTTTGCTGATGATACCAGCTTGGTAGTGAAGTATGTTGCTCGTAATATTGACACAGTATCAAATAATGCAGTTCAAGAGATAAGTTCATGGCTAATAGAAAACAAGTTGATGTTAAATCACAGTAAAACTCAGTTTTTACAATTTCTAACCCATAATTTGACGAAATCTGACATTATGATTACACATAATGGGCATGTGATAAGTGAGACTGAACAGTTCAAATTTCTAGGTGTTCATATAGACAGTAAGCTGTCATGGAAAGCCCATGTTCAGGATCTTGTTCCCAAACTAAATTCTGCTATATTTACCATTAGAACAATATCTGAGATAAGTGATTTTTCAACACGAAAAGTAGTCTATTTCGATTACTTTCACTCACTTATGACGTACGGCATTGTTTTTTGGGGTAACTCGCCTGATGCAAAAAGGATATTTCTGGCTCAAAAACGGGCGGTTCGAGCAATATCTGGTGTAAGTTCGCAAACTTCATGTCGACCCCTTTTCAGTAGTCTGGGAATTTTGACTCTGGCGTCACAATACGTTTTTTCATTAATGTCGTTTGTTGTTAATAATATCAGCTTATTCCCACGAGTTAGTAGCTTTCACTGGGTGAATACTAGACAGATGTCTAATCTACATTTGCACCACACCACCTTAACACTTGTGCAGAAAGGGATGCAGTATTCTGCGGCATCCATTTTCAATAAGCTGCCACAAGAACTTAAGAATCTTGGCACTAATCCACATGCTTTCAAATCTAAACTGAAGAGTTACCTCGTGGCTCACTCCTTTTAATCTGTCGAGGAACTCCTAGAAAAGTTATACAATTAAGCTAATTAATTTTTTCTTTATTGATTCTTTTCCCTTTGTGTTAAGATTGTCGTGTGCAAAGGACTACTTAAAATTTTTCTATTACCATTCTTGTGTAACAATGTATTGACTTGTTCCATGACCATGGAGTCTTACTCCTGAAGTGGGTCCTATGGAACAGAAAAATCAAATAAATAAATAAATAAAAAACGACATTGAAGACATTGACGACATAGACGATGTAGAGAAGATGGACGACATTGACGAAATTGACGACATAGACGACATTGACGAAATTGATGATTTAGACGCCATTGACGCCATTGACGACATTGACGACATTGATGCCATTGACGACAATGATGACATTGATGACATTGACGATATTGACAACATAGACGACATAGACAACATTGACGACATTAACAACATTGACGAAATAGTCGACTTAGATGACATAATCGATATTGACGACATTGACAACAAAGACAACATTGATGACATAAGCGACTACAACGACATATACAACATTGTTGACATTGACGAGGTTGATGATAGTGACGATATAGACGACACAGACGACATAGACGACATAGACGGCGTAGACGACATAGATGACATAGACCACATTGCCAACATTCGCGACATAGACGACATATACAATATTAACGACATTGACAACATGGACGACATAGATGATATTGCCGACACAGTCGACATTGACGACATTGTAAACATAGACGACATTGAAGACATTGACGACAATCATGACATTAAAGACATTGAAGACATTGACGACATAGAAAATGTAGAGAAGATGGGCGACATTGACGACATTGACAACATCGACGACATTGACGAAATTGATAAAATTCATGGCATTGACGACATTGACGACATTGACGAAATAGACGACCTAGCTGACATAGACGACATTGACTACATTGACAACATTGGCTACATTTATGACTAAGGCGACATGGAAGACATAGACAGTATAGACGACATTGATGACATAGAAGACATATACAGTATAGATGTCATTGACGACATTGACAACATTGACGACATTGACGATATTGACGACATTAACAACATTGACGAAATAGACGACTTAGACGACATAATCGACATTGACAACATTGATGACATATGCGACTAAGACTACATATACAAAATTGCTGACATTGACAAGGTTGATGATATTGACGATATAGACGACACAGACGACATAGACGACATAGATTACATAGACAGACGTAGACGACAAAGACGAAAAAGACGACATTGTCGACATTTACGACATAGACGACATTGACGAAATTTACGACATTGACAACATAGATGACATAGATGACGTAGACGACATAGACGACATAGACGACATTGACGACATTGACGACATAGGCGATATTGACGACATTGACGACATTGACGACATTAAGGACATTGATGCAATTGACGACATAGACGACATAGATGGCATTGACGACATTCACGACGTAGACGACTCAGATGGCAACGACAACATATACGACATTGACGACATTGAGGAAGTAGACGGCCTAGTCGACATAGACGACATAATCGACATTGACAACATTTACAACAAAGACAATATTGAAGACATAACCGACTAAGACGACATAGACGATATTGACGCAAGTTGACGAAACAGACGAAATAGACGACATAGACCACGTAGACGACATAGACGACATAGAAGACATAGACGACATAGACGACATTGACATTGACGACATTGACGACATTGACAACGTGGACGACATTGACCACTTTGGCAACATAGACGACTTAGTCGACATAGACTACATAATCGGCATTGACAACATTTACAACAAAGACAATATTGAAGACATAACCAAGACGATATAGACGACATAGACGACATTAACGACATTGACGACATAGAAGATGTAGACGAAATATACGACATAGATGACATTAATGACTTTGACGACATTTTCAACATTGACGACATTGAAGACATTAATGACGTACACAACATAGATGACGTATGAGACAGATAGTATAGATGGCATTCATAACATAGAAGACATTGACAGTATATACAGCATTGACGACATTGACTACATAGACCACATTGACGATATTGACAACATTGACGACATTGACAACGTTGACGACATTGACGACATTGGCGACATAGACGACTTAGTCGACATAGACGACATAATCGACATTGACAACATTTACAACAAAGACAATATTGAGGACATAACCGACTAATACGACATAGACAACACGGACGAAGTTGACGATATTGACGACACAGACGACATAGACGACATAGACGACGTAGACGACATAGACGACATAGACGACATTGACGACATTGACGACATTGACGACATTGCCGACATTCACGACATAGACGACATAGACAACAGATCTGACATTGACGACTTTGACAACATGGACGACATTGACGACATTGACGATGTTGACGACATAGACGACATAGACGACATTGACGACATTGACGAAATTGACGACATTGATAACATTGACGACATTAACGACATAGACGATATTGACGACGTTGACGTCATAGACGACATTGACAACATAGATGATATTGACGTCTTTGACGACTTTGACAACATTGACGACATAAACGACATAGACAACAGACATGACATTCATGATATTAACTACATTGACGACATTGACTGTATATATGACATTGAAGATATTGACGACATAGACTAAATTGATGACATTGACGACGTAGACGATGTAGGCGACATAGACGACATAGACGACATAGATGACATTAATGACATTGACGACATTGACAACATAGACGACATTGACGATATTGACGACATAGACGACTTACACGACATATACCACATAATCGACACTGACGACATTTACAACAAAGACAATATTGATGACATAAACGACTACTACGACATAGACGACATCGACGACATAGACGACATTGACGACAATCACGACATAGACAACATAGATGACTTTGACGACATTGATGACATTGACGACTTTCACGACATAGACGACAAGAGGACATAGACGACATTCATGATAATGACGACTTAGATGTCATCGACGTGTTACACGACTTAGACGGCATTGACGACATTGATGTCATTGACGTCATTCACGATATAGACGATATTGACGACATTGACGATTTTGACGATTTGACGATATTGACGACATTGACGACTTTGACGATATAGACGACATAGACGACATAGAAGACATTGACCACATAGATGACATAGACGACATTCACAACATTGACGACATTGACGACATTTACGACATTGACGACAATGGCGACATTGACGACAATGGCGACATTGACGATATTGAAGGTATTGACAACATTGATGAAATTGATGACATTGAGATCATTGATGACATAGACGATATTGACGACATTGACAACATTGACGACAATGACGACATTGACGACCTTCGACGACATTGACGACATTGACCACATTCACGACATTGACGATATTGACGACATTGACAATATTGACGACTTTCAGAACATTGACGACATCGACGAAATCGAAGACTTTCACAACATAGACGTCATTGACGACATTCACGACATTGACGACATTTACGACATTGACGACATAGACGACATTGACAACATTAACGACATAGACGATATTGACGACATTGACGACATTGCCGACATAGACGACATAGACGACATAGACGAAATTGAGGACATTGACGACATTGACGACATAGACGACATAGACGATATTTACGACTTTGACGACATTGCTGCCACAGACTACATAGACGACATAGACAACATATACGACATCGACGACATTGACGACATTGACGACATTGACAACATTGTTGACATAGACAACATACAGGACATAGACGATATTGACGACTTTGACGACATTGACGTCATAGACGACATAGACAACACATACGACATTGACAACATTGACAACATTGACGACAGTGTCGACATTGACGACATAGTCGATACTGATGACATTGACAGTATTGACGACATAGACAACATAGACGACATGGACGTCATTGACGACATTGAGGACATTGACGACATAGACGACATAGACGACATTGACTATATTGCCGACATTGGCGACATTTACGACATTGTCGATATTGACGACTTTCACACCATTGACGACTTTCGTAACGTAGACGACATTGACAACATTCACGAAATTTATAACATATACGAGTTAGGCGACATTGACGACATTGACGACATAGACGAAATTGACGAAATTGACGACATTGAGAACAGACGACATAGACGATATTGACGACTTTGACGATATTGACGATATTGACGACATTGACGATATTGACGACAATGACGATATTGACGACATAGACGATATTGACGAAATTGTCGACATTGACGACATAGACGACATAGACGATATTTTCTACTTTGACGACAGTGTCGATATTGACGACATATACGTTATAGACGACGTATACAACATATACAAGATCGACGACATTGACGGCATTGACGACAGAGACGACATTGACAACATTGACGACCTAGACGACATAGACGACATAGACGATATTGACGACTTTGATGACATTGCCGCCATTGACTACATAGACGACATAGACGACATAGACAACATATACGACATCAACGACATTGACGACATTGCCGACATTGCCGACATTGACGACATTGACAACATTGACGACATAGACGACATAGAGGTCATAGAGGATATTGACGACTTTGACGACATTGACGTCATAGACGTTATAGACAACACATACGACATTGACAACATTGACAACATTGACGACAGTGTCGAGATTGACGACATTATTGATATTGATGACATTGACAGTATTGATGACATAGACGACATAGACGACATTGATTATATTGCCGACATTGGCGACATTTATGACATTGACGATATTGTCGACTTTCACACCATTGTCGACATTCATGACATAGACGACATTGACAACATTCACGACATTCATGACATATACGACTTAGGCGACATTGACGACATAGACGACAATGACGAAATTGACGACATTGAGAACAGAGGACATAGACGACGTATACAACATATACAACATCGACGATATTGACGGCATTGACGACATTGACGACATTGACCATATGCCGACAATGATGACAATGACGACATTGACGACATAGACGATATTGACGAAATTGTCGACATTGATGACATAGACGACATAGACGATATTGACGACTTTGACGACATTGCCGATATTGACGACATATACGTTATAGACGACGTATACAACATATACAACATCGACGACATTGACGGCATTGACGACATTGACGACATTGACAACATTGACGACATAGACGACATATACGACATAGACGATATTGACGACTTTTACGACATTGATGTCATTCACGACATAGACGACATTGACGACAGAGAAGACATAGACGATATAGTTGTAATTGTCGACATTGACTGACTTAGACGACATTGACGAATTAGTAAACATTGGCGACATTGACGACATTGACACAATTGACGACATAGACGACATAGGGGACATTAACGATATTGACGACTTTGACTAAATTGACGACTATGACGACATTGACGACTTTGACGACATTGACGGCATTGACGACATTGAAGACATAGACGATGTAGACGACATTACTGACATAGATGACAATAACGACATAGACGATATTGACGTCTTTGACGACATAGACGACATAGACAACGTATACGATATTGACTACATTGAAAACATTGACGACATTGACGATTTTGACAACATACATGTCATTGACGACATACATGACATTGACGACATAGACAACATAGATGACATTCACGACATTGACGACATTCACGACTTAGAAGACATAGAGAACATATACGACATTGACATAATTGACAACATTGACGACATTGACGACATTGACGACATTGACCACATAGACGATGTATACGACACAGATGACAGACGACATAAACTACATTGACGACATTGACGACATTAACGACATAGACGATATTGACGACATTGACGACATAGATGACAATGACGACATAGACGATATTGACGTCTTTCACGACACGGACGACATAGACGACTTAGACGACAATGATGACATTGACGACATTGACGACATTGTTGACATTGATGACTTTGACGACTTTGACAACAATGACGACTTTGACGAAATAGACGATATTGACGTATTTCACGACATTGACGACTTTCATGAAATAGACGACATTAACGACAAAACGACATTGACGACATTGACAACATAGACGATATTGACGACAATGGCGACATTGACGCCATTGTTTACATTGACGACAAAGACGTTTTCAGAACATTGACGACTTCCACGACATTGAAGACTTTCACGACATAGACGTCACTGACGACATTCACATTGACGACATTTACGACATAGACGACTTTGACAACATTAGCGACATGGACGATATTGACGACATTGACGACATTGCCGACACAGACGACATAGACGACATAGACGATATTGACGATTTTGACGACACTGACGACAGTAAAGACATAGACGACATAGACAAAATGTAGGACATTGTGGACATTGACAACATTGAGTACATTCACGAAATTGACTACATTGACGAAATTGACGAGATACACGACGTAGAAAACATTGACGACATTGCCGGCTTTGACGACATAGACAACGTAGACGACATAAACAACATATATGACATCGACGACATTTACGACATTGACAACATTGACGATATTGACGACATTGACAACATTGCCGACATTAACGGCATATACGATGTAGACGACGTATACAACATATACAACATCGACGATATTGACGGCATTGACGACATTGACAACATTGACCATATCGCCGACATTGACGACATGACGACATTGACGACCTAGACGATATTGACGTAATTGACGACATTGACGACATAGACGACATAGACGATGTATACAACATACACAACATCGACGACATTGACGGCATTGACGACATTGATGACATGGACCATATTGCCGACATTGACGACAATGACGACATTGACAACATAGACGACATAGACGACATATACGATATTGACGACATTTACGACATTGACGACATTCACGACATAGACGGCAATGACGACAGTGAAGACATAGACGAAATAGTTGTAATTGTCGACATTGACGACTTAGACGACATTGACGATTTAGACGACATTGGCGACATTGATGACTTTGACAAAATTGACGACATAGACGACATAGAGTACATAGACGATATTGACGATTTTGACGACAATGACGTCTTTGACGACATTGACGACTTTCACGACATTGACAAATTTCATTACATAGACGACATTGACAACATTTACGACATTGACAACATTCATGACATAGACGACTTAGGCGACATTGACGACATTGACGAAATAGACGAAATTGACGAAATTGACGACATTGACGACATAGACGACATAGACTTTATTGACGACTTTGACGACATTGCCAACATTGACTACATATACGACATAGACGACATATACAACATATACAACATCGACGACATTGACGGCATTGACTACATGACGACATTGACAACATTGACGACATAGACGACATAGACGTCATAGACGATATTGACGAATTTGACGACATTGACGACATTTACGAAATTGTCGACATTCTCGACTTACATGACATTGACGACATTGACGACATTGACGACATAGACGACATTGACGACATCGACGACATTGACGACATTTACGACTTTAACGACTTTTACGACACTGACGTTATTGACGACATTGGCAACTTTGACGACACAGACGACATAGACTACATTGACAACATTGACGACACAGACGATGTACACGACGTTGACCACATGGACGATATTGACGACATGTGCGACATAGACGACACTGATGATATTGACGACAATGAAGACATAGACGACATAGACGACATTGACGACATTGACGACATGGTCGACTTAGACGTCATTGACGACATTGAAGGCATTATCGATGTAGACGACGTAGGTCGCGACATTGACGACATAGTCGAAATAGACGGCACAGACGGAATAGACGACATTGACGACTTTGACGACGTTGACATAGACGACATAGACGACATAGATGACATTAATGACATTGACGACATTGACGACATTAACGACATTGATGATGTAGGCGACATAGGCGACATAGGAGACATGGACAGTATAGACGGCATTGATGACATAGAAGATAGACATTATAGATGGCATTGACGACATTGACAACATTGACGACATTGACGATTTTGTCGACATAGACGACATAGACGACATTGAACACATTGACGATATTGACGACATTGACGACATAGACGACTTAGATGACAAAGACGACATAAGCGACATTGACGACATTTACAACAAAGACAACATTGATGACATAAACAACTAAGACGTCATAGACGACATTGACGATTTTGACAAGGTTGACATTATTGACGATATTGACGACACAGATGACATAGACGACGTAGACTACGTAGACGACGTAGACGACATAGACAACATTGATGACATTGACGACATTAACGACAGTGACGACATAGATGACATAGTCGACAATGTTGACTTTCACAACATAGACGACATTGACGACATTGACGACATTCACGACATAGATGACACAGACGACATAGAGAACATACACGACATTGACGACATTGACTACATAGTCGACCTATACGACATAGACGACATAGACGACATAGACAACAATGACGACTTTGACGACATTGACGACATTAACGACATAGACGATATTGACGACATTACCGACATAGATGACAATGGTGACGTAGACGATATTGACGTCTTTGACGACATTGACTACATAGACGACACAGACGACAAAGACAACGCATACGATATTGACTACATTGAAAACATTGACGATATTGAAACAATATGTCATTGACTTCATAGATGACATTGATGACATAGGCAACATAAATGACATTGTCGACATTGACGACTTTGACGACTTTGACGACAATGACGACATTGACGAAATAGACAACATTGACGTATTTCACGACATTGACAACTTTCATGACATACACGACATTTACGACATTGACGACATTGTCGACATTGACAAAATATACGACATTGTGGACATTGACAGCATTGGCGACATTTTCACGATATTGACTACATTGACGACATTGACGACATACACGACATTGACAACATTGACGACATTGCCGGCATTGACGACGTAGACGACATAGACGCCATAAACAATATATATGACATCGACTGCATTTACGACATTGACGACATTGACGATATTGACGACATTGACAACATTTCGGACGTTGACGACATATACGACATAGACGCCGAATACAACATATACAACATCGACGATATTGACGGCGTTGACGACATTGACAACATTGACCATATCGCCGACATTGACGACATGACGACATTGACGACCTAGACGATATTGACGAAATAGACGACATTGACGACATAGACGACATTGACGACATAGACGACATAGACGATATTGGCGACTTTGATAACATTGCCGACATTTACGACATATACGACATAGACGACGTATACAACATATACAACATCAACGACATTGACGACATTGACGACATTGACGACATGGACCATATTGCCGACATTGACGACAATGACGACATTGACAACATAGACGACATAGACGACATATACGATATTGACGACATTTACGACATTGACGACATTCACGACATAGACGGCAATGACGACAGAGAAGACATAGACGAAATAGTTGTAATTGTCGACATTGACGACTTAGACGACATTGACAAATTAGACGACATATGCAACATTGACGACATAGTTGATATTGACGAAATTGACGACATAGATAACATAGACGTTATTGACGACGTCGACAACATTGTCGACATAGACGACATAGACGTCATTGACGATATTGAAGACTTTGACGACATTGACGACATTTACGACATTGTCGACATTCTCGACTTACATGACATTGATGACATTGACGACATAGGCAACATTGACGACATCGACGACATTGACGACATTTACGACCTTAAAGACTTTCACGACACTGACATTATTGACGACGTTGGCAACTTTGACGACACAGACGACATAGACTACATTAACAACATTGACGACACAGACGAAGTACAGGATGTAGACCACATGGACGACATTGACGACATGTACAACATAGACGACATTGACGACATTGACGACATTCATGACATTGATGACTTAGATGACAAAGAGATCATATACGACATTGACGACATTGTCAACTTTGACGTTATTTACGACATTGACGACATTGATCACATAGACGACGTGGACGACATAGACGACATAGACGACATTGACGACACTGACGACATTGACGACATTGACCACATTGACGACGTAGACGACACAGATGACATAGACGACATAAACGACATTGACGACATTGACGACATTGACGACATTGACGACATTGACGATATTGACAATATATATTTCATTGACGACATAGACGACATTGAGGACATAGACGACATAGACGACATTGACTACGTTGACGACATTTACGAGATTGACGACATTGACAACAACGACGACATTGACGTAATTGATGACATTGACGACATGTACGACATAGACGACATAGACAACATATACGACATTGTCGACATTGACAACATTGACAGCATTGACGACATTGACGACATTGCCCATCTAGACGACATAGACGACATTGACGTCATTTGACGACATTGCCGATATTCAAGACATTGACGATATAGAGGATGTAGAGAACATAGACGACATTGACGAAATTGACAACATAGACAACATTGACGAAATTGATGATTTAGACGACATAGACGACATTGACGCCATTGACGACATTGACGTCATTGACAACATTCACGACATTCACGACATTAATTTTCGTTTCTCTGTGAGGCACTTGATGGGTTAAATAACAGGCTACGGACATTAGGCGTCTTCTTTGATTTAACAAAAGCGTTTGATTGTGTTGATCACAAAATATTGTTGCAGAAGTTGGAACATTATGGAATACGGGGAGTAGCCCACAACTGGTTCACCTCTTACTTTAATAATAGACAACAGAAGGTAATTCTCCGCAGTGTAGAAAATGGCTATGAAGTGCAATCCCAATGGGGCACAATTAAGTATTGGTTCCCCAGGGGTCTGTTTTGTTACCATTGCTGTTTCTTATTTATATAAATGATATGCCTTCGTGTATAACAGGGGATTGTAAAATATTTTTGTTTGCTGATGATACCAGCTTGGTAGTGAAGGATGTTGCTCGTAATATTGACACAGTATCAAATAATGCAGTTCAAGAGATAAGTTCATGGCTAATAGAAAACAAGTTGATGTTAAATCACAGTAAAACTCAGTTTTTACAATTTCTAACACATAATTTGACGAAATCTGACATTATGATTACACATAATGGGCATGTGATAAGTGAGACTGAACAGTTCAAATTTCTAGGTGTTCATATAGACAGTAAGCTGTCATGGAAAGCCCATGTTCAGGATCTTGTTCCAAAACTAAATTCTGCTATATTTACCATTAAAACAATATCTGAGATAAGTGATTTTTCAACACGAAAAGTAGACTATTTCGCTTACTTTCACTCACTTATGACGTACGGCATTGTTTTTTGGGGTAACTCGCCTGATGCAAAAAGGATATTTCTGGCTCAAAAACGGGCGGTTCGAGCAATATCTGGTGTAAGTTCGCGAACGTCATGTCGACCCCTTTACAGTAGTCTGGGAATTTTGACTCTGGCGTCACAATACGTCTTTTCTTTAATGTCGTTTGTTGTTAATAATATCATCTTATTCCCACGAGTTAGTATCTTTCACTCGGTGAATACTAGACAGATGTCTAATCTACATTTGCACCACACCACCTTAACACTTGTGCAGAAAGGGGTGCAGTATTCTGCGGCATCCATTTTCAATAAGCTGCCACAAGAACTTAAGAATCTTGGCACTAATCCACATGCTTTCAAATCTAAATTGAAGGGTTACCTCGTGGCTCACTCCTTTTATTCTGTCGAGGAACTCCTCGAAAAGTTAAAGAATTAAGCTAATTTATTTTTTCTTTATTGATTCATTTCATTTTGTCTTAAGATTGTCGTGTGCAAAGGACTACTTAAAATTTTTCTATTCCCATTATTGTGTAACAATTAAAGTATTGACTTGTTCCATGACCATGCAGTCTTACACCTGAAGTGGGTCCTATGGAACAGAAAAAACAAATAAATAAAATAAAATTAAATGACATTTACGTAATTGACAACATTGACGACATTGACGACACTGACGACATTGACGACATTGACGACATTAACGACATAGACAACAATGACGACTTTGACGACATTGACGAGATTAACGACATAGACTATATTGACGACATTACCGACATAGATGACAATGACGACGTAGACGATATTGACGTCTTTGACGACATTGACTACATAGACGACACAGACGACAAAGACAACGCATACGATATTGACTACATTGAAAACATTGACGATATTGAAACAATATGTCATTGACTTCATAGATGACATTGATGACATAGGCGACATAAATGACATTGTCGACATTGACGACTTTGACGACTTTGACGACAATGACGACATTGACGAAATAGACAACATTGACGTATTTCACGACATTGACAACTTTCATGACATAGACGACATTTACGACATTGACGACATTGTCGACATTGACAAAATATACGACATTGTGGACATTGACAGCATTGGCGACATTTTCACGATATTGACTACATTGACGACATTGACGACATACACGACATTGACAACATTGACGACATTGCCGGCATTGACGACGTAGACGACATAGACGCCATAAACAATATATATGACATCGACTGCATTTACGACATTGACGACATTGACGATATTGACGACATTGACAACATTTCGGACGTTGACGACATATACGACATAGACGCCGAATACAACATATACAACATCGACGATATTGACGGCGTTGACGACATTGACAACATTGACCATATCGCCGACATTGACGACATGACGACATTACGACCTAGACGATATTGACGAAATAGACGACATTGACGACATAGACGACATAGACGATATTGGCGACTTTGATAACATTGCCGACATTTACGACATATACGACATAGACGACGTATACAACATATACAACATCAACGACATTGACGACATTGACGACATTGACGACATGGACCATATTGCCGACATTGACGACAATGACGACATTGACAACATAGACGACATAGACGACATATACGATATTGACGACATTTACGACATTGACGACATTCACGACATAGACGGCAATGACGACAGAGAAGACATAGACGAAATAGTTGTAATTGTCGACATTGACGACTTAGACGACACTGACAAATTAGACGACATATGCGACATTGACGACATAGTTGATATTGACGAAATTGACGACATAGATAACATAGACGTTATTGACGACGTCGACAACATTGTCGACATAGACGACATAGACGTCATTGACGATATTGAAGACTTTGACGACATTGACGACATTTACGACATTGTCGACTTACATGACATTGATGACATTGACGACATAGGCAACATTGACGACATCGACGACATTGACGACATTTACGACCTTAAAGACTTTCACGACACTGACATTATTGACGACGTTGGCAACTTTGACGACACAGACGACATAGACTACATTAACAACATTGACGACACAGACGAAGTACAGGATGTAGACCACATGGACGACATTGACGACATGTACAACATAGACAACATTGACGACATTGACGACATTGACGACATTCATGACATTGATGACTTAGATGACAAAGAGATCATATACGACATTGACGACATTGTCAACTTTGACGTTATTTACGACATTGACGACATTGATCACATAGACGACGTGGACGACATAGACGACATAGACGACATTGACGACACTGACGACATTGACGACATTGACCACATTGACGACGTAGACGACACAGATGACATAGACGACATAAACGATATTGACGACATTGACGACATTGACGACATTGACGATATTGACAATATATATTTCATTGACGACATAGACGACATTGAGGACATAGACGACATAGACGACATTGACTACGTTGACGACATTTACGAGATTGACGACATTGACAACAACGACGACATTGACGTAATTGATGACATTGACGACATGTACGACATAGACGACATAGACAACATATACGACATTGTCGACATTGACAACATTGACAGCATTGACGACATTGACGACATTGCCCATCTAGACGACATAGACGACATTGACGTCATTTGACGACATTGCCAATATTCAAGACATTGACGATATAGAGGATGTAGAGAACATAGACGACATTGACGAAATTGACAACATAGACAACATTGACGAAATTGATGATTTAGACGACATAGACGACACTGACGCCATTGACGACATTGACGTCATTGACAACATTCACGACATTCACGACATTAATTTTCGTTTCTCTGTGAGGCACTTGATGGGTTAAATAACAGGCTACGGACATTAGGCGTCTTCTTTGATTTAACAAAAGCGTTTGATTGTGTTGATCACAAAATATTGTTGCAGAAGTTGGAACATTATGGAATACGGGGAGTAGCCCACAACTGGTTCACCTCTTACTTTAATAATAGACAACAGAAGGTAATTCTCCGCAGTGTAGAAAATGGCTATGACGTGCAATCCCAATGGGGCACAATTAAGTATTGGTTCCCCAGGGGTCTGTTTTGTTACCATTGCTGTTTCTTATTTATATAAATGATATGCCTTCGTGTATAACAGGGGATTGTAAAATATTTTTGTTTGCTGATGATACCAGCTTGGTAGTGAAGGATGTTGCTCGTAATATTGACACAGTATCAAATAATGCAGTTCAGGAGATAAGTTCATGGCTAATAGAAAACAAGTTGATGTTAAATCACAGTAAAACTCAGTTTTTACAATTTCTAACACATAATTTGACGAAATCTGACATTATGATTACACATAATGGGCATGTGATAAGTGAGACTGAACAGTTCAAATTTCTAGGTGTTCATATAGACAGTAAGCTGTCATGGAAAGCCCATGTTCAGGATCTTGTTCCAAAACTAAATTCTGCTATATTTACCATTAAAACAATATCTGAGATAAGTGATTTTTCAACACGAAAAGTAGTCTACTTCGCTTACTTTCACTCACTTATGACGTACGGCATTGTTTTTTGGGGTAACTCGCCTGATGCAAAAAGGATATTTCTGGCTCAAAAACGGGCGGTTCGAGCAATATCTGGTGTAAGTTCGCGAACGTCATGTCGACCCCTTTTCAGTAGTCTGGGAATTTTGACTCTGGCGTCACAATACGTCTTTTCTTTAATGTCGTTTGTTGTTAATAATATCAGCTTATTCCCACGAGTTAGTATCTTTCACTCGGTGAATACTAGACAGATGTCTAATCTACATTTGCACCACACTACCTTAACACTTGTGCAGAAAGGGGTGCAGTATTCAGCGGCATCCATTTTCAATAAGCTGCCACAAGAACTTAAGAATCTTGGCACTAATCCACATGCTTTCAAATCTAAATTGAAGAGTTACCTCGTGGCTCACTCCTTCTATTCTGTCGAGGAACTCCTCGAAAAGTTAAAGAATTAAGCTAATTTATTTTTTCTTTATTGATTCTTTTCATTTTGTCTTAAGATTGTCGTGTGCAAAGGACTACTTAAAATTTTTCTATTCCCATTATTGTGTAACAATTAAAGTATTGACTTGTTCCATGACCATGCAGTCTTACTCCTGAAGTGGGTCCTATGGAACAGAAAAAACAAATAAATAAAATAAAATTAAATGACATTTACGTAATTGACAACATTGACGACATTGACGACACTGACGACATTGACGACATTGACCACATAGACGACGTAGACGACACAGATGACATAGATGACATGAACGACATTGAGGACATAGACGACATAGACGACATTGACGACATTAACGACATAGACGATATTGACGACATGACGACATAGATGACAATGACGACATAGACAATATTGACGTCTTTGACGACATTGATTACATAGACGACATAGACAACATATATGACATTGACTACATTGACAACATTGACGACATTGACGACATTAACGATATTGACAATATATATTTCATTGACGACATAGACGACATTGAGGACATTGACGACATAGACGACATTGACGACGTTGACGACATTTACGATATTGACGACATAGCCTACAAGGACGACATTGATGTAATTGACGACAATGACGACATAGACGATATTGACGATATTGACGAGATTGACGACATTGACGACATAGACGACATAGACAACATATACGACATTGTCAACATTGACAACATTGATGGCATTGACGACATTGATGACGTAGACGACGTAGCTCGCGACATTGACGACATAGACGAAATAGACAACACAGACGAAATAGGCGACATTGACGACTTTGACGACGTTGACATAGACGACATGGACGACATAGAATACATTAATGACATAGATGACAATGACAACATTGACGTTATTAACGACATTGATGATGCAGACGACATAGACGACATGGGAGACATGGACAGTATTGACGGGATTGACGACATAGAAGATAGACACTATAGAAAGCATTGACGACATTGACAACACAACACAACACAATTTTGACGACGTAGTCGACATAGACGACATTGAACACATTGACGATATTAACGACATTGACGACATAGACGACTTAGACGACAAAGACGACATAATCGACATTGACGACATTTACAACAAAGACAACATTTATGGCATTAACAACTAAGATGACATAGACGACTTAGACGACATTGACGACTTTGACAAGGTTGACGACATTGACGATATTGGCGACACAGACGATATAGACGACGTAGATGACATAGACAACATTGACGACATTGACGACTTTGACGACTTTGACGACCTTACGATATTGACGACATAGACAACATTGACGACATTTACGACATTGACGACATTCACGTCATAGATAACTTAGACGACCTAGATAACATATACGACATTGACGTAAATGACAACATTGACGACATTGACGACACTGACGACATTGACGACATTGACCACATAGACGACGTAGACGACATAGATGACAGACGACATAAACGACATTGACGACTTTGACGACATCGACGACATTAACGACATAGACGACATTAACGACATTGACGATATTGACGACATTGACGACATAGATGACAATGACGACATAGACGATATTGACGTCTTTGACGACATTGACGACATAGACGTCATAGAAGACATTGAACACATTGACGATATAGACGGTATTGACGACATAGACGACTTAGAAGACAAAGACGCCATAATCGACATTGACGACATTTACAACAAAGACAACATTGATGACATAAACAAATTAGACGACTTTGACGATTTTGACAAGGTTGACGATATTGACGATATTGACGACACAGATGACATAGACGACATAGACTACGTAGACGACATGGACGACATAGACAACATTGACGATATTGACGACATTAACGTCATTGACGATATAGATGACATGTTGACTTTCACGACATAGACGACATTGACGACATTCACGACATTGACGACATTCACGACATAGATGACTTAGACGACATAGAGAACATATACGACATTGACGACATTGACCACATAGACGACATAGACGACATTGACGTAATTGTGACTGTGACGACATTCAAGACATAGACGACATAGACGATGTAGAGGACATAGACGACATTGACGAAATTGACGACATAGACGACATTGACGAAATTGATGATATAGACGACATTGATAATATTTAAGACATTGACGACATTCATGACATAGACGTCTTAGGCGTCATTGATACATTCACGACATAGATGATATTGACGAAATCGACGACATTGACAACATAGACGACATAGACGACATTCACAACATTGACGACAGAGAAGACGTTATTGAATACGTTGGCAACATTGACGTCACAGACGACATAGACTACATTGACGACATTGACGACACAGATGAAACAGACGACGTAGACTACATGCACGACATTGACGACATTGACGACATGTACTACATAGACGACATTGACGCCATTGAAGACATTGACGACATAGACGACATAGGCGACATAGACGACATGGACGACATATACGACATTGACGACATTCACGACATTGACGACATTCATGACATTGACGACAGTGAAGACTTAGATGACATAGATGTAATTGTCGACTTTGAGGATATTGATGACATTAACAACATAGATGACTTAGACGACATAAATGACATAGACGACACAGACGACATAGACGACGTAGACGACATAGACAACATTGACGACATTCACGTCATTCACGACATAGATGACTTAGACGACATAGAGAACATATACGACATTGACGTAATTGACAACATTGACGACATTGACGACACTGACGACATTGACGACATTGACCACATAGATGACGTAGACGACACAGGTGACAGACGACATGAACGACATTGACGACATTGACGTCATTGACGACATTAAAGAGATAGACAATATTGACGACATTGACGACATAGATGACAATGACGTCATCGACGATTTGACGTCTTTGACGACATTGACAATATAGACGACATAAACGACATAGACGACTTAGACGACAAAGACGACATAATCGACATTGACGACATTTGCAACAAAGACTACATTGATGACATAAACAACTAAGATGACATAGACGACACAGACGACATTGACGACTTTGACGAGGTTGACGATATTGACGATATTGACGACACAGACGACATAGACGATGTAGACGTCATAGACAACATTGACGACATTGACGACGTTGATGACATAGACAACATTGATGACTTTCACGACATAGACGACATTGACGACATTAACGATATTGACGACATTCATGACATAGATGACTTAGATGACACAGAGAACATATACGACATTGACGACTTTGACAACATTGACGACATTGACGACATTGATTACATAGACGACGTAGACGACATAGACGGCAATGACGACTGTGACACATTTACGATATTGACGTCATAGACGACATTGGCGACTTTTACGACATTGACGACATTCACGCTATAGATGACTTAGTCGACATAGAGAACATATACGACATTGACGTAACTGACAACATTGACGACATTGACGACACTGACGACATTAACGACATTGACCACATAGAAGACATAGACGATACAGATCACATAGACGACATAAACGACATTGACGACATTGACGACATTGACGATATTGACAATATATATTTCATTGGCGACATAGACGACATTGAGGACATTTACGAGATAGACGACATTGGCGACGTTGACGACATTTACGATATTGATGACATTGACAACAAGGAAGACATTGACGTAATTGACGACAATGACGACATAGACGACATAGACGATATTGACGATTTTGACGAGATTGACGACATTGACGACATAGACGACATAGACGACATAGACGACATATACAACATTGTCGACATTGACAACATTGACGGCATTGACGACATTGATGACGTAGACGACATAGGTCGCGACATTGACGACATACACGAAATAGACAACACAGACAAAATAGACGACATTGACGACTTTGGCGACGTTGACATAGACGACGTAGACGACATAGAATACATTAATGACATAGACAACATTGACAACATTGACGACATTAACGAAATTGATGATGTAGACGACATAGACGACATAGGAGGCATGGACAGTATAGACAGCATTGACGACATAGAAGATAGTCACTATAGACGGCATTGACGACATTGACCACATTGACGATTTTGACGACATAGTCGACATAGACGACATTGAACACATTGACGGTATTGACAACATTGACGACATAGACGATTTAGACGACAAAGACGACATAATCGACATTGACGACATTTACAACGAAGACAACATTGATGACATAAACAAATAAGATGACATAGACGACTTATACGACATTGACGACTTTGACAAGGTTGGCGATATTGACGATATTGACGACACAGACGACATAGACGATGTAGACGGCATAGACAACATTGACGACATTGACGTCATTGACGACATTGATGACATAGACAACATTGATGACTTTCACGACACAGACGACATTGACGACATTCACGACATAGATAACTTAGATGACATAGAGAACATATACGACATTGACGACATTGACAACATTGACGACATTGACAACGTTGACGACATTGATCACATAGACGACGTAGACGACATAGACGACATAGACGACATAGACGACAATGACGACTTTGTAGACATTTACGATATTGACGACATAGACGACATTGACGACATTTACGACATTCACGACATAGATGACTTAGACGACATAGAGAACATATACGACATTGACATAATTGACAACATTGACGACATTGACGACACTGACGACATTGACATTGACCACATAGATTATGTAGACGACACAGATGACATAGACGACATGAACGACATTGACGACATTGACGACATTGGCGACATTGACGACATTAAAGACATAGACAATATTGACGACATTGACGACTTAGATGACAATGTCTACATAGACGATATTGACGTCTTTGACGACATTGACGACATAGACGACATAAACGACATAGACAACATATACGACATTGACTACATTGACAACATTGACGACATTCACGACATTGACGGTATTGACAATATATATTTCATTGACTACATAGACGACATTGAGGACATAGATGACATAGACGACATTGACGAAGTTGACGACATTTGCAGTGTGGGGGAGTGGCCATGTATGTAAAAAACGATTTTTCATCGGAGTCAATCGATTTTTCTAAACACTGCACAGAACAGATATTTGAATGTTGTTCAGGAGTTGTTAATGTTAATGGAACTAAACTAGTAATAGTTGTTATTTATAGATCCCCTGACTCAGATTTTAAAATGTTTCTGCCCAAGCTAGAATTGGTTCTGGGTTCACTGTATAGGAAGTATAATAATTTAATTGTGTGTGGAGATTTCAACATTAATTGTGTAGGTGATAGCTCAAGGAAAAGTCAGCTTTTAGATCTATTTAATTCCTATAACATGATGCAAACTGTATTTTTTCCAACGAGAGTGCAAGGAAATAGCAGTTCTACCATTGACAATATTTTTGTTCATTCTTCATTATTAGAGGGGCACTCTGTCAGCAGAATAGTAAATGGCCTATCAGACCACGATGACCAACTTTTAATTCTAAAAAGTATTTGTTCTCAAACAAATGTTAAACATACATATCAACTACTCAGAAAAGTTAATCCAGTTGCAATTGAGACCTTTTTAAGCCTAATTAAGGAACAAGACTGGCAGGATGTTTATAGTGCTGATAATGCAGATGATAAATATAATGCTTTTCTGAACACATTTCTTATGCTGTTTGAAAGTTGCTTTCCGCTAGAACGCTCAAAACAGGGTACTTTCAGTAACAGACAGCCAGGGTGGATGACAAAGGGGATAAGAGTATCATGTAGAACTAAGCGGGAGTTGTATCAAAATGTTAGAAGCAGTCAGAATGAAGATGCAGTAGCTCATTACAAACAGTACTGTAAGGTTCTGAAAAATGTCATTAAGAATGCAAAAAGTATGTGGTACGCAAAAAGAATAGCAAACTCTCGGGATAAAATTTAAACTATCTGGTCAGTCGTGAAGGAAGTGTCTGGTCAGGAGCAGCAGTTAGAAGATATAACGTCAGTGCGTAGTAGGAATTTTTCTGTTACTGACAAATTAGATATATGTGCAATATTCAATAATCACTTTCTGAATATAGTAGAGGAACTAAACAAAACTCTAGTTTCTACAGGTAATCATATAACGTTTTAAGAAAATGCGTTTCCGAGTCTGTTGCCCGAAATGATCATTCATGATACTTCCACAAGTGAGATTGAGTCAATAATTAAATCACTAAAGACTAAGGACTCTTGTGGATATGATGGGGTATCTAGCAGAATTCTAAAGTACTGTTCTCCATATGTTAGCCCAGTACAAAGCCATATTTGTAATTTTTCTTTTCAGAATGGTCAGTTTCCTAACAGATTAAAATACTCAGTAGTGTAACCGCTTTATAAAAAAGGAGAAAGGGATAATGTAGACAACTATGTACCTATTTCTATGCCATCAGTTTTTTCCAAAGTTATTGAAAAGGCTGTATATTCAAGATTAATTGATCATTTCAGTTCACATAATATCCTGTCAAACGTACAGTTTGGTTTTAGAAGTGGTTTAACGACCGAAAACGCTATATTTTCGTTTCTCTGTGAGGCACTCGATGGGTTAAATAAGAGGCTACGGACATTAGGCGTCTTCTTTGATTTAACAAAAGCGTTTGATTGTGTTGATCACAAAATATTGTTGCAGAAGTTGGAACATTATGGAATATGGGGAGTAGCCCACAACTGGTTCACCTCTTACTTTAATAATAGACAACAGAAGGTAATTCTCCGTAGTGTAGAAAATGGCTATGACGTGCAATCCCAATGGGGCACAAATAAGTATGGGGTGCCCCAGGGGTCTGTTTTGGGACCATTGCTGTTTCTTATTTATATAAATGATATGCCTTCGAGTATAACAGGTGAATTTAAAATATTTTTGTTTGCTGATGATACCAGCTTGGTAGTGCAGGATGTTGCTCGTAATATTGACACAGTATCAAATAATGCAGTTCAAGAGATAAGTTCATGGCTAATAGAAAACAAGTTGATGTTAAATCACAGTAAAACTCAGTTTTTACAATTTCTAACACATAATTTGACGAAATCTGTCATTATGATTACACATAATGGGCATGTGATAAGTGAGACTGAACAGTTCAAATTTCTAGGTGTTCATATAGACAGTAAGCTGTCATGGAAAGCCCATGTTCAGGATCTTGTTCCAAAACTAAATTCTGCTATATTTACCATTAGAACAATATCTGAGATAAGTGATTTTTCAACACGAAAAGTAGACTATTTCGCTTACTTTCACTCACTTATGACGTACGGCATTGTTTTTTGGGGTAACTCGCCTGATGCAAAAAGGATATTTCTGGCTCAAAAACGGGCGGTTCGAGCAATATCTGGTGTAAGTTCGCGAACGTCATGTCGACCCCTTTTCAGTAGTCTGGGAATTTTGACTCTGGCGTCACAATACGTTTTTTCTTTAATGTCGTTTGTTGTAAATAATATCAGCTTATTCCCACGAGTTAGTAGCTTTCACTCGGTGAATACTAGACAGATGTCTAATCTACATTTGCACCACACCACCTTAACACTTGTGCAGAAAGGGGTGCAGTATTCTGCGGCATCCATTTTCAATAAGCTGCCACAAGAACTTAAGAATCTTAGCTCTAATCCACATGCTTTCAAATCTAAATTGAAGAGTTACCTCGTGGCTCACTCCTTTTATTCTGTCGAGGAACACCTAGAAAAGTTGAACAATTAAGCTAATTTATTTTTTCTTTATTGATTCTTTTCACTTTGTCTTAAGATTGTCGTGTGCAAAGGACTACTTAAAATTTTTCCATTACCATTATTGTGTAACAATTAATGTATTGACTTGTTCCATGACCATGGAGTCTTACTCCTGAAGTGGGTCCTATGGAACAGATATTGATGACATTGGCAACAAGGACGACATTGACCTAATTGACGACAATGACGACATAGACGACATAGACGACATAGACGACATAGACGACATAGACGATATAAACGATTTTGACGAGATTGCCGACATTGACGACATAGACGATATAGACGACATAGACAACATATACGACATTGACAACATTGACGGCATTGACGACATTGACGACATTAACGACATTGATGATGTAGACGACATAGACTACAAAGGAGACATGGACAGAATAGACGGCATTGATGACATAGAAGATAGACACTATAGACGGCATTGACGCCATTGACAACAATGACGACATTGACGATTTTGACGACATAGACAACATAGACGACATTGAACACATTGACGATATTGACGACATTGACGACATAGACGACTTAGACGACAAAGACGACATAATCGACATTGACGACATTTGCAACAAAGATAACATTGATGACATAAACAACTAAGATGGCATAGACGACATAGACGACATTGACAACTTTGACGAGGTAGACGATTTTGACGATATTGACGACACAGGCGACATAGACGATGTAAACGTCATCGACAACATTGACGACATTGACGACATTGACGACATTGATGACATAGATGACATTGATGACTTTCACGACATAGACGACATTGACGACATTAACGACATTGACCACATAGACTACTTAGACTACACAGATGACATAGACGACATAAACGACATTGACGACATTGACGACTTTAACGACATTGACGACATTAACGATATTGACGATATTGACGACATTGACGACATAGATGACAATGACGACATAGACTATATTGGCGTCTTTGACGACATTGACGAAATAGACGACATAGACAACATGTACGACATTGACTACATTGACAACATTGAGACATTGACGATATTGACAATATATATTTCATTGACGACATAGACGACATTGAGGACATAGACGACATAGACGATATTGACGATTTTATCGAGATTCACGACATTGACGACATAGACGACATAGACAACATATACGACATTGTTGACGTTGACAACATTGACGGCATTGACGACATTGACGACGTAGACGACATAGGTCGCGACATTGTCGACACAGACGAAATAGACAACACAGACGACATAGACGACATTGTCGACTTTGACGACGTTGACATAGACGACATTGTCGACGTAGAATACATTAATGACATTGACGACATTGACAACATTAACGACATTAACGACATTGATGATGTAGATGACATAGACAACATAGGAGAAATGGACAGTATAGACGGCATTGACAACATAGAAGATAGACACTATAGACGGCATTGACGACATTGACAACATTGACGCCATTGACGATTTTGACGACATAGACGACATTGAACACATTGACGATATTAACGACATTGACGACATAGACGACTCAGAAGAACAAAGACGACATAATCGACATTAACGACATTTACAACAAAGACAACATTGATGACATAAACAACTAAGATGACATAGACGACATAGACGACATTGACGACTTTGACAAGGTTGACGATATTGACGATATTGACGACACAGACGACACAGACGACACAGACGATGTAGACGACATAGACAACATTGTCGACATTGACAACATTGACGACATTGATGACATAGACGACATTGATGACTTTCACGACATAGACGACATTGACGACATTTACATTGACGACATTCACGACATTGATGACTTAGACGACATAGAGAACATATACGACATTGATGCAATTGACAACATTGACGACATTGACGACACTGACGACATTAACGACATTGATTACATAGACGACATAGACGACACAGATGACATAGACTACATAAACGACATTGACGACATTGACGACATTGACGAAATTGACGTCATTAACGACATAGACGATATTGACGACATTGACGACATAGATAACAATGACGACATAGACTATATTGACGTCTTTGACGACATTGACGATATAGATGACAATGACGGCATAGACTATATTGACGTCTTTGACGACATTGACGACATAGACGACATAGACAACATGTACGACATTAACTACATTGACAACATTGACGACATTGACGACTTTGACGCTATTGACAATATATATTTCATTGACGACATAGACGACATTGAGCACATAGACGACATAGACGACATTGACGTCATTGACGACTTTGACAACATTCAAGACATTGACGACATAGACGATGTAGAGGACATAGACGACATTGACGAAATTGACGACATAGACGACATTGACGAAATTGATGATTTAGACGACATAGACGACATTAACGCCATTGACGACATTGACGACATTGACAACATTCACGACATTGACGACATTCATGACATAGACGACTTAGGCGACATTGATACATTGACGACTTAGACGACATTGACTTCATTGACGACAATGATGACATTGACAACATTGACGACGTATACGACTTAGAAGACTTTGACGACATTGATCACATTGACGACATAGACGACATTGACGACATCGACGTCATTGAAGACATTTACGACTTTGACGACATTGACGTCGTAGACGACGTAGGCGACATAGACGACGTGGACGACATACTCGACATTGACGACATTCACGACATTGACGGCAGAGAAGACATTATTGACGACTTTGGCAACATTGACGACACAGACGACCTAGACTACATTGACAACACAGATGAAATAGACGACGTAGACTACATGGACGACATTGACGACATTGACGACATGTACGACATAGACGACATTGACGCCATTGAAGACATTGACGACACAGACGACGTAAGCGACATAGACGACATGGACGATATATACGACATTGACGACAATCACGAAATTGACAACATTCACGACATTGACGACGGAGAAGACTTAGACGACATAGATGTAATTGTCGACTTTGACGATATTGATGACATTTACAACATAGATGACTTAGACGACATAAATGACATATACGACACAGACGACATAGACGACATAGACGACATAGACAACATTGACGACATTGACGACATTGACGACATTGATGACATAGGCGACATTGATATAGTTTCACGACATAGACGGCATTGACGACATTCACGACATTGACGACATTCACGACATAGATGACTTAGACGACATAGAGAACATATACGACATTGACGATATTGACAACATTGATGACATTGACGACATTGACGACATTCACGACATAGATGACTTAGATGACATAGAGAACGTATACGACATTGACGATATTGATAACATTGACGACATTGACGACATAGATCTCATAGACGACGTAGACGACATAGACGACATAGACGACAATGACGACTTTGACGACATTTACGACATAGACGACATAGACGACATTGACGACATTTACGACATTGACGGCATTCACGACATAGATGATTTATACGACATAGAGAACTTATACGACATTAACATAATTGACAACATTGACGACATTGGCGACACTGATGTCATTGACGACACTGACCACATAGACGACATAGACGACACAGATGACATAGACGACATGAACGACAATGACGACATTGACGACATTGATGACATTAACGACATAGACGATATTGACGATATTGACGACATAGGTGACAATGACAACATAGACGATATTGACGTCTTTGACGACATTGACGACATAGACAGCATATACGACATTGACTACATTGACAACATTGCCGACATTGACGACATTGACAATATTGACAATATATATTTCATTGACGACATAGACGACATTGAGGACATAGACGACATAGACGACATTGACGACGTTTACGACATTTACGACATTAACGACATTGACAACAAGGCGACATTGATGTAACTGACAACAATGACGACATAGACGACATAGACGACACAGACGATGTTGACGATTTTGACGAGATTGACGACATTGACGACATAGACGACATAGACGACATAGACAACATATACGACATTGTCGACATTGACAACATTGACAGAATTGACGACATTGACGACATTGTCGACATAGACGACATAGACGACATTGACGTCATTGACGACATCGACGACATTCAAGATATTGACGGCATAGACGATGTAGAGGATATAGACGACATTGACGAAATTGACGACATGGACGACATTGCCGCCATTGATGACATTGACAACATTGCCAACATTCACAACATTGACGACATTCATGACATAGACGACTTAGGCGACATAGACTATATTGACGACATTGACGACATAGATGACATAGACGATATCGACGACTTTGAAGTCAGTGCCAACATTGACGACATATATGACATATACAACATATACAACATCGACGACATTGACGGCATTGACGACATTGACGACATTGACGACTTAGACGACATTGACAATATTGACGACATTGACCATATTGACGACATTGACGACATTGACGACAATGATGACATTGACAACATTGACGACGTATACGACTTAGAAGACATTGACGACATTGTCCACATTTACGACATAGACGACATTGACGACATCGACCTCATTCACGACATTTACGACTTTGACGACATTGACGTCGTAGATGACGTAGGTGACATAGACGACGTGTACGACATATACGACATTGACGACATTCACGACATTGACGACTTTCACGACATTGACGACAGAGAAGACGTTACTGACGACGTTGGCAACATTGACGACATTGACAACATTGATGACATTGATCACATAGACGACGCAGACGACATAGACGACATTGACGACATTGACGACATTAACGACATAGACGATATTGACGATATTGACGACATAGATGACAATGACGACATAGACGATATTGACGACATTGACGACATAGACGACATAGACAACACATACGACATTGACTACATTGACAATATTGACAATATATATTTCATTGACGACATAGACGACATTGAGGACATAGACGACATAGACGACATTGACGACGTTGACGACATTTACGGTATTAAGGACATTGACAACAAGGACGACATTGACGTAATTGACGACAATAACGACATAGACGACATAGACGATATTGACGACTTTGACGAGATTGTCGACTTTGACGACATAGACGACATAGACGACATAGACAACATATAAGACATTGTCGACATTGACAACATTGACAGCATTGACGACATTGACGACATTGCCGACATAGACGACATAGACGACATTGACGTCATTGACTACATTGACGACATTCAAGACATTGACGACATAGACGATGTAGAGGACATAGACGACATTGACGAAATTGACGACATAGACGACATTGCCGAAATTGATGATTTAGATGATTTAGACCACATTGTTGCCATTGACGACATTGACGATATTGACAACATTCACGACATTGACGACATCATGACATAGACGACTTAGGCGACATTGTTACATTGACGACATAGACGATATTGACGAAATTGACAACATTGACGACATAGACGACATAGACGATATTGACGGCTTTGACGTCAGTGCTAACATTGACGACATATATGACATATACAACATATACAACATAGACGATATTGACGGCTTTGACGTCAGTGCTAACATTGACGACATATATGACATATACAACATATACAACATATACAACATCGACGACATTGACGGCATTGACGACATTGACAATATTGACGGCATTGACCATATTGACGACATTGACGACATTGACGACAATGATGACATTGACAACATTGACGACATATACGCCTAGAAGACATTGACAACATTGACCACATTGACGACACAGACGACATTGACGACATCGACGTCATTGACGACATTTACGACTTTGACGACATTGACGTCGTAGACGACGTAGGCGACATAGACGACGTGGACGACATATACGACATTGACGACATTCACGACATTGACGACATTCACGACATTGACGACATAGAAGACCTTATTGTAGACGTTGGCAACATTGACAACTCAGACGACATAGAGTACATTGACGACATTGACGACACAGATGAAACAGATGACGTAGACCACATGGACGACATTGACGACATTGACGACATGTACGACATAGAAGACATTGACGCCATTGAAGACATTGACGACATAGACGACGTAGGCGACATAGACGACATGGACGATATTACGACATTGACGACATTCACGACATTGACGACAGAGAAGACAGACGACATAGATGTAATTGTCGACTTTGACTATATTGATGACATTAACAACATAGATGACTTAGACAACATAAATGACATAGACGACATAGACGACATTGACGACCCAGACGAAATAGACCACACAGACCAAATAGACGACATTGACCTCTTTGATATAGACGACATAGACGTCATAGATGACATTAATGACATTGACGACTTAGGCGATTTAGACGACTTAGACGACAGAGAAGACATACACAACATAGCTGTAATTTCGACTTTGAAAATATTGACGACATTAACGGCATAGATGACTTACACGACATAGATGACATAGAAGACATAGGCGACATTGACGACACAGACGAAATAGACATTGACGACTTTGATATAGATGACATAGACGACACAGATGACATTAATGACATTGACGACATTGACAACATTGACGACATTGACAACATAGACTACATTGACGTCATTGACGACATTGCTGACATTCAAGACATTGACGACATAGACGATGTTGAGGAGATTGACGAAATTGACGACATAGACGACATTGACGTAATTGATGATTTAGAAGACATAGACAACATTGACGCCATTTAAGACATTGACGACATTGACGACATTAACGAAATAGACGGCTTAGATGACATAGACAACATTGACTACATTGACGACATAGGCTGCATTGACGACTTAGACGACATAGAAGACTCAGACAGTATATATATGTTTCTGTGACTGACAAGTTAGATATATGTGCAATATTCAATAATCACTTTCTGAATATAGTAGGGGAACTAAACAAAACTCTAGTTTCTTCAGGTAATCATAAAACGTTTTTAGAAAATGCCTTTCCTCACACGATCGAATGGCGTATCTTGACGTGTTATTTTTCGTTAAATATGGCACGATTTCTGCCGAAAATTGCGTGTTAGGAGAGATGCGGGACATAACTCTCCGCAAGCAATTAATTAATTGTGTAAAATCGTCTTATATTTACGTAAAAAATAGGAAAAAATGTACGCAGTTTTTTGCTATTTCTTCTGTCTCTGGCAGACATACCTTTTTTTTAGGGTCTTCTCAGAAGTGCTGCCTTCTTTGAAAGCCGGACTTCATGTGTGCCAAGTCAACTGATCACTTTAACAGCAGTTCTACGTTAGCAGGACTTTGGAGCAGTCGCTCTTTTGCCCTACTCATATGGTGGTCACCTTTATTATCGGAGGTCCCGCACCTGCTATTATGGTGGGTCTTCAATAATTGCACGTGGAACTCTTACACGATGCCATCTCGCGGAGTGTACTGTGCCCGTATATTCTAGGTGCCTAGTGGTCGGTCGCAGGATTTCTACTTTGCTTAGTAAGTTCCTTGTGTGCTTGATTATAAAGTCTTGTATAGCGTCCATATGGAGCTCGTCATGCAACTCTCTCGTTCTGGCCCATCTAGGGGCTCGTAGAATGAGTCGGAGGCACTTGTTTTGCAGTACTTGTAACATTTTTATATTGGTGGGACATGCCGTTCCCCAAGACGAGCATCCGTGTCTCATGGCAGGGAGGACCGTGGATTTGTATAAACGAACTTTGGTCTGTGTGGCCATCTGGGTACTATACAATAACGGAAACAGTTTATGGATTAATTTAACCATTTTTTCTTTCTTAAGTAAAATGTGGTGTTTATATGTTAACTTGTTATCGAGCTGCACTCCGAGATATCGAACTTGCTGAGACCAAGGAATATTTGTATTGTTTATGTGGAGAGTATCGCGTAGATCAGGTCGTCGCCTGGTGAACATTACTGCCTTGGTTTTGTCGGCATTTATCGTGATCATATTTTGATGTGCCCAACTTTCAGTAAGCGTAAGCTGACGCTGGAGTCTGATGATGGCGGCGGTCAGACGCCGACTGCTAGCCAAGAACGCAGTGTCATCTGCGAACTGAGCAGTTGTAACTTGGCGGACGGTCGGTAGGTCGTTAACATATAGGATAAACAGTGTCAGCGATAAAACAGAACCTTGTGGTATGCCTTCCTGGAGCGTTCGAATACCAGACCGTTGATTTTCCAGCCGTACAAAGAATCGTCTGTCTGTTAGGAAATTGTCCACTAGTTTGATCAGGTGTAGTGGGATTAATCCAATATTATGCAGTTTAACTATTAAGTTAGCCCTCCAGACTTTGTCATACACAGTCTCAGTGTCTAAAAACGCTGCGGCTGTGTAATACGCCCGGTTCATATTATACGACAGAAACTCCGTAACTCGCAACAGTTGGAGTTCGGCTGAAAGGTGGGGTTGGAAAGCGTATTGATCTGGTCTTATTACATCGTGTTCTCGGAAAGGAATTCTGAGTCGGTGAAGGATGATCCTTTCTAAGATCTTGGACATAGTCGGTAACAAGCTTATGGGTCTATGATTGCCAGGTTGTCGTGGGTCCTTTTCAGGTTTTGGTATAGGCGCAATTCGTGACGTCTTCCAGTCAGTGGGGAAATAAGACAGTAACAGACAGCTATTTAGGATTCTTGTTAAAAGAACAAGTGGCTTCCTAGGAAGGTGTTTCAAGTGGACGTTGGATATGCCGTCTGGTCCTGCAGCTGAATGCGTTCCCAAGTTTATGATAATTTTACGGATTTCTGTCGGTGTTGTCAACTGTGGTTGCGTGTCATCTCTTGCTCGTCGTATGACCTGAAGTTGCCGTTCTACGTCTCGAATGTGTCGACGTGGTATATCGAAGTCATCAGCCCGTAATGTATTTTGGTGCTCATAGGTTTCTGCAAACAGTTCTGCCTTCAGAAAGGGATCGAAGACTAATCCTGCTGGTCCAAGTAAAGCTGTTTTTGGCGCTTTAGGGGTTTTCATCGCTTTAAGGAGGTTCCAGTCCTTACGTTCATGGAGCAGAAACGACTCCATTCGATCTTCCCACATTTCTTGTCGCCACTCTACGGCCCTCCTATGTAGTTCCCGGGTAAGTCTACGCAGTTCGAGTTTGTCTGCCGGATTTCTGAATCTTGTCCACCTCTTTCTAACCCTATTTTTCAGCGATTTTAGATCTTGGATGAGAGGAGAAAATTCATCCGTGGGCCTCCTTTCAAACTGGACCGAGACTGTAGCATGTTTATATGCGTCTTTTATGTGTCTGGACAGTTCATTGATAGAGTTATCAATAAAAGCGGTGGATGAGACATCGGCTGTGGGGCGTATATGTCTCTGTAAATAATGTGCATATTGGTCCCAGTTCGTGATATACTTCAAGGGAGGTCTCGGAGGTTCAATAGCCCTGTTTAAGTGACCAATCACAGGGTTATGATCTGAGGTGAGATCATTTATCGTGACTAAGTTCGGATTAAACCTCAAGTTCTTAAGTATAGTGATGTCCAGCTCATCCGGTCTGTGGTTCCGGTTCCTTGGAATGTGTGTAACATCGACGGGTCCGTAGGTTATTGCTTGCAAGCGCTCTTCTAAATTGTAGAGTTTTTGGCCCTTAGGATTATTTGCGCGAGAATTCCACGCAAAATACTTTGCATTGAGATCCCCGCATAAAATAATTTTGTCAAAACTATCGAAAATGGTGAGAAGATCCTCTTCGTCCATAGGATCAGCTGGACGAATGTAACCAGCCACCAGCGTGACATTTCCATACTGCGTGTTTATGGTGACTGCAGTGGCTTCGAGTGTGTTAAGCGGCGGTAAAGTTTCGACTGAATGTGGAATGAAGTCACGTAAATATATAGCGGTGCCTCCCCCTCGCCTTCCCTGTCGGTCTGTCCGATACCCCAACATGTTCGGAATTTTGAAGGTCTGTGGGATCAATTTCTGTGTGGCGTCATCCCGTGATTTGAACTGAAACACAGTCGCATTGTGAAATCCCAGTTGTCGTAATTCACTTTCTACATCTGTGTCCGGCACTTCCGCCGGCAGATATTTTATGACGACTTTTAACACTTTGTCTTTTGGATTCTGATGGGTATAGAACGGTATATGATGTGCATGGAAAAATTGTAAAGCGGCTCTGTGGTCTTCTATTGAGGCAAAATGATATTTAATGGAATCACCTTTATAGATTGCTTGTACTGGGCCCGTAATGTGTTTCTTAAGTTCTGTATTGAGCATCAGGTATTTTCCAGTGTATTGAATGGTTACGGGTGGGACTTTCAACGGCTTCTCCTTTGGCTGAGCCGCAGCAGATGTGGTTGCGCCCTGATTTGTCGTGGTAGTCGGTGCAGGTGCAGCCTCCTGATTTTCTGTATCTGCGCTCAAAGGAGCAAATTTGTTTGATGTAGTTACTACAGACTGTTTCTTAAGTGTTGCTGTGGGTAGCTGTGCATGTTTGTGCTTAGTCCCGGACTTCACTTGTTGAAAACCTTGATTTGTGTCGTGTTCGTCAAGGTCCATGTCCTCAGGGCGGTTTTTCCCGTCCTGGGGGTCCTCTTCAGATGAGTCATCTGTGAGCCAGGGAAGCCCACATTGGGCTGCAAGTTCCATTGCTCTTAGGTCGCGGGCTCAACGGTCCTTATTGGTAATGACCGAGTCCGTCTCTTGAACATGGTTGGTACTCGTTGCGGCTGGGTAGGGTATGTTGTCTAGCTGTGAGGAATGTCGTCTGTGAGACGATTGTGACGATTGTCTATCCATGGAAGCGTCCCTGGTCGCAGATGCTGTTCTTGACCGTGAACCAGTCTTTTGCCTGGACACACAGCGGCTGTCCGTCCGTGGACGGGCACCTGATACGTCACCATCGGCTAAGCTCAACCTACTGCTGCCGAGTCCAGCAGCGGGGTTGTTCATGCCGAGACGGCCATCGAAAGTAACTTCCGCGCTCGTTTGTGAACGCTCACCCCCAGAACCGGGGGTGGCGGAAACCGAAAACGAGTTCTGATCTATCGCTGAAACTGCGTACTACACAAGAATCAGCAATAACAAGTAACGTTGTTTCGATCGGGTAATATCTACTAAACTACAAACTACGAACTATCGATACAGACGCGATGTTTACACTGCAAACTGTGTTGCGCAAACATATCCTCGTGTTTGTGCACTTATAAACCACTACCCCCGAGCGTCAGCGAGCGTCAGTCGAGCAAAGTCGTGACAGAAGGGGCAGGAGAGGTAGCAACCGAAAATATTAATTTCAAAACGCTTTCGTGTCCTGCTTGTGTCATACTTGGGTATCAGCGGCTAATTACAAAAAGATAGTGTCCCGTAGAACTAAGTTAGACGTCACTCGGTCAAGCGGCCGTAGCGAGCGGAAGCGTGGTGTTTACGCCTCGCGGCTGGTGTCCGGGCGCTGTTGGTGAGTTTAACGCCGTAGCGCGTTGCACTCTTGTCTCACATAGAACACATAGTAGACGTAACCACAATGGAACCTAAAAGGAAAGACACTTTGAAGATCTCATTTGATAATACCCTTCCGCAACCGAAATCATTTGATGTAGAAGACTTTTTGATGGAACAATTGCAGTTAACTAGTGACGACGTTATAGGAATACATCTCTCGATTTGTGGCAGTACTTTGTATTTGAAGTTGCGTAATCCTACCAAATGTGATCAAATTGTCGAATTATATGCGAACAAATTGAAGTTTAAACATCCTGATGGAAGTATCGGTGACGTTCAAATTACGCATGCAGGACTTGGAACGAGAACTATTCGCATATTTGAACTGCCGTTCGAAATCACAGACGAGGAAATTAACGCTGTTTTGAGACCGTACGGCACTGTACTTAGCAATGTAGCTGAAAAATGGTCATCGGCTCATAAATTTCAAGTTTTAAACGGCGTAAGACAGGTCAGAATTGAGATGATTAAACACGTTCCGTCATATATAACCGTCTGTGGATACAGGGCTATAGTGATCTACGAGGGCCAGCCGCGAACGTGTTCTGGATGTGGTGCCACCGGCCACGTGCGCGCTCAGTGTATACAGCGCCGAGTGACGCAGCTGCCGCGAGGCGAGACTGTAGCACAACCCGCTATGACGCAGTTTCCCCTGACCTATGCAGCGGCAGCTCGCGGAATTACGGAACCGACGACAGATGCGCCTCCCCAAGACATTATTAGTAACACCGAGGAAGACGCACGCATGGAAACCGTTCGAGTAGACGAACCAGTTGGAGATGCACTTCCTGAACATTCTGCTGAGCGGGGACAGAGCAGTAGTACAGAGCCAGCACGGGACCGTCCACGGAATGAGGGCTTGCCCCTCGCACACACCACTGACTCGCAGCCGGCCGACAACAATTTGTCATCGCCGTCAGTTCAAGAGATGGCTGAAAACTATTCAAAAGACACCAAAAAAAGGCGTATCGCCCATCACGGAGTGGACAAAACGGCGCCCGCCCTACGGGAAAAGGCCAAACAAGTCAAACAAAAATTACAGGGCGTGCCAACCGCAGGGCAAGAAGACAATCTGCAAACAGTCAAAAAATCACGGACGACGAAATTGACGGACGAAGTGACGAAACAAGTTGGGCGGAAAGCAACGGCCGCTGATATTTTGCAGGTTACAGTCGATACAGGTAACGAACCTGCTGAAGCATCGACGGGAAAAGAGTGCACACGTAAAACCACCCAAATGCCAGCTTGGGGGGATGATGAAGACAGCGGCGCTTCGGATCAAGAAATGCCTGAAGCTCCGAACGAAAAGGGACTAAGGATGAAAGAAAATAAAACCAAGCCAGCACAACGCCATGCATATCTGGATGCACATACAGCGACTACCGCGTCTGACGACAGGGATAATAATAAGGAATCACCGATGGATGTAGTACACCATGATAGTCATGATGCAGTTTCTCCTGCCAACGGCGTCACCACATGTGCATCCTCATTTAACAGCATGCGTTGTCACGTGGACAGGAACGCCAGTCGTTCGTCGGCGATACAAAGTGCCGTCGCGGGGGCTGACAGGACTGATTCCGACATGGAAGACAACTTTTATTAATAGGAGCACTTCATCTTATTGCAATGACAGCTAATATTCCCCTACAATCATACAGTATAGCCACAGTTAACATCAACCGAATCGTAAGCCAAACGAAAGTAGAATGCCTACGCTATTTTATCTACGCTTTTGACATAGACGTTGTCCTGCTTCAAGAAGTGTGTACAGACAGGGTTGAACAGATCGCGGGATACAGTGCAATTCTCAACCGGGGCACTGAAAGTGGTACTGCCACATTATTGAAAAACGGCATTATACCGCGGAACGTGAGAAAGCTAGTAACTGGACGGGGAATATCAGTGGAAACAGACACAGCACAGATCATTAACATCTATGCACCGTCGGGTTCCAATGCCAGACAGGCTAGGATACATTTCTTCCAAGAAGGTACAATTGAGTTAATAAATCCTGCGACCGCAAACACCATACTAGCCGGTGATTTTAACTGTGTCATTTCCGCAAACGATCAGATGCCGAATCCTAATATATGTATTCAACTGGGAGATTTGGTGGAAGGATTGCACCTTACCGACATCTGGCACAACCATCCACGTGCGAACGCAGGGTTCACGTTTATCACCAGCCACTCGAAGAGTCGGATTGATAGAATATATATTTCTCCTAGTCTGACCCGGAGTGTACTCAGTGTCGAAACCTGTCCAGTCAGGTTTTCTAACCATCTGGGAGTTTTAGCAAATATTAACATGGCCAGACAGAAGACATATCAAGGTAGAGGTGTGTGGAAATTTAACACTGCACATTTAATGGACAGTGCATTAGAAACGGAATTACAGAGAGTCTGGGAACTGTGTCTGAGGAACTCACATCGATATAGATCTAAGCTTGAATGGTGGGTCAAACATGTGAAACCCAAACTTCGATCATTCCTCAAGAGGTACTCATTTGAAAAGAAGCAATGGGAAAGACACACCATGGAATTTTACTTTCGGTGCTTACGCGACTTACATGCCGATGAAGTCAATGTGTCTCGCCATACCGTCGAAATCAATAGACTCAAGGCCAAAATAACGGACTTGAAACGAAAACAGTTGGAAGGCATGAAAATACGATCGAGGGATTACTGTGGAATTGAGGACGAAAAACCAGCACTCTTCCATCTCCTGTCGGAAGTCAAGAGGGGACGGCGTCAGCATATCAGTGCTCTCACCGCGGACGACGGCAGACAGATCACCTCTCAACGTGAGATCTTAATGTTTGCCCAGGTCTATTATGCTAAACTGTATGCTTCGAGCGACACTTCTGACATCACCAGATGTGAAGCGTTTTTGAATGTCATTCCACCAACGGTGACGGACAAAGAAAATGTTGATCTGGAAGCACAATTCACAGAAGAGGAAATCTTCGACGCTTTGAAAGCAAGCCCTCGGAACAAGTCCCCTGGACCCGACGGTTTGCCTGTTGAATTTTATGTAAAGTATTGGTCCTTATTTGGCGGTAAACTGACGGAAATTTTTAACGAACTACGTACTATTGATATGGTTCCCAGTGAGTTTTTAGAGGGCATCATAGTATTGGTCCCTAAAAAGTGTGGAACAAAAGAATTGCAAAATATGCGCCCTATTTCACTGCTAAACGCGGATCTCAAGATAGTTGCTCGGGTTTTGCTTCAAAGACTGAAAGCTGTTGCTGCTCGTATCATCGGTCCCTATCAGTCGTGCGCAGTCCCTAGAAGATCTATACAGCAAGCGCTCGAGGAATACCGCGATATCACGGCCGTCAGCGCGGCATCCAACTGTAGAGCGGCCATCTTGTCATTAGATATGGACAAAGCATTTGACAGGGTTCAACATGAGTACCTGTTTCAGGTGATGTCCATGATGGGTATGCGGCCGTATTTCATAAATATTATCCGGCGACTGTATACTGGTGCGGCTTCCCGAATTCTTGTGAATGGACATTGTACAGCAAAAGTACCCATTCTAGCTTCGGTGAGACAAGGTTGCCCCCTTTCAATGATGCTTTTCGCCATTTCAATTGAGCCATTCCTACGAACCCTGTACGTATAGCTGCCGGGTCTGGAAATTGGAGGCCATAAATACGTCTGTCGAGGTTATGCAGACGACCTGGCTGTGTATATGAGTAACCCCTCTGATCTCACTACAATCCGAGAGGTAATCGGAACGTATAGCTCTTATTCGGGAGCACAAATCAATCTACGCAAATCTCATATTCTGCAGTTGGGGAAAGGGATAGAATTCGTCGGAAATGGCCCCTTCGAACTGAGCGACGTTATCAAATTACTTGGGATCAGTTACAATAACTGCCCTGTCAAGACGGAAGCTTGGAACTGGAAAATGAGGCTCAACAGCTTACGAGCGATTTTAAGGGAGAATTCCACCCGCTCTTTAAATGTATTTCAGAAAACCATGTTGATTAATCTTGTGATATTGCCAAAAGTGTACTACCTCGCGAGCATATTTCCCTTACCTGCAACAATCGGGGCACGTATTGAATCCACGCTTGCGTGGTTTATATGGCGAGGTAGTCTCCTCAGGGTAGCCTACTCCACGGCGACCCTCCCTGAAGCAAAAGGCGGCCTGGGACTCACCGACGTCAAGAAGAAATGTAAAGCGCTGCTTATATCTAGAACAGGTAAGACCCTAGCTACTGGAGACGGCAATCTTACAGCGTACATAGTAAACGCAGTGACTCCGCCTGACAGAAGGGCGCCAGTTATGGTCGGACACATCAATTACAAGCTACGACATGTTCAACAATACATTCTTGACAACAGTTATATTCAAGAAAGATTAAGAAACTATACTACCAAGGAAATATACAAAGTGCTGACAGAAGATAGTGGCGTCAGTAAAGTACAGAGGAACAACCCCACAATCGCCTGGAATAGAGTGTGGAAAAATATACATTTGAAAACCTCGTCATCACATGTACGGGCTACGTGGTACTGCGCAATTCACAACATCATAAGCACAAATGAGCGCCTCTGCAGGATAGGCATGTCAAACACTGAAAAATGCCTGGACTGCCAGCAGACCGACACCACACTACATCGGTTCACTTGCGGTGCTGCTAACGACGTATGGCAATGGGTACGGCACAAGATAGCAGTTATGAACCGTACATCAGAAAGTAATATAACTGTAGAGGAACTGTTAGCGCCTACCAGGTAGCCGTATCCAGACCAAAAAAGGATGTCCACCTACTGGTTGATGGGCAGGTTCATCAATTACTGCCTGGGCAATGAGGGGAAGTCCATACCGGAATTTCAACATGATATCTTGCAAGAGTACTCAAAATACACTAAACTCCGGCAATGGAAAGAGATGATGGGAGGCTATTTACCTGCAGTTCTTGAAATAAGGTGACCAACGGATAAGTGAAGATTACATTTTCGACTACACATGAGCATGATAAACTATTATTCTCTTACGTATCCCACTGGAAGAAAGGTTTTGTTGGACATACATTCGAAGGAAAATGTTATGCATCGAATCGTTTTTGTTCGTCAATTTTGTTTATTTTAAAGTAGCAGGAGTATTGCTCTTTATATTTGTAGGAAGATACTTTCTCATTTAGTTACAAAGTTATTTTCGATGCATAAAACCACTCCGGTTTCCTCAAAAATGATAAGGTAAAGGAATCCTATATACTTTTGTTTGGAAGATTTCTTCCTCGTCGGTTGGTTCAACGTGAACGGGGGAGTGGAGCAGTAAGCAGTACAGCGCTTTGAGTAGCGAGAAGACAAAGACGTGAAGTCCAATTCAGTAACAGATAATAGGAGAGTAACGCGATCCAGCATATACCGGAAGACAAATTTTCTTCAAGAAGACACTCTCAAAGCAAACACGTAAAAAAAAAAAAAAAAAAGGAGTTAAGCAACGTTGGGCCTTCTCAGTTCTTAGATGGGTGACCGCCTTGAAGAAAAAAAAAAAAAAAAAAAAGAAAAAAAACAAGAAAATTGTCTTTTACTGTACGTTCACACTGTTAATCTTTGCCCCCGGAGTAGAAAGATTTTTTTCCTATTTTTTTATTGGACGTGAAACGGTAAAAAGATCTTATCTTTACGTAAATAAATAACTCTCTCCTTTCACGTTACACACGATCGAATGGCGTATCTTGACGTGTTATTTTTCGTTAAATATGGCACGATTTCTGCCGAAAATTGCGTGTTAGGAGAGAAGCGGAACATAACTTTCCGCAGACAACTAATTAATTGTGTAAAATAGTCTTATATTTACGTAAAAAAATTGGAAAAAATGTACGCAGTTTCTTGCTATTTCTTCTGTCTCTCGCAGACATACCCTCGTGTTTGTGCCCTTATAAACCACCACCCCCGAGCGTCAGCGAGCGTCAGTCGAGACAAGTCGAGACAGAAGAGGCAGGGGAGGTAGCAACCGAAAATATTAATTCCAAAACGCTTTCGTGTCCTGCTTGTGTTATACTTGGGTAGCAGCGGCTAATTACAATAAAATAGTGTCCCGTAGAAGTAAGTTAGACGTCACTCGGTCAAATACGAAAACATTGCTTGATTTCGCGAGGGTCTGAATACACGCTCCACTGACAGAGGGCGCATCAAACTAATTCGTCTGCAATTGCGGCCTTGTCTGCTAAATGGGCAAATACGTGGCTTAGGAGAGAAGCGTAAGGTAAGTTTCAGCTAGAAATGATATATATAGGCGCCAACGGCCATACCACGTTGGGTACACCGGTTCTTGTTCGATCACCGAAGTTAAGCAACGTTGGGCCTTCTCAGTACTTAGATGGGTGCCCGCCTTGAAGAAAGAAAAGAAAAAAAAAAAACAAGTAAATTGTCTTTTACTGTACGTTCACACTGTTATTCTTTGCCCTCCGGAGTAGAAAGATTTTTTCCTATTTTTTTATTGGACGTGAAACTGTAAAAAGATCTTATCTTTACGTAAATAAATAACTCTCTCCTTTCACGTTACACACGATCGAATGGCGTATCTTGACGTGTTATTTTTCGTTAAATATGGCACGATTTCTGCCGAAAATTGCGTGTTAGGAGAGAAGCGGAACATAACTTTCCGCAGACAACTAATTAATTGTGTAAAATAGTCTTATATTTACGTAAAAAAATTGGAAAAAATGTACGCAGTTTCTTGCTATTTCTTCTGTCTCTCGCAGACATACACTCGTGTTTGTGCCCTTATAAACCACCACCCCCGAGCGTCAGCGAGCGTCAGTCGAGACAAGTCGAGACAGAAGAGGCAGGGGAGGTAGCAACCGAAAATATTAATTCCAAAACGCTTTCGTGTCCTGCTTGTGTCATACTTGGGTAGCAGCGGCTAATTACAATAAAATAGTGTCCCGTAGAAGTAAGTTAGACGTCACTCGGTCAAATACGAAAACATTGCTTGATTTCGCGAGGGTCTGAATACACGCTCCACTGACAGAGGGCGCATCAAACTAATTCGTCTGCAATTGCGGCCTTGTCTGCTAAATGGGCAAATGCGTGCCTTAGGAGAGGAGCTGCTTGGCTGCTCTCCTGTGCGCATTGCTGCGTGACGTCGAGTGTTTACGTCGCTGCGGGCTTCGCGGCGGCGTGGTCTCTGCTTTTCGAGGCTCTTCATTTCTTTGTAAGTAGACCGACTATGTCAAGTCTAAATAGTAGCGAAGAACGCGTAAATAACGTCCAGGTTTTGTTCCCCCGTGGCTCGGATAAACCGACAGCGTATGAGATACACCGTTGGCTCGATGAGGACTTAAGTTTACCCGAAAGTGATCTATACGGTATACAATACGATACCTTTATAAATGCTCTGTTTTTGAAGTTGTTTAGTTCTGATGTTTGTGAGCGTCTCGTGGGTTTTAATAATGGTGAGAGGAAGTTTAGACACCTTAACGGTAATATCAGTTCCGTTAAAATCCAGCACGCTGGTTTTGGTATCAGGCACGTTCGCGTGTTTAACCTCCCGTTTGAAATCCACGACGAGACGATATCCCGGTTTCTCAGTCCCTATGGCGATGTGACGAACGTCGTCCGTGAGAAGTGGTCAGGGGACTATAAATACCAGGTTTACAATGGTATACGTAGTGTCACTATGGTAATTAGGCGGCATATTCCGTCGTTTGTTTTGATTAACGGTCACAGGGCTTTTGTAACATACGACGGTCAGCCCCAGACATGCAGTTTTTGCCATAGTGTAGGGCATTACCGAATAGAGTGTCCCAGACGTAAGCGGCCAGTTCAGTTGCCAGCTGGGAACGCAGACTTGGGGCGGAGCTACGCTGCGGTGGCTCTCGGCCCGGCCGGTGCAGCCCCCCCCCCCCCGACCCCCCCGCTACTCCTCGCCGCGACGAGGAAACCGCTCAGGCGGCAGACCCCGCGGCGATGGATGTGACCGCAGGCGTCACCGAACAGGTGGCTTCTGCTCCCGATAGTGACGCTAATAACCTGATTGTGTCTGTTAATGTTAACCCGATTGTGACAGAACCTGTTGTTTTGACTGATACTAACATGGAAGTAGTAGCTTTTCCGGATTCTACGCCCGTAGATACTGTTGCCGATGTAGTTCCTTCCGTGTTGGTCCCCGATCGTGTCGTGGTTTCCGCGCCCGCCCCTGTTGCCGTCGCTTCCACCTCCGCGGCTGCGGCCGCTATGGGTGGGGGCCCGGAAACTGGTACGGTGCCCGCGGTCCCGGCGCCGCCCCCCCAGCCCCAGAGGCAGAGGGAGCGGTCGCGCTCGAACTCGCGCTCCTCCAGTGTCTCCAGTCGGTCGGCGTCGCGCGAGTCCTCGCGTCGCGACCGCAGCGGGTCCCCGGCGCCGCGCGGCCCGCGGCACCACGTGCCCCGTGCCCCGTCGGGAGAGCGCCTCCTCCTTCTCGTCGTCGCGGCGCAGGTCGGTGCGTCGCCCCCCTCCCCCCCCTGTCCCCCAGCCCCCCCCCCGCGTTCTCGTGATTTTTCGGTGACTGTTGAACACCTGCAGTCGGTGTTGTCGCAGCCGCCGACCACGACGGACGAGGAAATGGCTCTGGCGCCAGATCCCACCTTGGCCTCCGTCGGCAAGCGGAGGGCGGAGGACGACGGCAGTAAATACCAGAAGGCTCGCTCGTCTGCGGAGGCGACGGGCGCTGGTCGGGACAGGGAGGATCTGATTCCGCCCCCGCCGCCCCTCCCCCCCGGCGTCCGCCTCGACTGGTCGGAGGCGGCGCCGGAGGAGGGTGGCAGGACTCGAACCCAAACATGACTTTTAACGTGACCGCCTTGATTTTAAATTTCTAACAGCACTATTTTAACTGTTTTTAACTATTTTATACGTTTTTATGTTTTACGTGCGTCTGGCTTGGGTTTTATGCATTGTTTTTATATTTTATTTTTATTACTATGACTTTTACTTCGGGTGTTTGGAATGTTTTAACTTTAAACGTCAACCGCATGCGCAGTGCGTACAAGGCTCTCGCTTTGAAAGATTTTTTAGTGAATGCTCGCTGCCATGTGGTTTTTTTACAGGAGGTTACCCGGGAGGCACTTTTATACTTCTTAGAATTTACTGATTTTACTGTTATCGACAACGTTTTACCAGACGACTCCGTTGGTACGGCCATTTTAGTTAAGTCTGACATACCAATTTTAAATATCGACATACTGCCCAATGGCCGCGGTATTGCAGTCAATATTTACGGTGTACATTTTATAAATATTTATGGACCGGTCAGTAAAGTTCGACAGACAAAGGCCGAGTTTTATTCACACGACGTTTGTTCTCTTTTACGGAATAATTTTAATACTGTTGTTTTAGGCGGAGATTTTAACTGTGTTTTAGATAATAGAGATCAGGAGCCGATACCCTACAAGTGTCCTGAATTACAACTTTTAATTAATACTTTGAACTTAATTGACGCGTGGCGGGTATTGCACCAGGATTTTACTCTTTTTACACACTTTTACCCGTCGGGACGGAGCCGTCTGGACCGGCTTTATCTCTCGAGTGCTTTACGAGATAAAGTTAGATTTGTCGATGTGCGCCCGGTAATCTTCTCGGACCATAGTTGTTTTATCTGTCAGTTGGTTTTACCGCGGCCGAGTGCCCCTCGCCGCAATGTTTTTTGGAAGCTTAACTGTAGTCTTTTAGATGATGCCCGTTTTATTGAACTTTTTACCCGCGAATGGCAGACTATTGTCAGTAATAGGCCCTCTGACGTCAGTGTTTTATCGTGGTGGGTGTTAGAGGCTAAGCCGGCAGTAAGAAAGATTTTAATCGATTTGAGTCGCGAGGCGGCGCGCGGCCGCCGCGCCATGTTCGAGTTCAGGCAGGAGTGCCTGCGCGACCTCGCGCGTCGCGTGACGTCACAGCCCGCGCTGCTGCCCGAGTTCAAGCGGTTCCAGGCGCGCCGGTTGGCAGACCTGCGAGCCGCGGGGGCGGGCGTGGTGGCGCGAAGCCAGCCCACCGGCCCGGTACAGGATGAGCCCCTGTCCATCTATCATTTGAACCGGGAGCGCAAGCGCGGGCAGCGGACGCACGTCACCTCCTGGATGCGGCGCGACGGGACTCGAACCCGCGACCTGCCGGACATTTTAGATGACGTTCACGGCCATTTTAAGAGTTTCTTCTCAGATGTAGTTTTAGAGCCAGACGCACTGAGGGGCCTTTTATCGTATGTGCCGTATTCACTCGGTCGTGCGGAGCGGGCGCACCTCAATGCGCCGTTCACGCACGACGAGTTGTACGACTCGGTGAAGCGGAGTCCGAACGGGAAGTCACCCGGTTCGGTCGGTATCCCCGCCGAATTTTATCGTGTTTTTTATGACCTTTTTAAAGAAGTGCTGTTAGAGCTTGCCCGCGAAATCCAGAATGGCGCAGCCGTTCCGGAAGCTTTCGCGGAGGGCGTCGTCACTCTTATTCCCAAAACTAACGCCGTTCCGAGTGTCGAAAACGTTCGGCCAATTACGTTATTGAACGCCGATTTTAAGATAGTTAGTCGATGTATTGCGTCCCGTGTCCGTTCGGTTTTATCTGATGTGTTGTCCGACCAGCAAACTTGCTCTGTACCTACCCGGAATATTTTTGACGCGCTGTTGGCGTACCGAGATACCATCGGGTACGTCAGAAGTGCGAGGGTGAAGTTTGCCGCGGTGCTCTCTATAGACTTCAAAAACGCGTTCGACCGGGTGAACCATCATTACTTGCGGCAGGTCATGGTTGCCATGGGTTTTGGACGCAAGTTTACCCACATGGTCCGCGGTCTGTTAGGGTGCGCTACGTCCCGGGTGCGCGTTAACGGTGTACTGACGCCATCCTTCCCGGTCCGACGCTCCGTCCGACAGGGGTGCCCTTTGTCGATGGCGCTCTTTGCCATCGCGCTGGACCCCCTGTTGCGTGCCATCTCCGCGGAGTGTCGTGGCATCACCGTCGGCGCTAGTCAGCTGACGTGTCGGGCCTACGCCGACGATGTGGGGGTGTTTGTCGGCGGCGCGGATGACGTAGACACTCTTCACCGGGTGTTACAGGGGTATGAGCGTGCAACCGGGGCTGTGGTTAACCGTCGGAAGACCGTGTTCCTTCCGCTAACCCCGCAGGCGCACACTGTCACGCGTCATTGGTTTTGTGTCCGGGCGCAACATAAGATCCTGGGGGTGACATTGACGGCGAACGTGCAGCAGATGCAGGCGACGAACTGGCGGCCCGCCTTGGACCGCGTGAGGGCCGTGCTGCGCAGCTTCGCGCCGCGGCGCCTCGCGCTGCGGGACAAGGTGTCCCTCGTGGCCAGCCACGTGTGGGCGCGCGCCTGGTTCCTCGCGCAGGTGCTGCCCGCGCCGCTGCTGCTGGGTCGAGCCATCCAGCAGGCGGCGTATTGGTACCTGTGGCGAGGAAGCATCTTTAAGGCCAGCTATGAGGTGTGTGCGCTCCCACCGGAGGACGGGGGTTTGGGCCTCGTCCACTTTCGCTCCAAATGCGCCGCTCTGCTGTGGAAGAGGACGACGGCTGTGATGGAGAAGGACCCCTTCGGCCCCACCGCAGTCCTCTTCGACAGATACCGCCCCGCCTCCCCAGCTGCGCCGGTGTCCGTCGCCCACGTCCCCTACTACCTGGACTACGTGCGCCGGTTCTACGTCGACGGAAGCTACCTGCTGAACGCCGACGTCAGGAGCTCCAGGGTTCGCGACGTCGCAGATGCTCTTCGTGGGACTCGGGTTCGTTCCAAGTGGGAGTACCGGCTGCCGTGGGTGGACTGGACCGCGGTATGGCACAACTTGGCCTCCACCACTCTTCCGTCGAGGGTCCACGAGGTGTGGTTTAAGGTTGTTCACCGATTATTCCCCACGAATGACAAGCTCCACGCCATCCACTTTACCACCACGGACGCCTGCGACGAATGTGGAGATCGTGACACCATCGCACATCGCTTCACGTGTCGTCAACACAGTGACGTGTGGGATGCGGCGCGCGACATGATCAGACTAATCAACAGGGTGGACGTGAGGACCGTAACGGTCGACGACGCCATAGTGCCGCAGAATACAGCCTATCCACGAACGAAACGGAACGCGTCGATATGGATACTCGGGCATACAGTGTTTTCCATCTTTTCCCTGAAATTGACTTCTACCCTGGATTATTTAACTTATATGTGGAATGAACATGACAAGGCACTAAGCCATCCCCGATACAGACACAATTTTGCCAATTTCCTGCATGTATCCCTTTTGCATGCGTTTACTAACTACTCTTTAAACCCTTAGCAACTCTTCATGGACATCAAAATTCTTCTGTGAAGTGGTTGTCGCGAATCTTTATCGTTCCTTTCTCTTTTCTATCTTTGTGCTACTTATGATGCTGACCCCTGCAAAGCTTTATGGACATGTTCGTATTTCCTATGAAGTTCTTGCCGCGCATCTCCGTTCGTTCTCCCCAGAGGACTTTTCTTTATTTTATCTTTCTTTTTGATTATTCTATTATGGAAGTTTCCTTTGATTTCTCAGGAGTATTTTGTTTATATGTGCACTTTTCGTGCAGTGGCCTCCTGTGTAGCTTTGATTGTCTTCTATTTCCTTTCCTTTCAATTTCTTTTTTCTGTAGCTTCACCCAGGCCAGAAATTTCTCCGCAACGCATTCTGCTTAATTGTGAGTTGGTGGATTTTTTTAAATTTTTTCTTTATGATAACGTTTTTATTTATGTTTTACTTTCCTGCAGCATCGACGTATGGATATCAAGTTCCAAGAAGATATTCGTCGGAGAAATACCTATGCCTGCAGTAGGCTCTGTTTTTTTATCATCGTAGGACGATGTTTCATTTAAACTTTTATTTTAATTTTATTAATTTTCTTCAAGAGACTTGTGTTTTGTCTTGCAAATGAAGACTGCCTTTCAATTTACTTTGATTGAGAAGCCGACTCCAATTCACTTCGTCGAGCAGTACCAACTGCACATTCCCGCGAGGGAGTCATGTTCTTTTGCCCAACGGGGGACGTTTTTTTGTTTACACGTATAGCGGAGAAGCTCGCCGTTGAAGGCATTAATGGTGAGAGTAAGGCCGGGCTGTAAGGGATGATGGGAGGCCCGTAAAAAAAAAAAAAAAAAAAAAAAAAAAAAAACGGTTCTTGTTCGATCACCGAAGTTAAGCAACGTTGGGTCTTATCAGTACTTTTATGGGTGACCGCCTTGAAGAAAAAAAAAAAAAAAAAAAAAAAGAAAATTGTCTTTTTCTGTACGTTCTTTGCCCTCCGGAGTAGAAAGATTTTTTTCCTATTTTTTTATTGGACGTGAAACGGTAAAAAGATCTTATCTTTACGTAAATAAATAACCCTCTCCTTTCACGTTACACACGATCGAATGGCGTATCTTGACGTGTAATTTTTCGTTAAATATGGCACGATTTCTGCCGAAAATTGCGTGTTAGGAGAGAAGCGGAACATAACTTTCCGCAAACAAGTAATTAATTGTGTAAAATAGTCTTATATTTACGTAAAAAAATAGGAAAAAATGTACGCAGTTTCTTGCTATTTCTTCTGTCTCTCGCAGACATACCCTCGTGTTTGTGCCCTTATAAACCACCACCCCCGAGCGTCAGCGAGCGTCAGTCGAGCAAAGTCGTGACAAGTCGAGACAGAAGAGGCAGGGGAGGTAGCAACCGAAAATATTAATTCCAAAACGCTTTCGTGTCCTGCTTGTGTCATACTTGGGTAGCAGCGGCTAATTACAATAAAATAGTGTCCCGTAGAACTAAGTTAGACGTCACTCGGTCAAATACGAAAACATTGCTTGATTTCGCGAGGGTCTGAATACACGCTCCACTGACAGAGGGCGCATCAAACTAATTCGTCTGCAATTGCGGCCTTGTCTGCTAAATGGGCAAATGCGTGGCTTAGGAGAGAAGCGTAAGATAAGTTTTAGCTAGAAATGATATATATAGGCGCCAACGGCCATACCACGTTGGGTACACCGGTTCTTGTTCGATCACCGAAGTTAAACAACGTTGGGCCTTCTCAGTACTTAGATGGGTGACCGCCTTGAAGGAAAAAAAAAAAATTGTCTTTTACTGTACGTTCACACTGTTATTCTTTGCCCTCCGGAGTAGAAAGATTTTTTCCCTATTTTTTTATTGGACGTGAAACGGTAAAAAGATCTTATCTTTACGTAAATAAATAACTCTCTCCTTTCACGTTACACACGATCGAATGGCGTATCTTGACGTGTTATTTTTCGTTAAATATGGCACGATTTCTGTCGAAAATTGCGTGTTAGGAGAGAAGCGGAACATAACTTTCCGCAAACAACTAATTAATTGTGTAAAATAGTCTTATATTTACGTAAAAAAATAGGAAAAAATGTACGCAGTTTCTTGCTATTTCTTCTGTCTCTCGCAGACATACCCTCGTGTTTGTGCCCTTATAAACCACCACCCCCGAGCGTCAGCGAGCGTCAGTCGAGACAAGTCGAGACAGAAGAGGCAGGGGCGGTAGCAAACGAAAATATTAATTCCAAAACGCTTTCGTGTCCTGCTTGTGTCATACTTGGGTAGCAGCGGCTAATTACAATAAAATAGTGTCCCGTAGAACTAAGTTAGACGTCACTCGGTCAAATACGAAAACATTGCTTGATTTCGCGAGGGTCTGAATACACGCTCCACTGACAGAGGGCGCATCAAACTAATTCGTCTGCAATTGCGGCCTTGTCTGCTAAATGGGCAAATGCGTGGCTTAGGAGAGAAGCGTAAGATAAGTTTTAGCTAGAAATGATATATATAGGCGCCAACGGCCATACCACGTTGGGTACACCGGTTCTTGTTCGATCACCGAAGTTAAGCAACGTTGGGCCTTCTCAGTACTTTGATGGGTGACCGCCTTGAAGAAGAAAAAAAAAAAAAAAAAAGAAAATTGTCTTTTTCTGTACGTTCTTTGCCCACCGGAGTAGAAAGATTTTTTTCCTATTTTTTTATTGGACGTGAAACGGTAAAAAGATCTTATCTTTACGTAAATAAATAACTCTCTCCTTTCACGTTACACACGATCGAATGGCGTATCTTGACGTGTTATTTTTCGTTAAATATGGCACGATTTCTGTCGAAAATTGCGTGTTAGGAGAGAAGCGGAACATAACTTTCCGCAAACAACTAATTAATTGTGTAAAATAGTCTTATATTTACGTAAAAAAATAGGAAAAAATGTACGCAGTTTCTTGCTATTTCTTCTGTCTCTCGCAGACATACCCTCGTGTTTGTGCCCTTATAAACCACCACCCCCGAGCGTCAGCGAGCGCCAGTCGAGCAAAGTCGAGACAAGTCGAGACAGAAGAGGCAGGGGCGGTAGCAAACGAAAATATTAATTCCAAAACGCTTTCGTGTCCTGCTTGTGTCATACTTGGGTAGCAGCGGCTAATTACAATAAAATAGTGTCCCGTAGAACTAAGTTAGACGTCACTCGGTCAAATACGAAAACATTGCTTGATTTCGCGAGGGTCTGAATACACGCTCCACTGACAGAGGGCGCATCAAACTAATTCGTCTGCAATTGCGGCCTTGTCTGCTAAATGGGCAAATGCGTGGCTTAGGAGAGAAGCGTAAGATAAGTTTTAGCTAGAAATGATATATATAGGCGCCAACGGCCATACCACGTTGGGTACACCGGTTCTTGTTCGATCACCGAAGTTAAGCAACGTTGGGCCTTCTCAGTACTTTGATGGGTGACCGCCTTGAAGAAAAAAAAAAAAAAAAAGAAAATTGTCTTTTTCTGTACGTTCTCACTGTTATTCTTTGCCCTCCGGAGTAGAAAGATTTTTTTCCTATTTTTTTATTGGACGTGAAACGGTAAAAAGATCTTATCTTTACGTAAATAAATAACTCTCTCCTTTCACGTTACACACGATCGAATGGCGTATCTTGACGTGTTATTTTTCGTTAAATATGGCACGATTTCTGTCGAAAATTGCGTGTTAGGAGAGAAGCGGAACATAACTTTCCGCAAACAACTAATTAATTGTGTAAAATAGTCTTATATTTACGTAAAAAAATAGGAAAAAATGTACGCAGTTTCTTGCTATTTCTTCTGTCTCTCGCAGACATACCCTCGTGTTTGTGCCCTTATAAACCACCACCCCCGAGCGTCAGCGAGCGTCAGTCGAGCAAAGTCGAGACAAGTCGAGACAGAAGAGGCAGGGGCGGTAGCAAACGAAAATATTAATTCCAAAACGCTTTCGTGTCCTGCTTGTGTCATACTTGGGTAGCAGCGGCTAATTACAATAAAATAGTGTCCCGTAGAACTAAGTTAGACGTCACTCGGTCAAATACGAAAACATTGCTTGATTTCGCGAGGGTCTGAATACACGCTCCACTGACAGAGGGCGCATCAAACTAATTCGTCTGCAATTGCGGCCTTGTCTGCTAAATGGGCAAATGCGTGGCTTAGGAGAGAAGCGTAAGATAAGTTTTAGCTAGAAATGATATATATATAGGCGCCAACGGCCATACCACGTTGGGTACACCGGTTCTTGTTCGATCACCGAAGTTAAGCAACGTTGGGCCTTCTCAGTACTTTGATGGGTGACCGCCTTGAAGAAGAAAAAAAAAAAAAAAAAAAGAAAATTGTCTTTTTCTGTACGTTCTTTGCCCACCGGAGTAGAAAGATTTTTTTCCTATTTTTTTATTGGACGTGAAACGGTAAAAAGATCTTATCTTTACGTAAATAAATAACTCTCTCCTTTCACGTTACACACGATCGAATGGCGTATCTTGACGTGTTATTTTTCGTTAAATATGGCACGATTTCTGTCGAAAATTGCGTGTTAGGAGAGAAGCGGAACATAACTTTCCGCAAACAACTAATTAATTGTGTAAAATAGTCTTATATTTACGTAAAAAAATAGGAAAAAATGTACGCAGTTTTTTGCTATTTCTTCTGTCTCTCGCAGACATACCCTCGTGTTTGTGCCCTTATAAACCACCACCCCCGAGCGTCAGCGAGCGTCAGTCGAGACAAGTCGAGACAGAAGAGGCAGGGGCGGTAGCAAACGAAAATATTAATTCCAAAACGCTTTCGTGTCCTGCTTGTGTCATACTTGGGTAGCAGCGGCTAATTACAATAAAATAGTGTCCCGTAGAACTAAGTTAGACGTCACTCGGTCAAATACGAAAACATTGCTTGATTTCGCGCGGGTCTGAATACACGCTCCACTGACAGAGGGCGCATCAAACTAATTCGTCTGCAATTGCGGCCTTGTCTGCTAAATGGGCAAATGCGTGCCTTAGGAGAGGAGCTGCTTGGCTGCTCTCCTGTGCGCATTGCTGCGTGACGTCGAGTGTTTACGTCGCTGCGGGTCGCGGCGGCGTGCTTATCTTCCCTTCTTCGAAGGTCTCTTCACTTTGGTGAGTACGAAAATGTTTTCCGATGTTTCGGAGGAGAGAGAAAACAACGTCCAGTGTTCGTTTGATCGGTCCGTTCCCAAACCTTCGGCCTTTGAAATACATAAGTGGATGCATGAGGAACTTAAACTTGTCAATAGTGACGTTCTCGGTGTACAGTTGGACTCTTTTCTAAACTCTGTGTTTCTGAAATTGCGTTCCCCCGAATTATGTGATTCTTTAGTATCGAGTAATGATGGTATTCGAAAATTTCGACATCTTGACGGTAATGTCAGTAATGTAACTATAACTCACGCGGGATATGGTTTACGCCACGTGCGTATATTCAACCTCCCTTTTGAAATCAGAAACGATACTATTTCGCGTCATTTGGCGCCTTACGGAGACGTGATATCTGTTTCTAAGGAAAAGTGGTCGGCACAATATCTTTTTCAAGTTGAGAATGGCGTACGTAGTGTGCAAATGGTCATTCATAAGCACATTCCGTCCTTTGTTTTTGTCAACGGCCACCGCGCCTTTGTCACCTACAGCGGTCAGCCTATCACTTGCTCTTTTTGTAATGGCGTCGGCCACTACCGACAGTCGTGCCCGCGGCGCAAGCGGCCCGCGCAACTGCCGCCCAGCTTCGCGTCGGTCGCCGCCGCCCCCCCCGCCCCCCCCTCCCCGCCAGGCACCGCTCGGCGCGCGGCTGAGGCGGCCGCCGTCGACTCCGAATTCACCGTTAGCGACAATTCTCCCGGACTTGACATGTCAGTAGCCGATAGAACCAATGCTGTGGCCCCACTGTCCGTACCTGCTCCGTCAGACAGTGCACCTGTGGTCCCGGTTTCTAACTCAGTGCCTGCTGCCCCAGTAGCTGTTCCTGGCGATGCAGTTGCTGCCCCAGTTAGTGTGGTAGTGTCCGAACCTGCTGCCGTTGCCACAACGGTAGCCGCCCCCGTAGTTTCCGACGTGCCGTCGGCAGACAAGTCAGTGTCTGGCGCGGTAGCCGGATCTTCACTAGAGGGAAGTTGCGTGTTCGTGCCCCCCCGTCCTCGGGAGCGGCGGTCGGCGTCCCGCGGCCGCGGTCCCAGCTCGGACGGTCGCCGAGACCGCCGCTACCGGTCACGCAGCCCGTCCCCCGCCCCCCGCCCCCGCCCCCCCTCGCAGGAGCGCGGCCGCGGGCGCCACGCGGATTCGGGGCCGCGGCCTTCCGACAGGTCGGCCTCCCGGCAACGGGAGCAGCAGAAGTCTGTTGTTCTCCAGTCCTCCACGGAGGAGCAGCGGGATGTCGAGGTGCGGCATCTGAGGGCAGTGCTCAGCCGGGAATTGTCGGGTACAGATGCCGAAATGGCGCTGGAGGCCGATGTCGCGACGCCCTCGGCGTCCAAACGGAAGGCGGAGGGCGACGGCTCGCAGGCCCGTCGTGCCCGAGCGTCCGCAGAACGGCACCCCCCCAGCCACGTGGAGGACGTGGAGATGGCGAGCGCGGGAGGACCAGTTTCTGGGACCCCGCCGCCCCCCCCGCCCCCCCCCTCAGCGCATCAACTGGGCTGACTGCGACGTGGAGGACGATGGGGCGTAGTACCCGGTTGTTCGTTTTATTCCCTCGGAAATGTGGTAGGACCCTTTTATCGTATTTTATCGTACTTTTATCGTTTTATGCTGCGGTGTGAGTGTTGTGTTGTTTAATGTCTGACGTGTGTAAGTGGAACATTTTAACCGTTAACGCAAACAAAATGAGCACCCCTGTGAAGGCTCTGGCCTTGCACGATTTTTTAAGGGATGTTCGTGCAGATGTTGTTTTTATCCAAGAGATCACGCGCAACGCGCTGCTTTTCTTGTACGATTTTAACGATTTTACTGTTTTTGACAATGTTTTATCTGATGCCGTCACTGGCACTGCCATTTTAGTCCGGTCCGACATCGAAGTGTCGAATGCCGAAGTTTTACCTACGGGGCGCGCCCTTTCAGTTTTAATTCGTGGAATTTTATTTGTTAACGTTTATGGCCCCGCGGCCAATGATAAGCGTGAAAAAGATGATTTTTACGGGCGGGATTTGTGCCAGCTTTTCCGCCGAAATGTGGACACGCTTGTTTTAGGAGGAGATTTTAATGCAGTTTTAGATGATTGTGACCAGGAGCCGCGGCCCAATAAATGTAGAGAACTCACTCATCTCGTATCCAGTTTTAAACTTATCGACACGTGGCGAGTGTTATACCCCCACTTTACGTATTTTACATATTTTTATCCGACGGGCCGTAGCCGTCTCGACAGGATTTACGTGTCCTCCCACTTACGTGCACAAGTGTGTCGTGCGAACGTTTTACCAGTTATTTTTTCGGACCACAGTAGTTATTCTACTGAACTTCTTTTACCACGCGTCCCTGTTCGTCGTCGGCCTTCCGCGTGGAAGTTTAACTGCAGTCTGCTCGACGACGAACATTTTATCGCTAGTTTTAATAGTTTTTGGCACAAGGCCGTTCAGGGTAGGCGCGACGCGGCGAGCACCCTGGAGTGGTGGGTGCGCGAGGCCAAGCCGGCCGTCCGCCGGTTCCTGATGGCCTTCAGCCGCGAGGCGGCGCGCTGGCGCCGGGCCACGCACCAGTTTAACGTCAGCTGCCTGCAGGACCTCGCGCGCAGGGTGGCGTCCGACCCCTCCCTGCTCCCGGCGTATAAACATCTCCAGGCCGAACTGCTGTCCACCTTGCGCAAGCAGAGTGCGGGGGTGATCGCGAGGTGCAAACCCCCCGCCGTGGTCGCCGACGAGCCCCTCTCGCTGTACCACCTGGCAAGGGAGCGCAACCGCCGCCAGAGGCTGGCCTTCTCGTGCTGGCAGCGCCCCGACGGGACTCGAACCACCGACCAGGCGGCCATGGAGCGGGACGTGTTCGAGCATTTCAGTACCCAGCTCCGGGAGGTGGACGTCGACCCGGAGGCGCTGAGGGGCTTCCTGCAGTCTGTCCCTCGGGCGCTGAGCCGCCGGGACCGCCGCCAACTGAACGAGCCGTACACGCCGGACGAACTTTTAGACTCTGTCCGCCGGAGTCCCAACGGCAAGTCCCCTGGACCCGACGGGATCCCGGCCGAGTTTTATAAAAAGTTTTTTAACCTTTTTAGCGACATTTTTACCGATTTTAGTAACGAAATTTTAAACGGCGCTTTTATTCCTACCGAGTTTGTCGAGGGTTTTGTTACTCTTTTACCGAAATCTACTGCAACACCCAGTGTCAGAAATATCCGGCCGATAACTTTATTGAATGCTGACTATAAGATTTTTACGCGGTGTGTGGCACAGCGGCTCAGAAATGTCCTTCCATCTGCTCTGAGTGCCCACCAGACCTGTGCCATTTGCGATCGCAACATTTTTAACGCCATTCTCACTTATCGCGACTGCATCGGCCACGTCCGAAGTTCGCGACTCCGTTTCGCAGCGATCGTTTTAATTGATTTCCGTAATGCTTTTGACCGTGTCAGCCATTTTTATTTGAATAAAGTTTTAAACGGTATGGGGTTTGGAGCCAAATTTTCCGGCATGATCCGTCGACTATTGGGCAATGCCACTTCGAGGGTTTGCGTAAACGGCCGACTCACGCCGACCTTCCCCGTGGGTCGTTCCGTACGCCAGGGATGCCCCCTGTCGATGGCATTATTCTCCATCGCCCTCGACCCATTGTTGCGAACTATAGATAGTGAGTGTCGGGGCATTGCCATTGGTCCAAACACCATTACCTGCACCGCGTATGCCGACGACCTGGGTGTATATCTTGACAATCCAGATGACATAGACGTTTTATACCGTTCTTTGTGCCGTTTCGAAAAGGCCACAGGTGCTATCGTCAACTCCCAAAAAACAGTCTTATTGCCTCTGACGCCTCAGGCACGGCTGTTACGCCGGAATTGGTATTGCGTCAAAATGCAACACAAGGTTCTAGGGGTGTTACTCACATCGAACCCCCAGCAGATGGATGCGTTAAACTGGCGGCCTACTCTTCGCAGCATCAGAGTGGTCGCAAAGATTTATTCGGCCCGACAACTGGCGTTCCGGGACAAGGTGACGATCATCAGCACCAACATCTTGGCGAGGGCGTGGTACCTCGCCCAGATCCTGCCCGTCCCCAAACTGATCGCGCGGGCCATCCAGAGCGCCGTCAACTGGTTCTTGTGGCGAGGCCACATCTTTCGGGTGCCACACGCCGTATGCACCTTGCCGCCGGGCGAGGGCGGGCTCGGTCTGGTGGACTTTGCCAGCAAGTGCGCGGCCTTGCTGTGGAAGCGGACCACCGCAGTTATCGAGTCGAACCCCGGCGGGGCGACCTCTGCTCTGTTTCGTCGGTTTCGCCCGCACTCGATGCGACCGCCTGTCTCCATCTGCCATATACCTTTTGTTGTAAACTATGTCAGGCGGTATTATGTTGACGAAAGCTACATTTCGGTTAGCGACCTCGACACCCGCAAAATAGCAGACATTGTGTTCGCGCTTCGTGGAAGACCCCCCCGCAGCAAGTGGGAGTACCGGCTGCCGCGGTACCACTGGCCGGTGGTGTGGAACAACATCAGCACACCCCTGCTCCCCTCCTGCGTGCACGAGGTGTGGTACACTGTCGTGCACAGGACGTACCCCACGCACACGAAACTGCACTCGATCCGCCTCCTCCCGTCTGAGGATTGCGGGTCGTGCTTCGTCCCCGACACGCTGGAGCACCGCTTCACGTGCCGGCACAGTGCGGCAGTGTGGGACACGGCTCGCGATATGTTGAGGCTCGTTAACCGGATGGACGCCCGGGACATCAGCCCGACCGACGCCATAGTGCCGCAGTGGCGGGCGTACCCGGCCACCAAGCAGAACTCCACCCTGTGGCTCCTCGGGCACACCGTCTATGCCATTTTCAAACTACGACTCTCTACCGAACTGGACTTCCTCACTTACTTGTGGCATGAGCACAAAAATGCTCAATCTCACCCCAAATATAGTGAATATTATGCTGCTTTTTTAAATGTAGCACTGCTACATGCCTTTATTAAGATGAAACCCGACCTTTCGCCTGCCTAAGGACTTGAGTGGTTTTTTTCATTTCAATCATGTTTATGTAATCAGAATGTCATACTGAACGAAAATTTTTTCATGTTCATATTCACAGGAAACTTAGGTTCCTTCCATTGCTGCAGAATTGCTCCCAGGACTTTTTTTTTATATTTTCTTCATGCATTGTTTTAATTTGTGTGCATTAATAAGGAGGAGCACCACGTTGTTTTTAGTTGTTGCTTTTATTTCATTTTTGAAGTATATTCCACCGTTTGTTTCATTGGAGTTCATTTGTTTTACCTTTAATAAGACAGGTAGCCTATATGGAGTAGTGTAGGCTGAGAGCAGTCAGTGGGGAGCAGCTGTGCTGACTGCCAGCCACTGCAGGCTGTGTGCTGCCACATGCTGGCAAGGTTTTAGTTTGTCTAAACTAGTGTGGGGAGCACCACGTTGTTTTTAGTTGTTGCTTTTATTTCATTTTTGAAGTATATTCCACCGTTTGTTTCATTGGAGTTCATTTGTTTTACCTTTAATACCACAGGCAGCCTATATGGAGTAGTGTAGGCTGAGAGCAGTCAGTGGGGAGCAGCTGTGCTGACTGCCAGCCACTGCAGGCTGTGTGCTGCCACATGCTGGCAAGGTTTTAGTTTGTCTAAACTAGTGTGGGGAGCACCACGTTGTTTTTAGTTGTTGCTTTTATTTCATTTTTGAAGTATATTCCACCGTTTGTTTCATTGGAGTTCATTTGTTTTACCTTTAATAAGACAGGTAGCCTATATGGAGTAGTGTAGGCTGAGAGCAGTCAGTGGGGAGCAGCTGTGCTGACTGCCAGCCACTGCAGGCTGTGTGCTGCCACATGCTGGCAAGGTTTTAGTTTGTCTAAACTAGTGTGGGGAGCACCACGTTGTTTTTAGTTGTTGCTTTTATTTCATTTTTGAAGTATATTCCACCGTTTGTTTCATTGGAGTTCATTTGTTTTACCTTTAATACCACAGGCAGCCTATATGGAGTAGTGTAGGCTGAGAGCAGTCAGTGGGGAGCAGCTGTGCTGACTGCCAGCCACTGCAGGCTGTGTGCTGCCACATGCTGGCAAGGTTTTAGTTTGTCTAAACTAGTGTGGGGAGCACCACGTTGTTTTTAGTTGTTGCTTTTATTTCATTTTTGAAGTATATTCCACCGTTTGTTTCATTGGAGTTCATTTGTTTTACCTTTAATACCACAGGCAGCCTATATGGAGTAGTGTAGGCTGAGAGCAGTCAGTGGGGAGCAGCTGTGCTGACTGCCAGCCACTGCAGGCTGTGTGCTGCCACATGCTGGCAAGGTTTTAGTTTGTCTAAACTAGTGTGGGGAGCACCACGTTGTTTTTAGTTGTTGCTTTTATTTCATTTTTGAAGTATATTCCACCGTTTGTTTCATTGGACTTCATTTGTTTTACCTTTAATACCACAGGCAGCCTATATGGAGTAGTGTAGGCTGAGAGCAGTCAGTGGGGAGCAGCTGTGCTGACTGCCAGCCACTGCAGGCTGTGTGCTGCCACATGCTGGCAAGGTTTTAGTTTGTCTAAACTAGTGTGGGGAGCACCACGTTGTTTTTAGTTGTTGCTTTTATTTCATTTTTGAAGTATATTCCACCGTTTGTTTCATTGGAGTTCATTTGTTTTACCTTTAATAAGACAGGTAGCCTATATGGAGTAGTGTAGGCTGAGAGCAGTCAGTGGGGAGCAGCTGTGCTGACTGCCAGCCACTGCAGGCTGTGTGCTGCCACATGCTGGCAAGGTTTTAGTTTGTCTAAACTAGTGTGGGGAGCACCACGTTGTTTTTAGTTGTTGCTTTTATTTCATTTTTGAAGTATATTCCACCGTTTGTTTCATTGGAGTTCATTTGTTTTACCTTTAATACCACAGGCAGCCTATATGGAGTAGTGTAGGCTGAGAGCAGTCAGTGGGGAGCAGCTGTGCTGACTGCCAGCCACTGCAGGCTGTGTGCTGCCACATGCTGGCAAGGTTTTAGTTTGTCTAAACTAGTGTGGGGAGCACCACGTTGTTTTTAGTTGTTGCTTTTATTTCATTTTTGAAGTATATTCCACCGTTTGTTTCATTGGAGTTCATTTGTTTTACCTTTAATACCACAGGCAGCCTATATGGAGTAGTGTAGGCTGAGAGCAGTCAGTGGGGAGCAGCTGTGCTGACTGCCAGCCACTGCAGGCTGTGTGCTGCCACATGCTGGCAAGGTTTTAGTTTGTCTAAACTAGTGTGGGGAGCACCACGTTGTTTTTAGTTGTTGCTTTTATTTCATTTTTGAAGTATATTCCACCGTTTGTTTCATTGGAGTTCATTTGTTTTACCTTTAATAAGACAGGTAGCCTATATGGAGTAGTGTAGGCTGAGAGCAGTCAGTGGGGAGCAGCTGTGCTGACTGCCAGCCACTGCAGGCTGTGTGCTGCCACATGCTGGCAAGGTTTTAGTTTGTCTAAACTAGTGTGGGGAGCACCACGTTGTTTTTAGTTGTTGCTTTTATTTCATTTTTGAAGTATATTCCACCGTTTGTTTCATTGGAGTTCATTTGTTTTACCTTTAATACCACAGGCAGCCTATATGGAGTAGTGTAGGCTGAGAGCAGTCAGTGGGGAGCAGCTGTGCTGACTGCCAGCCACTGCAGGCTGTGTGCTGCCACATGCTGGCAAGGTTTTAGTTTGTCTAAACTAGTGTGGGGAGCACCACGTTGTTTTTAGTTGTTGCTTTTATTTCATTTTTGAAGTATATTCCACCGTTTGTTTCATTGGAGTTCATTTGTTTTACCTTTAATACCACAGGCAGCCTATATGGAGTAGTGTAGGCTGAGAGCAGTCAGTGGGGAGCAGCTGTGCTGACTGCCAGCCACTGCAGGCTGTGTGCTGCCACATGCTGGCAAGGTTTTAGTTTGTCTAAACTAGTGTGGGGAGCACCACGTTGTTTTTAGTTGTTGCTTTTATTTCATTTTTGAAGTATATTCCACCGTTTGTTTCATTGGAGTTCATTTGTTTTACCTTTAATACCACAGGCAGCCTATATGGAGTAGTGTAGGCTGAGAGCAGTCAGTGGGGAGCAGCTGTGCTGACTGCCAGCCACTGCAGGCTGTGTGCTGCCACATGCTGGCAAGGTTTTAGTTTGTCTAAACTAGTGTGGGGAGCACCACGTTGTTTTTAGTTGTTGCTTTTATTTCATTTTTGAAGTATATTCCACCGTTTGTTTCATTGGAGTTCATTTGTTTTACCTTTAATACCACAGGCAGCCTATATGGAGTAGTGTAGGCTGAGAGCAGTCAGTGGGGAGCAGCTGTGCTGACTGCCAGCCACTGCAGGCTGTGTGCTGCCACATGCTGGCAAGGTTTTAGTTTGTCTAAACTAGTGTGGGGAGCACCACGTTGTTTTTAGTTGTTGCTTTTATTTCATTTTTGAAGTATATTCCACCGTTTGTTTCATTGGAGTTCATTTGTTTTACCTTTAATACCACAGGCAGCCTATATGGAGTAGTGTAGGCTGAGAGCAGTCAGTGGGGAGCAGCTGTGCTGACTGCCAGCCACTGCAGGCTGTGTGCTGCCACATGCTGGCAAGGTTTTAGTTTGTCTAAACTAGTGTGGGGAGCACCACGTTGTTTTTAGTTGTTGCTTTTATTTCATTTTTGAAGTATATTCCACCGTTTGTTTCATTGGAGTTCATTTGTTTTACCTTTAATAAGACAGGTAGCCTATATGGAGTAGTGTAGGCTGAGAGCAGTCAGTGGGGAGCAGCTGTGCTGACTGCCAGCCACTGCAGGCTGTGTGCTGCCACATGCTGGCAAGGTTTTAGTTTGTCTAAACTAGTGTGGGGAGCACCACGTTGTTTTTAGTTGTTGCTTTTATTTCATTTTTGAAGTATATTCCACCGTTTGTTTCATTGGAGTTCATTTGTTTTACCTTTAATACCACAGGCAGCCTATATGGAGTAGTGTAGGCTGAGAGCAGTCAGTGGGGAGCAGCTGTGCTGACTGCCAGCCACTGCAGGCTGTGTGCTGCCACATGCTGGCAAGGTTTTAGTTTGTCTAAACTAGTGTGGGGAGCACCACGTTGTTTTTAGTTGTTGCTTTTATTTCATTTTTGAAGTATATTCCACCGTTTGTTTCATTGGAGTTCATTTGTTTTACCTTTAATAAGACAGGTAGCCTATATGGAGTAGTGTAGGCTGAGAGCAGTCAGTGGGGAGCAGCTGTGCTGACTGCCAGCCACTGCAGGCTGTGTGCTGCCACATGCTGGCAAGGTTTTAGTTTGTCTAAACTAGTGTGGGGAGCACCACGTTGTTTTTAGTTGTTGCTTTTATTTCATTTTTGAAGTATATTCCACCGTTTGTTTCATTGGAGTTCATTTGTTTTACCTTTAATACCACAGGCAGCCTATATGGAGTAGTGTAGGCTGAGAGCAGTCAGTGGGGAGCAGCTGTGCTGACTGCCAGCCACTGCAGGCTGTGTGCTGCCACATGCTGGCAAGGTTTTAGTTTGTCTAAACTAGTGTGGGGAGCACCACGTTGTTTTTAGTTGTTGCTTTTATTTCATTTTTGAAGTATATTCCACCGTTTGTTTCATTGGAGTTCATTTGTTTTACCTTTAATACCACAGGCAGCCTATATGGAGTAGTGTAGGCTGAGAGCAGTCAGTGGGGAGCAGCTGTGCTGACTGCCAGCCACTGCAGGCTGTGTGCTGCCACATGCTGGCAAGGTTTTAGTTTGTCTAAACTAGTGTGGGGAGCACCACGTTGTTTTTAGTTGTTGCTTTTATTTCATTTTTGAAGTATATTCCACCGTTTGTTTCATTGGAGTTCATTTGTTTTACCTTTAATAAGACAGGTAGCCTATATGGAGTAGTGTAGGCTGAGAGCAGTCAGTGGGGAGCAGCTGTGCTGACTGCCAGCCACTGCAGGCTGTGTGCTGCCACATGCTGGCAAGGTTTTAGTTTGTCTAAACTAGTGTGGGGAGCACCACGTTGTTTTTAGTTGTTGCTTTTATTTCATTTTTGAAGTATATTCCACCGTTTGTTTCATTGGAGTTCATTTGTTTTACCTTTAATACCACAGGCAGCCTATATGGAGTAGTGTAGGCTGAGAGCAGTCAGTGGGGAGCAGCTGTGCTGACTGCCAGCCACTGCAGGCTGTGTGCTGCCACATGCTGGCAAGGTTTTAGTTTGTCTAAACTAGTGTGGGGAGCACCACGTTGTTTTTAGTTGTTGCTTTTATTTCATTTTTGAAGTATATTCCACCGTTTGTTTCATTGGAGTTCATTTGTTTTACCTTTAATACCACAGGCAGCCTATATGGAGTAGTGTAGGCTGAGAGCAGTCAGTGGGGAGCAGCTGTGCTGACTGCCAGCCACTGCAGGCTGTGTGCTGCCACATGCTGGCAAGGTTTTAGTTTGTCTAAACTAGTGTGGGGAGCACCACGTTGTTTTTAGTTGTTGCTTTTATTTCATTTTTGAAGTATATTCCACCGTTTGTTTCATTGGAGTTCATTTGTTTTACCTTTAATACCACAGGCAGCCTATATGGAGTAGTGTAGGCTGAGAGCAGTCAGTGGGGAGCAGCTGTGCTGACTGCCAGCCACTGCAGGCTGTGTGCTGCCACATGCTGGCAAGGTTTTAGTTTGTCTAAACTAGTGTGGGGAGCACCACGTTGTTTTTAGTTGTTGCTTTTATTTCATTTTTGAAGTATATTCCACCGTTTGTTTCATTGGAGTTCATTTGTTTTACCTTTAATACCACAGGCAGCCTATATGGAGTAGTGTAGGCTGAGAGCAGTCAGTGGGGAGCAGCTGTGCTGACTGCCAGCCACTGCAGGCTGTGTGCTGCCACATGCTGGCAAGGTTTTAGTTTGTCTAAACTAGTGTGGGGAGCACCACGTTGTTTTTAGTTGTTGCTTTTATTTCATTTTTGAAGTATATTCCACCGTTTGTTTCATTGGAGTTCATTTGTTTTACCTTTAATACCACAGGCAGCCTATATGGAGTAGTGTAGGCTGAGAGCAGTCAGTGGGGAGCAGCTGTGCTGACTGCCAGCCACTGCAGGCTGTGTGCTGCCACATGCTGGCAAGGTTTTAGTTTGTCTAAACTAGTGTGGGGAGCACCACGTTGTTTTTAGTTGTTGCTTTTATTTCATTTTTGAAGTATATTCCACCGTTTGTTTCATTGGAGTTCATTTGTTTTACCTTTAATACCACAGGCAGCCTATATGGAGTAGTGTAGGCTGAGAGCAGTCAGTGGGGAGCAGCTGTGCTGACTGCCAGCCACTGCAGGCTGTGTGCTGCCACATGCTGGCAAGGTTTTAGTTTGTCTAAACTAGTGTGGGGAGCACCACGTTGTTTTTAGTTGTTGCTTTTATTTCATTTTTGAAGTATATTCCACCGTTTGTTTCATTGGAGTTCATTTGTTTTACCTTTAATACCACAGGCAGCCTATATGGAGTAGTGTAGGCTGAGAGCAGTCAGTGGGGAGCAGCTGTGCTGACTGCCAGCCACTGCAGGCTGTGTGCTGCCACATGCTGGCAAGGTTTTAGTTTGTCTAAACTAGTGTGGGGAGCACCACGTTGTTTTTAGTTGTTGCTTTTATTTCATTTTTGAAGTATATTCCACCGTTTGTTTCATTGGAGTTCATTTGTTTTACCTTTAATAAGACAGGTAGCCTATATGGAGTAGTGTAGGCTGAGAGCAGTCAGTGGGGAGCAGCTGTGCTGACTGCCAGCCACTGCAGGCTGTGTGCTGCCACATGCTGGCAAGGTTTTAGTTTGTCTAAACTAGTGTGGGGAGCACCACGTTGTTTTTAGTTGTTGCTTTTATTTCATTTTTGAAGTATATTCCACCGTTTGTTTCATTGGAGTTCATTTGTTTTACCTTTAATACCACAGGCAGCCTATATGGAGTAGTGTAGGCTGAGAGCAGTCAGTGGGGAGCAGCTGTGCTGACTGCCAGCCACTGCAGGCTGTGTGCTGCCACATGCTGGCAAGGTTTTAGTTTGTCTAAACTAGTGTGGGGAGCACCACGTTGTTTTTAGTTGTTGCTTTTATTTCATTTTTGAAGTATATTCCACCGTTTGTTTCATTGGAGTTCATTTGTTTTACCTTTAATAAGACAGGTAGCCTATATGGAGTAGTGTAGGCTGAGAGCAGTCAGTGGGGAGCAGCTGTGCTGACTGCCAGCCACTGCAGGCTGTGTGCTGCCACATGCTGGCAAGGTTTTAGTTTGTCTAAACTAGTGTGGGGAGCACCACGTTGTTTTTAGTTGTTGCTTTTATTTCATTTTTGAAGTATATTCCACCGTTTGTTTCATTGGAGTTCATTTGTTTTACCTTTAATACCACAGGCAGCCTATATGGAGTAGTGTAGGCTGAGAGCAGTCAGTGGGGAGCAGCTGTGCTGACTGCCAGCCACTGCAGGCTGTGTGCTGCCACATGCTGGCAAGGTTTTAGTTTGTCTAAACTAGTGTGGGGAGCACCACGTTGTTTTTAGTTGTTGCTTTTATTTCATTTTTGAAGTATATTCCACCGTTTGTTTCATTGGAGTTCATTTGTTTTACCTTTAATACCACAGGCAGCCTATATGGAGTAGTGTAGGCTGAGAGCAGTCAGTGGGGAGCAGCTGTGCTGACTGCCAGCCACTGCAGGCTGTGTGCTGCCACATGCTGGCAAGGTTTTAGTTTGTCTAAACTAGTGTGGGGAGCACCACGTTGTTTTTAGTTGTTGCTTTTATTTCATTTTGAAGTATATTCCACCGTTTGTTTCATTGGAGTTCATTTGTTTTACCTTTAATAAGACAGGTAGCCTATATGGAGTAGTGTAGGCTGAGAGCAGTCAGTGGGGAGCAGCTGTGCTGACTGCCAGCCACTGCAGGCTGTGTGCTGCCACATGCTGGCAAGGTTTTAGTTTGTCTAAACTAGTGTGGGGAGCACCACGTTGTTTTTAGTTGTTGCTTTTATTTCATTTTTGAAGTATATTCCACCGTTTGTTTCATTGGAGTTCATTTGTTTTACCTTTAATACCACAGGCAGCCTATATGGAGTAGTGTAGGCTGAGAGCAGTCAGTGGGGAGCAGCTGTGCTGACTGCCAGCCACTGCAGGCTGTGTGCTGCCACATGCTGGCAAGGTTTTAGTTTGTCTAAACTAGTGTGGGGAGCACCACGTTGTTTTTAGTTGTTGCTTTTATTTCATTTTTGAAGTATATTCCACCGTTTGTTTCATTGGAGTTCATTTGTTTTACCTTTAATAAGACAGGTAGCCTATATGGAGTAGTGTAGGCTGAGAGCAGTCAGTGGGGAGCAGCTGTGCTGACTGCCAGCCACTGCAGGCTGTGTGCTGCCACATGCTGGCAAGGTTTTAGTTTGTCTAAACTAGTGTGGGGAGCACCACGTTGTTTTTAGTTGTTGCTTTTATTTCATTTTTGAAGTATATTCCACCGTTTGTTTCATTGGAGTTCATTTGTTTTACCTTTAATACCACAGGCAGCCTATATGGAGTAGTGTAGGCTGAGAGCAGTCAGTGGGGAGCAGCTGTGCTGACTGCCAGCCACTGCAGGCTGTGTGCTGCCACATGCTGGCAAGGTTTTAGTTTGTCTAAACTAGTGTGGGGAGCACCACGTTGTTTTTAGTTGTTGCTTTTATTTCATTTTTGAAGTATATTCCACCGTTTGTTTCATTGGAGTTCATTTGTTTTACCTTTAATACCACAGGCAGCCTATATGGAGTAGTGTAGGCTGAGAGCAGTCAGTGGGGAGCAGCTGTGCTGACTGCCAGCCACTGCAGGCTGTGTGCTGCCACATGCTGGCAAGGTTTTAGTTTGTCTAAACTAGTGTGGGGAGCACCACGTTGTTTTTAGTTGTTGCTTTTATTTCATTTTTGAAGTATATTCCACCGTTTGTTTCATTGGAGTTCATTTGTTTTACCTTTAATAAGACAGGTAGCCTATATGGAGTAGTGTAGGCTGAGAGCAGTCAGTGGGGAGCAGCTGTGCTGACTGCCAGCCACTGCAGGCTGTGTGCTGCCACATGCTGGCAAGGTTTTAGTTTGTCTAAACTAGTGTGGGGAGCACCACGTTGTTTTTAGTTGTTGCTTTTATTTCATTTTTGAAGTATATTCCACCGTTTGTTTCATTGGAGTTCATTTGTTTTACCTTTAATACCACAGGCAGCCTATATGGAGTAGTGTAGGCTGAGAGCAGTCAGTGGGGAGCAGCTGTGCTGACTGCCAGCCACTGCAGGCTGTGTGCTGCCACATGCTGGCAAGGTTTTAGTTTGTCTAAACTAGTGTGGGGAGCACCACGTTGTTTTTAGTTGTTGCTTTTATTTCATTTTTGAAGTATATTCCACCGTTTGTTTCATTGGAGTTCATTTGTTTTACCTTTAATACCACAGGCAGCCTATATGGAGTAGTGTAGGCTGAGAGCAGTCAGTGGGGAGCAGCTGTGCTGACTGCCAGCCACTGCAGGCTGTGTGCTGCCACATGCTGGCAAGGTTTTAGTTTGTCTAAACTAGTGTGGGGAGCACCACGTTGTTTTTAGTTGTTGCTTTTATTTCATTTTTGAAGTATATTCCACCGTTTGTTTCATTGGAGTTCATTTGTTTTACCTTTAATACCACAGGCAGCCTATATGGAGTAGTGTAGGCTGAGAGCAGTCAGTGGGGAGCAGCTGTGCTGACTGCCAGCCACTGCAGGCTGTGTGCTGCCACATGCTGGCAAGGTTTTAGTTTGTCTAAACTAGTGTGGGGGAGCACCACGTTGTTTTAGTTGTTGCTTTTATTTCATTTTTGAAGTATATTCCACCGTTTGTTTCATTGGAGTTCATTTGTTTTACCTTTAATAAGACAGGTAGCCTATATGGAGTAGTGTAGGCTGAGAGCAGTCAGTGGGGAGCAGCTGTGCTGACTGCAGCCACTGCAGGCTGTGTGCTGCCACATGCTGGCAAGGTTTTAGTTTGTCTAAACTAGTGTGGGGAGCACCACGTTGTTTTTAGTTGTTGCTTTTATTTCATTTTTGAAGTATATTCCACCGTTTGTTTCATTGGAGTTCATTTGTTTTACCTTTAATACCACAGGCAGCCTATATGGAGTAGTGTAGGCTGAGAGCAGTCAGTGGGGAGCAGCTGTGCTGACTGCCAGCCACTGCAGGCTGTGTGCTGCCACATGCTGGCAAGGTTTTAGTTTGTCTAAACTAGTGTGGGGAGCACCACGTTGTTTTTAGTTGTTGCTTTTATTTCATTTTTGAAGTATATTCCACCGTTTGTTTCATTGGAGTTCATTTGTTTTACCTTTAATACCACAGGCAGCCTATATGGAGTAGTGTAGGCTGAGAGCAGTCAGTGGGGAGCAGCTGTGCTGACTGCCAGCCACTGCAGGCTGTGTGCTGCCACATGCTGGCAAGGTTTTAGTTTGTCTAAACTAGTGTGGGGAGCACCACGTTGTTTTTAGTTGTTGCTTTTATTTCATTTTTGAAGTATATTCCACCGTTTGTTTCATTGGAGTTCATTTGTTTTACCTTTAATAAGACAGGTAGCCTATATGGAGTAGTGTAGGCTGAGAGCAGTCAGTGGGGAGCAGCTGTGCTGACTGCCAGCCACTGCAGGCTGTGTGCTGCCACATGCTGGCAAGGTTTTAGTTTGTCTAAACTAGTGTGGGGAGCACCACGTTGTTTTTAGTTGTTGCTTTTATTTCATTTTTGAAGTATATTCCACCGTTTGTTTCATTGGAGTTCATTTGTTTTACCTTTAATAAGACAGGTAGCCTATATGGAGTAGTGTAGGCTGAGAGCAGTCAGTGGGGAGCAGCTGTGCTGACTGCCAGCCACTGCAGGCTGTGTGCTGCCACATGCTGGCAAGGTTTTAGTTTGTCTAAACTAGTGTGGGGAGCACCACGTTGTTTTTAGTTGTTGCTTTTATTTCATTTTTGAAGTATATTCCACCGTTTGTTTCATTGGAGTTCATTTGTTTTACCTTTAATACCACAGGCAGCCTATATGGAGTAGTGTAGGCTTGAGAGCAGTCAGTGGGGAGCAGCTGTGCTGACTGCCAGCCACTGCAGGCTGTGTGCTGCCACATGCTGGCAAGGTTTTAGTTTGTCTAAACTAGTGTGGGGAGCACCACGTTGTTTTTAGTTGTTGCTTTTATTTCATTTTTGAAGTATATTCCACCGTTTGTTTCATTGGAGTTCATTTGTTTTACCTTTAATAAGACAGGTAGCCTATATGGAGTAGTGTAGGCTGAGAGCAGTCAGTGGGGAGCAGCTGTGCTGACTGCCAGCCACTGCAGGCTGTGTGCTGCCACATGCTGGCAAGGTTTTAGTTTGTCTAAACTAGTGTGGGGAGCACCACGTTGTTTTTAGTTGTTGCTTTTATTTCATTTTTGAAGTATATTCCACCGTTTGTTTCATTGGAGTTCATTTGTTTTACCTTTAATAAGACAGGTAGCCTATATGGAGTAGTGTAGGCTGAGAGCAGTCAGTGGGGAGCAGCTGTGCTGACTGCCAGCCACTGCAGGCTGTGTGCTGCCACATGCTGGCAAGGTTTTAGTTTGTCTAAACTAGTGTGGGGAGCACCACGTTGTTTTTAGTTGTTGCTTTTATTTCATTTTTGAAGTATATTCCACCGTTTGTTTCATTGGAGTTCATTTGTTTTACCTTTAATACCACAGGCAGCCTATATGGAGTAGTGTAGGCTGAGAGCAGTCAGTGGGGAGCAGCTGTGCTGACTGCCAGCCACTGCAGGCTGTGTGCTGCCACATGCTGGCAAGGTTTTAGTTTGTCTAAACTAGTGTGGGGAGCACCACGTTGTTTTTAGTTGTTGCTTTTATTTCATTTTTGAAGTATATTCCACCGTTTGTTTCATTGGAGTTCATTTGTTTTACCTTTAATAAGACAGGTAGCCTATATGGAGTAGTGTAGGCTGAGAGCAGTCAGTGGGGAGCAGCTGTGCTGACTGCCAGCCACTGCAGGCTGTGTGCTGCCACATGCTGGCAAGGTTTTAGTTTGTCTAAACTAGTGTGGGGAGCACCACGTTGTTTTTAGTTGTTGCTTTTATTTCATTTTTGAAGTATATTCCACCGTTTGTTTCATTGGAGTTCATTTGTTTTACCTTTAATACCACAGGCAGCCTATATGGAGTAGTGTAGGCTGAGAGCAGTCAGTGGGGAGCAGCTGTGCTGACTGCCAGCCACTGCAGGCTGTGTGCTGCCACATGCTGGCAAGGTTTTAGTTTGTCTAAACTAGTGTGGGGAGCACCACGTTGTTTTTAGTTGTTGCTTTTATTTCATTTTTGAAGTATATTCCACCGTTTGTTTCATTGGAGTTCATTTGTTTTACCTTTAATAAGACAGGTAGCCTATATGGAGTAGTGTAGGCTGAGAGCAGTCAGTGGGGAGCAGCTGTGCTGACTGCCAGCCACTGCAGGCTGTGTGCTGCCACATGCTGGCAAGGTTTTAGTTTGTCTAAACTAGTGTGGGGAGCACCACGTTGTTTTTAGTTGTTGCTTTTATTTCATTTTTGAAGTATATTCCACCGTTTGTTTCATTGGAGTTCATTTGTTTTACCTTTAATAAGACAGGTAGCCTATATGGAGTAGTGTAGGCTGAGAGCAGTCAGTGGGGAGCAGCTGTGCTGACTGCCAGCCACTGCAGGCTGTGTGCTGCCACATGCTGGCAAGGTTTTAGTTTGTCTAAACTAGTGTGGGGAGCACCACGTTGTTTTTAGTTGTTGCTTTTATTTCATTTTTGAAGTATATTCCACCGTTTGTTTCATTGGAGTTCATTTGTTTTACCTTTAATAAGACAGGTAGCCTATATGGAGTAGTGTAGGCTGAGAGCAGTCAGTGGGGAGCAGCTGTGCTGACTGCCAGCCACTGCAGGCTGTGTGCTGCCACATGCTGGCAAGGTTTTAGTTTGTCCTAAACTAGTGTGGGGAGCACCACGTTGTTTTTAGTTGTTGCTTTTATTTCATTTTTGAAGTATATTCCACCGTTTGTTTCATTGGAGTTCATTTGTTTTACCTTTAATACCACAGGCAGCCTATATGGAGTAGTGTAGGCTGAGAGCAGTCAGTGGGGAGCAGCTGTGCTGACTGCCAGCCACTGCAGGCTGTGTGCTGCCACATGCTGGCAAGGTTTTAGTTTGTCTAAACTAGTGTGGGGAGCACCACGTTGTTTTTAGTTGTTGCTTTTATTTCATTTTTGAAGTATATTCCACCGTTTGTTTCATTGGAGTTCATTTGTTTTACCTTTAATAAGACAGGTAGCCTATATGGAGTAGTGTAGGCTGAGAGCAGTCAGTGGGGAGCAGCTGTGCTGACTGCCAGCCACTGCAGGCTGTGTGCTGCCACATGCTGGCAAGGTTTTAGTTTGTCTAAACTAGTGTGGGGAGCACCACGTTGTTTTTAGTTGTTGCTTTTATTTCATTTTTGAAGTATATTCCACCGTTTGTTTCATTGGAGTTCATTTGTTTTACCTTTAATAAGACAGGTAGCCTATATGGAGTAGTGTAGGCTGAGAGCAGTCAGTGGGGAGCAGCTGTGCTGACTGCCAGCCACTGCAGGCTGTGTGCTGCCACATGCTGGCAAGGTTTTAGTTTGTCTAAACTAGTGTGGGGAGCACCACGTTGTTTTTAGTTGTTGCTTTTATTTCATTTTTGAAGTATATTCCACCGTTTGTTTCATTGGAGTTCATTTGTTTTACCTTTAATAAGACAGGTAGCCTATATGGAGTAGTGTAGGCTGAGAGCAGTCAGTGGGGAGCAGCTGTGCTGACTGCCAGCCACTGCAGGCTGTGTGCTGCCACATGCTGGCAAGGTTTTAGTTTGTCTAAACTAGTGTGGGGAGCACCACGTTGTTTTTAGTTGTTGCTTTTATTTCATTTTTGAAGTATATTCCACCGTTTGTTTCATTGGAGTTCATTTGTTTTACCTTTAATAAGACAGGTAGCCTATATGGAGTAGTGTAGGCTGAGAGCAGTCAGTGGGGAGCAGCTGTGCTGACTGCCAGCCACTGCAGGCTGTGTGCTGCCACATGCTGGCAAGGTTTTAGTTTGTCTAAACTAGTGTGGGGAGCACCACGTTGTTTTTAGTTGTTGCTTTTATTTCATTTTTGAAGTATATTCCACCGTTTGTTTCATTGGAGTTCATTTGTTTTACCTTTAATAAGACAGGTAGCCTATATGGAGTAGTGTAGGCTGAGAGCAGTCAGTGGGGAGCAGCTGTGCTGACTGCCAGCCACTGCAGGCTGTGTGCTGCCACATGCTGGCAAGGTTTTAGTTTGTCTAAACTAGTGTGGGAGCACCACGTTGTTTTTAGTTGTTGCTTTTATTTCATTTTTGAAGTATATTCCACCGTTTGTTTCATTGGAGTTCATTTGTTTTACCTTTAATACCACAGGCAGCCTATATGGAGTAGTGTAGGCTGAGAGCAGTCAGTGGGGAGCAGCTGTGCTGACTGCCAGCCACTGCAGGCTGTGTGCTGCCACATGCTGGCAAGGTTTTAGTTTGTCTAAACTAGTGTGGGGAGCACCACGTTGTTTTTAGTTGTTGCTTTTATTTCATTTTTGAAGTATATTCCACCGTTTGTTTCATTGGAGTTCATTTGTTTTACCTTTAATAAGACAGGTAGCCTATATGGAGTAGTGTAGGCTGAGAGCAGTCAGTGGGGAGCAGCTGTGCTGACTGCCAGCCACTGCAGGCTGTGTGCTGCCACATGCTGGCAAGGTTTTAGTTTGTCTAAACTAGTGTGGGGAGCACCACGTTGTTTTTAGTTGTTGCTTTTATTTCATTTTTGAAGTATATTCCACCGTTTGTTTCATTGGAGTTCATTTGTTTTACCTTTAATACCACAGCAGCCTATATGGAGTAGTGTAGGCTGAGAGCAGTCAGTGGGGAGCAGCTGTGCTGACTGCCAGCCACTGCAGGCTGTGTGCTGCCACATGCTGGCAAGGTTTTAGTTTGTCTAAACTAGTGTGGGGAGCACCACGTTGTTTTTAGTTGTTGCTTTTATTTCATTTTTGAAGTATATTCCACCGTTTGTTTCATTGGAGTTCATTTGTTTTACCTTTAATACCACAGGCAGCCTATATGGAGTAGTGTAGGCTGAGAGCAGTCAGTGGGGAGCAGCTGTGCTGACTGCCAGCCACTGCAGGCTGTGTGCTGCCACATGCTGGCAAGGTTTTAGTTTGTCTAAACTAGTGTGGGGAGCACCACGTTGTTTTTAGTTGTTGCTTTTATTTCATTTTTGAAGTATATTCCACCGTTTGTTTCATTGGAGTTCATTTGTTTTACCTTTAATAAGACAGGTAGCCTATATGGAGTAGTGTAGGCTGAGAGCAGTCAGTGGGGAGCAGCTGTGCTGACTGCCAGCCACTGCAGGCTGTGTGCTGCCACATGCTGGCAAGGTTTTAGTTTGTCTAAACTAGTGTGGGGAGCACCACGTTGTTTTTAGTTGTTGCTTTTATTTCATTTTTGAAGTATATTCCACCGTTTGTTTCATTGGAGTTCATTTGTTTTACCTTTAATAAGACAGGTAGCCTATATGGAGTAGTGTAGGCTGAGAGCAGTCAGTGGGGAGCAGCTGTGCTGACTGCCAGCCACTGCAGGCTGTGTGCTGCCACATGCTGGCAAGGTTTTAGTTTGTCTAAACTAGTGTGGGGAGCACCACGTTGTTTTTAGTTGTTGCTTTTATTTCATTTTTGAAGTATATTCCACCGTTTGTTTCATTGGAGTTCATTTGTTTTACCTTTAATACCACAGGCAGCCTATATGGAGTAGTGTAGGCTGAGAGCAGTCAGTGGGGAGCAGCTGTGCTGACTGCCAGCCACTGCAGGCTGTGTGCTGCCACATGCTGGCAAGGTTTTAGTTTGTCTAAACTAGTGTGGGGAGCACC